>OY728143.1:834229336-835495169 GCA_963277665.1 Viscum album | reverse complement strand
TGTAAAAAAAATTCTTAAAACATTACATTTTATTCTCAAGTAGATTGTTCAAAATAATACACAAGGTTATAGGATGAAAATATTTGATCGTGATCGACCAGGGTGTGAGCATGCTTTTCCTAATCTTTAATCAGTGATTATTATAATTATAATGTTTTTCACATTCATTGTATATAATTTCATGTTAGTATTCATTATCAATTTTATTAGGAATATTCTATTCCACCGAATTTGACTCCAAATCGGGTTATCATCGTTATGAGTAGAGATTCTCCTAGACCTAGATGGGTACCCCATCATACCCATTTCCAAAATGACCCACCGTCATAATCCCCTACCACCACAACTTCTCATCCTCTACTTCTATCATTGGGAGTCTTTTTCTCATGCCTCCATCATAATATCAGATGCCCTCTTATTCACATTCCATGTCTTTTCCACCTTCAGGGATGATCTCACTGATTCCTCGATCATCTTATTTTTCCTCTTATTCCCATAACATGACTATACCGCCTCCAAAAAAATTTCCACCTTTACAATACACATATCCGATGATGTAACCCACATCCTACTACCCATATGTTTCCATGTCTACAACGCCTCCACTTCATACCATCTAGCCATCATCTAATGAGTCTGTTCCATTGGGTTCCACTCTAGTGTATGAAGGTCACCAAGAGCATGAACAAGAACAAACACTTCCTGATGAGGCTGCTGAGTAAGTACAACCAACAAATCCATCACAGTCTATTGAGAAACTTGCATACGAGTTTCTAATTATAACTGTTTGAAATTATATGACATTATTTTGTCGTGTTGTGCTATGAATCAACTTTTCATTCACCCCATCTTTTTATTAGTCATTGAGATCTTCTTCATAGAGATTTGGGAACACTATAATGAATGATGTTTGAAATCTCCATACATAGCTGATGGTGGATTAGAATCGATGAAATTATATGGTCGGTCCAAATGCAATGTAGTGTAGAAGTTTCAAGGCCACATTGGCCATGTTTCATGATATCATTCCAACGGAACAAGTTTAATGGAGATTTATTAGTAAAAATCTCAAGGACAAATCATGGGTGGCAATATGTGCATGAAAAATTTATAAATTTATATCTTTATTATTGGTGTATTTTAATTTAAATAACAAGTTCATGGAAGATTCGGTTTGAATTCCCTAATGGATAAGCTGCTAAGATTGCAATGTTGATTGATGTTGGGGAGTTTTGCGTCTCTTACAAGAATGAGATTTATGTTGGTTGGATGTTTTGGGTTAGTAATAACATAGAAGGGGTAACCATATTCCCTGACTGTCCAAAAATTAAATATAAAAAACGAGTTCACAATGGAGGACTTCTATGTTAATGAAATCTTAACTGTTAATGGTTTTCTTATGAAATTTAATTTTTATTACTTGTATTTAATTTTTTAGGATGTGTGAGAGAAGAACATAGAGAATAAGGATTCACTGACACATTTTAACACATTAGGGTGCACTATAATGACTAATCATGAGAAAGACCATGGACTATAACTGTGTATTGTGATGTTGTACTAGACATTCTACTAAAAATATTATTGAATAGAAAACGGCCATATTATTTCATTTCTCATATATGGTTCTAATCTAGATTTGTTATTTTCTAATTTATAAAATACTACTTTGGGAATCGAAGGTCTTGTACCTCATGCCAAATTATATTTCTCCACTAGAAAAAATGGATGGAAGTGTAGTAAATGAACAGGCACAACATAAAATTGTATTTTTTAATTTATAATTTGAAAAATTTATAAAAAATTCATAATTCAATAGGTTTATAATTTCAATAGCATTCCTAGGAGGCCGTTGATGGTAAGGAAGATGGAAAAATTGTCCACATTATCATTTATGTCAGGTATTATGTGATAAGAACCCAGTTAGAGTACCGTGTTCACCTGGGAAAAAGATCCTCGCCTCTAGGCATTGGTCTTCATCGGGCTCCTCTCAATCCTCCAAGATCTATGAGTAGGAAATCACTCGTGATGAAGCAGCTAAGCCCATGAAAATAGCTCTAGAGGAGGGAGAAATAAGTAAGGTGATGACCAATCATTTCATGAAAGATATTGTAATTTTGAGTCAGTCGCTTCCATCACAGGTTGTTTCTACATTTGAATCATATATGGAAACAATGTTCCCTATAAATGAAGCACTGGGTGATTCCAATGAGGATATTAGGGCCGATGAAGTTGGTGGTGATAGATCTGTTGGTGGTGAGGATGTTGCTGATGATTTTATTGGTGATGAGGTTGCTAATGATGTTGATGATGATGAGGATTATGTTGTTGTTGATGGGAATGGACAGGGGAATGGGGATATTGGTGACGAAGGGATATTAATCCCCTCCATTTTTTTATTTAGTAGGGGGACATATGAATGTTCTTTATGAACATGAATTCAATTCTTGTATGGATGATAATGGATAACTTATTCTCTTTGGAAAATTTCTTTATAAATTTTTTATGCCGTTACATAAAGCTAACATTATAATCCTTAGTCATTAATATGGGTAAGTTATGACCATATAACCACAAAATTATTATCCCATGTGAATCCCCCCTAGGTCACGCATCCCCCTAGGTCATGCCTTCCTTCACCCGACGTGAACACACCTAGGTCGAGTGTCACCTTCTTCATTGTTATGATTTGGCTATTCATTGATAGTGAGTCATATATATACTTCTTCCATGGTTAATTTATTCATTGTTTAGTTTGGGTTAAAAAAAATTTGATTCGTCTTCTTGAATTAGTTTGTCGGTTTGTTTAGATTGAGTCACAATTAATAATTTAGATTGACCATTCCTCACCTAATAGTTTTCATATCATGGTTTGAGTTTTTTCATTCATTTTTTAGTTTGATTCATTGTTTATTTTGAGTTTTCTACCATGGTTAATTGAATGAGATATTATATTTATTAATTCATTATTTAGGTCTAGCACCCTATTCTACATTTTGATAATATATTTTTTGGATATTGATTAATAGGTAATTCATTAATTGTTTAGTTTGAATATGAGTCTCTAATATTTTTATGGAATCCATTTCTATTCGTTTTTCATGCATGGTAAATATTTATATGCTATAGTTATTCTCGGAAAATAGGTTGCTAATATTTTTTGTTTTTCTAGAATGGTTAATTGAATGGGTTATTCATACCATTCACAACAAAAACAATAGGAAGTCAACATAAGTCATCTACCTTTTAAGAATTTTATCCAAAAAGATGATATTGATGTACATATTAAAACTGAGGATTCTTTTTCAAAAGGTAAGTGATTTTATTGACATACTTATTTCTCATTTGATAAGAGATGGGATCTAAATTTTTTCCCTTATTCCAGATTTTCTACATTTATTTTATTAACCTACACTATTGAAAATAATTTTTTTCATCTGAGAGAGGTTAGTTTCATATCTAATTTATTTTATAAATCCTTCATTACACTAAAATTTAAAGACTCAACTTTAAATATATTTTTTCCTGGTGAAATATTATTTACCTTTATTATCATAATATTTCCCCCTATAGTGAAGCCTTATACTCTTACATATATGGGTGTGGGGATGGGTGGGGGTGCTGGGGCTGGGGCTTGGTGTAGTGGGGGTTGGGTGTAGGGGGAGGGGATTCATGCAGGGGGGCTCGGTTTTGGTGGACTTCGTGAAGGTGGCGGGTTGGGTGTAGGGGAGGGGGTCACCTATATAGGGTATCAGGGGGGTGGGAGCACAGGGTGTGGGGATAGTTGAAGGGGGAGAGGGAGGGGAGGGGGTTGGGTGGCAGGGGTGGTTGTGTGTTGGGGGTGAGGGGGCTGGGTGTAGGTGGTGGGGTTGGGTGCAAGGGGGAGGTGGGTCTCAGTGTAGGGGGTGGGGATGGGTGTGGGGGGGTGCAGGGGAAGGGGTAGGGGAAGGGGTAGGGCCCGGGTGTAGGGGGAGAGGTTGGGTGTGGGGGGAGGGGGCTGCGATGAGGGGGTGGGGTTGGGTGCAGGGGGAGGGCATGTAACACCCGAGACTTTTATGTTATATGAATCATTAAAGGAATCTTTTTCTACACAACACTTGCTTGGCTTTCTTTACACGCAATCGCGACCTTCCTCGATAGCTTGCGTCGTACGCAATACCGAGTTTCACTAAACAACAATATGCTATTAAAACTAGCCGTTATGAATAGTAATAACCACTTTTTGAAATTTTATAAATTTTATTTTTCAAAATGGACTTCATTTTTGGACTCAGAATATCAAAATTAGCCTAGGGTGAAATTTTGGTATTTTTCTGAAAACTTTCAATTTTTGATGAATAGTGAAACCACTAAGTGGTAGGTTAAAAACTGAATTTTGCATAAAATTTAATTTTACCGCTTCTGTGAATGGAATTTTAAAAATCCGACAGACACAGTTGATATCAGTAAGTAAAATGTGGTTAAATGAGATAAAAATATTTTTTTTGGTGAATAGTAACTTTTTACTATTTTTACCGCGGTTAATAGTAAATAGGGTAACTAAGGGTAAATATGATATTAATATTACCCTAACACATGTCCTAATTCTATTGGACAAGTTTAATTCGACCAAAAACAAACTTAGGAATAAAATATGACCATTTAGGCCCACTTGGATTAGATTAGGACATTTATTTTTAATTTATTTAAAGAAGGGTTAAAATAGTTAAAATTAATGTTTAATAAGTAAATCATTTTTAATATGGGGTTATACATAAGATAAATTCGATTGTATATATTCATTAGAAATCTAAAAAGATTTCCCACATGATGTTATTTTATTTGTAATTTTTAGACATCAAATAATTTAATTTATTTATGACACAAAGATGATGCAGTAATTATCTTATTAATGAAATATTGACATAATTGATAATATAAATACCAAAATAAATGTAATTTAAGACTTTTTATGAATTACACTAATTTTATAGGTTACTATGATATATTAGTGTTGATTTAATCAACTTGGTTCGAACATATAATTCTGTTATGACTTTTACAAAAATCATATATCAAATAGTGTCAAAATTGACACAAAATAGTTTTTAAATCAAATATTATATTATTAATTGTTATTTTATTCATAAAAATCTAAGGTTCGGCCACATGACTTAGATAAGGATATATATGTTAATAATAAACAATTTGGGGTTCGTTTGGCATGTTATAGTAAGTGTATTAACCATATAGTGAAAGAAAACAAAAAGACATGGTAAAAGTTAAATTATTTAACTTAGAGTTAAATCTAATTGATAAGGTTAAAATAATACCCTAAACTTGTCTAAATCCTATTGGTTGATAGGATTTCGACCCTTCCCCACTTTATCTTTGAAATAAGACCCTTTGGAACCATTATAAACCGATTTTGACTTTAATATAAAATAATATTTTGAGATATTCCTAAGGTGCCCCTCTCCTCCCTTATAAAAGGGCACCTCCTCCCCCTCCTCCTCACACCACTTTGAGCACTCAAGCTCGGCCAACCCCTGACATTTTCTCCTCTCCACTTCCCTAGAATAATCCTAGAGGTCCTGGTCTTCTTCAAAGACCAATATTAGTTCCCTAAGTGGAGGATTCAAAGAAGCGTTCCAAAGAAGAGGTAATATCAATTACCGATCTTTTCAATTTCTTTCTTCTTCAACTTCTTCTTCTTTAGTTGTTTCATGATAAAGTAATAACATCAGTATTACTTACATACTGATATGTTATTATAAATATGAAACAACCATAATTCACCTTCTATCCATCCTACGGAAAAATGAAATCACCGCGCGTGCGTACGTACGGAATACCGTCTCCACGCCGTGGTGTAATCTATTTTCCACCATCACTTTACAAGGATGGGTATAATGGTGTAATGAGTAACTATTTATGATTATAATAAATTAATATTGATACTGAAATAATATATATATATACTCCAATACAATTCCATGATCATAGGAACGATATCATCACTCGTGCGTACGTACGGAATATCGTCTCCACGATGTGAAGCGACTCGTTCTACATGATCATCATTACATAGTAATTACATAAATGAATTGAATGAATAAATATGATATATGTTACACTAATATCATTCTGGATATAAGGTATCTATAACCTTAAAAGAAGAATAAGAATGTATTCGGCAAAACACGCATAAGAACAAAAGGCAATAAAGACCCGAGTAACAGGTAACAATGAAATATTACTAACAAGAAGCTAAGAATATGACCATATATGATAAAATATCAATATGTATGATTCTGGAATAAGTCAATAACATTATTTAAACCATTATACAGGAGCTTCGGACACGTACAAAGCAAATCGGACCTAAGGTAAGGGAAAATATCACAATTTCATTTTATCCGAGATTGTTTTTACTTTGGCATTTACTGGGGTGTATTTTATCATCCACATCCATGTTCCCTCAATATGTAATATTATTTCCATCCACCTATAATTGTTTAAATCCATTTTTACCTTTCGGTGAGTTTTTAGTAATATGTATGAAAGGAATCTTTTGTCGTTTTTCGTACGAGGTACTTTTTTGACTTTTCCGACAAAAGTACGAAGAATGTTTTTTTAACTTATACGGCATGAATGGATATTTAAAACATTAAATCCAAGAAGCTTCCTTTACAAGTTTTCAAGTTTATTTTTAATCAACTTATTTTATTTTAAAGTCGTATGACATGTTATGAAAGGAAAAATGTTTTTGAAGAAGAAAGGATATTTTCCTCAAGAATGGAGTTCAAGTGTTTTATCAAAATTATTTTCCATCTAAGATAATAAAGGGTTATGTTTTTATCCCTATTATTACACTGATTTGATCATGTTGTGATGGAATTATTTTTATGAATTCCTTTATCTTATATGAATTGATTTATGATGTCATGATGATTCAAGAATCCCATTTTTGTTACATGTGTTATGCGATGATGTATGATTATGTGGCACACATAAGAAAGGATTAATTATATGATGGGTGGGACCTATATCTCCCTCCAATGCATTGGGTAAAGATTTTATATCTCATGAGATAGACATGGCTGGAACGGAAGGTTATTTCGGTTCAGTGATACAGGACTGAAACGAGGAGTGAACTCGGTTCAGAAAGGGACTTTGTCCACTAAGATAGTCTTGGCAATGAGTCATGACTAACAAGAAATGATTTTCCATGATTATGTGTGCATCCACAAAGTTTCAAGTTTTATGTTATGATTATGGGGACCTCATTTTCACTTCTATGATTTATTCCATGCTAAGATATTATGATCTCTTTTGCAGGTTTTGATTTTCAAAAAGATATGATATGATTTTTATTTCCTTTATTTGCCCCTGCTGAGCATTTGAGCTCACCCTTTTATGTTTTCTTTTCCCCAGGTCAGGAAGATGGATATTAAGTAGAATATGCTAAAAGGGACCCTAGATATGATGAAATAAATGGGAGACACTGTAGAAGATTTATGAACCAGTTGTTTATGTTTCCCAGTTTCTAAAGACACTATACCTATACGGTCCTTTGTGGTTTTGTCATATGTTGTAATAAGTGTGCTTCAATTTTGAAGTATTAACAATGTATGTAAAGTATGGGTCGTTATAGTTGGTATCAGAGAAAAGGTATAGTCAACCTTTGGAAACTAGGATGTGAAAGCCTTAGTAAGAACCCTAAGGATAAGTCTAAGCATAGTACACAATCTTAGTGTTTTAGAAATGTCCTTGAATAACCTAGGATAAGACCTTAAGCATGAAAATTTTATTCTTGAATTATGTGGTTTTCCTATTATAATTAGTGTTTCTCATACTATTCTTCTTGGTTTTAGTCAATGGCTGGAACCCGAAGGAACCGTGTTAATGCGGATTGCGATGGGCAATGCAATGATTGTCCCCCTGAGCAACCAAACGATATGGGAGCTGGAATGCAAAACCTTGTAGCCATGCTCAGACAACTTTCTCAAGCTATGAATCATGCAGGACTTCCAAACGAGCAAAGGAAGGAGCAACATTCTGTTGAATCCTTCATGAGGCAGCGTCCACCTTCTTTCAGTGGGTCTACTGATCCATTAGTTGCTGAACAATGGATTAGTACTACTGAAAAGATATTTTCAGTTCTTCAATGTTCTGAACATGATAAAGTCATCCTAGCAGTGTATCGTTTGGAAGGAGATGCTGATCAATGGTGGAATCTTATTAAGAATACGAGGCAAAGGGATGAAATTGAGTCTATGGAATGGGACGAGTTCAAGAACTTATTTTTCAATAAGTACTTACCTCGTATTCTCCGAACAAAGATGGAGAAAGAGTTCCTTGAACTGAAGCAAAGGGATGATGAATCTGTTAGTACCTATGAAGCAAATTTTACAAGACTTGCAAGGTACGCTTCTGGTATTATTATCCAACCTGAGAGTAAGATCGATCGATTCTTTAGTGGCTTAAAACCAAGTCTTCGAAGGGCGTTAGCCATAAGGGACTTCAATAGCTATGAGGAAATCGTTCGATGTGCTCTCAAAGTCGAGATGGAGATTGGAGTAACCCATCAGTCACATGGGTTTGATAAGAAGAGGAAGATGGAATTCAAAGGAAACTCTAAAGAGCACACTGAAAAGAAGATGAACTGTCCCTTATGCTCAAAGTGTGGAAAGAAACATGGAGGGAGTTGTCTTAAAGGGACAAGTAAATGTTTTAAATGTGGAAAAGAAGGTCATCG
Source organism: Viscum album (assembly GCA_963277665.1). NCBI lineage: Eukaryota > Viridiplantae > Streptophyta > Magnoliopsida > Santalales > Viscaceae > Viscum > Viscum album. Next base: position 835,486,429 of record OY728143.1, on the reverse strand, counting down.
GGCATTTGAATGCCGTGATAATGGGAAGAAGATGTCTAATGACGCAAACAAAGGAAGGGATACACAGAATGAACCTACTACACTTCAATGTTTCAAGTGCAAGGAGATGGGGCATTATGCCAATCAATGCCCAAATCCAAGGGTTGATGATGATGGTCGACGTCAACAAAATCTTAAGGCTAAAGACAAAGGAAAGTCACATGCAATTTCTATCAGCGATGTGGAGTACGATAACGAAGTGGTGAAAGGTACACTTACCATCCACTCTAAAGTAGCAAATGTTTTATTTGATTCTGGATCCACCCACTCTTTTATTTCTAAAGAATTTTCTAAGGGTATCACCGTATTACCTCAACAATTAGATGTTGAGTTAGCTGTGACAACACCTAATGGCACAACAGTCGCATCAGAAGTTTATAATTCTTCTCCGATCGAAGTTTGTGGGAAAGTGCTTCCTGCAAATCTTGTGATCCTTCCTTTAGTGGAATTTGATGTGATTCTTGGCATGGATTGGCTTTCTCTACATGGAGCTCATATCAATTTCCAAAGAAGGGAAGTCACATTTCATATTCCAGATCAATCTACGATCGTATATCAATGCAAGGATGAACATAACCTTCCAGTGGAAATTTCTTCCATCTTATGGGTATTGATTCCACTAAATGAAGGTTATTTATCTCAAATGGTTGGTGAGAAACTCACGATTAAGAATATGCCCATTGTACGGGAGTTTGATGATGTCTTTCCAGAGGAATTACCGGGTCTTCCACCAAATCGTGAAGTTGAGTTTTCAATAGAACTCATACCGGGTGCTTTGCCTATTTCAAAGACACCTTATAGAATGGCCCCAATTGAGTTGCAGGAATTGAAGAAGCAACTCCAAGAGAATCTTGATAAGGGATTCATACGCCCTAGTGCGTCACCTTGGGGAGCACCTTTTCTATTTGTTAAGAAGAAAGATGGATCAATGAGACTCTGCATTGATTATCGAGAACTTAACAAGATCACTATCAAGAACAAATATCCTCTCCCACGCATTGATGACCAATTTGACCAACTACGCGGAGCTCAGTACTTTTCCAAGATTGATCTTCGTTCAGGGTATCATCAATTAAGGGTCAAAAGGGAGGATATACCAAAGACGACTTTCCGTACAAGGTATGGACACTGTGAATTTATAGTGATGCCATTTGGTCTTACTAATTCCCCTGCTATCTTCATGCATATAATGAATAGAGTCTTTAGAGACTATCTTGATCAATTTGTGGTAGTCTTTATAGACGATATTCTTGTCTATTCAAAGAGCAGGGAAGAGCATGAAGATCACTTGAGAATTATATTGAAGACCCTGAGAAAGGAGAAGCTTTATGCCAAATTTACCAAGTGTGAATTTTGGCTTCAAAAAGTTGCATTTTTGGGTCACATAATCTCAAAAGAGGGGATATCTGTGGATCCAGCAAAAACAGAGGTTATCAAAAGATGGTCAAGACCAACAACAGTAACTGAGATCCGAAGTTTTCTTGGTTTGGCTGGATATTATCGATGTTTTGTAAAAGATTTTTCACGATTATCTAATCCACTCACCATGTTGACTCGGAAAGGAGTTAAGTTTGTCTGGACAGAGGAATGTGAAGAGAATTTAAAGGAGTTGAAAAGAAGGTTATCCAGTGCACCTGTGCTCACACTGCCTTGTAGTGGAGAATGGTTTGTGATCTACAGTGATGCATCCAAGAAGGGATTGGGGTGTGTTCTTATGAAAAATGATATGGTGATAGCTTATGCCTCACGACAGTTGAAAATCCATGAGCAAAATTACCCAACACATGATTTGGAGTTGGCTGCGGTAATCTTTGCATTAAATATTTGGAGGCATTACCTTTATGGTGAAAGGTGTGATATTTATACTGATCATAAAAGTTTATAGTATATTTTCACACAAAAGGAGTTGAATATGTGTCAAAGAAGATGGTTGGAGCTGATTATGGATTATGACTGCTCAATCCATTACCACCCTGGAAAAGCAAACAAGGTGGCAGATGCATTAAGTCGACAAGACCATGCTAGTTTATCCATGATGAGGATCACAAAAGATCCAATATTTATGGATTTACAAAGGATGGATCTTGGAATTATAATGGAAGGGGAAAAATCTTATCTTTCTCAAATGAATGTTCAACCATCTATACATGTGAAGATTAAAGAGGCACAGAAAGAAGATGTCGAGTTACAAAAGAAGGTGAGAAATGTTCCTGAATTCAACCTTGATTGTGATGGGATAATAAAGTTCAGGAATCGGGTTTGTGTTCCTTCCATCCCCGAATTAAAGAAGGAGCTGCTGGATGAGGCTCATAGTTCCTCATTCTCTATTCATCCTGGACGAACGAAGATGTATAGGGACCTGGAAGAGTACTTTCGGTGGGATGTCATGAAAAGAGATGTTGCTAAATATGTCTCTCGATGCTTGGTTTGTCAACAAGTTAAAGCTGAGAGACAGAAGTCTAAGGGGTTGTTACAACCATTACCCATACCCGAATGGAAATGGGAAAACATCACTATGGACTTTCTCATAGGACTTCCTAAAACATCCAAAGGCAATAATGCTATCTGGGTCATTGTTGATCGTCTTACAAAGTCTGCACACTTCATTCCTATTAGAGAGGATTTCTCTCTAGATCAGCTTGCCAGGATATATGTAAAGGAAGTGATAAGATTGCATGGAGTACCACTTTCTATTATATCTGATCGGGATCCGAGATTTACCTCGAAGTTCTGGCGAAGTCTTCAGCATACTCTGGATACAGAGTTGAGTTTCAGCACTGCTTATCATCCCCAGACAGACGGTCAGTCTGAGAGAACAATTAAAACCCTAGAAGATATGTTGAGAGCTTGCTCTATGTATTTCAAAGGAGGTTGGGATCAACACCTACCTTTGGTGTAATTTTCTTATAATAATAGCTTTCACTCCAGTATTCATATGGCTCCTTATGAAGCTCTCTATGGAAAGAAATGCAGGACTCCAACATGCTGGGATGAAGTTGGGGAAAGAAAGCTATTAGGACCTGATCTCGTTGATGAAATGGCAGAAAAGGTCAGATCTATTCAACAACACATAAGAGCAGCTCAGAGTCGACAGAAAAGTTATGCCGACAACCGAAGAAAAGACCTAGAGTTTGAAGTGGGTGATAAAGTGTTCTTACGAATATCTCCCTGGAAGAGGGTTATGAGATTTGGAAAGAAGGGGAAGTTGAGCCCTGGATATATCGGTCCTTTCAAAATACTGGATCGTGTTGGGAAGGTAGCTTACCGATTGGCGCTTCCACCGAATCTCTCTCAAGTTCACGATGTGTTCCATGTATCTCTCCTGAGAAAGTACATACCAGATCCTTCACATGTACTCAGCTCAGAAGTTGTACCGCTGGAGCAAGATCTTTCTTATGAAGAACAGCCGATAGAGATTCTGGATCGTAGCGAAAAAGTCCTACGAAACAAGACCACTCGATTGGTGAAAGTTTTATGGAGGAACCACCAACTTGAATAAGCTACATGGGAGCTTGAGGATATGATGAGGGAGAAGTATCCTCATCTGTTTGTTACAAAGTGATGAATTTCGAGGGCGAAATTCTTTTTAAGGGGGGTAGAATGTAACACCCGAGACTTTTATGTTATATGAATAATCAATGGAATCTTTTTCTACACAACACTTGCTTGGCTTTCTTTACACGCAATCGCGACCTTCCTCGATAGCTTGCGTCGTACACAATACCGAGTTTCACTAAACAACAATATGATATTAAAACTAGCCGTTATGAATATTAATAACCACTTTTTGAAATTTTATAAATTTTATTTTTCAAATGGACTTCATTTTTGGACTCAGAATATCGAAATTAGCCTAGGGTGAAATTTTGGTATTTTTCTGAAAACTTTCAATTTTTGATGAATAGTGAAACCACTAAGTGGTAGGTTAAAAACTGAATTTTGCATAAAACATAAATTTACCGCTTCTGTGAATGGAATTTCAAAAATCCGACAGACACGGTTGATATCAGTAAGTAAAATGTGGTTCAATGAGATAAAAATATTTTTTTGGTGAATAGTAACTTTTTACTATTTTTACCGCGGTTAATAGTAAATAGGGTAACTAAGGGTAAATATGATATTAATATTACCCTAACACATGTCCTAATTCTATTGGACAAGTTTAATTCGACCAAAAACAAACTTAGTAATAAAATATGACCATTTAGGCCCACTTGGATTAGATTAGGACATTTATTATTAATTTATTTAAAGAAGGGTTAAAATAGTTAAAATTAATGTTTAATAAGTAAATCATTTTTAATATGGGGTTATACATAAGATAAATTCGATTTTAAATATTCATTAGAAAGCTAAAAAGATTTACTACATGATGGTATTTTATTTGTAATTTTTATACATCAAATATTTTAATTTATTTATGACACAAAAATGATGCAGTAATTATCTTATTAATGAAATATTGACATAATTGATACTATAAATACCAAAATAAATGTAATTTAAGACTTTTTATGAATTCCACTAATTTTCTAGGTTACTATGATATATTATTGTTGATTTAATCAACTTGGTTCGAACATATAATTCTGTTATGACTTTTACAAAAATCATATATCAAATAGTGTCAAAATTGACACAAAATAGTTTTTAAATCAAATATTATATTATTAATTGTTATTTTATTCCTAAAAATCTAAGGTTCGGCCAAATGACTTAGATAAGGATATATATATTAATAATAAACAATTTGGGGTTCGTTTGGCATGTTATAGTAAGTGTATTAACCATATAGTGAAAGAAAACAAAAAGACATGGTAAAAGTTAAATTATTTAACTTAGAGTTAAATCTAATTGATAAGGTTAAAATAATACCCTAAACTTTTCTAAATCCTATTGTTTGATAAGATTTCGACCCTTCCCCACTTTATCCTCGAAATAAGACCCTTTGGAACCATTATAAACCGATTTTGACTTTAATATAAAATATTATTTTGAGATATTCCTAAGGTGCCCCTCTCCTCCCTTATAAAAGGGAACCTCCTCCCCCTCCTCCTCACACCAATTTGAGCACTCAAGCTCGGCCAACCCCTGACATTTTCTCCTCTCCACTTCCCTAGAATAATCCTAGAGGTCCTGGTCTTCTTCAAAGACCAATATTAGTTCCCTAAGTGGAGGATTCAAAGAAGCGTTCCAAAGAAGAGGTAATATCAATTACCGATCTTTTCAATTTCTTTCTTCTTCAACTTCTTCTTCTTTAGTTGTTTCATGATAAAGTAATAACATCAGTATTACTTACATACTGATATGTTATTATAAATATGAAACAACCATAATTCACCTTCTATCCATCCTATGGAAAAATGAAATCACCGCGTGTGCGTACGTACGGAATACCGTCTCCACGCCGTGGTGTAATCTATTTTCCACCATCACTTTACAAGGATGGGTATAATGGTGTAATGAGTAACTATTTATGATTATTATAAAGTAATATTGATACTGAAATAATATATATATATACTCCAATACAATTCCATGATCATAGGAACGATATCATCACTCGTGCGTACGTACGGAATACCGTCTCCACGATGTGAAGCGACTCGTTCTACATGATCATCATTACATAGTAATTACATAAATGAATTGAATGAATAAATATGATATATGTTACACTAATACCATTCTGGATATAAGGTATCTATAACCTTAAAAGATGAATAAGAATGTATTCGGCAAAACACACATAAGAACAAAAGGCAATAAAGACCCAAGTAACAGGTAACAATGAAATATTACTAACAAGAAGCTAAGAATATGACCATATATGATAACATATCAATATGTATGATTCTGGAATAAGTCAATAATATTATTTAAACCATTATACAGGAGCTTCGGACACGTACAAAGCAAATCGGATCTAAGGTAAGGGAAAATATCACAATCTCATTTAATCCGAGATTGTTTTTACTTTGGCATTTACTGGGGTGTATTTTATCATCCACATCCATGTTCCCTCAATATGTAATATTATTTCCATCCACCTAAAATTGTTTAAATCCATTTTTACCCTTCGGTGAGTTTTTAGTAATATGTATGAAAGGAATCTTTTGTCGTTTTTCGTACGAGGTACCTCTTTGACTTTTCCGACAAAAGTACGAAGAATGTTTTTTTTAACTTATACGGCATGAATGGATTTTTAAAACATTAAATCCAAGAAGCTTCCTTTACAAGTTTTCAAGTTTATTTTTAATCAACTTCTTTTATTTTAAAGTCGTATGACATGTTATGAAAGGAAAAATGTTTTTGAAGAAGAAAGGATATTTTCCTCAAGAATGGAGTTCAAGTGTTTTATCAAAATTATTTTCCATCTAAGATAATAAAGGGTTATGTTTTTATCCCTATTATTACACTGATTTGATCATGTTGTGATGAAATTATTTTTATGAATTCCTTTATCTTATATGAATTGATTTATGATGTCATGATGTTTCAAGAATCCCATTTTTGTTACATGTGTTATGCGATGATGTATGATTATGTGGCACACATAAGAAAGGATTCATTATAAGATGGGTGGGACCTATATCTCCCTCCAATGCTTTGGGTAAAGATTTTATATCTCATGAGATAGACATGGCTGGAATGGAAGGTTATTTCGGTTCAGTGATACAGGACTGAAACGAGGAGTGAACTCGGTTCAGAAAGGGACTTTGTCCACTAAGATAGTCTTGGCAATGAGTCATGACTAACAAGAAATTATTTTCCATGATTATGTGTGCATCCACAAAGTTTCAAGTTTTATGTTATGATTATGGGGATCTCATTTTCACTTCTATGATTTATTCCATGCTAAGATATTATGATCTCTTTTGCAGGTTTTGATTTTCAAAAAGATATGATATGATTTTTATTTCCTTTATTTTCCCTTGCTGAGCATTTGAGCTCACCCTTTTATGTTTTCTTTTCCCCAGGTCAGGAAGATGGATATTAAGTAGAATATGCTAAAAGGGACCCTAGATATGATGAAATAAATGGGAGACACCGTAGAAGATTTATGAACCAGTTGTTTATGTTTCCCAGTTTCTAAAGACACTATACCTATACGGTCCTTTGTGATTTTGTCATATGTTGTAATAAGTGTGCTTCAATTTTGAATTATTAACAATGTATGTAAAGTATGGGTCGTTATAGGGCAACTGGGTGTAGGGGTGGGGATGGGTGCAGAGGGGTTGAGTTGAGGTTCAATGTTTCTTCGTTTTTCTTGGTTACTATGTAGAAGAGTTGAGTTATGGTATTTCATTCTTCATGGTGTTAGAGATCTACATCAAGGTGGTTTACCAAGCATCATCATCCTATATTTTAATTATAGTATCGATGCAAAAGACTGCACCATGTTGGGTTGATTCTGCTTTGAGCATGTGTTCCATGTCATAGGTGTAATCCTTACACAGTAGTTTTATCCTAAGTAAATAGCTTTTTGTTGCTTCAAGAGCTTTATCTCATAGAATATGCATATAATTTCTGATTTAAAGAAGGGTTTCATTGATTTTATATACACAATCTCCATGTATGTGTTAAACTATTCTTGGAATCTCTTCTCCCTCCATAAATATAAATCACTATTCATCCATTTTTCAAAAAACCTATAGTTCTGAAAACCGTGAAATCATTATCATTGATATATACCATGATACCGATTCAAGATCCTTATAAAACATATCCTCAAATATTTTTTCCTTCCAATAACCCCAAATTCATCACAACATGCTATATTTTGACAATATTCTCGATGCCATAATTGCGCAAATGATTGATTTACAAGACATTATCGGTAGACCGAGAGATTTCAAAGGTATTTTAGATAAATATTTCTAGTACTCGTTTTAGGTACATATAGAACTCATCCTACAAATTTGATATATCAAAATACTCCCTCTATTTTGGAATGACATCAGTTACCAATGTTGTGCTCCAAAATATCATTGATTGATGGCTAGATTTTTAATTCCTCATTAGAACACTACATAATTTCCATTGTAACATTGAAAAATATTTGTAAAACCCTTCAACATACACATTATAGGTTTAGTATTATATTTTCTTCTTGATTCATTATGGGAATCCAACTTAGAAATATAGTGATATTCAATTCTCGAATGTGAAACTGTATGGGTTTGGTTATTCTTCTCGAAAGAATCGATAAAATTATAAAATCGGAGCTTATACACTATGCATTGATGTATTATCCTAATTTTCATAGTTTTTTTATGGTAATTTGTGGATAGTAATTATATTCATCTACATGTGTATATACTTGTGTTGATGGATGTTAATGTCATCAATATTTTCTTAGGGGAATGGTTTATTATTCCAACTTTTTATAGCATAATTTGATGATGATGGGGGGGGGGGGTTAACTACTTTCATAGAAGATTTCAAGGAAGGTTTTGTAGATTTATTTGTATGCTATTTTTCTTTGATATTGATTCGTGGTGTGTTTTTATAAATTATTCCACTTTGGATAAAATAAACATTTATTTATTTATTGTGTATGACATCAGATAGGTGATCATGGTCTAATAAAAACATGGATGAGACTTGAAGTGTCTTGAATGTGGATTAGGGAAGCATAGTGAGGATATAAAAATCATTTTGGGGTATGTGATACCTTCAACAAAAATATGTACATAGTGTTTTTTATGATTTCCATACGAATTAATGTTTTATACACCAGAGGATAAAAGTTAAAAGAGTAGATATATTTAGCAATCAATCCCATTGACAGAAAATTTTGAAGCTTCATTCTTAGAGCATAACAGTGGATGAATGTGGTGCACTAGATTATGGTTAAAGCATGTATAGGTAACAAATATGAAAATTTAATTCTTCTATATCTAGTTCTCTTGGTCTTTGGAATGTTTTTATGATTGTTTTACTTTTCACATGATGTTTCAATTGAAGGAATTCTTTCATTGTACAGTTTCAATGATAATAGAAATAGATTTGAAGAGGAAGAGAGATTAAATATATAGATTCCTATACAGTTATAACATTACAGAAGATTACCTACCACCTTCTTCCACACCATTTTAATACATTAAGTTTCATCGTGATGATTTATTAGTCCTATTGGGATCACCTAGAACCTTCCATTGATTCTGCTAGACATTGTATGTTTATTTGTGTGTTTTTATTGTAATTGAAGTTGGGTTATTATATTCTTATCAATTTGTATATAATTCAATTAATGGAAGCTATTTTTAGTTTTATTTTGGAAGGGAATGGGTCTGATTCCAATTTATTATAAGGGAATTTGGTGAAGTTGTTGGGGGAGTTTTCTCAAATTTCATAGATAATGTCTTAGATGGTTGAGAACATGTCGTTGGAGGTTGTTTTGGCAAGAAAATATTTTCTGTTGAGTTTTTAAAAATTATTCCACTTTGGATATTACTGATTTTGTAAAATAATTTGATAACTCGGTTTATCTATATTTATTATATAATCATTTGATGTATCATACACTATATGCTTGAAATATTATAATTCATTGATATTATTGAATTTTTCAAATTCCATATACTACAAGGATATTTAGAAAATATTATTTTTAAGGTTTTCATGTATGCACAATAATATTATTAAGCTATTCAAGAACACAATTTATTTTATTCCTAATTACATAGAAAACTAGAAATTTTTCAGTCTTATATATACTATGAATGTATTGGTAAAAAATACACAGTGACCAATATAATAATCTTTTTTCGCTAACCTTCGATCATAATCCAGTTAGGTTGAATTAATGTAGAGGTAATGCTTCCCATCCTAGAAATTGGAGTTTTAAAATGTATACTTTTTGGTTAAAATATAAAAACATTAAACATATTATTAAGGAGGTGAGGTTAGATGGATGTGGAGGTGTACTTCTTAAGCGGCAGGTTAGAGATATTGATTTACAGTCCTCAAGGATACAGAAAATTAGAACCTTGACATTGAAATCCATTGAATTGAGAAGAATATGTGGGGCTTAATGAATGTTTTTTCCTGATAAAATTCAATTTTTAGAGCAACATGTTGATGTATTTATCCAAATTAGTAATACTAGAAGCTTCGATCACGTGAGATGCTCTTGTATGAGGGGAACTAGAATAATATATTCTATCAACACAATTAATTTTGATTGAAGGGACTAGAATACTATTTTCATTCGTTACAATTCATCTTCTAGGAGGTAAATAACTTTTATTCACATGATATTTGGTTTAGAGTAACAACAGAAGAATTCTAGAAATTATATTAAATGGTTGGTAGATAGTTTTTGTGACTCATTATTCAGATTTTAATAGTTTATCATCTCAAAATTGGTGGATGAGTGTCTTGATCTATTGTTGACTTTGATAATATACTCTAAATCACATAGTGATAAACATGAGTTTGCGGTTTTAAATGATCTATGGATATTGCACCATTCTAAGGCACCATGGGATGATGGTGTTCACGTTATCATACATCTCCTCAAATGAAAACATGTTTTCTTGTCATCCCAATCTTGTATTCCAGGTATTCATATCAGCTCTCCTTGGGAATTTTAATTAAATAAGTTTTCAATTTATAGGATTTTTATCTATGAACATACCACAGTCTAATGTTTTATCTAGAATAGGTTATATGGAGTGGTGGTTCTACCAATGGTTTTATCATCATTTTGTAAATCTTATTTCATCATGTTTTGGCACAAGAAAAGCTTCACCATCTTTGACTATAATTTCCAAAGAGTTTCATAATTCTACATGGTCCTCTTACAAGGTTCATCAAAACATATTATGAATGTAGTGGGAATTTATTATCAAAATACTGGGGGATTTATGGGTATAAAAACATTATTCTAGAAAATCAGGATGCGAGGAAGTGATATCAGAAACTATCGATGCAAATATCGATGAAACATGATGTCTGGTAGAGAAAAGGTGGATCAAATCTGGAAGAAGGTCAGTATGAAATGAAAATAATGAAAAATACCTAATAATAAATTCGAGAGGAAAAAAACCAACATCGAGTGGTATGTAAGTAATTTGCCTTATTCTTTTCTAGCTACTATATTTTAGTTATCATATATTTATTATCCATCATTTATTGTCTATTTCACAGTGACATGGATGGAAATATTTGAAAGCACGAATAAAAAAATGGTGTCCTTGCCTCCCCTTATGTCTCCCACATGGGAATCATTGGATCATTTTTTGATAGAGAATATACTCAATTTATTACTATATTATCATTATTTTTTAATTCTCATCTATGGATTTTTTATCCTCTATAAAAATTTCATTGGCTTCAATCAGAGATTAATGATTTTCATTCTTAGTCATTAAGAATTTTTTTAGGAAATATAGGATGAGAAATTTTTTGTTCCTTGAACACTTTTTATGTCTCTGCTTATGTTTTAACAGGTGAAAACAATTAATTGTGGATTGTTTTTTTTTTCATTCTAGTTTGCATTCAGGTTTTATCTGGTTTGCAGAAGAAAGGTGAAACCAAGGTGGGAAGCTGCTATTTCTGGGAAAACCATATATACTAAAGGTTCATTAAATCGTGGGTATATATACTGTTGTGAATCTGTACATACACACAGTTCCTTGAAATATTGGTATGTTTTTTGTAATGAAAATAATCTATACCCATAGATTACTTAACCATGGTTATATATTTTTTGATGTGAAAATGTATACCTAGTGTTCAAAAAAACTATAGGTAATTTGAATCTTTTTTGAGTTATACCCACATTTTCTTAGGAAGTATTGGTATAGGGAAATCCTAATGCCTCGGTAGCCCATGGTTCATGAAAACAAAGGTATATACTATACCAACAGTTTCATGGGCTATACCCACAGTTTCAAACTATTAGTATCTTAAAATTTTCTAGTAGTGATTAGTTCCAATAATGTAGCTAATAAGTAAATAATATATTTATACCATTCTTATTATTCTAGAAATGATGAAACTATATAAAATTCTCAATAACCATAATTTCATGACAAAATACACCGGAGAAAAAAAGTAAAATAGTACATGAAATAATGAAAATAATTGAAGATTATAAACAAATTGGTGTTAATATATAATAATATGATCATATATGAAATGTATATTTTAATATGGTTCATTTATAAGTTAATAAAATATCTAAAACCATTATACTAGAGGCTAAATCATGTTTAACCATAATTAAATGTGATGTTTGATATTTTCGTTGAATTTACTTTAACTGAGGCACATTTGTACGTTATGAACAAGTTTATTTTGAATAGTGTATACACTTTGAATGATCTCATGTTTAACTATGAGGTATCAATCATTTGAACTCTATTTTTAACTATTTTTTATATCATAAAATTTTTACCTAATCACTTAATGAAGGAATATGTACTATATGGTTCTTATTTGGAGCCATCAGCATTATTTTTAGCAATAAAGTGGTGAGTATTTGGTTTAAATAAATCATGCACAGTATGCCACAAAGTTTGGGAAAACCATTTGGGTACCTATCAATACCCATAAAATAAATAACATGGTCTATTAATGGTTTTTCTAATCATGTGATGAAGCCTATGTGGGGTGTCAACCCTACGCATATGGGGGCACATAGGTAGGTAATAGATTATAATACCGTTCTCCCCTAAAAATATGTGGGACTTCAAATTGGAAGTAGTTGGGGCTCGATGGACTCACATTTTGGCCAAACATGTAGTCAAACCTTACAAGCTTTAAAATTTTGGGCAATTACAATGTTCCCTTGTTTAATTTAAAGAGTCTCACTACCTTTTCCCAATTACTTTCTATATCATATAATAACGTGATCAAGGACTCCATCCAACCTCCTACATACGATTTTCACCCAATTAACAATATGAAATCTAATTCAAGATTTTTTCATCTCATTGGATAACAACAATTGAGTTCTTTATTCCTCATGTCCCTATATTTATTTTTCATTCAATCCAAGATGTTTTTTGGGTCCATGATAATTTTCACTTTTTTGGAGTTATAATTTTTTCTTCCATATCCATATGATCTATCAAAAATCATAGGCGATAAATGTATGAGTGTTCCTCTATGAGATTTAGGTAGGTATTTTTTACCTTTCCCCAAGTAGTTTTTATTGTTTATACCCCATTATCGTTGTACCACATGCCAAACATTTCGGGTATTGTTTCATAATTTAATAAACGCGTGAGTTAAATGTTAATATCATTATTAACACATGTCATGGTACCATTAAGTAGGTCTAGATGTTCTAGCCCTCAACATAAACTTCTCGTGGGTTGCATTCTTCCCTTTCCAAATGATTATGCTACCATTGTGGTGTGTTTAGTTTTTGTTACATTATTGTGAATTTAATATGGTAAAAAATGGATTAGAAAAACGTTGTTAGCACCATATAACACATTTTCATTTGTATATGAAATTTATAAAATCGAATATACCATGTCATGTATATGATTACTAAGTGATCCATGAAATTATTAATGTAACGTACTTAGTATTAGAGAACGAATTGGTGATGGTAATAATGGGGTTCGTGGTATGGAATTGATTACCCAATATGATTCCATTGACATTTCAACTCTATAAATCTATAATATTTGGATTCCTTGAACATTTTACTCAAACAATCTAGCTAAATTGGATGAAATTAACATTCAAACTCCATGTATTTAGTTTACACATCTCTTTTGGATTACTTTTACATTTCTACATTTGACCCACTAGGATGAATTGGACATTTATGCTCCGTAGATATGATGACTTTTTAGAAGTCCTTGGAAATTTGTACACTGTCGATCCTATTTACATGACCAATTATTATTCCATAAAGAGATATATTTCCTGGATAGGATTACCCAGTAGGGTTACATTGATATTTTTAATCCATATGTATTATTTACATAATTATGAGGATTTATTGGAGATTTATACTCATTGGATCCATACTAGATGGATGCCTTGGAAATTTATACTCCTTTGATACTAGAATGTGAAAGACTATTAGAATATTACATGGTGTTGGTTTTTTATGATATTTACAATGATTTATAGTTATAGATTATTATATAGTTTCTTTATTATAGAGGACATGATAGACTAGATAGTATAACTTCTAATATTATTACATGTACTCAAGTTATATATGCACACTACTTCATATTATATTCATAGACAATAATATTATAAACACCATTTATGGTGACAAACTATGTGTTACCTCCCATAATATCCATTCCATATATTGGTAGCCAGATCGACACCATGGATGTAGGTGTGGATTTGTGAAAGTGACCACTTGGTGATATATGACTACTTGTTTCATAGAAAAAAGCATTAACATAACATATCCATTTTTCATGATGTTTTTTTGAGATTGATTCCATTAATATTTTATAAAGTTTCATTCATATATTATAATATATTCCTTCTATGTTGTTTTCCATATCTTTTTTATAGCATGATATGATCATCATTTTTGAATTACATAGTTGGATGACATAACATGGTCGTTAATATAATTGATTTTTTTTATCTACACAATTATTTTATATTCCAACCATATTGATTGATATGATTATACCTCTATATTATACTTTGATAATAGGGTTATTTATTCTCTACTATTCCACCATGGACCATCCCTACCAGTTGGAAGATTCTTTTATATTGGGAGATGTGCATGTGTAAATTTGAGCCACCATCACGGGACACAATTTTAGTGGAAACCGATTTGGAATGAACCAATGTGGTTTCAGATGAAAATATTTGTTTTTAATATAATTTAGAAATATTTTATAGGATTCTAGAAAAGAGTTGTTACATGGTAATGATATTTTTTGGGAGTACATTGCCCAAGTATATGGAAAATTCTATTTACATGGCATGGGATATGATGTTATGGTTTCTATCTTTTAATGTTGATTTGACATCACCATTGGGAGAAACACATTATGTTTTCTGTTCTCTATTATTACATATTTATGTCCTTGACATATTATGACATTGAAATATTTCATCATGCATCGTCATATACACATCAGGATTTATACATATAGCATTATTCCATTGCATGTTAAAATACATTGTGTCATTATTGTAGAATATTATAGTTGATTACTGTTACACCCATGAAATTTTTCTCTTTCTTTAAATCACATGCTAAATATTTTGTTTTCATTAAATTAATGATTCATTTAAATTTATAAGGTGTATGGGACCTCCTATATTATTTTGAGGTGATCCATATAAGTACACCCTTTATAAAAACTTCTATATAAATGAAGACGAATTAAGGGTAATTGAATTATAAAATGAAACGTTTACAATTAAATAGGAATTACAATTTAAATTTAAATATGTTTTTACTCTATATATTTTAACAAACACACTATATACTAGTAACTTGGACATATAGAATAGAACATGACACTAACCCAACTGTAGTTGTCAGTAGTATGTCATGTTTCTTATTAGAAAAAAGACTATTCAATGATATAAATATATTATGTTATGTTTTTTTTTGAAAATCCTCACATAGATGATCATGGATTTTTCAACGAAAGGGATCACTCAATTCATTCACATAATAGTATTGAAGGTGATATCATTTCCTTGTGTTTATGAAATTTTGGGCCCCAAACCCGGAGTTAGGTTTCTGAAAAGGAAGGATCTCTATATAGGATTGAATGGTATGTAGACTGTGAAGCATAATTCAGGGATATAAACAGAGGTACATTGAAAAATGTGAATATCAAAAAAGGATAGGATTCTGTATTACAACATGTTACATGAACCACATAGGGAGATGGTTCGTGGGGAGGCTTACAGTTCATTTGAGGAAATTGAAATGGAGCAGGACTTCGATATTCTGGATGGATCATCGTTTATGGAAACGAGGCTATCATTTTTGGTTCTACAAATTTATTCATTCATGGAAGAGATCAGCTACTGTGAAGGAACAAATATGCTACATAGACCGCATAGGGGAAATAATTCATGGAGGAGCTCAATACATGAGGAGCATGGATGAAATCGAAATTTTGGTTACCTCATATTAGAAATTTTTTTCATATATTTGGGTTTATATGGATCAATAATCTCATTGTTGTTTTCAATGACTTTGATTATAAATCTAGGTGGAATTCGGTGCATACCAAAGTGGTTTGTGTGAGGAATAAACCAAGAAGTAAAAGTGGTTCACGAGAGAGGATTATGAGAAGGGTTAAGTCTTGAATGGGAATAATCCGTGAAATAGTTTTTTCATGGTTCTACAAATCACAATGGAAAGCGGTCCATGGTTGAGAAGTTGGGGCAATGAGAATATGTAGTCTGTGAATGTAGGAATTCTATAGAAGTACTGGTAGCACAGATACACATTTTGTGAAGGAAGTATCTGGAGGTGGTATGAATAAGTATTACATGGAGGAAGTAAGAGGGATAAGAAGTATATGAAGCACATGTACAACATGGTGCAGTAAAATTGGAAGATGATGAAGTTCAGTTCATAGAGGAACAAGTCGGAAACAAACAGTGTGCAGAAAAGTGAATTCCATAAATGGGTGAAAAAGTTTTCTTTAATAGACCATATATATATAGTAGAAGATGAATATGTTAATTTAAATTATCTAACTTACATGTCCATAAAATATTAGTGGATTCCTCCTAGTATAGTGATATAGGGGGCATCAATAGATGTTTTCCAAGGGATGTAGTATTCTATCCCTAAAATATTGTAACGGCAGTGTTCTTGGAACATAGTGACTGTTTCTAAACATTGGTACCCTGAAAATGTTGAATTTTATTGAATATAGGTATGGCTAAACCACCTTAGGTGTATTCTCCTTTTACAAACCCTATCTTGTGAACTCAGTAAAATTTTTGTGTTAACTATTTTCGTGTGATTGTTTGTTTTAGGAACATTCTAATCGGAATATTTTCATAGGTTCCAACCAATTTGGGAACAAGAACATTAATATTAAAATTAAAATTTGACACTATGATTCACTGTTCCATTCTAATGGTGTACTAAGGTCTTTCTATTTGGTATTTGATGTAGGTTTCTAGTGAAAAATCATTCTTTCGTTGCATTACTAAATAATATAGTTAATTATAGGGGAGTTCACCATTTTTAGTGATATAACATTATGAATTGGGAAAAGAGGATTAAATCTAATATAATATCTCTAGTAATGGAATTAATTTTCCCAATGAATAATAAATATTGGTAACTGATCCAATATGGATCTCAATTAAAGATATAGAGACAAAAATTCTTGACGAATTTGGTAAAGCACAAAATTCTATCCATGTAGCTCTATCAAATCAAATCAATAATACAACGATGAGGTGAAATTATTACAATTCTATATGGTAGAAGCTATATTATTTATATGATGTTGATAACAAATTTACGGTGGTTAAATATCATGATTTTCACAATAGAATGGATTATTTAAATATGTATCAAGTTTAAAATGCATATACCCTTTTCATTCAAATTATTGAAGTTGTAGGAGAAATTAAGGGGTTTTTTAAAAATTAAAAGACATTGATATTTTAAATAAAATACTAATATGAATTTAGCCTATTTACAATCAAGATGTTATATCCATTGAGGCAAGATATCTTTTGAAAAAATTCTTTAGAAGATCTTATTAGTAGTTTTGTAGCATATGAAATTTACATTAAACAAGATGATGCAACAAGTCATTTCTCCAGGTGATGGAATTCGATTCCATTAAAGTTATTGAGATTCAATGAGGTTATGTAAATTATGTAAATGATGAAGATGAACTTATTTCTCTATTTTCCAAAAAAAAAATCAGATAGGAAATGGGATATTTGAAGGAAATATACCATCGACATGCTTTGGTTGTGGAGAGTTGGGACATTTCCTATAAATGGTAAAGGATGATCATTGAGGAATAATATGTGTCTAGAAACTCAAAAAAGTCTCAAAAATAATTTATCAAAAGGGATAATACAAATCTAGAAATAAAATACAAAGAAATATTTTTTTCTCTGATGATGAGGATACAGATTAGGATTTCATTGAAGAAGAATAAATAGAGCCTAAATTTGGAACCCAAGATTCTATGATGGCTACATTGAAGAATCATAAAAATGAAAAGATATAAATAGTGATTATCTATTGATTTCGCATGTTGATATCATATTACATATTATGTATTCTCTTGGTAAAAATGAGACTCAAAATAACAGATGTGAAATATGGAGAGGAGTTGTAGATGAATCTTCAGAATATATCAATTGGATTCCTACATAAATTGACAAAAACAATGAATTATTAAAACAAAATTCAACAACCCTTAATAACATAGATGTTGTTGTGTAACTAAATATCATAATTGAAGAATAGTAAAATGTCATCAATGAACTTACATATATATTGGAGGAGAATTCCAAATCTATTAAGGGTCTTTAAGAAGAAGTTGTTACTCTTATGAGTATAAATTAAAGTGAATAAATTTCAAATAACACAATAAAGAAAGTATAGTTTCCATGGTTTTGATATGATAAGGTATTTGAGATATATAAACGGTGTTCTAATGGTGTAGAAATTTTTTTTTGAATGATCAAATATCCACATTCATTAAAAACAATGGAAATGGATGTGATGCTGAAACAAGAAAATATCGAAATATTACTATCCTTTGAAAAGGGAAAAAAATTTGAAAATATCACAAATTCAACCAAAAGTCCTAACAAAAAGTGAATCAAATATATTCAAATGGAGAACTAAATCCTTTCCTCATGTTTCCAGAAAAAGTATTGGTAGTCAAACTATTTTCTTATTTAAGGATACATGGGTTGGAAAATATGTGTGAAAATATTTCCTTGTATGAGATGTTATTGTTTTTCCATATTGGCCATAACATATCATAATTTGAAGATTAAAGGAGTTAATTTAATGGGGAAGAGATAAGATATATGAAAATAAGAATGAATTCATATCATACTTTGTATAAATGGTTTTTTATGGATATTGTTTTCAATGTTTTAAATTTTTCCATAAATAAGTTGATTGCAGTTATAGAAATGACATGAACAATGAACACAGAAATCAAAGATATGTCAGTTATTGTAAAAAAAAAGTGTTTCTCTTTCAAACAGTTTTTATTCTTAGAAAGAAGAGTATGATTATGATGAACCTATTCAAATGAAATATATATTTGAATAGAGATCCTTATTCGTCACTCAAACAAATATTTCATGGAAGGAAAATAAGAAAATTGAAAATTCAAACCTTGAATAGGTATCCCTGAATGTAATAATGAGAAGAAGCACCTAGATTCTTGATTCCAGATTCACATCTCATATGATGGGAAATTCATACATATTAAATAATGATAAAAATGGGATGATGAAACATCATGGTTCAGTAATGAAGTATCTTTGAAGATCAATGCTAGTAGATGTAAAAAAACTATATAATGGAACATTGATTAAAACCGAAGATCCTAATGTAGAGTGTCCACATCACAATCTATTGAGTGTGAGTCAATTATGTGACTCAAGACTAATAGTAATGTTTAAAAACATTTGTGCACTATTAGAGTAAATACATATATCTCAATTATGAAGGGATAAATAAAAGATGGAATATTCTATAAGGTGGATATAAAATAAAACATTTTTTAATTAACAGTTCAAGAAGAATGAAACATATGGAAATGATGATTTGGTCACATTAATAGACAAGACAATGAAATTATATCTAAGCTAAATATATTCATTGATATAATCATTCTGTAGTGTTAACTAAAAAGACCTATGATTATTTCATTAGAAGGAAGATGGTATATAGTTCATATCATCGAATGGATAAAAAGGAATAAAATATTCTTGATCTCATTCACACAGAAGTATGTGGTCTGATTAATTTTTCTGTAACATGAGGTGAAAGGTATTTATTTCTATTTATTTATGATTATAGTTTAATGGCTTGTCTGATGGTTATAGACATGAAAAATCTAGTTCTTGATTGAATGAAAAATATCTTCGAATAGAAGATAATGATTATTTATGGGAAATCAACATTCTGTGTTTTGAATATGGAGGGGAATAAAAATCCCTCGATATTGAAGTTACCTATAGAAACATGGAATACAACATCAGGTGGATGTAATGGGAACACCATAATAAAATTGTTTTGTTGAGTGTTAGAGTGGATAGGTGAACAATGTGTCCATATCAACGATAATTGAGAAACATATCCACCTTAATTATTTAGACGCAGATGTTCAAGACACACTTTATACTAAAATTGAACTGGACTATATATGGGAGAAACCAGACACCATATGACTTGGGTCATGGAAGGAATCCCTAATTGAAGTATTTCAGTGTTTTCAAAAGTAAATGATTCATTTGAAATAAATAAGTATGTTAAGGGATGTATGGTGTGACTAAAAATGACTAAATAATGCAGTGATATTAAATTAATATCAAAGACTACAAATGCTTCAATAATCCTCTTGGAATAAATTTCTAATGTAGTTATGTTAATTTCATTAAAGATTATACCACAATTACCTTGAGTGGATATTATGAATATATGATTTAAGATGCTGAAAATAGGGTATATAGAACTTATTCAATTGATGAAGTATAGGATTGAATGAAAAACATTCAGAGGTTACAAAAATTTGCTGATTTAGAAGAAGAATGCTAAGATGAAACCAATGATAATGTAAATTTTTCTTAACCTCACATGTGGAATGGATGAGAAAAAATTGATCAATAAAACATGATTGGGTATTGGACTACACCCACATAGAAAATGAAAATGATGAATAATGCACAACATTCTTTCCTAGTGTTGTGTAACCAATATCATTTGATGAAGATGTGAAGGATTAATCATGGGGTAAATCCGTGAATGAAGAGTTGGATCAGATCAACAGGAACCCAACATATGAACTAGTTAAGATACCTAAAAATCATTATGTTATTGGTATGAATTGGATTTTTAAGAATAAATTCTAGGATCAAGGAAATATGATCAGAAATAAGGAGTGATTGGTGTGTAATTTCTACTCAAAAATTAAAGGTGTTGATGCTGAACAACCATTTAATCTAGAGGGTATACTACATATAATATGACTTTTTCCAAAGAAATTCACATAGGATTCTATGTATATCAAATGGATGTCAAAATAGCCCTTACAAAAGGTTTTCATGAAGAACATTAAATACATCAACCGGTAGGTTTTCTACTTGGTAATAATTAAATGAAGGTTTTCATATTATTTAATTCACACTATGGTGTAATGAAGACACCACAAGCTTGGTACTCTAAACTGTAATCTTATTTAATATGACCGAGTTTAAAAGAGGAGTATTTTATCATAATATGTATATGAATAATTATAAGAATGATCATTACATGGTATTGGTGTACATAGATGATTTTAAATTTTATGGAAGAAGGCACATATTAGTGGATTTATTTTCTAATCAAATGAAGTCAAAATTTGAAACTACTATGATAGGTGAACACACATACTTCTTGTGGTTGTATTTGATTTAGGGAGATGAATACACCATTATTTATCATGAAAAATATTCTATAGAGTAATTAAATTATTTCAATAAGCATGACTCCAAACCAATGATGACTCCAATTGTTGTTGGAACTACCCTCGGAAAAAACAATAGTGTGACTATTATAGATCCCACCATGTACAAGAGAATAATCAAAGGCTAACATTACACAACTTCTTCATTTCTAGATATTGTATTCGAAACGTTTTTATGAACATAATTTCAATGTAATCTGAATGAAGAACATATGAAGGCTATAAAATGAATCTCGAGATACATTCAATAGACTCACAATTATAGATTATACTTTTATATTAGATGATATATGGAATTATTGACATTTTATGATCTGACTCGGCTGGAGAAGGGGTGGATATAAAGTCCAAATGTATTGGATCATTTTTCATTGGAATGAAATGTGTGTGATTGTTGAGTAAGTAAAAGAAAATAACTTCTCTCAATAATACTAAAGATGAGTATAAGGACACAGCTTTAAACATTACTTAATCTTGAGTTATTTCAAGAATACACATTGTGGATCTTTTTAGGTTTATAGTTTTAGAGAATTAGATAATAAATCATGCATTACATTCCACATTAAAACAAGGTGGTTATATAAAAGACATTATTCATTATTTCCATCAAAGAAAACATATTTAAAATAAAACATTGATTCTTTCTTGATACTTCCTCGACACTATCATCACATCATGTACTTTTACATTGACCTGTGAAAAACATTTCAAAAACATGGGATGAGAATAAAAATCTCAGTAAGGGATATAAAAATACGGAATGATAACATTAGTCCATGTATACATAAGAATCAATGATGTCATACATTACTCATAAAAATAAGGACATTAACATACCTCATGAAATCATAAGATTGACAAATAACTCATAGAAATCATAAGACATAAAGGTAACTTGAGGCATACGTAGGGAGTAACCCTCGTGGTTATGTTTGGAATACCCATCATAGTATATTTTATATATCTCTTTGGAGGAAACATAGAGTTTAACCCCTTCACGTTTCCCAATGCATTGGAGAGCTATATCGGGCGCACTCTCCCGTAGTATATCGCGGAACCACATGTCTTCATAAACAATGCCCAAGAACCATAATATTATCGTATCACATAAAACATGCATAAAGGAATCATAACATTTCCACATTTCTGTCACAAGATATCAATACAAACAATTAATATAATAAAAACATTATAAAAACCATTTTCCATATCAAAATAAAAGAAAAGTAAAACATGGTATTTAATTTTTATTTTTAAAAATGTTATGGCTTGTAGAGGAAGCCAAAACTCAAATAATGGTCACAACGGTGGAGAAGTCGTTGTCGCCGCATATGTAAGACGAAAACATTCCATTTTGTAGTTTAGTAAAACACTTAATATAAAAAGATTGTATTTGAATAAAAGTAAAAGTGAAAGGGGTTTATAAACTGTATAAAATAAAGTTTTGTATTATTCAAAATATGCCTCAATGAAAGGAGATCGAGACGAAGTCCCTTACCTCGTGTCTGACTTGGCTCGATCGTTCTTTAATCTCCTGAATAATAAACTAGAGTTAATTTATACTTTTTTAAGAACATTTTTCAAGTTCATTATTCATTTTATATCACTTATTACAATGTTATGAACCATATGTAATTATTTATGTTAATAACGGTCGTTTTGTCGATATTTGGTTCTTGAGCCAAAAATAAACTTCTTATAATTACAAGTTGATCATGGGGTAAAATATTCATTATATCAAGAATTATATTCATGATTTAGATATCATATATATCATATATATCCAGTATATACATTCATTTATAATATTACATAACATTTAGAGGTATGATATGAAATGAACCATTCAGGGAGACTGTAAGCCGTACGTACGCATGAACGCTATTTCATTTCTATTTCCTATTTAATGGAATGAAATCATAATGATATAATGGTATATTATAATTAAAATATCATATCATATATAATATCATTTACGCCATCCTTTAAACGTCCCACATATGGAATTAACAATTCAAATCACTTTGAGGGGGCGGTAGTCCGCACTTCCTAAAATGAAAATATCATGTTTACCCATAACGGAAACCATAATGGTATGAAATAAATGAAAAATACAGAATCATAATGAAAACATAAACATAATATATATCATATATAAATAGAGTGACATCTTAATGGCCACCACGAGAGGTGTTAAATGAAGATTGACCTATCATCGTTTCGTGAGGCAGTAATTCGCCACCCACAGAAACAGTATGTTTAGTAACCATTAAACGAAAGTGTGTGTAACTGTAAATCAAATAAATCTCATAAAAAATCCTAGAATATTGAATATACTTTTTTTGTTACAAAATAAAGGAATAAAAAGAGTTTAGGGGGTTGGGAAGAAAAATAAAACAAAAGGACATAAGAGATGATATTACCTTTAAATCGGCTAACTCCATTTTGTTTGAACCAAATGAGTTTCTTGAAGAGCTTTCTACCTAAGGTAAGTCATATAAAATGAAGAGAGGGGTGTGTAGAGATAATATGAGCAGACTTTGGCCGAGCCAGTGGCTTTAGAGGTGTGGGTAAGGGGGTAGAGGTGGGGGCCTTTTATAAGAGGGAGGAGGGGCACTCTTGGAATGTCTTGAAATGTTACTTTATTATAATATGATTTTCGGATTTTAAAGGCCCCACAATGATATATTCCTAGGATAAGGTTATAAGGGTTTGATGTCAACCCATCAAATTGGGTTTTGACAAGTTTAAGTCTTATATTTTACATTATCATTTCATTTTATTTAAATCATTCATTAATGAGGTAATCACAGCATCATCATGGTGTCATAAATAAATTAAATTATTTAATGTCTAAAATTTTAAAAAAAATATGATAATTTAGGAAATATTGTTATCTTTATAATGACTATTTATAGTCTAATAGATCATTTATGTAGACAAAATTAACATTTTCATACTTGGGTGATACATTCTTTGGTAATACATTCCTTTTAAAAAAATAATATAATAAAAGGTCACTATCACACTAAAGTGATTCCATGGGGTCCCTATGTTGGCTCAAGGCACCCCATGGTCGGAAATGACACAACCAGTAGAATTAGAACACATTTTGGGGTCATTTTATATTATTATGATATATTTTTATTACCCTTAACTACATGATAACTAATTAATCACGATAATTAAAGATAATTACATTCGTTACTATTTATAATGTCCAAAAACAAAAGAGTCTTAATTAAATAATTTGGACCATATGATTAAAAATATGGAAACCATTTTACCAAATTCAAAACACAGAAATTGTAGAATTTAATTTAAAAAAAATTTCCATTTGTCAAAACAAATAGTGGGTTTTTTAGAAACAATATCTGTCAAAAGTTTGAGACTTGTTTATGGCCAATTACAATGGGATCTTAATTAAAATGACATAAATTGGACTAAATGGTAAAAATATATTCTAATTAAAATTTAAAACCAATTAAAAGGACAATATTTCTATTTAATTAAATTAGATGAAAAATCTGTTTTGAAGTAAAATGCAGTATTTTTCACTATTCATTAAAAAATGAACATTATTAGAAAAATACCAAAAATTTATCCAAAGTAAATTTCAATGTCCAAATCCTAAAGAATAAGTTTTTTACAAATATATATTATATAATTGTCAATTTTTTGATTTAAAAATATTTTTCCATCAAAAGGTAGTAAAATAATCTTTTAAAAATATTAGTGTATTCTATGCTTAAGATTATATTTATTCTCATTTTAAGCCTCTAAAACACTATCTAATTCATAAATTGACATAGATATGAAAATAAATAATTCTTTACTTTCTTTGGATGTTACATCTTTCCCCCTTTATAAAATTGTGTCCCCGAAATTTATTTACTTATCGAATAAGTGGGGGTATTTATCTCTCATTGCATTTTCAGATTCTCATGTTGCCTCTTCAATCATGTGGTTTTTGCACAAAACCTTTGCATGATGAATCAACTTATTCCGCAATACTTGCTCCCTGTGGTCAATAATCTGGAGTGGTTGTTCCTCATAAGATAGATTCTCTTCCAACTGATCTACCCCTATACTCAAAACATGAGATGGATCTAGCATGTACTTCATTTACATTGAAACATGAAAAACATTGTGTACCTATGATAAACTAAGAGGTAATGCCACTCGGTATGCAACAAATCCAAATCTCTCCAGAATTTCATAGGGTCCAATTAACCTTGAACTGATATTTCCTTTCTTACCAAATCACTTCACACTCTTCCATAGTGAAACTTTGAGGAATACATGATCGCCTACCTCAATATAGAGATCCTTCCTCTTGTTGTCCGCATAACTTTTCTTCCTACTCTTAGTTATTCTCATATGTTTATATATCACCGGAACTTTTTCTGCCAACTCTTCTACCAATTCTTGTCACATCAACTTCCTTTCACCAACTTCATCCCAAAAAGATGGATTTCAACACTGCTTCCCATATAATGCCTCAAATGGTGCCATCTTTATACTGAAACGAAAACTATTATCATTAGAATACTCAACTAAAGATAGATGTTGGTCCGAAAGTCCCTGATATTCCATCGAACAAGAAAGTATCATATCCTCTAATTTGTGAATTGTATATTCTGACTGCCCATCTGGTTGAGGATGAATATATATACTAAAATTTAATTCAGTACCCACCGATTTCTGAAGGCCTTTCGAAATGTTAGAAGTAAACCTGTGGTTATGATCAGATAAAATGGAGAGGGGAACTCCATGTAACCTGATTATCTCATTAAGATACAAATTAAATTGTTGATCTAGAGAAAAATTATCTCTTATAGAAATTAAATGAGAATATTTAGAAAAGTGATAAAAAATAAACTAGATTGCAGTATTACCTCGATGTGTCTTCGTCAATCCCACAACGAAGTCCATGGATATATTTTCCCATTTCCACTATAGAACTAGTAATGGATGAACCATCCCGTTTGGTAACTGCCGCTCTACTTTGACCTATTGACAAGTCAAACACTTCACAGTAAAATCAGCAATATCTTAGTTTCATTTTGTCTCACCAGAATTACTCTCGAAGATCTCTATACATCTTAGTACTGCAAGTATGAACTGAAAACAGAGAACTATGAGCTTCACATAACAATACTCTCTTCAACTGTGAATCACAAGGAACAAACAATATATTCCCAAATCTCAAAACACAATCATTTTAAATGTTGAATTTAGGAAAATTACCCTTCTGACCCAGCTCTACCTTTTTCTTCAACTCATTGACTTGCTTCTGTGCTTACTTAATTCTGTATGATAGAGATGATCTCACTGATACCTAAAATAATACAGAAGAACTTCCTACACCAACAACTTTTATTCCAAATTTCATCAAATCCTTAACCAAAGTATCACGTTCCAAACATAACATGTTTAATGAAGCATTACTTTTTATACTCAAAGCATCATCCACTTTATATTGTTTTCCCGGATGGTAATGAATTGTACAATCATAATCCTTGATTAATTCTAGCCATCTCCTATGTCTCATGTTCAGTTAATTCTGAGTGAATATATACTTTAAACATTTGTGATCGGTATATATTTCACTCTTTACCCCATACAAATGATTCCTCCAAATTTTTAAAGCGAAAACAACAACAGAAAATTCCAAATTACGTGTAGGGTAATTTTCCTCATGAATTTTCAACTGACGTGGAGAATATTAAATTACCTGATCATTCTGCATTAGGATGCAACCAAGTCCTTTTAATGAAGCATCACTATAGAAAACAAACCCACCATTCCTGGAAGGTAGTGCCAAAACTGGAGCATTCACCAATCTTTTTTTCAATTCCTGAAAAAAAATCATCACATTCTTTTTTCCAGATGAACTTAACACCCTTTAGAGTTATCTTATTAATTAGACTAGATGTAACACCCCAAGTAAATAAAGAATATTAAATTTTCATATTTATCCATATTTTTGAATAAAATATTAATATTACTTTAAATGGGATGCTATGCTCGATGGCGTACCCAATACACAACAACGAGTTTCTTGGGAATCATACGTTGTACTATAATAATAAAATAATTTTATTTTAAATGGTAGTTAATGCCTAGCCGTTGTAATGGAGGGAATGAAAATTACTAACTAAAAAATTATTATATAAGTTTTTAAAATATTTTTACTTTCTACAATAAATGTTAGAAGATTAAAAATGAGAATGAATCCAATTTTAAGCGTAAACATTCTAATATTCTTTAAAAGGTCAATTAACCGCCTTTTGATGGTGAACAACTTTTACATATACTTTTTTTCAATTTTATGTGTTATATTTGACAAAATAAAATTCCTCTTTAGAATCGGGACATCAAAGTTTACTTTTTGTAAATTTTTGGAATTTTTCCGATAAAGTTCATTTTTAATAAATTATGAAAAATGTTGTATTTTAATTCAAAACCACTTTTTAATATAATATATTTATATGATTAGATTATCTGTTGAATTGGATTTAAAGTGAAATTATAATATATTTTTACCATTTAATTCAATAGTGGTCATTGGAATATATTTCACTTTGAAATTGGACTTAAACTAGTGTCAATCTTTTAATAGATATTGTTTCTTAAAAACACGCTATTTGTTTTGACAGCGGGAATTAATTATTAAATTAATTAATGCAACTTATATGTTTTCAATTTTGTAAAATAGACATCATTTATGAATTCCTAATTTCAAATATATCTTAGGGTGAATTTTTGGTATATTTCTGAAAAACATCAATTTTTGATGAATAGTGAAACCACTAAGTGGTAGTTTAAAAACTGATTTTTTTCGTTTAAATGAAACTTTAACACTTCTGTGATTTGAATTTAAAAAATCCAAAATACATGGTTGTCATTAGGATGTAAAACTTGGTTCAATGAGATTAATTTTTTTTGGTGAATAGTAACTTTTATGTTTTAATCACGATTAGAGGTAATTTGTGTAGTTTAATGAAAAAATAATGTTTTAATAATATGAAATGACCATGACACATGTACTAACCTTATTGGATGAGTCATGTCCGACCAATACAATCCATGGGTCAACTTCGGGACCCCATGTAGTCACATTGGAAGGAAAATGACATTAATACCTTTTTATTTAAAGTTAAAATTAAAATGTCACAAACAAGTGTTGTTTTACTAAAAAAAAATTTACATGGGGTTATACAAGTCATATTTTTTGACTATAAATATTCATTAGAAAGATAAAAATATTTCATACATCCTGATATTTTTTTATAATTTTTAGACACTAAATAAATTAAATTATTTATGACACCATGATGATGCAGTGATTACCTCATTGATTAACAATTTAAATATAATGAAAAGATAATGTAAAATCTAAGACCTACACTTGACACAAACCTATTGGATGTGTGTATTTAGAAACCATATCACCTTATCCTAGAAATATATCATTTTTGGACCTTTAAAATTCGAAAACCATTATATAATAATGTAATATTTTATAACATTCCAAGAGTTCCCCTCCTCTCCTCTTATAAATGGCCCCCACCTCTACCACCTTACACACACCTCTCAAGCCTTTGGCTCGGCCACACCCTGACCATTTAATCTCTCCACATCCCTCTATTCATCATTGAAGCCTAACATTTGGAAGAATGGTCTTCAATAAACCCTTTTGGTTCAAACCAAGAGGAGTTACTCGATTTAAAGGTAACGGCTTCCCTTGTGTTCTTTTTGTTTTATGTTGTTTCTCCAACCCCCTAAACTCTTTTTATTACTTATTTTTTGTAAAAAAACCAGTATCTTAAATATACACGGATGTTTTTATAAGAATGATTCGAGCTACACTTTCACACACCTCCGTCTAGTGGTGGAAGAACATACTGTTTCTGTGGATGGCGAATCACTACCTCACGAAATGATGATTATTCAATATTCATTTAACACCTTTAAAGGTGGCCATTAAAATGTAACTATATTTATATATGATATATAATATGTTTATTTTTTTCCTTAAGCTTCTGTATTTTTCATTTATGGCATACCTTTATGGTTTCCATTATGGGTAAACGCGATATCTTCATTTTAGGAAGTGCGGACTACCGCCCCCTCAAAGTAATTTGATTCGTTAATGCCATATGTGGGACGTATAAAGGATATAATTAATGGTATTACATATTATATCCTACTGGAATTATAATATAATTTTACATCATTATTATTTCATACCATTGAATATAAAAAATGGAAATGAATGTAGCGTTTATGCCTACGTACGACTTACTGTCTCCATGAACGTTAAATTTCATTTCTTATCTCCAAATTATATGTACTATTATAAGTACATGTATATAATGGATATATATTTAATATATTACATATAAATTATGGATATAATTCTTGAATTATAATATATATATCTCTCTGTTTTTTTAATTCCATTAATATGGCAAAAAATGAATGTAGCGTCCATGCGTACGTACAGCCTGCAGTCCCCATGAACGGTGCTTTTAATTTTTTATCTCCAAATGTTATGGAATAGTATAAAATGAATATATACTGGATATATATGATATTTAAAACATAAATACTATTCTTTATATGATGTACCTATAACTACATGGAAAATTCTTTTCCAACAAGGTCAATTTTTTCTCATGTACCGAACATCGACAAAAATGTCTGATATGAAATCACTTTATTAACCAATTATTATAACATTATAATATGTGATATGAACTGAATAATAATATTTAAATGAGGTATATATGAACTTATAAATTGACCAAATTTTATTATTTAGGAGATAAAATAATGATCGAGTCATGTCAGACATGAGGTAAGGGATCCTACTCCTCTCTTTCTTTTTAAGTACACTCTTTTATGTCATTCCTTTTAAGCTCATATTTATTATTATTGGGATGTTATTTTATATTACTCTAACTTTAAATTTT
This sequence comes from Viscum album, assembly GCA_963277665.1. NCBI lineage: Eukaryota > Viridiplantae > Streptophyta > Magnoliopsida > Santalales > Viscaceae > Viscum > Viscum album. The sequence continues at coordinate 835,455,753 of OY728143.1, read as the reverse complement.
ATGTTCATATGATTAGAGACCCTATTTTCTCTCATCAATCCATTTTGAATGTTTTGAGTTGCGCCGTTAGGCTGCCGAATTTTCGTAAGAGATCCAACCTCCCTCTTTCTTTTTAATTACTCTCTTTTATGTCACTTCTTTTAAGCTACTCTTTGTTATGTTGGGGGATTTCCTTTATATTCATCTTTATGTACATTTAATTTTAATATTATGAGAGACTCTATTGGATCTCATCAATCCATTTTTGGAAGTTTTAAGTGGTGTCATTAGGCTGCCGAGTTTTCATAAGGGATTTTTCATCTCACATTTATTCCCATGAGATTTATGCTAAATTTGCCACCATTTCCTTTGAGTGGTGTATGTAATACAAATTATTATACTCCTTGTGTAATATAATTTAATTTATGGGTATTTACACATTCATTTTATGACCCTTCTTCAATGGGGTGTAAGTTTCGAATGCTACCCAAGTCGATAATGGAACCTTTCACCCTCCTCTTTTTAAAAGACTTCATTTGGTATGTATTTTAATTCACATAATATTATGTTGGGATATGTTCTTCTATATCATTATTGATGTAAATTTTATATCCAAGTGATGATACACCCTTTTTATCTCACATCAACTCATTTTTTGAATTTTGAGGTGACGTCGTTAGGCTGTCGAATTTTACCAAGGGAACTTTTTAACCCAATTTCGAATTCTTTGGGTTCTACATGTAGTTATTGAATATGTCATCCTTTGAATATGTTTGAATGACCTATTATTATTTTAAAATTAATATCCACTAATATTTGGTTTATTTATATTTTTCACACATAATTTTGAGATTCATTTATCCTTAATTTAAGGATTATTTCTTTATAAGGGATTTCATCTCAATTTACATTTCTATTGAGACTTCATTGTTGTTATGCACCAATTAACTCTTATATGGTGTATATAATTTCCATTGGAATATTATATCATGAATCCATTTATGCTCATGATATTATAATGTTCTGATTAAATGTTATTCCTCAATTATTGTATTCAAGTGTCTCTAATTTTGGTAAAAACCCTTTAACCAAAATATCGCTTTAAATGTTTTAATGATTTGTTCTTATTAATAAAAATATTTTCAAAATTGTATTAAGGATTTATTTATATGGATATTAATGGTTTAAAATGTTAAAAGCATCAAGGTGGTATGGGACACTTTGATTCATGAATCTCCTTATTAAATATTTTAAATGGTTTTGAAAATGGTTTTTTAAATGGATTCAATATTTCAATAGAATAAAATGTTATACTGTGATTGAAATGTAGAAATGTTATGTTTCCTTTATTCATGTTTTGTTTTGATATGATTATGTTATGGTTCATGGGAATTGTTATGAAAATGGGTGGTTCCATGATAAACTAAGGGCGGGTGAGCCCGATATAGCTCTCTAATGAATTGGGCAATGCAAAGGGGTTAAACATTAATGTTTCTCTGAAGAGATTTAGGGAATATACTATGATGGGTATTCCAAACGTAACCAAGAGGGTTACCCCCTATGTAAGAATGTTATGAATGCCTCAAGTTACTATTATTCCTTATGATTTCTATGTTTTATTCATTATTTGATGAGGTATGTTAAAGTCCTTATGTTTTATGAGTAAAGTAGGATTTCATTGATTCTTATTTATACATGTACTCATGTTTCCTTTCCATATTTTTATATCCCTTGCTGAGCTTTCTATGCTCATCCCAAGTTTTTGAAATGTTTTATACAGGACTTAAAGATGAATAGGGTCAAGGATTGGATCAAGGAAAGACGTGCTATCTAAAACATGGAACTAGACATGTTTCTTTTAAGAGTTTTTATTTATTTATGGAAGCTTAGTAGAAGTGTCTACTTTGTAATCTTTTGAGATGTAATAGTTATGTCCTAATTTTCTAAAACTATAAACCTGAAAAGATCCTCAATGTGAATTATTCATTTAATTCAATATTAAGTAAGGTTAAGGCCGGGGCCTTATAGTTGGTATCAGAGGTTAGTTTAGATAACGTTAGAGGTTAGAGTATTCTCTAAGCATAAGTGACATTACCATAATTGATAGGATTTCAGAAAGAGTCATAGTTTTTAGATAAAGTGAATGAGTAAGTATATCTTAGTGTTTATCTTCCTCATTAGTACATGATAATTTTTTTGATATACTCACACTGACATTTCTGGTTTTAGTAAATGGATGGATCTAGCAGGCACCAAAGTGAAAATGGGTTTGAAGCAAACTGTGGTGGTTCTCTGATTAAGAGACCGGATGTAATGGGGTATTCAATGAGGAAACTCTTGGTTGATCTAAACCAACTATCAAAGAGTCATGATCAACCACTTGAACCTTGGTATGTTCTGTAATGCATCATGTACGAGATGAACAATCGATGTGGATGTTCAGGAAATATTTATAAAGGTGACCATTAGGGTTTATATGATCCTTACTTTTGAAGTAATTATGAGTAACTATATGTTATGATGGAATATGAATGATTGGGATAAACTTGAGGTTAAAACATGTTAGGGTTATTTTTGGAGTTTTATAAAAAGGAAAACACGTAGACCGTGTGACAACCTGTCGCATCGGACAAAGCTACAGGAATCGAACCCACAACCATAGTGCGACTGGTATTTATCACCGACCACTGGACTACATGACGTCCCTGATTAGTATGAATTTTTCTTTTTAGTTAGATGATTTGATGAATTAATAGTATGTTGATTTTGGGTTATCTATGGATAACCTATCATGGAGGATATGTGATTTGGTTAATTACTTTTCAATGTGAGACTTTAAGAGCAACTGATGTTATTTGGAGATAAGGGTTAATTTTTACCTTGGAAGACTCTGTGATTAAATCCTTCAAATATTTGGGTTTCAATCTAAGTTTATTTTACATTTAATAATTTAATGGACAAATTGTTTATTGAATGGTCTTCGTTGAACTTGGGGTTTTGTTGGACAAATTTTGGAGATTAAGAATAGATTTTCTTTTTATAAAGGATTATCCTTTTGTGGATTATCTGATCTTGTACTAACCTTTTTGGTTTTGGTTTTGGTAAAAGTCTAAAGACCTGGGAAGTATATAGTTCTCTTTTGTGGATTAGGTGATTCTCTAGAAGTTGATTATAGATCTCTTAAGGTAAACAAGTCTTCTTAAATACTCATCATTTGGGGAAAGTATGAGTTTGTGTAAGAAATCTAGTAAAAGTTGAAAGTCAACATGACAATTAAGTATGTTTCCATAAGATCAAAAATAAATTCTTCAAAGAAAAGTAACTTAAAACAAAAATGTTGTCTATTAGCTTTTCCTACTGGGGAATCGAATACCATTTAACCCACCACTAGTTTGTGATTTTCTTGTGGTTAACATTCTCCTAAACATGTATTCTGTCACTCTCCCTCAGAACATGACCCTTTTGTTTTTCTTCTATATCCATGTTTTCCTACATGGAATACTAGTATGGGTTAACTCGGGAGACCTTTGTACTTCTCGTTCTTTATTTTTAAGTGATAGTTTTACTCACTCTTGTTCTGATGTGGGATTTTCATTGATGTTTCCAAGCCCAATTTTAAAATTGCGAGGACGCAATTTCCAAAAGGGGGGAAGGATGTAACACCCTAGGTAAATAAAGAATATGAAATTTTCATATTTATCCGTATTTTTGAATAAAATATTAATATTACTTTATATGGGACGCTATACTCGATGGCGTTCCCAATACGCAACAACGGGTTTCTTGGGAATCTTACGTTGCACTCGAATAATAAAATAATTTTATTTTAAATGTTAGTTAATGCATAGTCGTTGTAATGGCAGGAATAAACAGAACTAACTAAAAAATGATTATATATTTTTGTAAAATATTTTTACTTTCTACAATAATGGTTAGAGGATTATAAATGCGAATGAATCCAATTTTAAGCGTAAACATTCTAATATTTTTTTTAAAGGTCGATTAACTGCCTTTTGATGGCGAACCTCTTTTAAATCTACTTTTTTACAATTTTATGTGTTATATTTGACAAAATAAAATTCTTCTTAGAATCGGGACATCAAAATTTACTTTGTGTAAATTTGTGGAATTTTTCTGATAAAGTTCATTTTTTAATGAATTGTGAAAAATGGTGTATTTTAATTCAAAACCGCTTTTTAATCTAATTTATTTATATGATTATATTATCTTTTGAATTTTTTTTAAAATTAAATTATAATATATTTTCACCATTTAATCCAATAGTGGTCATTGGAATTAATTTCACTTTGAAATTGGACTTAAACTAGTGTCAATGTTTTAATAGATATTGTTTGTTAAAAACACGCTATTTGTTTTGACAGCGGGAATTAATTATTAAATTAATTAATGAAACTTATATGTTTTTAATTTTTTAATATAGACATCATTTCTGAATTCAGAATATCAAATATAGCTTAGGGTGGATTTTTGGTATTTTTCGGAAAAACTTCAATTTTTAATGAATAGTGAAACCACTAAGTGGTCGTTTAAAAACTGATTTTTTCGTTTAAATGAAACATTAACACTTCTGTGATTTTAATTTCAAAAATCCAACCTAGATGGTTGTCATTAGGATGTAAAACTTGGTTCAATGGGATTAAAATAATTTTTTGTGAATAGTAACTTTTATGATTTAATCACGATTAGTGGTAATTAGTGTAGTTTAAGGTAAAAATAATGTTTTAATAATATGAAATGACCATGACACATGTCCTACCATTATTGGATGAGTCATGGTCGACCACGAAAATCCATGGGTAAACTTGGGGACCCCATGGAGCCACTTTGGTAGGAAAATGACATTAATAACTTTTTATTTAAAGTTAAAATTAAAATGTCACAAACTTGTGTTGTTTTAATAAAACAATTTTTACATGGAGTTATACAAGTCATATTATTTACTATAAATATTCATTAGAAAGATAAAACTATTTAATACATCATGATATTTTTCTTTATAATTTTGAGACACTAAATAAATTAAATTATTTATGACACCATGATGATGCAGCGATTACCTCATTATTTAACGATTTAAAGAAAATGAAAATATAAAGTAAAATATAAAACCTACACTTGTCAAAAACCTATTAGATGAGTGGATTTAGAAACCTTATCACCTTAACCTTGAAATATATTCTTTTTGGACCTTTAAAATCCGAAAACCATTATATAATAATGTAAAATTTTATAACATTCCAAGAGTGTCCCTCCTCTCCTCTTATAAAAGGCCCTCAACTCTACCACCTTACACACACCTCTCAAGCCTTTTTCTTGGCCAAACCCTAACAATTTAATCTCTCTACATCCCTCTCTTCATCATTGAAGCCTAACCTTTGGCATAATTCTCTTCAATAAACCCTTTTGGTTCAAACCAAGAGGAGTTACCCGATTTAAAGGTAATGTCTTCCCTTGTGTTCTTTTGTTTTATTTTCCTTCTCCAACCCCATAAACTCTTTTTATTACTTTTTTTGTAACGAAAACAGTATATTAAATATACTAGGATGTTGGTATAATAAGTATTAGAGCTACACTTTCACACACCTCCGTCTAATGGTTAAAGAACATACTATTTCTAGGGATGGCAAATTACTACCTCACGAAACGATGATTGTTCAATATTCATTTAACACCTTCAAAGGTGGAAATTAATATGTCACTATATTTATATATGATATATAATATGTTTATGTTTTCCATAAGCTTCTGTATTTTCCATTTATGGAAAACCATTATGGTTTCCATTTTGGGTAAATGCGATATCTTCATTTTAGGAAGTGCGGACTACTGCCCCTCAAAGTGATTTGATTCGTTAATTCCATATGTGGGATGTATAAAGGATGTAATTAATGGTATTACATATGATATACTACTGTAATTATAATATACTTTTACATCATTATTATTTATTTCCATTGAATACAAAAAAACAAATGAATGTAGCGTTCATGCGTACGTACAGCTTACCGTCTCCATGAACGGTACATTTAATTTCTTATCTCCAAATGTTATGTACTATTATAAGTAAATATATATAATGGATATATATGTAATATATAACATCTAAATTATGGATATAATTCTATAATTATAATATATATATCTCTCAATTTGTTTTAATTCCATCAATATGACAAAAAATGAAAGTAGCATTCATGCGTACATACGCCCTACCGTCCCCATGAACGGTGCTTTTAATTTTTTATCTCAAAATGTTATGTAATAGTATAAAATGAATATATAATGGATATATATGATATTTAAAACATCAATAATATTCTGGGTATGATGTACCTATAACTACATGGAAAATTCTTTTCCAACAAGTTCAATTTTTACTCATGTACCGAACATCGAAATAATCGTCTGATATGAACTCACTTTATTAACCAATTATTATAACCTTATAATATGTGATATGAACTGCAAAATAATATTCAAAGTAGGTCCTTAATAAATTATAAATTGACCAAATTATATTATTCAGGAGATTATAGAACGATCGAGTCATGTCGGACACGAGGTAAGGGATCCTACTCCTCTCTTTCTTTTTAAGTACACTCTTTTTTGTCATTCCTTTTAAGCTCGTATTTCTTATGATTGGGATGTTCTTTTATATTACTCATACTCTATGTTTTATGTTAATATTATGAGAGAACCTATTTTCTCTCATCAATCCATTTTGGGTGTTTTGAGTGGCGCTGTTAGGCTGCCGAATTTTCGTAAGAGATCCAACCCCCCTCTTTCTATTTAAGTACTCTCCTTTATGTCACTTCTTTTAAGCCCCTATTTGTTATGTTGGGGGATGTCCTTTTATATTATTATTTCTGTAAATTTCATTTTAATATTATGAAAGACCCTATTTGATCTCATCAATCCATTTTTTAAGTTTTATGTGGCATCGTTAGGTTGCCGAGTTTTCGTAAGGGATTTTTCATATCACTTTTATTCCCGTGAGATTTATGCTACATTTTCCACCATTTCCTTTGATTGGTGTATGTACTGCCCATTATTATAATATTTTTGTAATATAATTTCATTTATGGGTATTTACACATTCATTGTATGACCCTTCTTCAATGGGGTGTACGTTTCGAATGTTAGCAAAGTCGGTAAGGGAACCTTTCACCGTCCTATTTTTAAAATACTTCTTTTGTTATGTCTTTTAACTCACATAATATTATGTTGGAATATGTTCTTATATATCCTTATTGATGTAAATTTTATTTCCAAGTGATGATATACACTTTTTATCTCATATCAACTCATTTTCTGAATTTTGAAGTGACGCTGTTAGGCTGTCGAATTTTACCAAAGGAACTTTTTAACCTAATTTCGATTTCATTTGGTTCAACATGTAGTATTTGAATATGTCATACATTGAATAAGTGTTAATGAGCTCTTATTGTTTTACACTAAATATCTACTTATATTGGGTGTATTTATATTTTTCACACATAATTTTGAGATTGATTTATCCTTAATTTAAGGATACCTTCTTTATAAGGGATATCATCTCATTTTACATTTCTATTGGGACTTCATTGTTGTTATGCACCAATTCACTCTTATATGGTGTATATACTGTCCATTGTAATATTATATCATTAATCCATTTATTCTCATGATATTATAATGTTCTGATTAAATATTATTCCTCAATTATTGTATTCAAGTGTCTCTAATTTTGGTAAAAATCCTTTAACCAAAATATCGCTTTAAATGTTTTAATGATTTGTTCTTATTAATATACATGTTTTCATAATTGTTTTAAGGATTTATTTATATGGATATTAATGGGTTAAAATGTTAAAATCTTCAAGGTGGTATGAGACACTTTGATTCAAAAATCTCTTTAGAAAATGTTTTAAAGGGTTTTGAAAATGGTTTTTGAATGGATTCATTATTTCAATAGAATAAAATGTTATACTGTGATTGAAATGTGGAAATGTTATGTTTCCTTTATGCATGTTTTATGTGATACGATTATGTTATGGTTCTTGGGCATTGTTATAAAAACGGGTGGTTCCGTGATAAACTAAGGGTGGGTTAGCCCGATATAGCTCTCCAATGCATTGGGTAATGCGAAGGGGTTAAACGTTAAGGTTTCTCCAAAGAGATTTAGGGAATATACTGTGATGGGTATTCCAAATGTAACCAATAGGGTTACTCCCTACGTAAGAATGTTATGAATGAGTCAAGTTATCTTTATGACTTATAATTTCTATGTTTTATTCATTATTTGATGGGGTATGTTAAAGTGCATATGTTTTATGAGTAAAGTATGATTTCATTGATTCTTATGTATACATGTACTCATGTTTCCATTCCATATGTTTATATCCCCTACTGAGATTTTTATGCTAATCCCATGTTTTTTAATTTTTTTACACCAGACTTAATGATGAATAGGGTCAAGGATGGGATCAAAGAAATACATGCTATCTAAAATATGGAACTAGACATGTTTATTTTAAGAGTTTTTTTATTTATGGAAACTTAGTAGAAGTGTCTACTTAATAATCTTGTGAGATGTAATAGTTATTTCCTAATTCTCTAAAACTCTAAACTTCAAAGGATTCTCAATGTGAATTATTCATTTAATTCAATATTAAGTAAGGTTAAGGTCGGGGCCTTATACTAGATAACCATGAAATTTTTTTAACAAACCTTCAGTAATATCCTTCCAAACCATGAAAACTACGAATCTCAGTTAAATTTTTGGGTCTTGGCCATTCTTCAACAACCTTTGTTTTTGCAGTATCAACAGTTATTCAATCATTAGAAACAATGTGACCAAGGAAAGAATTTTTTTGCAACCAGAACTCACACTTTCTGAATTTCCCATACCATTTTTTCCTTTTAATGTTTGAAGAAAACACCTAAAATGACTTTCACGATCCTCTATGCTTTTAGAAAACAACAAAATATCATCACTGAAAACAACCACAAAATTATCCAAGAACACATGGAAGATTCTATTCATAAGGTCCATGAATACAGAAGGTTCATTGGTTAACCCAAAAGGCATTACTACAAATTCATAATGGCCATATAATGTACAAAATGTACTCTTAGGAACAACTGCTTCTTTTCCTGTCAACCGATGGTACCCCGATCTCAGGTCAATCTTTGAGAAATAATGAGCTCCTTGGAGCTGATCGAACAAATCATTGATACGAGGTAAAGGATATTCGTTCTTAATAGTGATGTTATTCAAGGCTCTATAATCAATGAAAATTCTCATTGAACCATCTTTATTTTTTCCAAATAAGATAGGAGCACCCCATGGTGATGTTCTAGGTCGAATGAAACCTTTCTCTATTAAATATTGCAATTTCTCCTTCAACTCTAAAGGTTCAATTTGAGCCATTCTATAAGGGGGTTTTGAAATTGGCTTAGCATCAGGAACTATGTCAATAGTAAATTCAACATCCTGTTCTGGTATTATTCTAGCCAACTAATCAGGAAAAACATTAGGATACTCATTTACCACTGGCACATTAATAATCTGAACAGTTCCATTGTATTCAACAATATTTGAAAGGTAACATTAATTTCCATATTTTACAAGTTCCTCAGCCTCTTGATATGTTATTAACGGTAAGGGTTCATTCTTGTACAAAAACTGAAAGTTATTCTGAAGAGAAACATCACTAGCTCTACAATCAATCTTAGCATGGTAAACAATGAACCAATATATACCGAGGATAACATCAAACTCTACTAGAGGTAAAACAATAAGGTTTTCAAGTAGGTTCTTCCCACAGATAAGGATAGGAATATTCTTTTAAATACTTTTTGCGTCAAAATTTCCCCCATGTGTTTTTACCAAATGTTCAGGAGTAATTTCTTGAGATGGTATTCCCAATATACTATAAAAATTTTTGGAGATGAAAGAATGTGTAGACCCTGAATCAAACAACACATTGGCATAATCTGAAAAAACAAACAAAGTAACTGATACCACTTTATTTGATGGCCCAACATCTGCTAAAGTAGTTGCAAAGGATTTCACCACACCTTTCAGCTTGTAGTCTTACCACTTCCCATCATTCGAGCTATTTTTCAAACACTCATTTGCATAATGACCCATCTCATTGAACATGAAACATTTCACTAACTGTAAATCAAATTTGGTCTTACCATCACCTGATATTTTCCAGTGCAATTATGTGCCTTATGTCCCATCCTACCACATCAGTAGCACTTCCTTGAATTCAAAATACATTCCCCATCATGCTTTTTACCAAATTTATCACAAACTGGAAACTTAGTTTTCTTACCATCTGACATTTTTGATGGATTCTTCCTTTTATCATGCCAGCTCAGTCTCTTCTTCTTTTGGTTTTTATAGAGCACTTAATCATCGTCAAACTCTATTTCCACCTTCTCATCACATCAAACAAGATTTTAATAACTTTTAAACTCATGATAAGCTAATTCCATTCGATATTTTGGCTTTAATCCTTAGTAAAAATGATTGATTTTACAATCAAGGTCTCAGATAAAATTTGGAGCATGCCTTGCCAATCGAGTGAACCTTTCTTCATAAGAAGCCATTGAGTCGTCCTCTTGACTCAATTCCAAGAATTGTTTTTCCATCCTAAGTCAAACAGCCTTAGGAAAATATTTCTCAAGAAACATACCTTTGAATTCATCCCAGTCAAGAGCATCAATCTCATCAGCGTCCTTGATATTTTTACCCATAGACCACCACTGATCTGCTTCACCCTCCATACGGTAAAGAGTAAGACTATCCTTTTGATTTCCTAAACACCACATGACATAGAAAAGCTTATACAGTGCTTTAATCCACACTTCAGTTGGCACAGGGTGATATGATCCTCTGAATGATGGGGGATGTTGCCTCATGAAATGTTCCACAACTGACATGTTCCTCCACAGTTGATCTGGGAGATCTCATGCATTGATACCACCACCATTTATCGCTTGAGTCAACTGTGCCATTACTGCAACAAACAATTCAGTTCCAATTCCGACCATCTCAGGATGCTGATTTGGAAGGTCATTTCCTTCTGTATTCCTTCCTAGCACTACTTCCCTATTTCCTCTTCAGAAAACCATTCTAAACAAACATGTCTTAGATGAAGAAACATGTTAATATTCAAATGCTATATCATTTTAATTTGACCATAAAAAAATATTTTTGGAAAATAATTTAATAGAATTATAACTCCTAAAGTTATCTAAACTAGACTTTGATAGAAACTATAATTCCCCAGCCTTAAACATTACTTAATATTGAGTTACTTTAAGAATACACATTGAGTATCTGTTGGGGTTTAGAGTTTTAGAGAATTAGATCATAAATCATGCATTAAATTCCACATTAAAATAAGGTGGTTACATAAAAGAAAATATTCATTTTTCCCATCAAAGGAAACATATTTAAAATAAAACATGGATTCTTTCTTGACACTTCCTCGACACTATCATCATATCATGTACTTTTCCCTTGACTTGTGCAAAACATTTCAGAAACCTGGGGTGAGCATGAAAAGCTCGGTAAGGGATATTAAAATACGGAATGAAAACAGTATTCCATGTATTCATAAGAATCAATGATATCATACCTTACTCATAAAACATAATCACTTTAACATACCTCATGAAATCATAAGACATAAATGTAACTTGTGGCATTCATAACATTCTTACGTAGGGAGTAACACGCATGGTTACATTTGGAATACCCATCATAGTATATTCCCTAAATCGCTTCGGAGAAACCATAGAATTTATCCCCTTCGCATTAGCCAATGCATTGGAGAGCTATATCAGGCTCACCCACCATTAGTTTTTCATGGAACCACCCGTCTTCATAAAAAATTCCCAATAACCATAACATAATCGTATCACATAAAACATGCATAAAGTAAACATAACATATCCACATTTCAATCACAAGATATCAATAAAACACATTAATATAATAAAAAAATTATTAAAACCATTTTCAATACAAAAATAAATGAAATGTAAAACATGGAATTTAATTTTTATTTTAAAAATATAGTTATTGCTTTTAGAGAAAGACGAAACTCTAATAATAGTCACAGTGGCAGAGAAGTTGTTATCGCTGCATACATAAGACAAAAACATTCCCTTTTGTCATTTAATAAAACGAGTCATATAATAAGATTAATTTTGAGTAAATGTAATATTCAAAGGGGTTTACACACTGTATAAAATAAAGTTTTGTATAATATAAAATATGCATCAATGAAAGGAGATTGAGTCGAAGTCCCTTACCTCCTGTCCGACTGGACTCAATCATTCTTTAATCTCCTGAATCATAAACTAGAGTTAATTTCTACTTGATTAAGAATATTTTCAATTTCATTATTCATTTTATATCACTTATTACCATGTTATGAACATTATGTAATTATTTAAGTTAATAACGGTTCTTTTTGTCGATCTTTGGTACTTGAGCCAAAAATAAACTTCTTATAATTACAAGTTATTCATGGGGTAAAATATCCATTATATCAAAAATTATATTCATGATGTTGATATCATATATAACATATATATCTAGTATATACATGCATTTATAATATTACATAACATTTAGAGAAATGAAATGAAATGCACCGTTAATGGAGACGGTAAGCCGTACGTACCCATGAACTCTACTTTCATTTATATTTCGTATTTCATGGAATGAAATAATAATGATATAAAGGTATATTATAATTACAGTATAATATAATATATAATATAATTAACTCCATCCTTTATACGTCCCACATATGACATTAACGATTCAAATCACTTTGAGGGGGCGATAGTCCGCACTTCCTAAAATGAAGATATTGTGTTTACCGATAATGGAAACCATAATGGTATGCCATAAATGAAAAATACAAAATCATAAGGAAAAAATAAACATAATATATATCACATATAAATATAATGCATCTTAATGGCCACCATGAGAGGTGTTAAAATAAGATTGAACAATCATCGTTTTGTGAGGCAGTAATTCGTCACCCACAGAAACAGTATGTTCTTTAACCATTAGATGGGATTGAATGTAAATGTAAATAAAAGAATTATAATAACAACATCCTAGAATATTTAATATACTATTTTTGTTACAAAATGAAGGAACAAAAATAATTTAGGGGGTTGTAGAATCCAAATAAAACAAAAGGACATAAGAGAAGACATTACCATTAAATCGGATAACTCCCCTTAGTTTGAAACAAAAGGGTTTCTTGAAGAGCTTTCTGCCTAATGTAAGGATTCTAGGATGAAGATAGGGATGTGGAGAGATAAAATGAGTAGATTCTGTCCGAGACAATGGCTTTAGAGGTTTGGGTAAGGGGGTAGAGGTGGGGGCCTTTTATAAGAGGTAGGAGGGGCACTCTTGGAAAGTCTTGAAATGTTACTTTATTATAAAATGATTTTTGGATTTTAAATGTCCTACAATGATATATATAGATGATAAGGTGTTAAGGGTTCGAAATCCACCAATCCAATTTGTTTTTGACACGTTTAAGACTTATAATTTATATTATCTTTTAATTTTATTTAAATCGTACATTAATGAGGTAATCGCTGCATCATCATGGTGTCATAAATAAATTAATTTATTTAATGTCTAAAAACAATAAAAAAATAATGTGATGTATGAAATATTTTTAGATTTACAATTAATATTTATATTCTAAGAGATCATTTATTTATACAAAAGTAAAATTGTTTTACTTGGGTGATACATACTTTGGTTATACTTTCCTTTTAAAAATATTAATATAATAAAAGGTCATTATCACACTAAAGTGATTACATGGGGTCCCTAAGTTGGCACAAGGCATCCCATGGTCGGCCATGACACAACCAATAGCATTAGGATACATGTTGGTGTAATTTTATATTATTATGATATTATTTTATTACCATTAACTACCTGATAACAAATTAATCATGATAATTAATGATTATTACGCTCATTACTATTCATAATGTCCAAAAACAAAAGAATAATAATTAAATAATTTGGACCTTATGATTCAAAATATGGAATCTTTTTTACCAAATTCCAAACACAAAAATTACTGTAAATAATTTAAAAATAATTCATGTTGCCAAAACAAATAGCGGATTTTTTAGAAAAAAATATCTATCAACAGTTTGACACATGTTTATGCACAATTCCAAAGTGAAATTAGTTACAATGACCAACATTCTATTAAATGGTAAAAATATATTCTAATTAAACTTTAAAACCAATTAAAAGGAATATATATCTATTTAATTAATTTAGTTGAAAACATTTTTAATGTAAAATGCAGTATTTTTCACCATTCATTAAAAAATGAACATTTGTGGATAAAATACAAAAAATTTATCCAAAGTAAATTTCAATGTCTCAATCCTATAGAATAAGTTTATTGTGAATAATAGAGATAATAAAATTGTCAATAGTTATATTTAAAAATGGTTTTCCATCAAATGGAAATAAAACAATCTTTTAAAAATATTAGTGTATTCTATTCTTAAGATTAGACTTATTCTCATTTAAGCCTCTAAAACACTATCTAATTCATTAATAGATATAGATATTAAAATCCATAATTCTTTACTTACTTGGGATGTTACATTGAGTATATATCCTCTCTAAAGTCTTGCACTCAACTAATTTTTATGAAGAGTTAACGAAATGATATTGGTGATGAGTTGAGTCATCCCATAGAGATTCATTGTGATAACAAGAGTGAAATTGATTTCACTAAGAATCATGTTAAGAAATCTCATAAAATAAACATTGAAATTAGATACCACATTTTCAAGGAATACATTGAACATAAAATTATTAAAATGGATCATGTAAGAACTGATTATCAGTTGGATGACAGACTAACTAAGACATTGTAAGCACGTGTGTAATAGAAGTATCAGTTGAGAATTGGTGTTGAAAAACCTCCCAGTGCATGAGGTGGTCATCAGTGCTCCCCTCTACCCTTTTTTGATAATTTTTTTAATCTGTTTGTGGATGTGATACTGTTATAGGGGGAGATATGATCTAGGGGACTGTGTTTCAACATCTATAATATACAAATACTACTTCATGGGGTTTTTTTCAATGGGGGAGTATAGAGAAATTACATTAATTGAAATCAATTCAATGTGGACAGAGAAGAATTCACAGGAAATTTAGAGCAATTATATGATTCAATTTGGGATAATTATTGATGGGGAACTTATTGTTAGATTATAATTTTATGTTAGACACTTAACACGACATGATCTTTTCAATACATGAGAACCCAATTAATTATTACCCTCTTGTTATGTACACTTATAATCAATCACGTAAACATAGAGTGTTGGATGTTTATTTCTAACATATCGGGTTTTGATTGCGGCTGGTGATTCATATACTTTATCATTAGATTTGCAACAAACCCAAAGTGGGATATTTTTTTAAAAAGGTTGATCCTTGATAGAAAGTGAGAATGTATTGTGTTTATTCACAATCATCACATAGAAGATCATGGAATGTTAATTTAATGGGATCTTATAGTTTAATATAACAAAAGTATTAAAGGTGGCATCATTACCCCACAATTTCCAAAATTTTGGGCCTCAAAATGGGGACTTTGTTTTTTTTAAAAGGAATTAATTCCATGTAAGATATAAAATTATTTATACCGTGTTGAATAGTTCAGGGATCTAAAAGATGGTACATGGAAAAACAATTAAAATTCGAAAATGGAATGATTTTTCATAGCAGTGCTATGCATAATGAAAAGCATGGTACATGGACGACATAAAGAAATGGTTTGAGGGGAGACTTGTGGATCGCGGGATATAAATGAATCATGGGAGGCCTCCATTACATGTGATGGTTAGTTTTTCATGTAAATGTGAAGATGATATGAGGATACACAGAGGGATTCATTCGTAAAATTGATCGGATGTAATGAAGGAATAATGTTGCTAGCCAGACTACATAGTTAAAAAAGCTTCATGGAGGAGATCAATATGCATTAAAGGATGTACCGCATAGAAATATTTCATATCACATGTTATTGTATTTTTTGGATATATTTTTCTACATATGGATCGATAATACCATCCTTATATCAAGTGACTTTGTTTATAAATTCACGCGGAATTAAGTGAAGTCCAATGTATTTCATCGGAAGACAACATCATAACAGAGAAGAGTTATGTGAGAGAGGATTTAATGAAGGGTTATGTTTTTCATGGGAATATTCCATGAAATAGGTTTTGTGATGCTCTACTGCTCCTAGTAAAAAGAGGTCGGTGGAGGAGGAGATGGTACATGGAGAAGATGTTTTCTGCCGAAGTAGGACTTATGCAATAGTGGAGGCAGTACACAGACATGGTTTACAATGTATGTTCTTGGAGTTGGTACATGGAGGTTGTATATAGAGGTTGTATGTGGAAGATGTGGTACATGAAGAATAAGGGATACCAGGTTCAACGTAGTTGGTGGAGGAAGCTGGTCAGTTCCTAGAGGGAAAGTTCATGAACTAACATTGTGATGAAAATTGAATAGCATATATGGGTGAAAATTTTACATTAAAAGTGAATATATATCTAATATATTATGAATAAATTCATGAAAAATTATTTCAACTACATGTCCATAAATTGTGAGTGGATACCTCCCACTATAGTGATCTAGGGGTATTCGACGAAAGTGTTATGATGGACATTGTGAGCTAGCCCTAAATTATTATATAAGAAGATTGTATAACACATAGTGATCCTCGGTAATATTTATATTCCAAAATTAGTTAAATTTATAGGATTTAGTTATGAACAAAAAATCATTTATTGTATGATCCTTTGACTATACCTTAGCTGTGATGCATGTAAAATTGATGTATTAAATCATCGCATGTGATTTTAATTACAGTTCATTAACATCTGATAGGATGAAGAGGTTCCTAACATCATGGGAATGATATCTATCAAATTAATTTAAAAATATGAAAACCTGATTCACTCCTCCCCTCACAGGGTGTTATAGGGGTGATCATGTCTTAATTTTCATTGGATCTATGTGTCACCCATGCATGCTTTAGAAGAAATAAAGGGGATATAAATTTTCTTGAGGAAGGCTTATGCATGTCCTATTTGCATATTTATGATATTTTAATTATAAAATCTTGTTTCAGGTCCATTATTGGAATTAATATAGATATTTAAATTTAAAGACCATAATTTCTAAACCAAGAGTTTGTTGACTACCGTTCACTATAGGTGGGTTGATCCAGCCATCCAAAGAATCCCTTGTACTACTACATTTGGAACATACTATTATGACTGATATGGGTTTTGATTCCTAGTCCAAAGAGAGTTTCATACACTTAATGAAAAAATTAATGGGGGCCCCATGAACTTCTCAGACTATCAATGAGTTGAAACATGAGATTTAGTAATAGCATCCACCAACATCTATTGGGGATGGTGGACCAAAGGCAGTAGATTATGGCTACAAGTCAAGCAATTGATTTGGGTGAATCTCCAAATACCTTCTATGATGGAACTGAATCTCCCTATATATATGATTAGTGATACTAAAAAATACTATGGGTTCATATTTCTCAGATAGATCATTATCGGGATATTTCATGGTGGGATTTCCATACATCCTTTTCTAACTATATTTTTCATGATTCATTGAGGGATGATAGATGTAGATAATTTGTACACCTTTAGAATGGGGCCATGTCATTCTAGCACTATTCATAATATTCCAAAATCTCCTACCTTTTTCACCAATTCTATTAGGCTAAGAGTTATAAAAAACTAAAAGATTTTAGGATTGTCTAAATGTGAAATCTGTAACTAGGTTAATAACTTTCGACTTACTATCATATCTTGAATAGTAAATTAGTTTATGATAACTGAGCGGACCTGAGGGAATATGGGGGAAAATAGAGTTCTTGTACCACTTCTTGACATAGTGTCACTATATCTGGGGGAAGGAATAAGTTCTTCGACAGTGTTTCTAAGGGGAATACCAACCAAAAAAATAATTGTTTGTAGTTTTTTATTTTATTTCTCCATTGTGGGAGGAAGAGACACATGTAAAACTAGTTTGATAGAAAACATGTTCATTGTCGATATTATGGTATTATGTTCCATCTATAGTGGGTTTATAGAAAATTTTCTATAGAATATCATAAGAGAGGGTATGAACTAACTACACATATAGGGGTTCTATCCTCAACATATCATCAGTCAGGGATCAGGTGTGATATTGGCTTATCCAACCAAGGTGGTGGTCGTTGATTAGGAAATCATACACTCGAATTTTAGAAATATAAGAGAGAACCTACACAGAGTAGCCAGGATGTATCCCAGGGAAAGAAACAAGGCAATTAGTATGTACTATTGCTAATACCTGATGACCATCACCTCAGAACTTTTATTGTGGGAGATAGTGTTCTACTAGCCTCTAGGTTATTATCCAATCTATTTTATATAGGCGATTCTCATTACTTCATATGTGTTCATATTGTGGTGATCCATGAGATTAATGGTCAATTTTCTAGTGGAATGATTACACTGGAAAATATTGTGGGGTTTCAAGTAGAGTGGTTATTCTAGAGTATGGAGGTCCCATTGAGAAAGGAGGGTGTTAATTCAAATGGGACAACTTTTTTCTTGAGATAAATGGTTTTGACATCATTCATGAGATAGAATGTTATGACCCATATTTTTATTAAACTGAATAATAGTTTCCAATGGTGGCCTTTGAAACTTCATCGTGTGTAATTTATATTAAAAGGGATGGATGAGATTTCTGGATAGTCAACATGGACTCAACCACCATGGGAAATGAGGGATAAAAAAAAATTTCAAGCATTTCTCAGTATGATTAGGGAACACATTACAATCATTTATTTACATTAGTAGATCATTTTAGGGATGTTTTCTATGATTAATTTTTAGTACTACCCCAAATAGATATGTGGAGTTTCCCATCAAGCTAGTTAAAGTATCTATATGTTTATACATTTATCCTTATAGGACGGCTACTACTGTGTTTCTAGAGAACAAGTAGAACCAAGATTACTTGTTAGAAAATGGGTTTATACCATATAGTAATTATTTATGGGGTTCATTGTTGCTTTTTTCTACGAAAAAAATGCGACCGTTCATTTGTGTGTGGATTTCCATAAATTCAATCAGTCGACGGTTCAGAATCAGTATCCATTGCCTCATATAGACATTGTATTTTACAAGAACTATGGAGATAGGGTTTTGTCTATGGTTGATCGGGGGTAGATTTTTCCTCATGTTCATGTTATAACATCAGGTATAACATGTACATAATTTCATAGTAGATATAAAATGTATTAATATTTGATCATGTAATTCGATCTAACAAACATAGAAGTGGTTTTTTTAACTGATTAACCTTTTTTCCTTCGATATATAGATTTTTTTGTTCGATTTTTTTTGATGAGATCATGGTGTATTCTCACACTCTAAATAATGATACCAAATATAATTAGATATTAATGGAAGGATAAATAGATAATATGTTATATGATGTGATAATAATTACCTTTTTAGATGGATAAGGGTAGTTTTAGGGGTCAAATAATCTCTATGACAAGAGTATCAGTTGTCATATAGAAGGTGAGATGTGTAGTTTCAAATGAGAATAAAGAAACCCATTTTATATAAATCATTAATTAGGGATTCTTGGTTACTATAATAATTTCATTCATGAATTATACTTCCTTGAATAACCCTTATGGGTTTGACTAAGAAGGGTGAAAGTTATCATAGATCATTACTTTCACTAATGGAGGAATTACACCATGGGAGAGCATTATATGGTGTATAAAAACCATTAATTCCTCAATTAAATCATTCCAAAAATGTATCAAATCATTTCAAATGAATATTGGTTCAATACCAATAGTATTTTTAATTTTTGCTTTCTTTTTTTTTTAAAAAAAAATTAGAGTTACAGATACCCTTTATTTGGAGGACTCAGACAGAAATAGTTATGGAAGATAGTAGAATGTTAAATCTTACAAAAATTATTTTTGAGATTTATAAGGAGGTTCAGACGCAAAATGAATAGTTTGTTCTTACAATATTTTTAGTGACATATTCACTTATAGTGATAGTAAAGATGAGGAAGTCATCAGATGTCGAGGGCTTAGTTCTGTGATAGAGGATTGCATAAGATGACCCACAACCTAGTTTTCTTATAGATGATAATGATATTTTGTACATTTGGTGATGAATATGTGTTTCTATAGACCTCTGAAGGGAGTTGATGAGAGATTATAATGATTCTATATTGTTTGTGCATCCCAGTCTTACCGTGATGTATCATAACTTATTCCATAAATAACAGTGGTTGAGGATATAGTTGGAGATTTATAATTTGGTTACTCGGTGTTCCACCAATTATGAGGTGAAGGAAGAACACATGTGATCAGATAGGCATTTCCATCTATCGCATATTACTGAGTGGAAATCTAAGGAAATGAACATGGATGTCTTGATGTAATTTCCTAGATCACCCTAGTGAAATGACATCATATTTTTTATTGTAGAAAAGTGGAAAATGATTCCACATTTCGTACTTGTTAAGGAGACATTATCTGTAGAAGCTATCGAGAGGATATTTATTTTTGATATCATACACCTCCATTGGGTTCATTTTTCTATTGTATTAGAGATATATGCTCTATTCGCATTGTGATTCTATAAAGGGTTGCAGAGGGTACTGGGATCATCTATACTAGTATGTACTACCTATTATCTATAGATATATGGTCTTTTAGAATGTATGATATATGTGTTAGAGTTCATTCTCATAGCATTAATCCTTGATTTCAGAAGTTACGAAGAGAAACCCCAACCAATTTTTGATTTCCTTTATAATAACCACATACATATGACCATGAAAATGGGTCCTTATGATTCTATATACACTAGGAAATTCCATTTACACTGTTGCAGGATAGTGGTAGGAGACACAAAAATATTGGGTCCTCATATCTTTCAGGATTCATAATAGTGTGTTTTTTGTTATGAAGTAAATTTCTATTGAACAATATAGATATAAATAATACACTTACTATCACTATTTTCCACAAGAGTTTAATGAGTGGAGTCTTTTTTATGAGTTTCTCCTAGATTGGGGAATATATAGATTCAGAAACAAGAGATGTTATCCCCTCATTACATAGTTCCACTCGAAATTATGGTGGAGTTGGGTCGGTAGCTTGTTTGTTGTAGTTACCATAGAGGTTCCATTTCATACATGTCAAATTATATATTTATACATAAATTTTATGATCTCATTATTATCCATATCATATTCATTATCTTGATGAGGTTGATTTTAAAGTGGATTCATCTTTTGAGGAGATTCCAATCCATTTCATTTATCAAGGCATGGCGGTTCTCTAGGGCCAATTAGTTCTTTTGGTAAATGTGTTATGGAAGTATTACCATGTACACGATGAGACTTGGGAGTGGGATGCCGACATAGATGCCAAATTTTAAGAGTTATTCATAAATGACGCTTGACCACCCCTAGATAGGAAATTCAAGTTTGAATTTAAATAAGGGGGAATATTTTAAGTTCTGAGGCTTCCAATGAGTTACAGATCTTCTAAAATTTATTTTGAAATATATTATTTATCATTAAATATGTTTCTAATAACTCTTAGAAGTAATCTATAGCAGAAGAGGATTCTTTGGATCCATAAGAACCAATTTTGAGAGGAATGGAAAAGGCTCATAGTCAAACCTACCTTTACATAGGAGGCCACACTATTTGAAAAAACTGT
The DNA here is from genome assembly GCA_963277665.1 of Viscum album. Lineage (NCBI taxonomy): Eukaryota > Viridiplantae > Streptophyta > Magnoliopsida > Santalales > Viscaceae > Viscum > Viscum album. The sequence continues at coordinate 835,433,872 of OY728143.1, read as the reverse complement.
TTCTGGTTATATAGCTCTCTTAAGAGGGGTGAACAAGTGTAGCACATGGATTTTCTAGCTATGCACGATATCCCATGAAAGGTGTGCACCCTAGGCATAGGGGCAGAAAATATTGACAATCATTTGGAAATCTATTCTCCCTTAACCATGTTATCAGCAACACATATACAGAGGAAGGTTCAGGGTAGGCACACTGTTTTCCAAATCATAACACTAAACCATACACCCTTTAAAAATCATTGAATTGTCATTTTTTATGGTTATTTAAAATATTTTACCTACTTCTTCAAATTTATTTTTCATAGAAACCCCTTCCATGCACAAGGGATCCCTTCAACCTCACCAATAGTCCACCACCATATTGAACTATAAAACATCCAAATGAAGATCCATACATATCATTAGATAGAAACTAGTAATTTACTCATTCATAAGGCACCTTTAATCATTCATTTTTCTATCGACAACATTGTTTAGTTCAAGATAGTATTCCCTATTTCTTCTGTATTAAATTTTTCTTCCATTTTCATATGATATGTACTGAATCAATGGACAGGTCTAAATGATCTTTCTTTTGCAGAAATTTGGTAGGGAGTCAATACCATTTCAATAAATTTTTAATTATCTATAATATATTTTCATTGAGCCTCACACCAGACATTAAGTATATTTATTACTACTTTATTTAACACTTGAGTTAAATTTTAAATTCATTTTTAAGAAATTATATGGAATCGTTGTGTAATCTTGGAGATTTTTGACCTTGAAATACACAATCCCTAGGGTGTTTTATTACCTTTTTTCATGTTTTGGAACTCCTTGATGTGTTTTGGTTCCTCTTTTTATTATTTGGAATTGAATATGGTGTCAAAGTGGACTATTAAAGGTTTTAAGAACATTACAGAACCATGTTATTTGTATATTCAAGTTATGTAATGGTTAATCCATTATCTAATAAATGATTATGAAGGGATCTGATAAATGATTATTATAGTAGCTCTTGTATTGTTGAATGAATTGGTTAATGTAATAATGAGGTTTACAATATGGTGCTTATAACCAACATGAATTGCATAGACATTACTACTCCAAATATAGAACCTATTTGGATACCTTGGAAATTTATAATCCAACGATCCATATCACAAGTGATTTCTTGGATTCTTCATCAACATTGACCATAATAAGCTCACATAGATTACTTATAAATTTCTACTCAGTGGATCTGATTTACATGACCCACTATGATGCCTTTGACATTTTTACTCCATAATTCTGATGAATTACTAGGATACCATTTGCATTTACTCTTTATGAATATTTTTTAAATTAATTATATGGATGACATTGATATTTCTAATCCATGGATCTGATAACCCTCTAGGATCCATAGACATTTCTACAACAAGGATATTATGTTAATGATTTACAGGGATGCCTTTGACATTTATAATCCAGTGAGCTGAACCATTTGGATGCCTTAGAAAATTTTATTCCATAGATCCAGGCCTGTGTAGGATAGATACATGTATAATCATTGTATAATGTTGATGAATTTTATCATTCATTATAGATACCTCCCATAATATTATTTCATTATTAAAGTGATATGTGAAAAATGGGACAATATCAATTATATTATTATAACATTTACTAATATTATATTTTCCCACTCATGCAAAATATAAAAATACACTATAATTTTTATCGACCCCATGGTTGGTGGCCTAATAAGTGTTATGTCACTGCCTATTTGGGCCACAATTTGGTACCCCTAAATATTTCATCTATATTTTAATAAATAGTGGTATGTTCTCGCTAGTGATACTTAACTCATTATTGCAAGGATCTGATGATAACATTATAGATCCTTATCTCATGATGCTATCTAGATATATTTTATTTAGGTATTTATTTGCATTGATGTGTCTATTATACTATAATCATAACTCTATGATTTCCATTCATTTTTTATAGACTTCAATAGTCATCATTTCTATATGACACTATTTGATGAGATTACATGGTTATTTATATGATGAATTCTTATTAAATACCTATTTTTATATCTAAATTTTTTTGAATATTGATTGATATGATTGATATGATTCATTATTATTCCTTATCTATTCTGTATAGTCTAGCATACAGGGAGGCATGCTGGAGGCCACGTGACTCGTCATCCTGGGTAACAATTTTCATTTCACCAAGTATGGGAAATAACCCACTTCCAATTTTTATTTTAATATCATGAATTCATATTATATCATGAAATTTTAATTTTCAATTTTAATTATTCAATCCATACATATTTTAATTACAAATTACCATGTTTTATGAAATTTCTTAACCCATTTTTTATTCAATGGGTTATATTACTCCTTCATTGTCCAAGATATTCTATGATTATTTATGTATTTTATTTCTAATTTTAAAAATATTTTTCATTTTATTCAGACAATTTATTCGGATTTACATTTGAGTCTCATAACCAATTCATTAATTAATTCACAGTTCAATGTTTCGATGTTATTATGGGTTTAAGTAAAAATACCAAATTTTTTGTGATTATTTATTCTTGAATTTATATTGAATGAGATTATTTTATAATTTCTTAATTGGAACTTACATTTAAATATCCTCTTGTTATTCACAAACCTTTTCAATTAATAATTACTTTTACCACTATTTGGTACATAAAATGATTGATAAAATGTTTTTAATAAAATCTAAATTCATTTAATTCTTCGATCGGAAAATTGTTTTCTTCCAAAACCATGGATTCAAAACATGTATTTTATACTATTTTTATAGATTTAAAATTTATTCATTAATGGCTGATTTATAGTTTTTTAATTGTTTAACAATGCTTATAATGGAATCCACAAATCATATTAAAATAAATTTCAATTTACTTTTAATAAAAAGTGAAAATGATTATTTTTTAAGTGTATAAACTGAATAGAATTTATATTCACAATTTACACTCAAATGTTTTAAAACATAATTTATAAGAAAAAAAATCATGGAAAATTATTGTGATTTTTATTGAAATTGTATCTTTAAATGTGATTATTAAATAAAAAGGAAATTTTTCTAATGCGTTTTTTTAAGAAAATTTTATGAAATTGATATTTATCAATTTAAACAGCCCTTTAACCATACTCAAATGGATATATTTTTTATTGATACCAACTTTATTCATTTTATGGATGGGTTTTGATCATTTTTTAAATGGAATATACTAACATTCACTTTCTTGAACCATGTTTTTAGTCATTATCATTCCCTTGAAATATTCAATTTTTTATGACATTGGACATTAAATTTACCCTAAATATAAATATTATTTATCTAAGAAATGTTAATTTCTTAATAATTATATCATTTTTCAGTATTTTGTAATACATGGAATGCTAGTTTTTATTTGGGAAATATTGATAAATTGTTATTCAATTCTCAATATGTATATTTGATGAAAAGTCAGAGTATTTATGATTAAATTTGATTATTCAATAAATTTGGAATGGTTTGGATAATTATTGATGCATGGAACACATCATTATAAATTCCATTGATGAATCAATATGACACATGAGATTAGTAAGTAAGATGGATGTAAATGGGGTTATACGTATTATTGTATTCAGCCATATAAAATGTATTGATGGTAGTAGTATTATTTCATTTCAGATAATGGTTTCCAATAACTATGAATTAGCTTCATTGAGAAATAAATTATTAAACGAAAATAAATTTTAAAAATGACATTATATATTTATTTGTTTCATAATAATTTACTGATTAAATTGAATGCATTTTCATTGATTAAATTTACATATTGAAGATTATCTTCGATATTTTCATATTTATATAATCTACTACTGCACTTCCTTCTCAACTTATTAATTACAAGGAATTTTTTTCCTATTATTTACCTTTTCATAGTGATTATGATTATCTATTTATAATATATTCTACTATACTGAACACTTATTGATATTTTTTCTCAAACTTATTTTCGTTACATTACATAGGATTCCATGAAGTGTACTATGATTTAGGAGAATGGATATGGTATAGGTAATAATGTTATGCTCAAATAAATTATGTTGTAATTAATTGTCAAATTTAATATTAGAATCAAGCATTTACTTAATTTTCTACTACAAATAAACTAATAGGTCCATCTGGATGTGATTATTTGTAACTTATTTCAATTTAATAATGCAGACTTAAGCTCTATGCATATGGGTTTGGGGTCACTGTAGTGGGTATTAGTATATGTGTCATATTAACCTTGGAAACATGATTTTTAAAAACATATATTAAGGAACATAAACCTATGATATAAATTTAGGATTAACAGTGATGAAGATCATATTCGTTGGTAATGAAATGATTAAGTGGTTTTCCTTACAATACTTCCCATCTTGGAATCAATATATAGATGTGGTTCTAGCATAAATTTGCCTAGGGGTAATAACACTGAATTAGTACATTGGTCCTGTCTCAATAATAAAATGGTCCATGATAATGGTTGTTACTATTCAAATAGTTGTAAACTCCTAGGTAACATTCTTTGGATATTTAACAATTTCTTTTAATCCCATTATAAAAGATATTAATAGAAAATGTCAATAAATGATCTAGTCTAAACCTAGGGTGTAATACATTGAAAAGTAGGTATATAAAATATATGAAAAAAATTATTTTGGAAAATAAGGGAAATAAATAAAAAATGTGGAATATTAATGATTATAATGGATGGGTATAAATATCATCACATGGATTAATTTATAGTTTTCTGTCTTAAATGTGAAAAAATTTGGAATTATCTGATTCAATTAAATATTCTAAATCTTAAGACCTATACCATTGAAGAAAATATGTTGAAATAAAATGGATGATGTATTTATCTGTTGATAGTCAATAATTAAGTTATATATTTTTATTACCAATGGTATTTTGGTAATAAGAATATGACAAATCTCAGGATTATGATAAATATTAGAATCTTGTGAGACTTTATTCAAATAATATTTATGAATTAAATCATGGGTTTATGATTTAAATATTGGTCATATTTCCAATGACTAAAACAACCATTTTTAGGTTTTATGTGATGGGATTATACTACGTGTAAAGATATTTTGATGTAAATGATGGAAATACAACCCATTTGTTTAGTATCTGTTATGTTGAAAAAAAATTGACCACTAATTATTTTACATCTATTAGACATCAATTTATTGGTGTTGATATTATTTAGAGTTAATATGATCATTAATTACATTGTCAAAATATTCAAATAATAATATTAAAACCTATAAAAAATCATTTTTTAAAATAATAAATAACAAGGATATTAAATGAATAATTTTATTACAAGGATTTCTATCATTATTTTGGTAATGTAATGGGAATCATTTTATTACATTTTAGAAAAATCCAACACATATTCCGGGTGACATCACATCATATCAAGAAAAGATATGGGACTTGAATCCACAACCAAAGGATGATAATGGTTTAATAACAACCACAAGCATATCTAATGTCCAAGTTAATATGTCATTATTTATAGTTAATTGATTTGAAATATATTTTCCAATGTTGAACTAGGGGATTTAATATTTATTTTATAGAATAATGTATTGTATTTGATAAAATGTGTACTAATAAGGGTTTTAGAAAATAGTTACCGAGAAATGGAATGAATTTTCCCTCTATTATGGAATATATGATTCATTAAAACTGAATTTAGTGCTTCAGGCAATAAAAAATTAAAATTTTCATTTAATACATTTAGTGATTAATTTAAAATTAATCAATTCACAAAGGAATGATGAAATTATTGTTATGAAATATAAATATATTTGGTATTTATATTTCAATATAGATAGACAGAAAAATAATTCCTCATCATTATGAAAATAATCATAAAATAAAATGTTATCATATTACCATACTATATTATGATGTTAATTTCCTTTTCACTTATATTTTTTATTATAGTTTTTGTTTATTTATTATCAAAATACCATTCCATTTCTGGTGACTAATGACCACAAGAACTCTATTTATTTATTCATTTCTTACATGTCCATATATTTACATTCCATTAATATTACACTACATAGAAACCTAGTTTTATACTATTCCATACGACCCTTTTACATCCCATTCACCCTAATTAATAGTATTTTTAGTTACACTTTTTATGATGTGGATTTTTAACAAATGGAATTTAAAATATCAAACCCATGATTAATGACAACGAGTTTAAATTATGATAATGAAATTTATTTAATGAGTAGATAATGTAACAACATGTAATTAAAAATAAGAACATTGTATTTGATAGCGTATGCAACAAGAAACAATGAACATAAAAAACAATGAAATATATTTTCATAAATTTAATTTCATAAATAGCTTTATAATCACTCAACCCTGAGTCTAAATGAACCATAATAAAGTTTACCATTATATGATAGATGTTAAATTGGAAAGTATAAATAGTAATAGATAAATTATAAATTATAGTTTATCAATTGATTAAAAATAAAATAATAATCGTTTAAAATTATTTTTTAAATAAAAATTCATTTTTTAAAAGATTGTTTAGACTTGCTTCACACAAATAAGTTAACATTTTTTTTAAAATTTTATAAAGTTTATTTTAAATATTAAAGACCATTGATGAAGTATTCATATCATAATAATTTTATGGTGAACTTTTGAGTTTTTTCTAAAAAATTTAAATATTCAATGAATAGTGAAAAACACAAAATTTTAATTAAAAACTGTCTTTTTTGTTAAAATTATTTTTGAAGTTAATATTTATTTTGAATTTTTTTAATAAAAATTGTAATATTAAACATATTTATTTTAAAGAATATTTTTTTGTAATATGTTTTTTTATATTTTCATGAAAAATACATTTTTAACATTTGATCATTTTCTCATTGAATTCTCTCTTTCCTATTACATCTACACGATTAATTTTGTGAGAATTTGGTAATATAATTATTAAAAATGTATTATTTATTTGTAATTAAAATATTCAACATTATATTGTAAATTAAAATTAAGTTTTTAGAAAATCAAATATTAAAAACATTTATAAGTTATTTATAGATGTTATGGAACAAGTAGTTTTACAAAGGAGGTAAACTAAGAAGGTAAGGGTTAAAATGTCATAACCACAGGTACAGATATTATTTTAAGGTCATAAAAAAATATTAGATTTCCAAATAATTTATATATTGTTTTTTGATGTTTTTTTGTTACTTTATTGTTTTTGATTCTTTTGAAAAATATCCATGTAATTTCCAAGGGGGTCCCCGTTCTCCACTTATTAAAGGAAACCACATCCCTTCACTTCTCCACACATACTAAAACATTTAGATCAAAAAACATAGAAACATTATATGCCATATATCTTAGTAAATTTATAAATCTAATGGTATTAATAAACTACCACCCCTATGGTCATTAAGATGAGACCCAAATGAGGTTTCTATTAAAATTGATGTCTCTCTTAGAAAATATAATTATCATTACAAACCTGGTTCATTTTATTTGGTATTTTTTTCACATTATTTTTTTCATGAATAAAAACAATATAATTAAAAATTTACCAACAATATAATTATATGTTATTATGTTTGTGTACTAATAATTATCTATCCCAAATTCAATCAAATTGGAAACGAAATCATCAATCTTGTGTACGACAACCAACGGTCAAGCAATTTTATGTTTTTCATTTTACATCACCCCCATTTAAGATTCGATATAATGGTGTAACTAAAACATATATATTATTTTAATGATAATACTATAATTAATTAATTTTAATACAAGTTATACATTTTAATGTTCAAATTCTATTTTAAATATAATAATGTTACATGTGTCTATAGCGGACTACTGTCTCACAGAGTGATAAGATTCATATACAAAATATGATTTACATAGAATATAATAATGAAATAATATATAATTATATTGAAATATATGATATGATATTGATTTATTGAAATTATTATATCACATACATCCTTAACTAATCATACTTTAATAAAATGATTTCATCACTTGTGCTTATGAAAGAGATACCATCTCTGTAAACTGAAGAGATTAAATAACCACATGAAGCATTTTAATGTTGTTATAATAGTGTAATAAATAATTAAAAAATATACTTTAATCATTATTATTAATCTATTCCTGATGATACGATATAATATGCACATTAATTGGAAAATTCATTGCAAAACGTGAAATAAAAAAATAGGCAATTAGTACCCGAAACATTAAAAATATAAAATGATTAATAATGAATGGGTGATAAAATGTTATAAGATGATCATATATGATATTATAACTACGAATTTATTTATTTTTTAGGTTAATAAAATTTTTAAAACAGCTATAATGGAGGTTAAATAATGTTCAACCAAAAATAAACATAATGTAAGGGTTTTTCATTAATTTTATCTCATTGCAGGAAAATTTTAAGTCAAACACTATTTTTTTGTATTATACAATACTCATTTCTAATGTAATATCATGAATAATACTTACATCACGATAAAACATGTTTAAATTCGAATTAATTCATCTAGGGGATTTGACATGAAAATTACCATTATTATGAAATTTAATAACATAATTTTATTTAACTATATTATATTACACATTTTTTGTAAAAAATATATGATTATGTGTGTATTGAATAGTGAATTTTTAATGTATAATATTTTCTCTATACTAATTTTATTTTTATTTACATTAACACATATAATTTACTCATTGATTAATTCTCGCATTAATGTAAATATATTTGTAATGTTTTATTTCACAATCGAATTTTAATCAGGATTGTTTATACATTAATTCCCAATTAATAATATTATTTAATAATTTCTTAATAATGTTTTTATTTTTATTCACATCTGGTAACTCGTGTATATTTTCATGTAATAGTTCTATTACCAAAGGTTTTGGTACGTAAACTGACAAATAAAATAGTTTTATGGAAATTATACTTCATTCCACTCTTAATTCGGAAAAATATTTCATTGCAAATACATGTTTAAAAAAATAGTTTCAATTTTTTGTATCTATTTAAAAATTATTTCTTAAAATATATTTACCATTTTCTACATATTACATAAATTTTCCAAATGAATATTATTGTCATTTTAAAAATAATGCAGATTTGTATTATATTGAAATATAAAATGGAATATTCATTTCATCATGTATGAAATGGATAGAATTTAAAATCTTAATTAACACTAAAATAAATGAAAATGACAATTGTATTTTTCAAAAATATATTTTCAATGAAATTTTTTTTCAAAAATTTGTTGGATATTTTATTTATAAAACAGTTTTTCCAATGAAAATCAAAAATTTACCAAGAATAATATTAATGATTTATTAATGGTATTTAAATTCATCAATGACCAAATAATTATACTATTAATCTACTGTGTATAATTTGTAATGATACAATAATTATTATTTATATTGACATTTATTGATCATTTTCACCAATAATTTATTGAAATTCCATTTTTTGATCCATGATTTCATTAATTAACATTATAATGAAATATTCAATATCTTATGATAAGTAGTAATTAACAATACCCTAAATATATATACTTTTTAATCATGGATATGATAATTTCTAAAAACGTATATCTTTTTTTAATATGGTGATCTATTTTGAATGAATGTTATTTATCTAGGGATATTCTGGTAAATTTATATTATTTACTCAATATAGATATCCTCTGTTAAGGAACATTTATCAAGAATTAAATAAATTATTCAATATATAAGGAAATTGTATTACCTACATTGATTGGTGAGGCCCCATAATATATATCACCACGATGAATTGGTAGGTCTCATCAGAACAATAAGAAAGCTATAATTAAATTAGATTCGACATGTTTTTTAAACCATCTTATTAATTTTTATGATGGTAGAGGTATCATGGTTTTTGAGATTATGGTGTCCAAAAAAGTAGAATTTCCATACTTTATAAATAATTTATTACTATCCATTATATTTTTACAATGATATTAATTTTGGATTCATTTCAATCATATTTATTGATTAAATTATCCGAATTTTTAGTTATTTACCATAGAGTATTGATTATTATCCTGGATATTTTAACCGTGATATTATCTCTGGATGTACTAACATCTATTTATATTTATTACATGGAACGTTTTTTCAATTATTTACCACTCCATATTGATTATTATTATTGTTTCATGATTTATTCAATTATACATAACACTTACTAAGAATTTGATATTATCTTTATTTTGATTTATTCACATGGATTCCATGAATTGAAATGTGATTTATTTATAAGGATATTCTAGATGGAATAATCTTACTCTCGAAAAAATAATGATACATATTTTTTGTTTCAAAATATATTATTGGAATCTTGAATTTATCTTGTTTACCATAACTACTAAACTGTTTGGTCTATAGGGATGTCATTCCTTGTATATTATGACAATTTTATAAATATGACTCTATATCCGAGTTACTAGGGTAAGGGTCAAAAAATTAATGAAAAATTTATGTTATTTCTGAATTTTAATGAAAGGAAAATGAAAACTAAAAAAAAGGATGGAATTTTGAAAAATCATTTCTCCAAGATTACTATTTAAATTAAAATTATATATAGACTTAAGAGATTATAATTTATGAAAAAAAAATTGAACATGTAAGATATTGATGGGATATTACTCCTTTTTTATAAGATTAAATTTGTAGAAGATACAACTAATGTTATTTCATCGGTTATATTTTTTAATGTGGTGTATTTAGAGATTATTGATGGGATTTAAATTAATAATATTTTCAATAATGTAGATATAATAATACTTTTCTATCATGATCAATTTCCAATATTAAGAAAAAAAATCCTTATGAATCATGTTTACCTAAATGATATTAGTCAAATATTATTAGATCTATATTTTTTCATTCCTTGGTAAATATATTTATTGTCATTATATATTCCCTTAATTTTAACATTATATACTAATCTGTAATATCATTAACATGTTGTTTATTTCTATATTGACCATGTGTTCTAGTTTTATAAACATGGTTTAATAGATAAATTAAAATTAATTGTTTGTCTCAACAGATAAGTTCAAATTATTTATATTGAAGGAATACATAAAAATGTGCCAAAATTTATATATGTTTTTAAAATAATATTTTGATTTTGGGGGAGATGTTTTCACTATGATTATCTATTAATTTCAAAATAAAACAAGTGTTTTTACCTTGTCTAAATCTTGTACATATGATGTAGTTTTTTTTTCATTTAGTTTGATGAATAGTAATTTATTTAACAGAATATGATGATTAACATTTAATTTTAATATCTAAAATATTTCTATAAAAATAATTATTTCATGAGTTTTTATTCGATGGTTAAACTGTTAAATGTATTATAGATTGAAATTAAAATCATATTTAATATTTTAATCATTGCAGGTATTAGTTTCTATGTTTAGGAGTTTTTTTTCATTTGTATTGTGTTTAATAATTATTTAAATATATTTTATTTGGATTTGAAATATATTTTTCTTCATTATTTTATGGATTATATTTTGTTTAACCTAAAAATAATTTTATAAGTGGGTTTTACTAATTATTGTTTTTAATTTTTTTCTTTTAAAGAATCAATTTATGATAAATATTAGTAAATTTATTGTTTATTATACAATTAGTGTCACTATTATTATTATTTACGTTATTATTTATATATTATTATTGATTTAATAATTAATTTCATATTTTTAAAGAGGAATATTTTTTCAAATATATTTTTGTAATTTCAACCCTCTTTTTTTAAGTATGGAATTTAGTTATGAAAACATTGTTATCATTTTTCAAAATTTTGATAAATTTGAAATGGTTGGATATTATTTATAAATTCAAGGTCATGTTCTCAAATTTTAATAAAATTTTAGTTTTAGTTTTATTTTTATAAATATTATGGAGATTCATTTTTCTTAATTTTTTTTTCTATTCCTGAATTGAATACCATAAAACCGCACATTATCAAATTGGGTAACAATAATTTTTCATAACATTTTCTAATTAAAGGGTTTAATGATTATAATTTTTTGTTTTTATTTTTATATTGTTTAATTTTGACATTTTTTTACATTATATACTCAAAATGATGTTTAGTGCATGTACACTATGATGTTGGTTTTTAATAAACTATTTGAACTAATTGATACATGAAGAACACTAAAAAATGATAAACATACACTATGATGGTATTTACAAAATTTATGATAGACTTTTTAAATAATAATATGGGTTTCAATAACTATATTTTGTACTACATTATCCTAATGATGTCAACCTTAAGATATTTTTGTATTGTTTTTTCTGTACATTATGTGTTTCTTACCATATATGGTTTTCCATACCAAAAAATCTATAATTAAATAACTAAAAGATGATTTTATATCATACTAAATTTATGTATCTCACAATATAATTCTTTCTAAAATGTAAAATTATGTTTATAAAAATAAAATATGATAATGGAATAGAATGTAAATGAATTTTAACAAATATTAACAATCATCCATATAAACTTGTGCAATGCTGATAGTGTAAAATTGTATGATTCTTATGAAGTTATCTATAGTTTTGAAAATTCAGTTTTTTGAACGATATTATGAAACTCTATATAATGTTATTTTTCCTTATTACATTTAATGTATTTTTATACATTTATGAATAATCAAAAATGATGAAAAGGATTTTAAAACCCAATAGAGTTCCTTTTTTAAATTTTTCATGTAATATTTTATAATATCATAAATTTATATACACTTTGAAATCCTATCGTAAATATATATAAGGGTTCGTTCAGATGTTTAACCACATATTTATGCTTTATATTTACCTTTTATACAATTTTAATATGATTAAAAACATAATCATTATTGGATAATGAAAAAAATTCAAAGCATTGTTCTATTTTTATAATTTAAAAATAAAAACTCTCAAATAATTGATATTACAATTTATTTAATAATAATTATTATAACAAAAAAATTCCACATTTCATTTTCCACATTTAGATTATTAATTTTTATAACTTTTTTGGGAACCTTCCCAAATATTTTATTTTTCTCAAAAGGATTTTGAATTTTCTCATGGTATTTATTATATATTTATATATAAATAAAAATTCAGGATTTATAATATCTTAAAACATATGATTTTTTTGATAAAATAATTATAATGACTATATAATTTAGAATAAAATTATTATGAATTCAAAAATCATAAAATTTTAATCTATTACGTTGGAATAGTTTCTCATCCTAGAAAGGGTACATGTGTCCTATTCACTTTAAAAATCCTCACCGAAATCATATTTCTCTATAATGATCCAACTAATGAATAAAAATCTCATATTTTATGAATTTTATTATTTATTACCTCTCATTATTATTTTTTAGGATAAAAAATAACCCATTTGGTTGGAGAACTCATTATGTACAAAACTAACACTTTTGAAGAATCTAAAATGTTTTTGTAATGACTTCACCTATTAGAGTGGTATATAACATTATGTAAATGATTTAAAATGTAGTTTTATTATAATAATGTTTTTTAAAAGAAAAGGTGTGGTTCTTGAGGGTCTAGGCCGTTTTCAGAGCCATGTGATATGAAATATTAGGGGTAAGAGTGTTCCTCCTTGTTAACTCACATTTAGTGTTAGCCATGTCACTCAACTATGTATCCACCCCCTGAGAAGAAACTCGATGAAAAATTTATCTTTAACCATGTGAGATAGGATGAATTCCCATGTCATTTTTAAAAACATTATTGAATGATCCATTTCACATGGGAATCACAAGTCTAGTATAATTGGGAACCCAACCCATGTGAGGGGTATTGTCCATAAGTGTCTATCACATTGTGGGATCATTGTTTTTATAACCATGTGACACCTTATATTATGGTGAATTCATGGTTTTATCCCTAATGTGTTTTTAAATCATTCCATATTTCCTTTTCACTTCTGGTGAACATGAAAACATAATTTCTTCCTCGCAATATATACATCTTCTATATTTAGGAATTTTGATAACTCCAACACCAAATCTCTTCATCCAATGCCATCAGGCGTAATTGATTAGCTATTGTATGTCCCATTAATCCTCATACATCCATTCAATGTTTCCGTTATTATCACTTCAATAATTGTTTTTGTTAGATCATCTTCCTTATTTTTACTATATGGATATGTTTATCTATTTCCTCCCAATACAGCACAATTCAATGTCTGGAATTGGATGAGAAGAGTGTTTAGGGATATGGAAGGTGGTATATTTTATTTTCATTAGGTTTATTTGAACTTATATCATTCATAATTTTTCCTCAAAACCAAATATTCCAATAACACCTCTAAATGTTTTAATAAAATATACTGAATTTTATCATGCCCAATGAAGTCCTAGAAATTGGTGAAACAATAAATGGGTTAATATCCTTTAATTAATCCATGATAATAGTTTCTCATTCCCCAAAAAGAATATTTTCCATTTTCTCTAAATGATTTAAAAAACATTTTAGGTGTGTTTTTCATTTTAATAAAGGAATTCGTGTGAAAAATAATTCTAAAAATAGTGTGTTAATGTGATAGGCCCTACCTTTTTTATTTTAAAATTACATTAATTAAATTAATATTACAACATAGATTATGTGTTAGGTATTTCATTATTATTAAATTAAATGAGATATTAGTAGTGAAACCTCACTTCATTCCTTTCCATTAGTGAGAAAAGGGTTCCATTTATAGTTCTCATTGGCTAGGATCACCTTTCCTTATTTTTATAATTTTTATATGAATTGTAAATAGGCCAGGAAAAATAATTTTTAGGGCTTTGAAAGGATCAAGATCATTTTTCCATACCTCCACATGAGTGACACCAGTTACATAGGGGATCCAGTGTGGATATGATTGATGGATTGATGATTATGCAAGGCCATGAGTGATACTATGACCCCTAAGAGATATACCTTGTATAATCTCATAGGCTATTTTCTTTACACCATGATGATAGTGACACATGGGATTCCATTTATGGATCTCCTTGAAAAAATATTATGGATTTGATTAATTATTGGGTTTCTCGTGTGATACATGGGTTTCATGATATATGACACCTTGGATTGGCCCAGAATGTCTGTTATTTAAATTCTAGTGATATTTTATTTATAGAATTCAAATAATTCTACAATAATAAATTAATGTGATCGTCCTCAATGAAAATTCACATGCTTTAGATTAGTCCTATATCAATATTTATTGTATAAAGATCCATTATTACACTATATAATACACGTACAGGTTCACCTAGGTTCATAGAAATTCTATATAAGATAAAAAAGTTAGTGTCATTTGAGAATCCCATGATGTAACCATTATGATCTATTTATTAATTCATCACCAAGAATTTCTTATTTTTGGCACACTATTAATTTTAAATGTCTGGAATATATTGTTCTAGGAACCATTTGTGGTAAAATACTGAGTAAATATCACACACTAAGCAGGCCACCCTTGGAATCTGAGAATACATCATTAATGTTGGTGTAGATATAGGTATGCATGTTCATTCCAATTATTCATTTTTTTTCTATAATATATAATAGGAGCATAATGATGAGCCAATGCTCGTGATCCTAGTCGTGGTAAAATTTTTCCTTTTTATTTTCATTTAGTATATGGTATATGAATATTTCCTATATAACTGATGTACTCAGTTTTATATAGATAAATAATATTATGATCATCATTATTTTCTATCCATTATGTCTCAACATATGCCAATTTATTATTGGATGTGTACTTATTATTCCAATACAGTATTTTTATTAATTCATCCACTGTTCCCATATATTGGTAATTGATGTGCTACAATTTGAATCATAATGGAAATGTCACCCCACTAACACACCCAGGGCTATCTTGGTTATTCAGAAGCCTTTGGAGTAGGTGGAGGCACACATGAGGTCATGAAACATACACTCTCAAGGAATTGCATAGTCACTTATGAGGCTGAATGCTACAGAGTGGTAAAACAAATTGTTTTAACATATATTATACTATTTGGATTTTAGTCATGAGACTATGAAATAATAGAATTTGGAAAATTTGTTGTTCTTGAAAGTAGCTTACCCACATATATGCAAAACACAATTTACATTGGATAGGTTATTGTGGTTCTGGTTTGTTTCTGTTAGAGTTTAATTGACTTTACAATTGGGTGAAACACATGTTTTTTATTTTATCAATACCGATATTATTGTTATGATGGGTTCCTTCTTCCTTGGATTAATATGACCAGGTAGAAACATTTCATGCATCATAATTGGCAATTGATTATTCACATATCACTCGTTATGCCCGTATATATATTTTAGTATGTCTATCCTTTATTTCATATCATTGTTGGGAGTTCATCGATAGTGTTTTCTAATTAAATGATATAAAGAATCTTGTAGGGATAATATAATTTTATTAATTAAAGATCCTACATCATTCTAATTGTATTTTTCCTACATGGATATATGATGAATCCTTAATTAACAAATTTTTTCATGTTTTGTAAAAGAAACACTGATTCTATTGGATGGAAAATTAGATTATTTTATTCATGAATGATAATCTTAATTTATCTATCAAGTACTTATATAAATAGAAAATAATAGATCATTCAAAAAAATCAATGTACATTACATGTCACATTATGCTATTGGATTTCAGTGTCAGGTTCTATTTTTGTGATGTACAAATTAAAAATTATAAAGAGTATGGGCCTTTAAAAATTGATAATGGTAACGATTTTATCTAGATCGATACATATATATTCTTATATGTAATAATAAAATTCAATAAATTAATGTTTTAAATTGATATCATTACAGCTAAATGGGGATATAAATTGATAAGTAATCGTTTATTCCTTTCTTCCTTTCAATTGACACTCCATATATAAAAACAACCAACATATGTGATTGATTGGGCCTCACATGGCCATTATTCTAGGAACTAGTTTGTGACTCAATTTAATCACCAAATAATATCTTAGGAGAACGATGATAGTTGTGTCTTTTTTATTTTAAGGAATTTCTCTTATCCTATCATAATATCATTTTTTCTTTTATATCAATTATGAAATATTATTTGAAGCATCCACTTGGAAATTGTAGATTTTTACCTCCATAGCTTACTCAAGTTATACTCCAAAAAGGTGGGTATGACCACACTCTATATGTAGTGGGACCTGACCCCTATGTATAACCTCTTATACTGACACGTGAGGAACCACTTATTGATATTCCACAAGGTGTTGATGATCATTTTTTAAAATAGCTACTTCTAATTTTTGTAGTCTATACAAGAATCCCCATGACATTCCCTGTATATTACACAACTAATACATAAATATTTGTAGCATTATCATCCCACATTAAACAGAAATTCAGTCAAAGGCTAGCCTCCAACCAAATATTAAAATAAAAGAAAACTTTCAGGGACAAGCACACAATCTCAAAATACAACAACTGGGAATCATAAGAAATGTACCCATCACTATCTCCATGGTAGAATGCTTCCACCACAGTGGCTGACTCCCATTCCGAGCTCTCGTAATGTTTCAGTAAATTATAATACATCACCCTAAGATATAATCACTACAAAGAAATAAACTCATTAGAAGATATCTTACTCTTATTCACTCCTTCCCCACCTTCCTTTCGGACAGATGACCGAGTAGACATCGACTTTGGGAAAAAGGAGTAATCATTCCTTGGCCTTCGTCGCCTTGCAGCGGTCATCTCCTCCTAATTCTCAATCATTTTCATCTTCCCGCCCTGGACAATACTACTATTAGAGGGAATAACCATGCCACCATTTTCTTTATCACTCTCGGAAATATCCACCCACTTTCCAGGGATAAACTCCTCTTGACAATACACTGACTGGGTATTAGTGTCAATCATTACTAAGCATTGTGATTGCTCCATCATTTCATGATTTTTAGGAGGTGCCATCTCCATTTTTTAATTTCCATCATCATCCTCTTGAGACACAACCTCCACATTTTCACCGTTGTTCACCGATGTAAATACATCCACATACACATGTTCCAGAATCTGAAAACGGTTACCAAACAAAACTGTAGTCAGAACACCTCCATCATCATTAGCCCAGCCACATCTCCCATGAATACCAGCCTCCAAGACCCCTGCCATCAGACCATTAATAACTGTACGGGAAGACTACAGTCCCACAGCCCTTATGCTGCCAGCTAGCATACCCCCGGCTCTAGCATCATGGTTATCAACCTGCTTCACTTCAACCCCCACTTCCAGATCACTCCTCAACCATTTAAGGACTCCATGAACCGTTGCATTTTGATCCTTCACATACACCCCATCAGCAGCAATTGGTTCTACAATAATTAAATTCAGCCTCTCCCCCAGAAGGTTCCCAAACCAGTTACTCGACTGCAACAAGGACCTGACCTCATCATTCGATCCTCTAACATTCTCGTACCTACATGACTTACACTAAGACATAGTGTGCCTCAACCCATCCTCCCTCTGCTGGACAAAATCAACCCCCTTCCTCACACTAAGATCATTTTACTCTTTCGAGACCTGTCTCAACCCGATAAGACATAAAACCAACTTCGGGCTAGCCTGATGCTCCACATCCTTCTTTAGCGACCCAACATCAGCAAGTACCTCGTCAGCCAGCATAGACTGATCCTTGCCACGACCTTCAACACCAGATTCCATATGCCCCATAACAAGCGCCACACAAGCCTCAGGAGCTTTCCCAACATAGTTATTCTCTTTCCTTGCTTCTATCCAGATTCATTGACGATGAGCCCCAAACACGTTATATGAACACCCCATCCAGCAAACCCTTGTAGAGTGTCCCAATCTGTGGCATGAAGATCAGAAATTTTTCCAATTCTCATAAAAAAACCTGATACTTATACCTATACTCCTCCCCGATCGTGATCCAAACATATTCAAAAGGCGTATGAGATGCATCCATTTCCGCACAAACCAATGGGTTCACCGGGTGACAAACAGTCGCAATACGACTATCCAAACTCCAGAACCTCCCAATTATATTACCCTGAAGTGTAATAATAGAGGGATTCTGAAATGGCAAAGGGAGGTTGGGAATGCTTACCCAAACCCCAGAAGCTAGTGAGTCATGGTTCATATGAAATTAGATGCACCAGGGGAATAGAAAAAATCGAAACTCGTTGATGCTACGTGGCACACCTGACCAATATTTTATAAGATCTGACTCTAATTAAAACCGAATCAGGATGTGCTTACTATAGAGCAATCTAATTTTCTCCCATTCATGGATATCCCATTCACCAAACACGAACCTGTTGAAATCATCTACTGAAGGACTCCTCTGCTTGAACCGAGCGACCAACATGAGATTCAACAGTGCGGAGGTTTCCGTGAATTCTTATGTTGAGATCCGTAGATTAGGAAGGCCATCAAAGAGCTCCAGCACCCTAGGTCTCAACAAAACCTTAGGTAAATGAGGTAGGAAATTAGTATTCAAGAAAGGATTAAAATAGGACCTCGTTCTTCCAAAGGGTAATGTGCATCCCTCCCCCACCGAGGGGGGAGGAGCCAGCACAGGATCCACCGTCATGGAATGAACTCCCATGTGGAGGTTCAATCATTCCACATAAATTCTCTATGACTCCAATATGTATTGGATTGATGTCATCCCTAATTATAATCATTGTTACAGTATGATCTATGTGGACTTCATACATTCTTATATGATTATTTCATTTAGAATATGTTGAGATCATACTGGGCTAGAGATTTTACACATCTTTAGTGCGGTACCATGTCAAATATGGAGTACTTGGATCATTTAATTGAGCTTCAACATTTTCATTGAACCTAGGCGGTGATGAGATGACCATTGTAAGGAGTCTCTAGTATGTGACCAATAGGGAATTTTATCATTGGTTCATGTTTTTAGGATGAAAATAATTTCATAGATAATGAACAAGGAACTCATAATTGACTAGAAACTGAGGGGAGATGACATTGTAAGCATGGTTAGTTAAGTATTCAAAGAGGGAGATGAGTTTTCTATCATTAGGAAACATCATTTCGAGGGTGAATTTGAGAGACATACATACTTAATGACAAGAAAGTATTGTTCTGTCTTGTGCCACTACTGGGGTAGGTTAGGGTTTAAGAAGAACCGGTATATGAGGAACCCAAACTAGTTAAAATCTTTTCATAGGGTGGATAACTAAAAACATTTTTTCGAAACATTATCTCCTATATATAAATAGAAGGGATCTATCCTAACAAAAAATTCAATAATATCATCAATACCTCCATGCTAGTATAGGAGAAACAATACTACCTACAATTCTAGATGATGAAGTATTGTGGCTGAGGTATTGAGACTTTATAAGATCATCTCAATAGAGCTCACCTACCCAGGGTAGTCTAAATACACCATAGTAATTTACATTAGACCAAATCTATGAAGCACAACCGTCACCTGAAGAGAATATATAGATATATATATTATTATAGTAAATCTTTTAATATCCTCTATAATATTGTATGACCTATTTGAAATATGTTCATTTAAATTTTTTATATATACAAAGATTATGTAATGTTTGGATTATAAAATGGTGTAATTTTGTGGAATAATAACTCATGAAACACCACAATAATAAGAGATAATATGCTACTGAAAAGAGTTCACCATTTATATTGGTGGGTATTGATTCTTGTTGAACTTATTCGTATTCAGGATATATGGTTTCAACAACAATATCAGAATGGTATAAATAATTCCTTATTACATCCTTGTTGAATTCTATCACCAGAGGGCATCTTTTAAAACCCCTGGGGGAGTATTTCTATTCATAAGGGTGAATTTGATATCCAGGCATGTCAAACATAACAGAATCATCATGGTCTGGGTTAATTGACAACCCTAGTGGCTTGCCTCTTTATTAGATATCATGTAATCCTTCTTGTGGAATTAAATCAGGATGTGGAGAATTTAAATGATCTATTCATGGATGAATTCATTAGATTACCTCTTATGGGGGAGGTGAGTTTTACTACTAAGATATTGTGAGATGATAATTAGTGTTCATTCCTCTCTACAATATGGAAGCTTCTGAAGCACTGGGAACATAAGATGTAGCTGGACTAATTGGAAGTGTTGGGTTTATATGACCTATTTTAATCCTCAGGCTCACCAAAATTTTTCACAAAAACGTATATGGTACCATGAGGATCTATGTGGTTGACCATCTATTGTTCCAACTTTTTTTATGAATCGGTATCCACTTCCTTGCATCTATGACCTATTTGATGAGATAAAAGGAGAAAATGTTTTATATGGGATCAATTTGAGGATGGGATATCATTTGGTACATGTGAGACCATTAGACATATCATGTATTGAATTTTGGAGCACATATTATCTGTATATGTATCT
Source organism: Viscum album (assembly GCA_963277665.1). NCBI lineage: Eukaryota > Viridiplantae > Streptophyta > Magnoliopsida > Santalales > Viscaceae > Viscum > Viscum album. The sequence goes on along the minus strand of OY728143.1, from coordinate 835,412,229 downwards.
AGATATTCCCATCAGTATTATGAGTGTGCTTTCAATTTTCATGGCCTTGATGAATTGTTTTTTCCACCTATACCTGGAATCAGTTGTGGTATTATTCATTGAAGACATCTTGGGGTTTTCTCACAGAAGACATCACCATGAAAAACATATTTAGATCAATTTGAATACACTAAAAGGGATCTATGTATATATGAAAATCATTAAAAATGAAACTTTTGGATCGATAAGTTTCACTTCATAGGAAATATCATTTTAGAAGTAGATTTATATTTTGGACGAGTGGTGTTGAGTGTTGTAGATTCCAAGGAAAATCCGAATATGTTCTCTAAAAGAAAATGATTTATTTTCCTAGATTTAAATTATTGGTTATTACATTATGTATTATCAAGAATTGAACATCCCCTTGTGATATTTTCTTGGAATTTTGTGAAAATCATATGTTTCAAAGAAAGTGAGATATTCATTCTAGTGTTTAAGGGAATCATAATTCAATGATGATATTGGTTCTATCAGAGATAGGGAAAATCTATAAAATGTATTTTAATTCTTTTGGAATTAGTTTATAAGTGGTTCTGATATGGGGAGATCATGTGGTAGAATATATTTCTCCTGACTAGATAAATAATTATTTGAATTTTTATATGAATTTCCTCGATCAAGCAGTTCTGGTTCATTTTTTCTACTACTAGAGGAATTATCTATTGGGTTATTGGTTTTTCATTTAAACAAATCATAAATGACTCAAATTCAATTTAAGATTTCATGTACACCTGAAAAGGGTAATGTTGTGTTTGATTCCCACTGCCAGAATACTCAAACATAGTCTATCTAATAGGATTGTGGTGATCAGTTGTTTATGAACCTATTATATATGTTTCACATGGATATTTAGGAATACCATGGGATGATTATATTAGTATATTATTTTATATCTTCTCCTTTCAGAATAGGTGTTGATGAAACATCATTTATATCATGATGGGAATGTTCTGATGGATAGTGTCTTAGGTGAGGACCAAACATAAGGTTGGGTTGTCGATGGGAATGAAATCTCATAATTTTGCTGATGTGTGTAGGATCCTACTGACATAAGAGTATAGTTGATGTCGGAATCACATGACTCATTCTATAATGTTTTCCTTGGTCTTACCAAGATGTAGCAAGTAATATATCATTTGTATTGGTGGCCTTGTATGGAAAGGCATATTGAATGTTTCACCATGAGGTTTTCCACCTATCATGGGTGGAGCCAGACCACCAGAGACATGCTGGAATTATACAACCACTATCCATTCTTGAGTGGAAATATAATTATTACATTATGGATTTTCATTATGGTATTTTCAAGAACCCTGTGTGGAATCAATGAATTATGGGTGATCTCCTATAGTTTGACAAAGGTCTTATAGTTCCTACATATTTTGGAGTTTGTTTTATTTGTTGTTCATGAGAGAAAATATATCTGAGATACTGTGTTCCCTAATGGTGTTCCAAATTTCATCGCATCTGCTAACATGATATTTTTATATTATGGTTTTGGAAGGGGCTATAAAATACATAGGGTGTATATGTGATCATGATTTTGAGTTTTCACCAACAGACTAACGGAAAAACCTTGTAAATGATATAGATATTATATTACATGTTATGGGAATGATTCTTTCATTTTAATTTTTCATGGAAAAGTAAATAAAACATCTCATGTTATAAAAAACAATGTTTTTATAAAATAACTTAGATGGATCTTTATGAGGACCTTTACTGTAATACATGGCGTTCTCATCTAGGCATGTTATAGGAAGGTGAGGTCTCATTACTGGGAACATCTCACATTCAGAAGATAATAAATAACATATTTTTTATTCCAAAATTTATGGCTACAACACAGTATATGAATAAATATAAAATCAATCGTCATCACTAAACTCTATATTTTAGATAGGACATTGGTTATTTCTATGAGAATCACCTTTATTTGGTCATATATGACTTCAATAATCTAGAATTATATCTCTTAATTATATCCTACCATTTGAGATCCTAGAGAGAGTGAGGCTGATATATTTAAGATAATATTACATTATAGGTATTGTTACATGTAAGACATCTTTCGTGTATCACATGTTCAATGATATCATTAACAACAATCCCAATATATTTATCCTAAGTATCCTGAGATAGAGGTTGATGGGTTCTTTTATAAGCATCCAATATGTATTGTTGATCATAAAATAAAGTCTATTTAAAAATGTTAATTTCACTATTCATGGGGATATGATATCATGGTTGTGTACAGAATGACACATGGGTGAATTAAATAGAATTACATGCTATATGGCAGAAACATATCTTAGATGCTTCTTTCCAAACCTCACAAGAGAATCAAATGGATGCGTTAAATTAGATATTGGAGGTTTTACCATAACATATTTTAAGAGTGGTATGAACCATTGTCTTATTATTAAAAACCACTTATTTTAGGTTAATAATGTACTATAAAGTCAAGGAGTGGTTTGGGTTGAATTAGAGGCTCAGTCAATGACCATACCTATATAATTTTAGGATATTGAAGAATTAGTATGATTAAATCATGGTTATTTCTAAAGGTAAGCCACAACAATGGGAGAACCCAATTCTAAGTATGTGACCGTAAAATTTTTATGGTGCTGTGCGAGCCAGGCTACAAGCCCATGTATTGTTGTATACATTTATGATATATCCATTTAACATGGGATAGGCATGGACAGTCAAAATATATGAATTTCCCTTGTGAGTGGGTTCATTAGTTAATTGATATTGAATGGTTGACACACAATATGGAAAACTATGCGGCTAAACAATAGGAACAATAATTTAAGAATTAATTTATGATTTAACTAGTGAAATATTTTCATAAACCATTACCACTTTAATTTTATACTCTAGTTAATTTAAAACCACGATTTCATCCTCTTTGACATCTCCCTCCTCCATAGTTTTCTATTTTGATAACTCAAAAAACCAATATCACATTACATCAATATTAGGTCTATTTTATCGACAATGTTATTCTCTCTAATCATCTTGCATATACTCTATATTTCCCTTCCCTTATATTTTTATATTTTGGTGCAAGATCATTTTCCTGTATATTCATGGAATTTATATCTTCTCCATCATTCATCCATTTTAGCTCAATTCATGGACGGATAATGGATGATGAGAGTGCTACAGGTCTAAAATATATGGTTTAGTTTCTTTCCATTGTGTTGAGATAAAATTATTTCATGATATGTTTTGATGAACTCCAGAAATTTCCAAAGACACCTAAAAAATGATTAATAAATTAAAATTACTAGCTTTTATGCCAACTACAGTCGTAAATAAGGGATAATAAATTCCCTATTGTTATAATTGATATGATACACCATAGTGGATGTTCTTTCCCTTCAGGTCTAATATATTTTCTCTTAAATTACTAAAATAAATATTTAACTGTGTTCTATCTTATATTAAATGTATGAAATAAATCAATAATATTGTGCGACCATGTTCTAGGCCATAGGATTTCAAAACATAGTTTAATTAAATGAATTAATCAATTGAGAATAATTAATTTCAATTTTTTTCATGTTAAATTTTGGCACCTATTAATTGTCGATCCTTACATCGTACCAGGCTGAGGATAAAAAAGGGTTCCATTTATTGATTTCCATGGATATGATCATTGAGATTTGTTATTTGATTTTTTTAATTAAATTTAAATAAACTGGGTGAGATAATTTTTATTCCCCTGATAGGATCACATTGGGGTTTCCTTACCTCCACATGAGGGACACTACTTCCCAAGAGGAGTCATTTTGGATGGGTTTAGTGGATAGATGGTTATACCAGGTTCGAGCAATACTAGGTCCCCTATTATATATTATCAGTATGGGTTTAATGGTTTTTTTATTTACATAATGTTTATTGAGGTACTTTGGATTCCATTTATGGAATCCATTTTACGACCTCTTATGACATTAATTATTTATTTCATTAAAGGTGAAATACATGGTTTCCATGATATGGGTCACATTTGATTGGTCTAGGATTCCTCTAATTTAAATTCATGAGGTAAATTAGTTATATAATTATACAAATCATAAATTCATTAATTTCAGACATGTATGATATGAAAATTTACATTCTTGGGTTCAGTCATCTATTGATTATTATTGTATGATGGCCAATTATTACACTATGTCATACTTGTAAAGGTTCACAATGGATTAGAGACATTTGGATTGCGTCAAACTAGGGAGTGTCAGTCGAGTATCTTATGAGAAACACATCCCAGTGTATTTTTTATTTATGTACTGGCCCGACCCCAGTTATCCATAGTCGGTCAATTATTTTAATACATTGGCATTATTACGAGGAATCAAGTCCTGAAGGACCGATCAGTTTAATAGTCTTAGAAAATAGATTACATACATGAATTTTACAATACACTTCATAACATAAAGAACAACATAAATAATCATTTATGAATGCCATTATTCCCATGTCTTAACCCTACATATCAATCACAATACACTTCTTGGAATCCTGGGAAAAATAAAACATAGTAAGGGGTGAGCTCAGATGCTCAGTAAGGATAATAATATAGAGGAAACTTTCATAAAAAACATAATCATTTAAGGAAATGTATAACTAAAACAAAAGTCTTTCTAAACTTGAACTTTAGGAAAATATGGGAATGATATAATGAAATAATTCCATTTACTTATTCACACGGATATTCTACTAGTCGAATAATCATATGCAATATCAATAACCACTTCCATAACGATGGAATGCATAATTCCAGACAATTATTACCACGTATCCAAAGCCTCATGGCAAGACTACAAATAATAATTTGTCAAGGCCTCATGATAAGACACTATTTTGTCTCATGAGACTTGCCGATGCATCAAGGAGCTATAGTGGGCTCCACCAGTCACTTACTATGTCCAATGCATTCCACATATGAAAAGGTCTAAACATAACATAAACATTCATATTAAAACTAGCATACAAAATGTGAATACTTTAACCATAAACCATGAATGTTATAAAAATAACACATCCACAGTAAAACATATCACAAAACATTCAACAAAATATGGAAGAATTGTAACATGATAAATCAACTTCAAAACAAGTTTAAAATCCATTAAAAACTTTTGACGTTGATGAAAAAGATTTGTAAAACTCTTTGAGAGAAATACCCCTTTTTCATGAAAACATTTAAAAGTTACAAAATTTTGAAAATAATTTATTTAAATACATTTTTGAATAAAAGTGTCCCATACAACTTTGAAACTTTTGAAAGGAATTAACATTTTAAATATATTTATTTCCATATAAATAAATCCTTAAACCCCATTTTGATGACATGGAAACTAATGAGAGAGATTTATAAGAATAAATATTTAAAACATTTCAGATGATGTTTTAGTAAAAATTCCCTTAAAATATTCCCTTTGAAAACTCTTTCATAAAACATGGACATGGATAATAAATATGTCCCAGTAGATACTTACGTAAAAATAACCTCGGATAATAAAGAGATTGTGAAATTAACACTTACCAATTTGGTAACTTACAAAACATACACCCCATGAAAGAGGTATCATAAAATGAATATGTAAATACAATTAAATTAATTTGTATTACATAAATAATACAATTGTGGCCAGTACATACACCAAACAAAAGTTTATAGTGGAAATATGGCATGAATCTCACATGAATAAGGAGTGAGATGAAAACCCCTTACCTTGCACTTTCCTTTAGTCGAGGGTACATTTAGACTCATGTACGAAGACTACAGTATGTTATTAAATTATACCAGAATCATATAAATATTTATGATATCATACATTATTCATTAATGGCTTTATACTACACATTTAATAATAATTTCCACTTATATTAATAATTCGGGTAATAATCGTTTTCTTTATCATACGTGTTTTAACTTGTTACTCTTGATTGTATCAATCATATAATGATTTAAATACTTCTAGAATATAAAAAGTAATTTTTTAATCATTTATATTTTGAATATAAAAATTTATAATAGACGTATATATGAAATGTAAAACAACGTTTATGGAGACGGTAGTCTGTACGTACGCATAAACGCTGTTTCCGTTTTCATATATTATTGAATGAAAGTAAGCGAATAAGATATATGTAAGTACATAAGTACTTATATATATAAATATATATATATATATCTCTAGTAGAATTATTATGTCGTATATTACATTCTTATTAGTAATATATATATATATATTTTGTAATAGTCGATGAATGGTGAACTTGGAAATGAATCTCATCACGTCATGGAGACTGTAATCCGTACGTAAGCACGAGAGAAAAATATCATTCTTTAGATATTAATATAATATATAATTGGATGGTATATAATATATACAGAACCTTTATCATGTAATATTTATTATTTACATCAAATAGACATCATTATTATACCCATCAATATAATAATATATTGAATAACAATTAAACCACGACGTGGAGACGGTAAGTCGTACGTACACACGTAGGGTGACATGTCATTCAAAGGTTGGATAGAATAATGAAATTCGTTATACGATAATTATAATAACATCATAGTATATGGAATATACAGGAGTTATTATTTTATAATGGAAACAACAATGAAAAGGAAGTGGAAGAAGAAAGGAACTTGAAAGAGTGTGGTGAAATCATTATCTCTTCTTCGGGTTCTTCCTTTTAATTTGATCAAAATGGCTCCTTATGTTGGATTTATGATCAAAATAATTCTTCTAGGATGAAGTGAGGGAAGTTGGGAGGATATTTTGGAAGAGTATTTCCGATCCAAAAGGCTTTGAAGGTGTGAAGAATTGGGTAGAAGTGGTGTCCTTTTATAAGGGGGAGGAGGGGCTCTTTAGGAAAAACTTAAAGAATTATTATATAATAAATTCATATTCGATTTCTAATGGATCCAAAGTGGATTATTAGAATCCTAAGTTGGGTATGGGTCGAAATAAATTCAACCAATAGATTTTAGATAGGTTTGGGTCATTATATTAACCTTATCTTTTAGTTTTAACTCTTGGATATTTAGTTTGACACTTACCATGTCACATTGTATTATTATATTATATAGTTAATAAACATTATATATACCTCCAAAAGACTCCCAAGTGGTCCATTAATTACACACCTATCACGATAAAAGTCATTTGGCCAAACCTTAGTTTTTTATGAATTTAATATCAATTAATAATATAATATTTGTTTTAAAAACTCTTTTATATCAATTTTGACACTATTTGGTATTAGATTTTTGTGAAAATCATAACAACATGATTATATCGAAATAAATTAATTAAATCAATACTAACATGTCATATTAACTTATAAAAATCATGTAATTCATTAAATGTCTCAAATTATATTTAATTGGGTATTTATAATATAAATTATTTTAATATTTCACTAATAAGGTAACTAGTGTATCATCATTGTGTCATAAATAAATTAACATATATAATGTATAAAAATTATAAATAAAATACCATTATGTCAGAAATCCTTTTATCTTTATAATTAAAATTTATAGTCGAAAATATAACATATATAACGCTAGGTAAAAATTGTTTTTCTAAAAGATATAGGCTTATGTCATTTTTGTATTTACTTTAACTTAATTAATATAAAGTGTCATTATCACATACATGTGGATCCATGGGGTTCCAAAATAGACCCAAAGATGACCATGGTCGGAAATATATCATCCAATATGGTTATGACACATTTTAGGGTAATTTATTATTATTATAATATTATTTTTTACACTTATTTACCAGATTTACCTTTTAACCATGGTAAATAAAATAATTGCCGAAATAATTATTCAAAATGTCTAAAAATAAAAGTTACCTATTTACAAAATTTTGACATCCTGATTCCAAATATGGAGTATATTTTCCAAATTCAAAACACAGAAGTGGCAAAAATTAATTTAAAATTAATTCCCGCTGTCAAAACAAAAAGCGTGTTTTTAAGAGATAATAACTATCAAAAGATTGACACTTGTTTATGTCCGTTTTAAATGTGAAATTATGTCATATGACCAAAATTGTATTAAATTGTAAAAATATATTCAAAATATACTTAAAAGCCACTATAATTCATAATTTATCACTAATAATTATTTCGATTAAAAATTATTTTTTAAATAAAAATTAATAAATTTTCGCTATTCCTCAAAATATAAATGTTATCTGAAAAGTACCAAAATTTCATCCTAGGATAATTTAGATATTTAGAATCCAAAAATGAATTCAATTTTGAAAGATAAAATGTATAAAATTTAAAACAGTGGGTATTACTATTCATAACAGCTACTTTGATCGGTCGCGGCGTGTTAGAATCTCGATGTTGCGTACAACACACACTACTGTATTATTCAAAGAGAAGCGTATCATGGAAGCATGGGATGTTACATTCTACCCTCCTTCAATAAATTTTGTCCTTGCAAATTTAAAATTGTTTTTCGAAAATATATGGTTGAAAATATAAAATATCTTTGTGGGAAAACCCACATCGTTAATAGGGTTAATAAAATTTAGTCTTAATAAGAGGAAAAGAGAAATGAAAGGTTCACCACCAAATTATGATCTAGATTAGGAGAAAATTGGTGGAAATTAGAGACACGTAATTGGAGGGAAAACGTAAATATTTATATGGAGTGATTGAGGTCATCAATCACAAAAAATTGTAGAATTGTGGGCCTCAAAGCCACCAATTTATGATGATTTAAAATACCATCGGTTCAACAAAACGTAAGGTATTAGGATAAAACATTTTTGGTTCTAAGATCCTTTCCCTAAAGTTTACTAATTAATTTATCCATAAAATAAAGGGAGTATATATATATATATATATGTATGTATTTATTTATATATACTTGACAAGTAGAGTTTCATCCATCAACTAATTCCTACTAGGAACTAATATTTCACTCTAAAAGATTTAAAAAATATATATATATTCTATTTATCCTAATCGTATAGGGTTCCAAAAATAATGAATTTATAATTCACATATCAGACCATTTGAAAAAATATATTATTCAATCCATGACATCACATGGGCTAGTGGTAGGTGATACACCCTTGTCGCCTTTCGGTTGTGGGTTCAAGTCTTGTGGCAATACCAGACGCAATGGGTTGCCGCCCAGCATCAGGATTATCCTTTTTATGGAAATCCAAAAATAATCTCAAACTAGACTTATCCAAAATACATCTTCCCAAACTCACAGTCCAAAATATGGTAACACCTTAAATTATTATAAAACATTATTGATTACATTCATTCTTTCTTATTCCATATTAGATATATTCCTTATATCCAAAAACATTGAATATTCTGACAAAGATGAAATAAAAAAACCATTAATCAGTTCCAAGGTAGTCAAGAATATCTAATATAATTCATCCAAATCAACCATCTCTTATTCCAAAATTACTACCATAGTATTAAGACCATATTAAGGATTGCCTTTCCTTAAACCATGTATTTTAAAAAAAAGTTTAACTTGTTATTGAGTCACATTTCATAGTACCATAATATCTCAAATCCTCAATGAAATAGTACTGCATTACAATCCTTATTTATCTCAATAATTCATATAACTAGTACATCATTGATACAACACTAAAATGAAATAATTCATTAATAAAAACATAAGAACACTAGTAATTCCTCTTCATCTGTGGTAGTATCATAACTTTATTATTATACAATAGCATCATTTGGTGCATACTCTGATGATTTGGATATTGGTTTGCGTAGAGCCCCAACTCCTTGCAGATAAAGCATTGTACATTTGAAAACTTTTTCTTACCCTTGCAATCACGTACTTGGTGTCCTTTTTCTCCACACTTATAAAATCTCCCATTCCCTTAAATAATTTACCAAGGTAATTCATTCCACATTTATCACATATGGGAAAATCCTTCTTTCCCTTATTACCTTTATCAATATTTCTTTCTACCGTCATTTTATTCTTTGGCTTCCCTTCAAAGCCATATAATTCAAAGAGTTCTTTACTGATCTTTTGATACTATTTATTCATATGATTATAATATGTAGGATACTATTTCCTTTATAAATGTTGTCTTAATACCATGAGTAATATGACCCTTCTTACTCTTTGGATCATACGTATTACTCGAGTTCTCATTCCTTCTACTAGGCGCCATTTCTAAACAATGGCATACACTAAGTCAGTTTATGAATCACAATTCATAATTAAAAAAATTTAAAATGCGTAACATAAATTGAATATTTTATGGATATAATCTATAATGACAAAAAAAATTCTTTGGGAAGGTATATACTCATAAACCATTCATTGCAGTTTGTAAAGAAAATGATAATTATCCTAAGAATATCCCCTGGGATTGTCATAACCAAGAGTGCAGCAAGCCCCTTGTCATGCACCAGTTCCCATTCGAGACTAGCTCAAAGCGGTGTTTTCGGGTTTTACCCCTATGTACATCGGTGCCAGAGCCGCCTCAACCTACTCTTAGCCAGACAGGGATGTATTGCTCAGAAAACTCACAAAATATCTACCATACCAAAATTCTAGGAAGTTCTTCTATAATAATCTTCAAAGTCTATCTTAGGGTAATCTGCACTAATCTGAGTTTATATAAATCTAGTTTCCAATGTTATTTCTAAACTTCCTCTAATACCAACTGTAACGCCCCGACCCTAGTTTCCCAGAGTCAGTGCCTTATTTTAATACATTGGATTGATTACATGGAATCATGTCCCGAAGGACCGATCGGTTTAGTAGTCTTGGAAAATAGATTTCATTCATGAATGTTACATTAGAATTTATAACATACAAAACAACATAAATAATCCTTTATGAAAGCCATTATTCCCTTGTCTTAACCCTGCATATCAATCACAATACACTTCATTGAATCCTGGGAAAAATAAAACATAGAAAGGGGTGATCTCAGATGCTCAATAAGGATAATAATATAGCAGAAACTTTCATAAATAAACATAAACATTTAAGGCAATGTATAACTAAAAAAATACGTTTTAAACTTGAACTTCAGAATAATATGGAAAAGATATAACGAAATAATGCCATTTACATATTCACATTGATATTCTACTAGTCGAATATTCAAATGAAATACCAATAACCACTTTCGTAACGATGGAATGCATAATTCCAGACTATCATAACCACGAAGCCAAGGCCTCATGCCAAGACTACAAGTAAGATTTTTTCAAGGCCTCATGCCAAGACACTAGTTTGTCTCATGAGACCTTTTGATGCATCGAGGAGATATAGTGGGCTCCGCCCATCACTTACTATGTCCAATGCATTCCTCATATGAAAAGGTCAAAACATAACATAAACATTCATATTAAAACAAGAATATGAAATTTCAATAAATTACCCATAAACCATGAATGGTATAAAAATAACACATCCGCAGTAAAACATATCACAAAACCTTCAACACAATATGGAAGATTTGTATCATGATAAATCAACTTCAAAACAAGTTTAGAAATCCATTAAGGTATTTTTACGTTGATGAAAATGATTTGTAAAACTCTTTGAGAGAAATAACCCTTTTCATGAAAATATTTAAAAGTCACGCAATTTGGAAAAGAATTCATTTAAATACATTTTTGAATCAAAGTTTTCCATACAACTTAGAAACATTTGAAAGGAATTAACATTTTAAAAACATTCATGTCCATATAAATAAATCCTTCAAAACCATTTTGAAGACATGAACATTAATGAGAATGATTTAGAAGAATAAATAATTAAAACATTTGAAAGAATGTTTTAGTTAAAATTACCTTAAAATAATCCCTTTAAAAACTCTTTCATAATACATGGACATGGATAATAAATATGTCCCAGTAGATACTTATGTAAAAACAACCTCGGATAATAAAGAGATTGTGAAATTAACCCTTACCAATTTGGTAATATACAAAACATACAACCAATGAAAGAGGTATCATACAATGAATATGTAAATACATATAAATTAAATTTTATTACATAAATAATACAATTATGGGCAGTAAATACACCACACAAAAGGTAATAGTGTCAATATGGCATTAATCTCACGGGAATAAGGAGTGAGATGAAAACCCATTACCTTGCACTTTCCTTTAGTAGAGGGTACGTTTATCCTCTTGTATGAAGACTATAGTAGGTTATTAAATTACACCAGAACCATATTAATATTTATGATATCATACATTATTCATTTATGTCTTTATACTACCCATTTAATAATAATTTCAATGTTATATTAATAATTCGGGTAATAATCGCTTTCCTTATCGTACGTGTTTTAACTTGTTACTCTAGATTGTATCACTCAGATCATGATTTAAATACTTCTATATTATAAAACATAATTTATTTATCATATTTATTTATAATATAAAATTTTATAATAGACATATATATTAAATGGAAAACACCATTTGTGCAGACGGTAGTCCGTACGTATGCATAAACGATGTTTCCGTTTTCATAGTGTATGGAACAGAAGTAAGAGAATAAGATATATAAAGTATATAAATACTTATATAAGTAAATATATATCTCAAGTAGAATTATTATTTATATATTACATACTTATTAGTAATATATATTTTTTATAATCGTTAATGAATGGTGAACTTGGAAATGAATCTCATCGCATCGTGGAGACGGTAATCCGTACTTACGCACAAGCGAAAATATCATTCTTTTGATATTAATATAATATATAATTGGATGGTATATAATATATATGGAACCTTTATTATTTTATATTTATTATTTGCATCAAATACACATCATTATTATACCCATTCAAATAAAAATGTATTGAATAACAATTACAGCACGACGTGGAGACGGTAAGTTGTACGTACGCATGTATGGTGACATGTCATTCAAAGGGTGGATAGAATAATGATTTTGGTTGTACCATAATTATAATACCATCACATTATATATAATATACTAGAGTTATTATTTTATAATGGAAACAACAATGAAAAAGTAAGTGTAAGAAGAAAGGAACTTGAATGAGGGTGGTGAAATCATTACATCTTCTTCGGGTTCTTCTTATTTATTTGATGAAAAGGCATCCTTAGGTTGGCTTTATGATCAAAATAAGGCCTCTAGGGAGAAGTGAGGGAAGTTGGTAGGATATTTGGGTAGAGGTTGGCCGAGGAAAAAGGCTTTGAAGGTGTGAAAAAATGGTTATAAGTGGTGTCATTTTATAATGGGGAGGAGGGGCTCTTTTGAAAAAACATAAAGTATTATTTTACAATAAATTCATATTCGGTTTGTAATGGCTCAAAAGTGGATTATTCGAAGTATTAGGTAGGTATGGGTCGAAATCCGTTCATCCAATATATTTTAGATTGGTTTGGGTCATTATATTTACCTTATCTTTTAGTTTTAACTCATGGTTAATTAGTTTGACACTTACCATGTCACTTTGTATTTTTATATTATACAGTTAATAAACATTATATATACCTCCAAAAGTCCCCCAGGTGGTCCATTAATGATACACCTATCATGATACAAGTCATTTTTCCGAACCATAGATTTTTAGGAATTTAATATCAATTAATAATATAATATTTGTTTTAAAAACACTTTTATGTCAATTTTGAAACTATTTGGTATTTGATTTTTGTGAAAATTATAACTGCATGATTAATTCTAAAAACGTTATGTAAATAAATCCTAACATGTCATATTAACCTATAAAATTCTTGGAATCCAGTAAAAGTCTAAAATTTTATTTATTGGGGTATTTATAATATCCATTATTTTAATATTTCACTAATAAGGTAATTACTGTATCATCATTGTTCCATAAATAAATTAAAGTATATAATGTCTAATTTTTTTTGATAAAATACATTTATATTGGAAATCTTTTAATATTTTTAAAAAATAATTATAGTCCAAAATATAATATATATAATCTTGTGTAAAAATTGTTTTTCTAAAAGATATAGGCTTATGTCATTTTTTTATTTACTTTAACATAATTAATATAAAGTGTCATTATCACTTACAAGTGGATCCATGTGGTCCTAAATACACCCAAATATGTCCATGGTCGAACATATATCAACCAATAGAGTTAAGTCACGTTTTAGGTTAAATTATTATTATTATAATATTATTTTTTACACTTATTTACCGGATTTACCCTTTAACCATGGTAAATAAAATATTTACCGAAGTAATTATTCAAAATTTCTAAAAATAAAAGTTACTTATTTACAGAATTTGGAAATATAGATTTAAAATATAGAGTCCATTTTTTCAAATTCAAAAACACATAAGTGGCATAAATTAATTTAAAATTAATTCCCGTTGTCAAAACAAAAAGTGTGTTTGTAAGAGATAATAACTATCAAAAGATTGACACTTATTTATGTCCGGTTTAGAAATGAAATTATGTCCAATGACCAAAATTGTATTAAATAGTAAAAATATATTCTAAATATACTTTAAAGCCACTCAAATTCTTAATTTATCACTATTAGTTATTTCGATTAAAAAAGTTGTTTTTAATAAAAATTTACTAATTTTCACTATTTATCAAAATATAAAAGTTATCCGAAAAGTACCAAAATTTCATCCCAGGATAATTTCGATATTATGAATCAAAAAATGAAGTCCATTTTTAATGATAAAATGTATAAAATTTCAAAAAGTGGGTATTACTATTCATAACGGCTACATTGATTGGTCGTTGCGTGTTAGAATCTCGAAGTTGCGTACAACACATGCTACTGTTTTATTAAAAGAGAAGCGTACCATGGAATCTTGGGGTGTTAAAATTTATCTCCTATAATTTATTATCATTGATGCACTTATCATTTTATACTCATGTATTGGATTTTTCCAGGAATCCTTTGTGGTGGCCTACATTATATATCTCACACCCTTCTTGGTTATCCTTGGTACCTCAGAAGACTTCATATCTTAATGTGTATATAAAGGGAACCATACAACTTTTGATAATTAATTTTTTGTATTTGGATGATTTATGGGATAATAGCACCATGAATATTCTCATGACACTTGCATTGCATGCTTTTGTTCCTTTTGTATTCTTTGGCATGTGGTAAATGTTTTTCCATTGTATCATTTGAAGTCATTATTTATTTATTTATTGATTTTTTATTAATTAATCTATTGTATCTAATTTATTATTTACTATTTTGATAAACACTAAATCATTAGGAAATATTGTCCTGACTAACATTCAATATAACCACATTACTAGGCCCAACCCTCTAGCATACACATAGGTTCTCTTGATTCCATGTGGCCACCCATCTCAAGGCCCCACGTAGTTGCTTCAAGGGTGGAATGCTAAAAAAATTCTAAAATTTAAAATATTCCTTAAAAACATATTTATTTATTAATATGTATTATTAGATTATTAAAATTATATAATTTATAATTTACAGAAAATATATTTATAATTTATAAATATATTTTTATTTTCTATTTCATTAAAAAATTATGTTCTTTTAATCTAATCTTTTATAATTGAATCTATTTCTATAAACACCAAGCACTAAAAAATTCCTACTTATTTTACTGTATTATTTTTCCTAAATACATGCTTCTTCATAACATATGAGTCTTCTTGACTGATAATTTTTTATATATTAAGATTTTATTGTAGTTTCTAGTTCTGTTATTTATGTTCCTTAAATTTCATTCATCATTGATTATTCTATAAAAATATTATATTTTGTTTTGAAATGTATTTTTGTAAAGTTATATTTTGAGGGATACTTATTTTTTACTATTGTTGTTTTTAAATTTCCAGATCATGTTTTCTTAAAATAAGTATATTATAGGATATATTTAAAAATTTGTTGTCTATGTGATTTTTTTTATATCTTTTATACTTTCATAAGTTATTATGTATTTATTTAGCAGAATTTGTTAATAATATTCATATTTATGTAATATTAATTATTATTACTAACTATTTTAATTAATTTACATATATTTTATATTTTAATGAAAGGAATAAATTTTGGAATATGTTATTATTCTTTTATCATTTAAAAAAATCAAAACTAGGGTTATGTTTTTCTATAATCTCTATTCAGTAATAAAATTTAAAAAATTGGATATTTCTAGTACTATGTTTTATTGATGGGGATACTATTTATATGAAATTTAAGTGGCGGTTTCCTTTCATGTTTCAAATATTACCCAACATCACATTTAAAATTGGATAATTATAATTTCATATATAATTATTAAGTGAATCTTTTTTTATAAATTTATATTATGATTCAATAATAGTTTATTTTTGAGATTCATACTAATTCATTTACTCTATGTTATTCAATTGCGTATTCTATGATGTTTTTTTTGTGTGTAAAACTTCATGAATTCATTAAATATTATGAAGAACATTATTATGAATTTATATTACCACTTGTTTTTAATGTTATGAAAAATATAAACCTTTCGGGATATATGTATTTTAATATTTTTTAACATATGGGGTTTCAAAAAATAATGTTTTTCACTGATATTAAGACATCAATATTATGATAAAAATTTTCATATCAAATTTAATTTCTTAAAAAAGTTTTATAAAATTAAAAAAACATTCATAAATGGGAAATCATATTTATGCAAATGAAAAATGATAATTACATAGAATATAAAATGATGTGTGTGTATATTTAAGATCTACATTATGAACCAATGTATTTATTGTTATAAAAAATAATATGATTATTATGATGTATGATATATATTAAAATCATTATTCTAAAACAAATTATGATACTTTATTTCAAGATATTTTTTATATTTCTACTTTCTAAAATTTATATAGTTCTTTATAATTTATTTTCCTATTTTATAATAACTTGTAACTGATGATAGTGATATATGAAACCAATATAGTTACTATTTTTGTAATTCCTAATCATTTTTTTGATTTCATAAAATATTCTCAATATTGAATTCCTATAGATTACTTATATAAGGATTATTTTAACCATCCAACATCTGTTATATCTTTTCCATGTTCCATTTTTACAATTTCATAATAAACATAAATTTTTTTATTTAGTAATGGTAGGGTAATTTTTTAAACTCATAAACATGGTAAACAAATTAGATTCATCATCCATCATTACATTGAAATTTTATTTCATTTCTTTTTCATTCCTAGAACCTTAAACAGTAAATATTTGATTATATAGAAAAAAATATTATTTTATATTTAACATTTCTTGTGATAATGACCAAATATCTTATAGAAATTAGAAATATTTTTATTTACCTCATGTTATTTATCACGTATTTTATTTCAACCATTAATTATTGGTTTATCAATGCTAGAATCATAGGATAAATAATATGAATCGAAACTAACATTGTTAAATTCAATCTGCACTAATGAAAATACATATGCTTCATAATATAAATCATAGTTTAATGACCTATCTGGGAATTCTTTGTCATCTAAGAAAGGTTACCATTCACATTATCACTCTCAAACTACTCACTAAAATCATATTCTTCCATGCATCACGAATCACTAATAATTTATTCCATTTTTCTTTTCAATCATCATTTCATTTATCAAATTATAATTTGGTATGATATAGAAATCTCATATGAAAAACTCATATGATTTAGAGATGATGCTTATATATAATCTAAAATGTGGTCTATGTATAGGTAATGTTACCAAATAGGATTTACAAAATAGTTTTCTTTCCTTTTTGACAACGTTAAAATAATATATTTCATGATATTTTTTCTATTTCAATTAATTATAATATTAAAATTTTTATTTTGTTTATATTTAATCTAATAATTAATTAATTGTTCCTTTATATAAATAATGAACTTCCAAACAAATTTATTTTTCCCACCCTAATTGATTTCCATATAAATGCTTTTTTAAATCGTATGATTTATCTAAAGATTTAATTTTCTTGTATTATTAAGTGAGTTGAAATCTAGTATATGTGTACTTATTCATGTCATGGATTATGTTCACTTTGATGTTGATTTCTCATGATTATTTAATTTTTGAGAATGATTTTTGAACTACTAAAATTTATTATGTCATTATTATTGGATAATGTTTGTTATAATTAATCAATTTATAGTAAATATTTGAAATTTTTTTGTCAATTGTATTGCTAGTATCACTGTTATAATAAATCATTATATTAATCATTTATTTTTGGTGCGTTCCTAATAAAAAGAGTTGTTTTTACGATTGAATGTTATTACAACATGTTTTACATATTTCATCGTGTTTTGTTTTTAAGGAAAGGAATAGAGTTTTAGATGAAAATGACTATTTGTTATCTTTTTGATAAATTTTACAAAGGAGAGTTTTTTTGTAAGTGAATTTTTTGGTTTTATAATTTGGAAAAGGGGGAATTTTTTAGTGCCAGATATATTTATGGGGATATTATAACGGTTTAATTATAGTCAAGATATTGTTCATTCATTAAATATTACACAACAACACATTAAAAAATTTGATAATTATAATATCACATTGAATTGTTAAATTACCCTTTTGTGTTTATAAATTTGAATTTAGATTATGATATAGCTTATTTATTGTATTTCGCGTAAGTATAATACTCTATTATGTTTATTAATTATACGATAAATTTTCTTTTGGGAATGTATATGAACTATATGGAACAAGATATACCATGTGAAAATTATATTTGATCAATGAATGATTATATATAACATAATATTATTTTTTCAAACATTATAAATGTTTTTATGAACCTTATAATGATATAATTTATCCTTTTGATCGTAACTGTACAAAAACTATTAACATTTCGAGATATATGAATCCTATTTTTTTTCTTTTCCAGAACGTCTACCTTTATTTTTTTCTGTATCTTATGAAATATATATTATTAAAAAATTTAGAAATATTTTTTTGTATTGTGAATGTTTGGTATCTTAGGAAGACATTGTTACAGAAATGGAAAATAATATTAACATGAATAAAAAATAACACTTATATAAAATATAAAATATGGTTTATGTATATGTAGAATAATTATTATGATCACGGGTATTGATTATTATGTATAACGAAAATTTTAAAAGTAATGATTTTTTAACTTATGAAATGTTGTTTAGTGTTTGGAAATATATAGTAAAAAAATTTCATTATTTTTTTATTAATTTACAAGTTATTATATCTTATATGATTTATTATAAATGTTTTATATATTTTATAAATTTCTATAAATGACGAGATGTATATTTACAAAAAAAATTATATCCAATTTATCTTATTTATATCTAAATTTTGTAATATTTTATATTCATCTAGTTTTGAATTAAAATACTAAACATTGGTAATGATTCTCTCAGACACCCAAACTATCCATTAACCATACCATTTTTCTATTATATAATTTCAAATTAAAAATAATTTTTTTATTTATATCATGAGGTATAATTTTAGAGATTTTTATTTTTTCACAGTAGACAAACAACATCCATAAAAATATTCAAATTATATTTATTTTATGTTTCATTTATAGAAATTTTTTTTTTCCAAAATCAAATTCTTATACACTTTTGTATCATTATTGTAAAAATTACCCAATTTTTTATATTTATTATAAAGGATTATAATTTTTGTCATGATATTTAACTACAATTTCACTTACCTACATCAACGATTTATCATAATAAAAATTTGAGAATAATAACTAGATTCAGAAATATATTTACAAATATTTGTAGCCTTTGAAAAGATTAAAATACTTTTTCCATTCCTTAAATAATGAATCTATAATCATTGAATTATTTTCCATCATAGTAATACAAAATTAATCCTTCTCACTTTTATAATCCTCACTAAAATTAGATTCTTCTCTATAGCACTAACTGAAAAAATTATTTCATATTTTCCCTCTCCTCCTTCAATTATATTCTCTAATTATAATTTTTTTTAATACATAAAAAATCATAAGGTAAAAAAGTATCATATGTGAAATCTAAAACAATATTTATAAAGATGTCAAATCAACATTATGAAATTATATATTGATGCTTATGTAGAATGTTATGATTCTTATGAAAGAACATATATATTATAAATTTTTTTCTACTTGTTGAAATACATTATAATAATATATTTCAAAATAATTCTTTTATTTATATTTACTCTAATAATATATTTATCCTTATATTTCCTTTTTATATAACAAACAATAAATGATTTTTAATTGAACCTTAACAACATTTCCAACCATATGTGTTTTTCTATATCATAATTTTTTATATCATATGTTATATGTGTAACTTATAGTTTCTCAGACTATGAGTAATTCATATATGGTGTATGATTACATAATATTAAAATAGATTGTATTAATTTTTTACATTTATTTCCCTTTATAATTTTATTATGGAAAATTACTTTGAAATAATGATTTTAAAATGTGTTTTATCGGTTGATGTTCTGTTCTAATAAATCTCTTTACAAGACAAATAAGAAATGTAGATGATTATTTTATTATTGGTATCATTATTATAAATTTTTAAGATTCATTGAATTTATTAAATTATATTTTTAAAGATTTTTTACATTTTTTGATGTTGAATATTATTACTACACAATTCTCCTATTGAAGAATGTTTTGTGTATTTATAAAAGGACCAGTGTTTTGAATAAATTTATATATATTTAATAATATTTGATAAATTTTAAAAATGTGGAAAGTGATTATATATTATTATTTAATTATTTATATTTTAAAAAATGAGAGATTTTTATTTCTTGTATTGATTTATAGAGATGTTGTTAGTTGTGAATTTTTGATAGTGTCTTCATAATGTTCTGACTATTACAATACATAAAATATAAAAACTAGATAATTATAATTTATCAAATATGATTTTGATTATAAATTAATAGTTTAGATCATATATTTCCTATTTATAATTTTATATGTTAGGAAATATAGATACCCAATCTTTTTACACATATTATTATATGATTTTATACATAATTATCCATTAAATAAAATCTACGGAATATATTTTCCACTTTCTTACGAATATTCGATATATAATTAAAAATTATAATACTAAAATAAAAAATAGCTTTTATTTAATCTTACATGAGGAGGTACAAACATACATTGATAAGTTTCATCTATAAAATATAACATGGGGAATAAATAGACAAATATGATGAGATAAAAAGACATGTAAGGGAATAATCATGTGAATAAATTATAACATATGTGTTCAAAATGAATAAGTTGAAAACATAAAAATTAAGGCTCATGAGTAAACATATTGAAGAATAAAATATAGAAAATGGAATCCTAATATGTTGGAATTATTTTAATGTGGTAGAACCATACACCATGGCATTAATATGAGTCATTTTTTACTACCAATACCATACAACATGGTTCAGGATATCCCACACTATATTAGGTTTACTCTCATATACCATACATGATGTCTCATGAGAATAAAAAATACTCAATGAAATTGAGATCTATATTAGTTCACCTATGATAACATGTTCATGCATATGTGTTCCAGTAAAAGAATGAAATATAAATAATACATATAATGGTTACTAATGAAAATATATGGGTTCCACAATCATGTTATAAGGAATAAAAAATGGTGAATCATAATGCTATCCATGAAAGAAAGGAATAAGTCATTTATAAAAAATAATAAATTAAAAATTAAAATATATCATCAATAATATTGTTCAAATAAATTTTACACATGAAAAATTGTGTCAAATAAACATTATAATGTAGAACATTAGTGCAGTTTTAGCGAAAAGAACAAATGTTCATTAAAGATGACAAAGAAATATTTTTTTTGATAAAACCAAAATTAACTATGATTTTTTTTCGTAGTAACATTAATAGTTTTTTAAAAATTTATCGGTGGAAGAAAATATTTTTAGGAGTGTACATGAAAACATGTATCAAATATATATGATCTGTTTAATCATGCTTGCTTATTAAGGAGAAATTGGATGAGAACCTTCCAAGATAATTTAGTTCCCCACAATATCAAGTCGAATTGATCTATGTAAAAAAAATTTATCATAAATAATAGATCATAGGAGAATTATATATGATTAATGATTAAACTAATTATCTAAAGTAAGGTAATGTTTAACCAAAAGTTAATTTGGAGGATCAGAGAAATCTCGTACATTACGTCTGAAAGTGTTATGAAAATTTACATAATTTTTTCGATAGTTATATTAGATTATCACATTAATTAATCAAGAACATATTTTTCATATATTTTATTTATTATAATTTTATTATGTCCATTTATGACCACTCTTATGTGTTATACGAATCAATTTCATTACTCCATGAGTGTTTGTTTTACAATTTCATGATTGTTTGTATGCTTTATAATGATGGAAATTCATTTTTTATCAGAATAAGAAAATATAACTAAAATAAAATTGTATTAATAAAATTAAATAATTATATATTTTCTAATGTATCATTCCATTTTCCTACATGAGGTTTATTTATTAGATAAAATATTAATGAAAAATGTTTAGTTTATTTTTGTAGTTTTACCATCATTGCAAATTGGTTTTTATATTACATAACATTACATATACATATTAGTTACATAACAATAAAAAATATATAATATACATACTAAAATGTTATTTAACCATAATAATTTACTTATTACCATCCATGAATGTTGTAATGAATAATAAGAAATTGTAATACGTGGTGACAATTATTTTCCACAATTTTGACAATGGTTTCCATTATTTGACTAAGAAGATATATGAAAAGTGATGGAAAATATATATTCCATTAAAAATATAAAGTTCCATAGGATATATGATAATTTAGATATTATAAAATTAATTATGAAGGAATTTCTAATAAGTTCTAATAAGAAAAATATTAATAGAGATGGTTTTAGAAAGGTAACTCGTGAATATCACATCCTTGATAGATCACTTAAGGATAACAGAATTTGACTTTTGGTGAGACCAAAAGAACATTGACCTGGGAATAACGGTTAGGTAAATATGTTTCATTTATTTCCATGAGATTCAAGGCTTGGATGGTTCACAGATAATGGGTTGTAAGGAGTTGTATTTGTAATTGAGGGGATATATTTTTTTGGTAATTTCACAGAAGATTAAATTATAATAAATTCATATTCATTAGAAATTCCAAAAATTATAATTTATTAGAATAATATCAGAGATAATTTTGTAATACCATAAACCAAGTAACTTTATCCTCTTTTTATTTTAACTATTATCATTTATGTTAAGGTTTAATTATCCTATTTTATGTTTAACTACAGTAACAACATTTTAAAAGAAATATGTTATAATGTTCAAATATATGGTACCATTGTACCAAAAGAATTCAATTTATGATATTTTATATCATATATTATTTAATTAATATTTTTTAATTGTTTTTATGAATTTTAAATTATTATTTAAAATATTAATCCGACAAAATATCATTATTAACAATTTTGATACAATTCATTTCTATAAATTTTTAAATATCAAGAAAATGTGAGTTGTTGAAATCATTTCATTGAATGAAACCCCAATATGTCATAATAATCTGAAAAATTATTGAGTAACATTAATTAATTGCAATTATATTTCATTTAATATTTTTATCATTTATTTAATATTTCAATGAATAATATAAATATTCCATCAGTGTTGTTACATCATTTAATTCAATTTTTTCATACGTAAAAATTATATAAAAATTATCATTATATATATATATTTATATCTCCAAATAAGTATAGTAGGTAATACCTTATGTTTAACCCCATATTAAAAATATTAAAAATAAAAGTGTGACATTTTTTCACTATCATTGATTTTAAAAACATCCATTTCAATTTCATGGAAATGTATCCATTTAGTGAATAAATTTCAAACCATAGGTTTTAATTGTCGAAATTAATTAGACTAATATGATTTGGTTAATTATTAGGGTAAATTTGTAGTCCTTATAACCTTATTTGTTCTTACCCTTAACTACCCTATTTACAGTAAGTTGTGGTAAGAAAAAATTACCAATATTACTAATCATATTAACCAAAAATAAAAGTATCTCTTATATAAATTGGGAAAAAAATATCCCAAATGTGGAATCCATTTTTCAAAATTCAAAACACATAATTTTCATAATTTATATTAAATTTAATCCTACAAAATGAAATTATTTTTTTAAATAATGTCATTATAAGTTATAATTTTTTTTGTAATATATTGATGTTTTAAAAGAATTTAAAAAACCCCCAATTATGTTATATTAAATAACATTTTATTTACTAAAATTGAAAAATTATTAAAAAAAATAATTTCAAATTTAACGTACTTTAATAATAAAATACATTGTTTAATAAATATTTCTATTTTTCACTAATCCATAAAAATTAAACTAATCAAAAAACATCCAAAAAATTAACCTTAATATAAATTGAAAATTGTTATTTTACAAATTAATGTCATTTCTTAAAAAAATTATAATGGTTTTAAAATTTAGTTTTATTTAAAAATTCCGTTATCAAAAGGAGATATAACTGCCTTTAAAAAATACAACATTTTATTTGTAAAAATAGTTTTTTATATCATGCCCATAAAATAAAAATGATTAATGTTGGACATTATATTTAATATTATATATATATATCTATAATATAATCCAATAAGTATGATGTTTTATTTTATTTCTATAAAAGAAAATTTTGAAAATCTATTTAGTATTTCATAAAAATATTTCCTTTCATTTTAAAAAGTATTTAATTTAAATTTATAATTAATTATTATCTGGTTAATTTAATATATATTTATACTTAAAACATATTTTCATAAGTAATTTAACCATGTACATACATGAAATTCCAACATCTATGTTGTACTGTTAACATTTAAACAGTAATAATTATTTATTCATTCAAGATTGATGTATTTTGCAAAAAGTGCTACCGATGATATTAAATTATAAAAAAATTAAAAATTTCATAAAATATTCTTTTGTTTCATTCCTCCCCCTGAATAATTTTTTCCCACAAAATTCTATTTTATATATTTCATTTAAAATATGTGAGTGCAATTCACTTTTATTTCTTCATCTAGTTCTGATGTGGCTTCATCGTATTTGTGTTCCCGCAATAGTAATTTAACTAGGTTAGTGGTCTTGTTCATATAATAAAATATATATAGGTCATGATCATCACTAGTTCTTCATAAAAATAGATTTCATTCCACAGTTTCACTATCTCTTGATTTAGTACATATGAGGGATCATGTATGCAGTTTCTTTGGAGTGATAAATGGATCACGTCAACAACATGATCTATAATTTGTTGAAAAGAATTTCAATAACACACTAATACTTTATGATCAAGGTTCTAAAATGTAAAATTATACAATTTAGTTATATTCCCTTTATTTTAAAATCAATAAATCTATTTCAAGGTGATATTTAAAAGGAAATGATTATCTTTAATAGTGTATTATATGTCCCTATGATATTTTTTAGCATAGTTATTTTTTGACTCTAAGAAAAAAATATGTTGTTGGATGGAATGAACCTAATTTGTCATATTTTACACAATATCATGTACATTTATGTTTTGTTCCTGATGTTAATTCGAACATATTGGATTTATATGTCACTTCCCATATAGAGGTTCTTAAGGAGCCATTCTAATACTTGAGTGGAAGATATTATGAAATGACAACTCTAAAAATGAGAAATATTTATCCCAACCACATTTGAATTATAATTATCTTCCTCATAGAATTTCATAGATTGTTCAATAGTCATTTCAGATTTACCATCAATTTTAGTGTATATACCATGATAGATTTCATTTTATTTCTCATATAATGTAGTATGATTCTCTATAATTTAGATTTGAACCTTTGTTAATGGTAAAATATGATCAAAACTGTAACCCCAGGTTTCCTCACCACATCCTTCAAATATAATTTTTTAGGTTTTCAAACAATACATCTTCTTGAATAACAATGACGTTGGATGTCTTGGTGAGTCGATACACAAAAACCACTGTCATATTATTTACTATAGATGTATTTTCAAGACCACCAAATAAACCATTATTAATATTATCCCATATATTAATGGGTATATATAATTGTTACATAATCCCTTTAGGCTTTTGTCCACCTAATTTTCCATTGTATCATATTAAACACCCCAATACATACTCTATAATATCTTTCCTTATATTGAACCACCATAAATTCGTATTAATTTCATGATACATCTTGGTACTTCCATGTGTAATAGAGATGGTGAGTTGTGATCATATTCCAATAGCTATTTAAATTTATCAGGTTCTAATGGAATAAATAACACTGTACAAATCAAATCACACTATCATCAGCCATTTGTTACTCAAATAGATTCCCTTCCTTTACTGTTTTCACATTCTTTTATTGATCAATATAATCCCTTTGTTCCTATTTGATCATATCTTGTATGCATTTTTGGTAATAATTTTGGCATTTTAGGAAGTATTCCCTATAATTTTGATTTCTTGATCGATCATTTGAATATCTATAAAGATAAATTCATTGACAATCTACATCACTGATAGATTTGATGTTTCTTTTCTCCTAATAACATCAACTATTGTATTTGACATTAAACAATTGTATTCGATAGTGAAATCATAGTCATTGATCCTATTTAACCATTTTCATTGATTCCTATAAATATATTTCTATGAGAATCTATATTTTTCGATCTTGTGATTAGTATATATCTCACACATATCCCCATAGATATAATTCCCCAAGATTTTCAATGTGAATATCACTACCACCAACAAAATATCATGTGTAGGATAGTTTTTCTCATTAATATTTATCTTCTTTGTGGTATATGATATCACTTTATAATTTTTAATTAGTATGATGATTAATACCTTATTTTGAAGATTAGCTATATATTACAATGTGTTCCCAAATTTTTTGTAGTGTACATACTAGTTCATGAATATTCCTATTTTTTTACTATTTTATGCATTCTCAAAATTCACTAGTAGAGACTAACATTACACCCTTATGAGTCATATTTTTATGTGGGTTTGAAGATAATTATTTTCTCTTCATATATATTTTTCAGTACCCATAAAGACCATGGAAATAATGGATCTCCATTACAGATACTGGTATGGGCCACTCTTCAATTTCATTTGTCTACAAAGTGTCTACAGATATCCCTTTACTAGTGATGACATTCAATAAGAATGATACTTCTTCTAGAACTCACATTTACTAAAAATTTCATATCGTTTCTCCCTTCAAAATTTCATTATCAATGTATTCGAATACACATAATTATCCTCTTTTATTTTATTGTATATTTAAATATCATCTATAACGAATACAAAAAACATATTCAAGTAATATATAATAAATCTATTCATTATGTCCATGAATATTTATAGACAATTAGTGTGTCCTCAAGGAATAACTATGAACTCATTGTTACCATTCATCATTAAAAATATTATTTTTCATATATCTTTATTTTTTAATGTTAATAGGTGATATCCCAAACGAAGTTCCACCATAGATAAATACTTATCCACATAGAATCAATTAATAAATTCATTTATCCAAATAATGAAATTCTTGTAATTTATAAATATATTATTGGGCACTATATAACCAATACAATGGCCAATTAATATATTTTTCATCTTGATGAAATGGACTAGAACACCCCCCCCCAAAGCACTCAATCATATGAAACCCTTTTCTAGATTATAGTGATATTGATTAATCAATTATTACAACTCAATAATGTGAATTATATATGGTGTATTTGACATAGGAAGATACCCAGGTATAAGTACAATTTATAACTCAACCTATCCATCAAGAGTAAGACCAATAAATTATTCATGGAATGAACTTTTTTTGCACCTCAGAATTTTCATGTATTCAAGTATATCCTTTACATTGTGTCAAATATTTGAGCTATATATTAATTATAATAACGAAACAATTTTCATGATTGAGATGATTATTTTTAATTAGATTCATCCTTCTAATTTTTTTTACTTAATCAGAGGATGCCTTGGGATGTGAATAATGATCTCCCTCTCTCGATAGTCTATATATCCTTTTTATAAAGATATCCAATACATGAAAGATATAGAATCCAACACCACAAAAGGATGTATGATGAGATTTTATTGAATATGTATTCAATGAACATTGATCAAGGATAAGTTTTATTCTTTATATGAAATATGTTCATCATTTAATGTGATCATAGAGAAGTAAATCATCCAATCTTTAGATGGTGTTTGAATAGTTCTATGAAAATTTAATGATAATATAAAATACATAAACCTAGAACCAAATAGTATGTTTTCTATTATTTAATAAATAACCATAATACCTTTCAACACATCATTTTAAGGATCCACCTCATTACTAGTGATAGAATATACCCTTCCTGTAACACCCCAAGATTTCATAGTGTGTTATTTCTTCAAAATAATTCAATAACATGCACTACACGCAACACCGAGTTCAATCACACCCTGACTTACAAAAAAAGGCATTAAAAGAGGTCATGAATAGCATTAACTACATTTTTCACTTTATATAATCCTTATAATTTTAGAATCCATATTATGAGTTTCTTAGTCATAATGCAAGAACAGATTCATTTTCAGTATTGCACTTTTATCAACTTTTAATAGTGAAACCTTTTTAAATACAATATTTCAAACTTTTTGACAAAATGGGGAGATCAAAAAATTTAAAATGAAACATCCCAAGCTTACACGGTACGCTTTCCTTTGAATAAAACAGTAGCGTGTGTTGTACGCAACTTCGAGTTTTAACACACACCATAACTAATCAAACTAGCCGTTATGAATAGTAATACCTACTTTTTGAAATTATATATATTTTATATTTGATAATGGACTTCATTTTTGTATTCGGAATATCAAAATTATCCTAGGGTGAAATTTTGGTACATTTCGGATAACTTTCATATTTTGATGAATAGTGAAAATTACTAAATTTTAATTAAAAACAACTTTTTTAATAAAAATAATTAATAGTGATAAATTATGAATTTTAGTGGTTTTAAAGTATATTTAGAATATATTTTTACATTTTAATATAATGTTGGTCATTGGACATAATTTTACAATTAAACCGAACATAAACAAGTGTCAATTTTTTGATAGTTATTATCTCTTAAAAACACGCTTTTTGTTTTGACAGCGGGAATTAATTTTAAATTAATTTCTGCCAATTCTGTGTTTTGAATTTAGGAAAATGGATTCCATATTTGGAATCAGGATGTTCAAATTGTGTAAATAGGTAACTTTTATTTTTTGACATTTTGAATAGTTACTGTGGTAAATATTTTATTTACCATGGTTAAAGGGTAAATCCGGTAAATAAGGGTTACAAAATAATATTATAATAATACAAAATTACCCTAAAACGTGTCCTAACCTTATTGGTGGACACATACCCGACCGTGGGCATCCTTGGGTAAATTTAGGGACCCCTTGGAGCCACTTGTATGTGGTAGGGACACATTATATTAATAAAGTTAAAATAAAAATAAAAATGGCATAAGCTTACATCTTTTAGAAGAACAATTTTTACATAGGGTAATACATGTTGGATTTTCGATTATAAATATTCATTAGAAAGCTAAAACGATTTCCTACATAATGATATTTTATTTATAATTTTTAGATATCAAATAATTTAAATTATTAATGACACAATAATGATGCAATGTTTACCTCATTAATAAATCATTTAAATAAATAAGATTATAATCATTACAATATTATCTAAAACCTGTCCAATTCTTATTGGTTGATGTTATTTAGAATATGAGTCATCGTATCTTCGACCTCAATGATTTTTGGACCATTATAAACCGAATATAATTATATTATAAAGTAATACTTTCACTCTTTCCTAAAGAGCCCTTCCTCACCCTTATAAAAGGAGACCACTTCTACTCATTCCTCACACCTCTCAAGCCACTTGGCTCGTCCAAACCCTGCCCAAATAAGCTCCCCACATCCCTCTCCTCCTCCTTGAAGCTTCCCCTTAGGCAGAAAGCATTTCAATAAGTCCTTTGGTTCCAACCAAAGTGAGTTACCTAAATTAAAGGTAATGATTTCTCTTAAATTATTTTCATTTATTTTGCTTCTTCAACCCCCAAACTCTTTTTATTTCCTTTCTTTTGTAACAACACCAGTATCCAAAATATACTAGGATGTTGTTATAAGAAGGATTCAAACTACACATACACACAACTCCATCTAATGGATGATGAACATAATGTTTCTGTGGATGGCAAACTAACGCCTCACGAAACGATGATTGTTAAAAAACATATTACCGCCTCTCATGATGGCCATTATGATGGCACTGTAATTAAATATGATATTAATGATATATATTTTATATATAAGCTTCTGTAATTCCATTTTATTTCATACCATTATTCGTTTCATGTTGTATATACATACGATAATTTCATTTGAGGAAGTGCGGACTACCGCCCACTTAAAATGATATGACTCGTTCATACCACACATGGAACGTATAAAGGATGGTGTTAATGAACATAAGTAACATATATAAAATATTATATTATACTGGAATAGTAATATACCTATGTATCATTTGGATTCGATTCTTTTAAAATAAAAATTAAATGGAAGTAGCGTTCTTGCGTACGTACGGACTACCGTCTCCACGAACGCGATGAGATTCATTCTCCATCGTATCCATTCAAGTATAATTATCATTTAATGATTTAAAAATGATTTTTAAGGACTCTATATCATTCTGGATATGAATAAGATACAACAATCATGACTTATGTAACAAAACATATAAAAGAAAATGAGTAAGTTAACACCCGAAACGACGATAATTCTAAGATATTATTAACAAATCAATATTAAAAGATCATATATGATATCATATTAATATATAGGATTCTTGTATAATTTAATAACAATTATTTCACCATTATACAGGAGGTTAACCTACCCCAACCAAGGAAAAGTACAAGGTAAGGGTTATTTCACAATCTCTTCATTATCTGAGGTTGTATTATACGTAATAATCTACTGGGATCTCTTTATCATCCACATCCATGTTTCTTCGAAATGTATTTCAAAACATTTTTACTATTTACAAGAATATGGGTTAAAGTCATTTATACCCTTGTTTGACTTTTTATAAGAGGTTTATAAAGGAATCTTTCCGTCATTTTCAAAACAAGGTCCTTTTTAACCTTTTCGACAGAATTGAGGTAAGAATGTTTTTTAACTTATACGGCGGGTGCGGTTATTTTCCGCCGTTATAAAATCGTCGAAGATTTCCATACAAGATTATAAGAATATTTTCAAAGAAAATGTTTTATTTTATATGGATCTTAAATGATTTCAAAATAAAAGGAGATACTTCTTTAAAAAATAATTTTGATTTCATCTATGTCAACATCCTTTGATGGATTTTAAGATTATTTGAAGTTGAATTATTATGATACAAAACTTCTATATTGTATTGAAGGTTTTGTGATATGTTTGACTGTGGATGTGCTATTTTTATACCATTCATAGTTTATGGTGAAATTATTGACATTTCTTATGCTAGTTTTAATACGAATGTTTATGTTATGTTTAAACCTTTTCATATGGGAATGCATTGGACTTAATAAGTGACGGGTGGAGCCCGCTATAGCTCCTCGATGCATCGGTAGGTCTCATGAGACAAACTAGTGTCTTGGCACAAGGCCTTGAAAAAATCTTATTTGTAGTCTTGGCACGAGGCCTTGGCTATGTGGTTATGATAGTCTGGCATTATGCATTCCAACATTATGAAAGTGGTGATTGATATTGCATGTGATTATTCGATTAGTAGAATATCCATGCGAACAAGTAAATGGCATTATTTCATTTTAATTTTTCCATACTATGTTGAAGTTCAATTTTAAAAGGCTTTTGTTTTAGTAATTCATTGCCTTAAATGTTTATGCTTATTTTGAATGTTCCGCTATATTGTTATCCTTACTGGGCATTTGAGCTCACCCCTTTTCTATGTTTTATTTTTCCCAGGTAGTGAAGAAGTAAATTATGAATGACTTGCAGGGTTATTATGAGGGGTTAATAGTGTGGATATGAAGACTTTGTTGTTTTAGTTGTTTTTCACTTTGAAATGTAATGTAAAACTTTATGATTATATCTAGTG
Source organism: Viscum album (assembly GCA_963277665.1). NCBI lineage: Eukaryota > Viridiplantae > Streptophyta > Magnoliopsida > Santalales > Viscaceae > Viscum > Viscum album. The sequence continues at coordinate 835,379,782 of OY728143.1, read as the reverse complement.
TTTCCAAGGCTACTAAACCAATCGGTCTTTCGGGATTTGATCTTTCTTGTGATCATGCCAAAGTTATGTAATTAATGCACCGACTCTGGGAAGCTGGGGTCGGGGCGTTACAGTTGGTATCAGAGGAAGTTTAGTACAAACCTTGGAATCTAGATTTAGATAAACTCTGATTAGAGCACGTAGACCTAAGATGAACTTTGAGGCTTAGTGTAGAAGAACTTCCTAAAATTTTGGTATTGTAGAGATTTTGTGAGTTTTCCGAGCAATACATCCCTGTCTGGATACGAGCAGGTAGAGGTGGCTCTGGCACAGATGTACCTAGGGGTAAAACCCAAAAACACCGCTTTGTGCTACACTCGAACGGGAACTGGTGCACGACAATGGGCCTTGCTGCACTCTTGGTTACGACACTCCCGGGGGATATGCTTAGGATAACTCTCATTTTCTTTACAAATCATTATGAAGGGTTTGTGAGTATATACATCCTCAAAGAAAACATTTTTATGATTATGGATTATATCCATAAATAGTTAAATTTATGTAAAGTGTTTTATAAGTATGGGATTATGTATTTTGATTCATATATTGATCTAGTGTATGCCATTGTTTAGAAATGGCGCCCAGTAGAAGGAATGAGAACTCCAGAAATGCACATGATCCAAAGAGAAGGAAGGATCATATCTTTCATGGTCTTAAGCTAGAATTTATAAGAGAAATAGTCTCCCATGTATTATCATCATATGAAGAAATAATATCATGTGTTGATAAGATAAGTAAAGAGTTTACTGAGTCCTATGGCTTTGAAGGGAAGCAAGAGAAGAAAAGGATGGAAGAGAGAAAGATGGATAAAGGGAAGAGGGAAAAGAATAATTTTCCCATATGTGGTAAATGTGGAAAGAAACACCCTGGAACTTGCCTGAAAGGAATGGTAGTTTGTTATAAGTGTGGAGGAAAAGGGCACAAAGTACGTGACTGCAAGGGTAAGAAAATGGTTTTAAATGTACAATGCTTCATTTTCAAGGAGTTTGGACACTACGCGAACCTATGTCCCAGTCATCAGACTATGCCGCAAATGATGTTATTGGATAATAATCAAGTTATGATACTACCACAGATGAAGAGGAATGATTAGAGTTCATAAGTTGATTATGTCAATTGAGTGTTGTATCAACAATGTACTTTTTATAATAATTATGGAGTATATAAGGATTGTACTATAGTACTATTTCATTAAGGACTTGAGATTGTGTGGAACAAAGAAAATTGACTCAATAGCAGGATAAATTTTTGGAAAATATATGGTTGAGAGAATGATAAACCATAATATAGTTCTGATACCGAGGTAGTGATTTTCGAATAATACATGATTATTTTGGAAAAATTATATTGGATATTCTTGACTACCTTGGAACTGATTAATGATTTGTATATTCCATCATTGTTGGGGTTTAAAACATTTTTGGATTGATGAAGTATATCCAGCTTTCTATATGGAATAAGGGAACATGAATGTAATCAATAAGGAATATGGTAATACATGATGAAGGTATTCATATGATATTACGGGGTAAAAAGGATCTATATAATGTTTACCTTCCTTATAAATGTTGGACTGTGAGTTTGGACAGAAGTATTTTGGATAGTTCTAGTTTTGATTATTTTGGATTACCATAAAAGGACAACCCGGAGGTCGGGCGGCAACCCGTCACGTCCGGCAAGGCTGCGAGACTTGAACCCACAACCGAAGGGCGACAAGGGTGTATCACCTACCACTGGCCCACGAGATGTCCTGGATTAAATAATGTAGTTTTTATTAAAAGATCATGTAGATGAATTATAAATTCGTTTATTTTGGAACCCTGTACGAATAGTATAAATAGAAAAAAAAATATTACATTCTATTATCTTTTAGAGTGAAAAATGAGTTTGTGGTAGGAATTTATTAATGGATAAAACTCAAATTATAAAGTAAGTATATCTCTCTATGATCTTAGCCAATCTCATAAATAAATTCCTCAACATTAATAAAAGGAACTTAGAACAAAAATGTTTTCCTAGATGGTACCTTAAATCATCACTAATTTATGGCTTTGGGATTGTTGGCCTTTTCATACCCATGTTCTCTACCACTCTCCATCAGGTAATTGATGGTTAGATTTTTCTTCCATATCCATATTTTACTACATGGAACCCTAGTATGTGTTATTTTCGGTAATCTTCATACTTTCGACTCTTTATTTTAAATAGAGGCCTCATTAATTCATTTTTCGATGTGGGATTTCAACTAAGATATTTTGAAATGTCAAAAATGTGTTATCCTAATATCCTAGGGTTTGTTGAACCGATGGTATTTCAAATCATCATAGATTTATGAATTTAAGGACCTCAATTTTATACTTGTTTGTGATTGATTACCGCAATCACTACCTATAAATATTTACGTTTTTCCTCCAATTATATGTCTCTAATTGCCACCAATGTTCTCCTAATCAAGATCATAATTTGGTGGTGACCCTTTCATTTCTCTTTTCCTCATATTACGACTAAATTTTAGTAACCCAATTTCCGATGTGGGTTTTCCCACAAATATATTTTCTATTTTCAACCTTTTATTTTCGAAAAACAATTTCAAATTGCGAGGACGCAATTTATTGAAGGAGGGGAGAATGTAACACCCCAAGATTTCATAGTGTGTTATTTCTTCAAAATAATTCAATAACTTGTACTACACGCAACACCGAGTTCAATCACACCATGAATTACAAAAAAAGGCATTAAAAGAGGTCATGAATAGCATTAACTACATTTTTTACTTTATATAATCCTTATAATTTTAGAATCCATATTATGAGTTTCTTAGTCATAATGCAAGAACAGATTCATTTTCAGTATTGCACTTTTATCAACTTTTAATAGTGAAACCTTTTTAAATACAATATTTCAAACTTTTTGACTAAATGGGGACATCAAAAAATTTAAAATGAAACATCCCAAGCTTACACGGTATGCTTTCCTTTGAATAAAACAGTAGCGTGTGTTGTACGCAACTTCGAGTTTTAACACACACCATAACTAATCAAACTAGCCGTTATGAATAGTAATACCTACTTTTTGAAATTATATATATTTTATATTTGAAAATGGACTTTATTTTTGGATTCGGAATATCAAAATTAGCCTAGGGTGAAATTTTGGTACATTTCAGATAACTTTCATATTTTGATGAATAGTGAATATTACTAAATTTTAATTAAAAACAACTTTTTTAATAAAAATAATTAATAGTGATAAATTATGAATTTTAGTGGTTTTAAATTATATTTAGAATATATTTTTACATTTTAATATAATTTTGGTCATTGGACATAATTTTACAATTAAACCGAACATAAACAAGTGTCAATCTTTTGATAGTTATTATCTCTTAAAAACACGTTTTTTATTTTGACAGCGGGAATTAATTTTAAATTAATTTCTGCCACTTCTGTGTTTTGAATTTAGGAAAATGGATTCCATATTTGGAATCAGGATGTTCAAATTGTGTAAATAGGTAACTTTTATTTTTAGACATTTTGAATAGTTACTGTGGTAAATATTTTATTTACCATGGTTAAAGGGTAAATCCGGTAAATAAGGGTTAAAAAATAATATTATAATAATACAAAATTACCCTAAAACGTTTCCTAACCTTATTGGTGGACACATACCCGACCATGGGCATCCTTGGGTCAATTTGGGGACCCCTTGGAGCCACTTGTATGTGGTAGGGACACATTATATTAATAAAGTTAAAATAAAAATAAAAATGGCATAAGCTTACATCTTTTAGAAGAACAATTTTTACATAGGGTTATACATGTTGGATTTTCGATTATAAATATTCATTATAAATCTAAAAGGATTTCCTACATAATGATATTTTATTTATAATTTTTAGACATCAAATAATATAAATTATTAATGACACAATAATGATGCAATGTTTACCTCATTAATAAATCATTTAAATAAATAAGATTATAATCATTAAAATATTATCTAAAACGAGTCCAATTATTATTGGTTGATATTATTTAGAATATGAGTCATCTTATCTTCGACCTCAATGATTTTTGGGCCATTATAAACCGAATATAATTATATTATAAAGTAATACTTTCACTCTTTCCTAAAGAGCCCTTCCTCTCCCTTATAAAAGGAGACCACTTCTACTCATTCCTCAAACCTCTCAAGCCACTTGGCTCGTCCAAACCCTGCCCAAATAAGCTCCCCACATCCCTCTCCTCCTCCTTGAAGCTTCCCCTTAGGCATAAAGCATTTCAAGAAGTCTTTTGGTTCCAACCAAAGTGAGTTACCTAAATTAAAGGTAACGATTTCTCTTAAATTATTTTCATTTATTTAGCTTCTTCAACCCCCAAACTCCTTTTATTTCCTTTCTTTTGTAACAACACCAGTATCCACAATATACTAGGATGTTGTTATAAGAAGGATTCAAACTACACATACACACAACTCCATCTAATGGATGATGAAAATAATGTTTCTGTGGACGGCAAACTAACGCCTCACGAAACGATGATTGTTCAAAAACATCTTACCGTCTCTCATGATGGCCATTATGATGGCACTGTAATTAAATATGATATTAATTATATATATTTTATATATAAGCTTCTGTAATTCCATTTTATTTCATACCATTATTTGTTTCATGTTGTATATACATACAATAATTTCATTTGAGGAAGTGCGGACTACCACCCCCTTAAAATGATATGACTCATTCATACCACACATGGAACGTATAAAGGATGGTGTTAATGAACATAAATAACATATATAGAATATTATATTATACTGGAATAGTAATATACCTATTTATCATTTGGATTTGATTCTTTTAAAATAAAAATTAAATGGAAGTAGCGTTCGTGCGTACGTACGGACTACTGTCTCCACGAACGCGATGAGTTTCATTCTCCATCGTATCCATTCAAGTATAATTATCATTTAATGATTTAAAAATTATGTTTAAGGACTCGATATCATTCTGGATATGAATAAGATACAACAAACATGACTTATGTAACAAAACATATAAAAGAAAATGAGTAAGTTAACACCCGAAACGACGATAATTCTAAGATATTATAAACAAATCAATATTAAAAGATCATATATGATATCATATTAATATATACGATTCTTGTATAATTTAATAACAATTATTTCACCATTATATAGGAGGTTAACCTACCCCAACCAAGGAAAAGTACAAGGTAAGGGTTATTTCACAATCTCTTCATTATCTGAGGTTGTATTATACGTAATAATCTACTGGGATCTCTTTATCATCCACATCCATGTTTCTTCGAAATGTATTTCAAAACATTTTTACTATTTACAAGAATATGGGTTAAAGTCATTTATACCCTTGTTTGACTTTTTATAAGAGGTTTATAAAGGAATCTTTCCGTCATTTTCAAAACAAGGTCCTTTTTAACCTTTTCGACAGAATTGAGGTAAGAATGTTTTTTTAACTTATACGGCGGGTGCGGTTATTTTCCGCCGTTATAAAATCATAGAAGCTTTCCATACAATCTTATAAGAATATTTTCAAAGAAAATGTTTTATTTTATATGGATCTTAAATGATTTCAAAATAAAAGGAGATACTTCTTTAAAAAAGAATTTTGATTTCATCTATGTCAACATCCTTTGATGGATTTTAAGATTATTTGAAGTTGAATTATTATGATACAAAAATTCTATATTGTATTGAAGGTTTTGTGATATGTTTGACTGTGGATGTGCTATTTTTATACCATTCATAGTTTATGGTGAAATTATTGACATTTCGTATGCTAGTTTTAATACGAATGTTTATGTTATGTTTAAACCTTTTCATATGGGAATGCATTGGACTTAATAAGTGACGGGTGGAGCCCGCTATAGCTCGTCGATGCATCGGTAGGTCTCATGAGACAAACTAGTGTCTTGGCACAAGGCCTTGAAAAAATCTTTTTTGTAGTCTTGGCACGAGGCCTTGGCTATGTGGTTATGATAGTCTGGCATTATGCATTCCAACATTATGAAAGTGGTGATTGATATTGCATGTGATTATTCGATTAGTAGAATATCCATGTGAACATGTAAATGGCATTATTTCATTTTACTTTTTCCATACTATGTTGAAGTTCAATTTTAAAAGGCTTTTGTTTTAGTAATTCATTGCCTTAAATGTTTATGCTTATTTTGAAAGTTCTGCTATATTGTTATCCTTACTGGGCATTTGAGCTCACCCCTTTTCTATGTTTTATTTTTCCCAGGTAGTGAAGAAGTAAATTATGAATGACTTGCAGGGATATTATGAGGGGTTAATAGTGTGGATATGAAGACTTTGTTGTTGTAGTAGTTTTTCACTTTGAAATGTAATGAAAAACTTTATGATTATATCTAGTGTTTCCAAGGCTACTAAACCAATCGGTCTTTCGGGATTTGATCTTTCTTGTGATCATGCCAAAGTTATGTAATTAATGCACCGACTCTGGGTAGCTGGGGTCGGGGCGTTACACTTCCATGATGCCTTGGAGGTTTTTTCATTAATTTTCATTAACCACCCATGTTTTAGTGAATTGGATCACATAATATTCGTGGTCCTTGCAGTGAAATCCAATTAAATAAAGAAAAGTGTTTTTCTAAACCATATTTTATAATTTCTCATTAGTTGGTATATTTATTTCACATTGGAATTTATTATCTTGGTGTCCCTTATTTCCACATGTGAAACACCATCTTGTTACCCGTAGGTAGTTTCTAGAATGCTTCTTCCCAAGATTTTGACAAGTGGGATATTGGTATTTCATTCCTCCATGATATTTTTATATTATCCCACCTTAATAGAATTATATATTATATTTTTTGTCTATAGTACCATGTGACCAATAGGGATAAATAATTTTCATATCATCATTTTGAGAATAGGGGATATTCTCTTCATTTCAATAAATGTCTATAATTTCCTAATATTTTCATAGATATGTCATTAATCCAATATATAAGTGATCAATAATTAAATTACTTTAAATAAAAAATAATAAATCATAACTTGTAAGCCTTATGATATTTTCCTCATATTCTCTAACAGACTCAGGTTCCGTATTCCTTAGACTGAGGAAGTCCCTATCTTTCTTAAGATAGTGATTTTAGGGGAATATATTTAATGGAAAATCCTTTTATAAATTATTAAAATTCCATGGAATAAATTTCAACATTAATTTTCATATTAAATGTTATTTTCCATCATGATTAGGTTCCCTATCAAGACTATATACCACTATCATGACTTTCACTTCTTCTAAGCTTTGAAGGAAATAAAATATTTTCAAAATTGAGTTACTTCATTATTCATCAAAAAGGGTATGAGAGAATCCACTACTAATAAGAGGAATTTATTGCACAATATATTTTACTAAAAGTTGATCTTACATAGGATATAGATATATGTATACTAGATTCATGTAATTATTAATAGATATAACTCGTTGATATAGTATATTCACAAATTTTTGAACTCCACCTTCCATCATGTTTCGAATATCAATATGGAAATCATCACATTTCCATTCTCAATGGTTGTTGGAATGGGTTCTCCTATTTCCATCCATTAAATATAAAATCAAAATTAAATTATGGGGTCTTGAATACTTATTTAAAATTCATATAAAATGTAATCTATGGACATGTAAGGACAAAAGTATAGATGAAAGTTTTACCCTATCTTTTGGTTTGGTATGTTTCAATCGTGGTTATCCATTATAATTGAATTATCCCTTTGTTTCATTAAAAAAATTTCTATCTGTAATCCCCAAAAATAAATATATCATACTCTGATACCAACTATATTGAACCAATCCATTAGAAAATATTCCTAAATTATATTATCTATAATTTTTAATTTTATACAAACAAAGGAATATAATATGTACTATCTTTGATAGAGTATGTACATAATCATAAAACATGAAACATTAATATAAAAACATCTATTTAATCTTCAAAACAATGATCAAGACTTCTTTTATTCCCCAACATCTTCTTAGCATATCCTAGGGGAATAAGTATATAGACAGGATGAGCTAAAAATATGAAAAATTGAATTTGCATGGGAAGGAATCATAACACATTAGATAAAAAAGAATAAATTTACAACATAAAAGGAATGGATCAAGGGTAATTATATTGAAGGAAAACATATAGAACATTGTATAATAAGGTAACCAAAATATTGTAAAGTGGATCAAACCTAAAACCTGACTTAAAAATGATTCATGGTTTACTACCAAAACTATACCACATGATGGAAAAACACCCATAATGGATTATTATTACACCATAAACTCATACATGAAGTCTTATTAGACTAGATATTCCATAATGCAGTGGAATTTTTTTTTGAAACACCCATAAAAAAATTTCGTTAATATATGTTCCAAATGAAGAATCAAACATAAATAATACACATAAGGTGTACCATTTAAAAAAATATTTCTGTAACCTTTTCATATGGAATTACCAAATGTAATATTATAATGGTATCAATGAGTAAAGGGATTAAATAATTTATGAAAAGTCATAAAATTATAAAAATAATATATCATGAATAATTATTTCCAAAAAATGTGAATACATGAATAATAGAGTTTATGAAACATTGGATGTGACACAATTTTGTGTTGTTTATGGGAAAATAGTAAAGGGTCCTTAGAGAGGATAAATGAAAAATATCTTTCATAAAAAATAAAATGAAATAAGATTGTTTATATGATTATGTTATTGATTTTATAAAAGATATTGTCTGGAATTAGTTCAGGGATAGTACTATGAAAGAATTTCCCTTTAATCGAGTTTTCTCATCGACAATAATTGAGAAGGAATACTTTAAAAAAAATTAATTATATAATAAATAAAGATGAATTGAAATACGTACATATTATTTGTACATAAATACATTATATAATACATTTATATCGAAATAATTATTAAAAAAATTTACTAAAGAGAGAGAAAGATTAACCCAACAATAATTTGGAGTTTTGGTGTGATCTATTACCTTATGTCCAAAAGTGTTAAGAACTTGTACATAATGTCATGTACACTAAAATTATATTCATTAATTACATATATCATAATCTATTTTATTTTTATTCTTTTTAGTTTTATTATGTAAATTTAAGACTAATTTTTTGTGTTATAAAGATTTTTTTTTGTTTTGGGAGTGTTCATTTCACGGTGTCGTAATTGGTTAAATTGGGTATAATTATGGATTTTCTCTTTCAATTAAGATAAAACAACATTAGTTAAATTAAATGTTATTTATACACCTAAATCTATTTTAATTTTCCCATGTATCATTATTTTTTCTCTCATTAAGATGATTTATCTAATAAAATAATAATGATAAATGTTTAGTTTCTTTTGGTGAGTTTTCGGTTCTCATATACTAGATTTGTTTTATTATTTAATTTTTTTGTATATTTAAGTTCATAAACATGATTGAAGTTATAATATACATTTTAAAATATAATTTAACCATAAAAATAGTTTTATGAATAGAAATATAGATAGTAATTAAAAAATCATTATCCACGGTGACATTAAATCTTCAAAATTTGGAAAATGATTTCCTTTCATTGAATTTGAGGAGAAGAAAATGGGGGTCGATAAAAGTTATTTATTTTAAAATATAAAATTATATAACAAAAGTGATACTGGAGTTTTTATGAATTTATGTAATAATGAGGCAAGGAGAAGGTGGATGTATGAAAAAAATAAATAGAGGTTTTTTTAGATAGGTATCTCTTGAATATCAACTCCTTGATGGACCACATAAGGAGCTTGTAATTGGTCTTTTGTGAGACCAAAAACACCTGGACGTGGTTATAGTGGGGGAGGAGCATATTGGGAAGAGTTTTTGTAGAGATTAAATGTCAGTAATGTGTGAGGATATGGGGTTACAATGGATAGTATATATAAGGGAGGAGAGGGTTTTATTTGTAAATTTCTGAAAACATGAAATTATAAAAAATTAATTTTATATCCAAAACCAAAAAATGGTATTTTATTATGATAATGTATTATATAAGGTTTTAGTGTCCACAACCAATATAATTTATATTTTTTTTCTTTCATTTAAACCATATCAATTTGATTAACCATTATTTAACTTATATTAATTTTATTTTGGTAACAACTTATTTATTATTAAATGCTTATATTTATTACATATATGGTTACATTGGACCGTAAATATTTAGTTAATGAAATTTTAGTTCATATTTTAATTAATTTATATTTTTAAATGTTTTTTTGAATTTTAAATAATTTGAAAATATATTAATTTAATAAAACAAGATTAATGTCAATTTTGAAACTATATAGTAATTTTAATTTTAAAAATACCAATACAACTATGATAAAATAGAAAAAAATTTAATACGCAACTAATATTTATTAATCATCTATAAAATTATTAATCACAATAATTATCAAAAATTATATTCATTTTATTATTTTTAATAACATTTATTTGATATTTTAGTTAATAAACTAATTAATGCATTACTATTTTACCGGCATTTATGACAAACAATTCATATTCAAAAATTATAAAACAATTACCAAAAGTAAAAAATATAATTTATTATCCAAAATAAAATTTATATTGTATCATAACTTTGGGTTAACCACATATTAAAAATATGACTCTAGTTAAATATAATAGTGTGAAATTTTTTCACATTCTATGATCTTGAAAATATCTATGAAATTATCATGGAATAGTGTCCATTAAATGATTTAATTTATAACCTTAACTATTAATTATATAATTTAGTTAGTCAATTGGGATTTTGGTGATTTTTATTGTATTTTTATAGCACAAATCATATTATATGTTTACCTTTAATTACAAGATTTTCCCTTAACCATGGTAATAAAAAATCAACGAGGTTACTACTCATATGAATCTAAAAAGGGTACCTATTTACTAAATTTGGACCTCATGATTCTATAGTAATAGATCAAATTTTAAAAATTCAAAACATTTAAGTTGATGAATTTCTTTGAAACATAATTCATAAAAATACAATGAAAAAAGATATTTAGAGAAAATATTATTATAAATTATTAAATATTATAATATATTAAATTACTAAAGAAATTTAAAAACAAATATTTGTTTATTATAAATAAAATTAATATATTAATAATATAATTATAATTTTAATTACTATTTTTTCATTTCAAAAAATTAAAAAATAATATACATTTTTCAATAAAAATCAGTATTATTTAATATTTCTATAAAAATTATGCTCCTTAAAAAAATTCAAAAAAATACCCAAAATATAATTCTAACATTATATTTTTAAAATTTAATTTAATTTATTCAAATAATATTAATAAAATTGTCAAAATTATTTTTAAAAAAATGTTTGATATCAATATGTGACAATGTTTCAATTCGAAAAACAAATCTTTTTTAGAATAAAATTGGATTTATTTTAATTTCACGTCTCAAACAAAAATAGTATGAATGTCAAAAAATTAATTGAATAAATCAAATAAAAATATGTAATTAATATAAATCAACAATGTTGATATGTTTATTTTATTGGTATAAAACATACTTTTTTGTATTTAAATATTTTGTCATAAAGATTTTTCCTACAATCTTCAAAAGAGTGTTATTTAAAATTATAATTAATTTGTAACCAAATAATTCATTATATATACTGGTGTAAACAATGTTTTTCTAGTTTTATTAATCATGTTGATAACATCTATTATAATTAATCATTTATAATAGTAAAATTTAAATGATAATATTTAGTTGTTCGTTTATGTAAGATATTGTGTTGATAATAAGATTACGAAGAATATTAAATTATGTAAAAGGATATATTTGATAATTTAATAGGGTCTTACATATACTCTACACTATTTAATCATCTTACTCTATGATTTAGATTTTTAAGAAAACTATTAAAGTTTTTTAAAACCACTTGAACCCTATGAATAGTTAAATGTACATTACAATGTTTTTCCCAAACCATATTAATGTGTTTCTAAACCTTATAAAAATCTAACTTAAACCTATGATTTTAATTTTAGGAAAATGTTTATCATTGTAGGATTTATAAATCTTCTAATTTTATTATGATATTACATATTTTTTCCTCTTATTTTTTATTTATAAAAAATATATTTTTTTATAAAATTATAATAGAAAAAAAATTCTTATAAATGCAATGTATAATAAGAAATATTTCTTACAGAAATGGTCAATGATGTTTACAAAAATGAAAAATGATACTTATGAAGAATCTATAATGATGATTATATATATGTAACAACATCCATATGTATTAATTATTGGGTTGAATATTATGATTCTAATGATGCATGATATACTATAGGAAACTGTGTTTATCAATATGAAACACATCTTGATACTCTGTTTGAATATATTTTTTCACTTTCTCTTTACAATAATCATATATTTAATATTCTATTTTATTTAAATTTATTATGATTATTTAGAAATAATTATACGTATATTGAAGACATATTTCTAATTTGTTCATATATAAAATATTTGGGAATTATTTTTAGAATGAGAATAATGTTTCAATAGATATGCAGTTGCTATATTTCCAAATTAATCATTTCTAACAGTTACATTCTATCTATGAAAATATAATAGTAAATACTTGTGTGAAGATGATTGTGAAGGCCAAGAACTGACCAATGATGATTTTATTTTAAATATGGACCATGGAATTCAGAATATACATGGAAAAAATACATAATAATACATTATTAATTAATGAGACGAAATGTTATTCTTCCACAATGTTAATACAATTTGTTTAGGTTACTGAGGATTTCTTGTTGACCAAAATAAAATCAATCTACATCAATTTAGAAGGACTCATGATAATTCATTTTCAAAAACATTAATACCTAAAATTTTCCCTAGCCCATTCATTTTAATTATCATTATGTTGTATGTTTTTGATCAAGTAAAAATAAACCCCACACATGTATTTTTGTCCAGTTAAAAGATACTATCAAGGTTACGCTAACCTAGTAAAAAAGATATGAAACACAATTTTTTGTGCCTACACATAGTAGAAAGAAGTGATATTCTATAGATACCCCTTCATAAACATTGAGTTATTTTTCTGAACAAAAAAGTATAATGGGATTGGATATTGCCTAAACATATGAAAATTAATTGGTCTATAACAAGTAAAAAATCCTTTCAGATGTGAATTTTTTAAAGGGTTATATTCTAATCATAGTAAGGATAGGGGATAGTAAACATATGATCACGTTGATAAAAATGATGATAAAATTAGAATTTTTTTATTGACACTAAATATCATTATTCATATTGTGTGGACTTAAATGGTTAAATTAAACATATATCAATTTATATCCTTAAAACACAACAAGTTATGATATATTATTTTATTAGTATAATTTATGAAATATTTTATTAATTTATAACAAGTCAAAATGTATATTCACCCCCATTAACCATCTAAGCATAAAAAATTGGGTAACACCTTCTCTTTCATTATTATTATGTGATATATAAGAGTTCCATGGACATATCTCTTGATCTTATTATGTTAGCCATGATTTTTTCTGGTGTATTTAATTGAAACCTAGATGCCAAAATAGTATAATTCATAATCTCTAGATATGTTTTATTAAAGTGAATAAATCTTCCACAAATTCTTTTGTATAGGGTATGATCCATTATCCTATAATCTCCATGTTTCCAAAAATAGTTCCAACTTAAATGGGGGATGACAGATGATTTGAATCATTCGGGTGAAATTATATCGGTATTTAATTTTAATAAATTACTAATTAGGGAAATTATTATCACCATATTTTTATATTATTTGTTACCTTATAGTTTATCAAGAGTTACTGGTTATTTGATTCTCATTTTTTGATCTCATATGATTATAAAATTGTTCCACTAATTCTTTTTTTCTTCCACTAAATATAGAATCTTGTATAAAAAATAAAATATATAGGTTTTGCCAAGAAATTTTCATATATAAATTATCATCCATTGTTTCTATATTAAATTACAAACATATTCATATATGATTCACATTGAGAATACCATTCTAGTGATGTTTTCCTTAATCTATATTATTCCATCACAAATATACACACATTATCCTCATTGTTTTGAATAATGAATACCACAGTTATCTATATACAATCATCCTTCTTGAGAACACCATTTTTTATATATTCATTTATATATGTTTGAAATATTGTATACACTCTATATATTGAAATTTCATAGAAAAATATGAATTAATCAAGTTGAGAAACTTGAATGAATGTCTCCTCCCCATAATTGTTTTCGACTTTTTCATTGATTTTTCAAACCGATAATCATTTATTTCATGCACTATGTAAAGACCCATAATTTCATTTGAAATTTTTTCATAAATACATGATAATTTTAGTAGTCCGTGAAAACTGAAGGCGCATGATTCTGTGGCCCAATGTGCTAGGAATCAATTTCTGACTTTTTGTTTGGGTACGTTAAGTAAACGTATGAGCAAGATTTTATAACTTTTGAAATGGTGCTCGGAATTGCAATATGAGGGCACCGTTGAACTCACCGCACTGATATTCGCTTAAGAAGACTATCACCTCAACAGAAGTGGGTCGTGATTAAAATATAGTTTTTGGGTTTTTAGAGAATGAATTAAGTAAAAATTAAGCATGTGGTTTAATTTTTATTTGTTGGTTAAAAAACGCTTCATGGAAGTTGGAGATGGGACCACCACACCATATCCTCCCATGAGAGGTTATGATGGGGGGGGGCACCCGAACTTATCCACCCATGTGGGGATTAATGTGGTGGGGACCACACGTTGTTAAAGCCTTCTGAATAACCCATTATGTGGAGAGAAACCACTTGAGATCCCCACTTTAGGGTGCCACCCATCTTTTTAATTTATTATATCAACACCTCTTGAATTAATGGTACAGTTAAAATTAAATATTTAAAACATAATTAAATTTATATTGGCCATTCCATTGCTAGGAGAAAAGTTGGATGGTCACTTGGAAAAACTAATTCTCTCTAACATGGATCACTCCTCCCAACAAAGTGAGACCATAGATGAATGTAGAATAGTTCATTCTCCAACGACAGACATATTCTTCTTTTATTTACAACCAGAAAATTGGAGGAAGCGCCATCCTTGAAGAACGCAGACGACATCATCTTCATTCCTAACATCAACGAATCGACATCCACATTCTCATGCCAATGTTTACGATCAATGATCAAAGGTAGGGAATTCATGATTTGTTGTAGCATGTTCTTCGTTTCTCATCAAGGGTTAAGAATTGAAGATGCAAGTTATCACCCTAAAGCGGGGGGTGTGAGATAAACAAACACGGCCCGACCCCTCTGCCTTCATTGTGGAATTTGACGCTAAATGAAATATGATACCAGAATGAGAGAATCTTGTCAACGATGACTAAAGATCGAAGGCGACATCCTGAGGAGAGCACGACTTATTACAGGGCGAGAATCGGGCCACCAGAACTCATCCGGTAACCTGCAGAAAGATCACCGGTGGATGGAACTGACAAGCGTCACCGCATGGCAGTGGCGGCACAACCATGCCACCAGAGGAGTAGTCGCGGCCAACGGGCTGTAGCAGTGTATCAGCGGCCGACGCAAGCCAAGTCGCAATGGAGACTAGAAACTCATTCCATTGGGGTGCCGAGGAAGGTGCGGCACGACTGCGTCGCACGGTGGAATGAAGTGGTTCGGGGGGTGGCCCCTAGCCACGACAGTGCAACAGCGGCCGGCGCAATGGCGCCAATCAAGAGGCAGCTGGCCACTCATCCAAAAGGGAGGAGCGGGACCCCTCACTGGGTCCCGAGTGACGTGGACTGGCTCCACGTGGCGCCGATACTAGAAAGTCACCCAAATGGCTAAGTCATTCGAGATCTAGGTGGCGCAGCTTCCCCCATGGACGCAACTATGGCGGGATGCCATGCTGGACCCTGCCCAGGCCATCGGGCCGGACCCAGCGCGGGCCAGGGCACCTGTGTGGGCTAGACCACCCCTGTAGGCCATGCCTCCCTCGTTGTCTAGGTCGTCCTCGAGGACCGGGTCGGTCAGTCTGGGCCTGACCGGACCCGAACCCATTTTGTCCTATTTTCATACTTTTGCACATAACATGGGGTACATACATCCAATTGATAACTCGTCTGTGGTGACAAAAACCCTGGAAAGAGAAGGATATTTTGGTATAACCCACTCAATATTTGGACACAGTTGGGATATGTCTGGGTTATATCGAATGTAAATCCAACCAGGCACTCAGAACGGAAATGCTAAAAACTCTCAGATCGGGTGTCTGATTGATGCACCATCTGTCGCGTTGAGTTTTTTATGGAAAGATATATATTTTGGATACATCAACTTGGTACTTAGTGGCAGTTTATGTATCGACACTTGGCTTGAGGAGTGGACCCTCCCAAAATCAAGCATGCTTGTACGGAACCCTGTGGCAGGCGGTGCACTGACTACTGTTCCTAGATCATTTGCGGGTACGACAGCACAGATGAAAATTCCTAGATCCTGTGTGGGTTTGACAACATTGACTACAGTTCCTGGTTCATGTGTTGGTTTGACATCATTGACGCATGTTCCTATATCATGTGTGGGTTCGACAGCATCGATGACTGTTCTTGGATCCATTGTGGGTTCGACATCTCATTTTACTATTACTGGATCCTGTGTGGGTTCGACAGCACTGACTACTATTCCTGGATCCAGTGTAGGTTCGACAGCACTGAAGACTTTTCCTGGATTCGGTGTGGGTTCAACAGCACTGCTGATTATTACTGTATCCTGTGTGGGTTCGATAACTTAGACGACTGTTCCAGGAAACTGTGGGGGTTTGATAGCTCTGTTTACTATTCCTGAATCCGGTGTGTGTTCGACAATTTTGATTTCTATTCCTGGATCCTGTGTGGGTTTGACAGAATATATGATTTAGTGGCTACAACTGATCATCTCAATGGCGCTTCATTTGTTGTATACCTGTCTGAGATGATTTAGTAACTCTGTGTTTTCTTCATGACTGAGATGGATTACATGATAACTTATGTATTTGTATTGTCATATACCGAAGTGGGGTTAACTATTGATCTCATACATTATGGATTATCCTTGATGGATTTTGTGAGACCGTGAGGGACTCAGTGTCCCTATTGAGTATTGTAATACTCACCCTAGCACGGGCTATGACCAAACCTCGTTGTGATGGATGCAGATGACAAACATCACTGACCGAAGATAAGAGTTCTAGGACTGGACGGTACCCGGAGGTGGACCACATGGCGTGATGATACATGGAGGAGACAGACAAACGTGGAGTGTTGTAGAGGCTATATGTAACTACCCGTCAGTTAGGATCCATGGTGGACGATTAAGGAGCTTCTTTTCACATTTCAGCTATTTTTTCCCTTTTTAGTTGTACTTGTACTTTACACATGGTCTTGAATTTATGGACCCTATAAATTTTAGCAGTCACATGTTATAAAATTTTAATTATGTTTTATATTCATTTGTGTTCTTTGTTTTGTGTGTTTTCAGTTAAAATATCAATGCCTTCCAAATTTAGGGAATTACACCTTTGGTGCTAGTCGCCAGCCCCTGGCCTATGGAGGGCGGGATAGGGGTAGTCACAGCATGGTCCCCGGGGGACGGGTCATTATAAATAAGTATCACAGGAGTCAGTTCTACTGCAGAACATAGGGCTATGATCAATTCTGTGAAGCAATAGTGTTAAGTGTATTGAGTGTGGTTTTCAGTTTAGGGAGTCCAGTGTTGGTGCGGCGGTTGACGTATCCATACACAAGGACACTGGCTTCTGATTTCTGACTCGGTGCATGAAAAAACTGATTGTGTGTGTGTTTTGAAGATCCTTATTTGTGATCTCTTTTGAGACAGCTCACCGGGTATTACTTATTGACCGTGGCATATTTGATTCATTATAGGATGCCACCATGATGACAGTCTGCCAGGGTTACACGCTTTGTACAAGATGACAGTCCACCGAGCGACGAGGCCTTGGTGCAGGGCCCTATTATAGAGGAGTCTCCAGTGGTACCACTACCCTCTTGGGCCACCTATGCGACAAGCCATAACAGCAGAGAGTGCATGCCACCTAAGCACATTGCATGAGTTCCAGCGCCAAAGGCCGCCCAGGTACTGGTTTGAGACGGACCTGCAGGCGGTTGAGGATTGGCTGGAGGCTGTAATGAGAGTCTTTGGACTGGTAGAGACACCATTAAAACTTATGGTGATCCTTGTGGAAAGTCTCCTTCAGGCAGTAGCAGGTAGATGGTGGAGCCTGATGCTCCAGGTGCAAGACGAGGAGACACTACTCTAGGAAGAATTCGAGAGCCTGTTTCAGGCATAGTTTGTCCTAGTAACCCTATGTGCAGTGCAGATATAGGAGATACTTCATCTTCAGCAGGGGTAGCATGATGATGGCACAGTACTCAGTGAGGTTCATCGACCTCTCACGTTACTCCACAGATATGGTACAAGACCCATTCATCAGGGCACAGACCTTTGAGCAGGGGCTCTGGTGTGAGATCAGGGCTTCGATTATCTTCTTTAGCATCCTGATGCAGGAAGGGGTGTTGGAGCGAGCCCTCTTAGTAGAGATTTCCCTTGGTGAGTAGTCATGAGTAGCGAGACCCACCACTGGGTGTCACATAGTCGAGTCTTATGCAATAGGCAGCGGATAGATGTCGCAGACATCCAAACGGACCAGACCATCTGGGGGACAGCATCATGACATGGGTTATATTGGGTGAGGGACACGAGACAGAGAAAGTAATTCGAGGTACAATCCGTGTTTCACATGAGGCAGGTAGGTCCATATGGATCTTGGGTATCTGACCCGTCATTCATAGGATTAGTAGACAGTTGAGGGACCGCTCAGGCAGAGGCATAGGTTCGATCGAGGCGATCTGTATGGCACATGTGGGCGTGGAAGAGGAGCTGGTCGTGTAGCTGGCGGTGGACGATGTTACGAGGTGTTACCACCACCACCACTAGGAGATCCACCCCGACCGCAGGGAGCAGGTGGATAAGATTTAGCTCCGCTTCAGGATGATGAGGCTTACGATCAGGGAACTCCGAAGATAATTCGAGGTACGACCTATGTCTAATACACCTTATCATTAGTTCTTATAGACAAAGGATCCAATCACTCTTTAATTTCGACTACCCTCATTCAGAGCATGGAGATTCTGACAGAGTCGTTGACTTGATCTTTATGGCTAGAAATTTCTACGGGAGCAGATATGTTGATTACTAACCACTTCATGTAGTTTGAGATTACTCTAGGAGGCCATCACTTTGGCTGGGATCACCTAGTAGTGGTGTTGCGGCCATACGATGTCATCTAGGGTATGAAATAGTTATCTAAAGTCCATGCTTAGATAGACAATATTATGCAAAACGTGCAGTGTGTCCTCACAGATGGGACGCGATTCAACTTCACCGGCCAATAGAGGGCATTTGCAAAACAGGGCAGACATACTCAGAGGTGGGTGCAGCCGATCACTAATCAATTGGCCCACCTTACCCTCGGAGTGGTAGATGTGGAGACTCTGAGCTATCCTGTAGTGTTGGACCAGTACACAGATGTTTTCCCTGACTATGTCCCTAGTCTACCTCTTTGCCGAGAGGTGGACTTTTACATTGACTTGTACCCTTGGACGACACCTATATCTACACCAGTGTGTCAGATGGCTCCTGGGGAGCTATGCGAGCTACAGGTATAGGTGGAGGACTTGCAGGGGAAGGGATTCGACCAACCCTGTGTTTCTCACAAGGCATCACTGATTCTGTTTTCCAAGAAGGCGGATGGGAGCTTGAGGCTTTGTGTCAACTATCATTGCCTATACAAGGTGTCCTTGAAGTACAATTACCCACTCCATAGGATTGACGAAATATTTGATAAGCTGAATGGAGAACGATGGTTCCCAAAGATAGACCTCAGATAAGGCTATCACTAGCTCAGTGTTCGAGACGAGGATGTGCAAGAGATGGCCTTCAGCTGTTGATATGACCACTACGAGTTCTTGGTTATTCCATTCGGCATAACCAACTCTCCAGCAATGTTCATGGGACTCATGAATATGATTTTCTATCCATACATTGATTGCATTGTCATGGTCTTCATCGAAAACATTTTGATCTACTCGACTATTGAGGAGGAGCATGCCTACAAATTGCAGGTAGTACTAGACACACTCTGAGAGCACCAAATTTATGTTAAGCACTCGATGTGCCAGTTTTTTATCCGACAAGTTCACTTTTTGAGACATGTCAACTCAGAGGTTGGAGTTGTAGTAGATCCAGCAAATTTTGAGGCAGTACATGCTTGGGAGCCACCCAGGAGTATGACAGCGGTATGGAGATTCCTGGGTTTGGTAGGATATTACCAATGTTTTGTACCATACTTCACCAGAGTTTCAGAATTCCTATTAGCCTTGAAGAAGAGGCGGCATCCCGTTCTGTGGTCGTAGAGATGCCAGCAGATCTTTCGGGAGCTAAGGCAGAGGTTTACTAGTGCATCCATTTTGAGGATTCTAGAGTCGGGCATATGGTACGTAGTCTTCTATGACACATTAGGGACCAGACTCAAGTGTTTTTTGATGTAGGAGAAATGGTTGATCGCTTATGGTTCTCGTCATCTGATTCAAATGAGCAGAAATACACCACCCATGACCATGTGTTAGAAGCAGTGGTCTTCGCCTTGAATATGTGGCCGCACTATCCTATGGGAGAGTGTTTCATAGTCTACTCTAACCACAAGAGCCTCAGATATATCTTCTCTCGGAAAGACCTGAACCTGATACAATGACATTGGCTTGAGTTCCTCTAGGACTTTGACTTTGAGATAGTCTATACTCATGGGGAGGGGATTGTTGTTTTAGATGCACTCAGCAAGAGGTCTGGAATATGGCTGCTAGGCGAGGCCACATAGCAGTTGGATTCTTTATAAATATCTTTTATTGATAGAGATGGATCATCCTTTATTCGGTCTCTTACAGTCACTCCACCAATTATTCAGAAATTCAGTGAGTCACATCGCGGAGACATTGACTACAAGACATGACATTGTAAGATATCCATAGGGTAGGAACCTGATGGATTTTCTAAAGGTGGGGTGCATGTCATCCATTTCAAAGGATATACCTTGGTACCAGTGGCACATCAAGAGGAAGTGTGGAGGGAGTTCCACACATCCCCTATAGCGGTACATACAGGTGTTGAATAGATGTATCAGGACCTCAGACAACAGCACTGGTGGCCAGGTATGAAGAAAAAAGTAGTCGAATATCTCTCTTGATGCCACATTTGTCAGGAAGTGAAGGCAGAGCGGCATGTACCAGCAATATTGGATCAGCCTTTACAGATCCTAGAGTGGAAGTGGGATGTGATATCCATGGGCTTCGTGACAAGACATCAACGTACATCCAGTGGTCATGACTTGATTTGGTTGATCGTCGACCGACTCACCAAGTCTGCCCACTTCCAACCGATTAGAGAGTAGTGTTCAGTAGAGATCTTGGGACCCCTCTATATGAAATAGATTGTGTGGATACATGGAGTATAATCTTCTATTATCTTCGATCATGGCACATAATTTACTTCCCGGCTATGGAAGGGGTTGCAAGAGGATTTTGGGGTGCAGCTTTATCTGAGCCCCACCTACCATCCCCAGACAGATGGTCCAACTGAGCGGACCATTCAGACCCTCGAGGTCATGTTTCATGATTGTGTCCTCAACATTAGTCGTAGCTGGAAGGATAACTTACCTTTGGTGGAGTTTTCCTAAAACAACAGCTATCACTTCACCATTGGGATGGCACCTTTTGATGCTTTCTATGTTCGACCTTGCTGATCGCCAATGTGCTGGACAGACCCAGAGGAGTTAGCCCTAGTGAGTTCAGAGATGGTACGGGCTACCACGGAGAAATTTCAGGTCATCCATGAGCGGATGAAGACTGCATAGAGCATACTAATGTTGCAAGACAATAAGTGATGGAGACCTCTGGAATTCAAATATGGCGACCACGTCTTTCAATGGGTCTCACCTCGATGAGGATTACAGAGATTCGGCCTAGGAGGCAAGTTATCTCTGCGTTTCATTGGACCTTTTCAGGTCCTCAATAGAGTTGGCGAGGTGGAATAATGCTTAGATTTTCCACATTAGTTTCACTGGATGCATGACATCTTCCACATATCCCAGCTGAGGAGATACATGCATGCCCCTTATCACATCATTGACCATGGAGAGCTGGATGTCAATGACGGGGTGACCTTTACATAGGTTCCAGTGGAGATTGAGGATTGACAAGAGTAGGTCCTTCGTGGATGGTCGATACCTCTACTGTGCGTTAGTTGGTAGCACATGAACCTCCAGGAGTTCACATGGTAGTGGGAGGCTCAGATGCATGCTCAGTACCTCCCATTTGTTTGTTCAGTTAGAGTTGTAGCTTATGGGGATGAGAATCCCTGAGGTGGGGAGAATTTAAAGTCCCGGAATTTCCTTGGAAAATATTTTTTGCAATACATGGAAATTTTAGGAGTCCTTAAAAACTGACGGCGCATGATTTTGAGGCCCGGTGTTCCCATAATCAATTTATAATGTTCTGTTAGGGTACGTTCAGTAAATGTAGGATCAAGATTTTTAACATTTGAACTGTTGCTCAGAATTGAAATCTAAGGGCACCATTTGACTCGCAATGCTAGTATTCACTTGATAATATTATCACCTCGATAGAAGTAGGTCGATATTAAAAGATAGTTTTGGGGTTTTAGTGAACAAATTAAATAAAAATTAAATTTGTGGCGTAATGTTTATTGGTTGGTTAAAATACTCCTCATGGAAGTTGGAGGTGGGACCACCACCCCATAACCTCCAATGAGAGGTTATGGTGGTGGGTCCCACCCAAACTCAACCTCCCATGTGAGGATTAATATGGTGGGGACCAGCTGAGGGTAAAAATCTCATGAACAACCCATTAAGTGGGGAGAAACCTCTTGAGCTCCCCACTTAAGGGTTCCAACCCTCATTTTAATTTATTATTCCAACACCTCTTGAATTAATGGTGCAATTACAATAAAGAATGCACCTCCCAACGAAGAGCGAGCATCGAAGAAGGAATAATACCTTATCTGCCAACGACTGACATCTTCTTCTTTGATCCACAACCGGAACAAGGGATAAAGTGTCGTCCTTGAGGAATACTGACGACGTCGTCTTCTTTCCCACCGTCAAAGAATCGACATCTGCATTATTGCGCCAACATCGATGATCAATGATCAAAAGTTGGGGATTCAAGATTTTTTGTTGCACGTTCTTCGTTTTTCTTCAAGGGTTAAGAATGGAAGTCGCATGCTATCACCCTAACGAAGAGGGTGTTGGCCGAACAAACATGGACCGACCCCTCTACCTTCATTGTGGAATTTGACGCTAAACGTGGCATGAGAGTGGAATGTGAAACTCTCATCAACGATGATTTCGGATCCAAGGTGACGTCATGAGGAGAGCACTACTTCATCAGGAGCGAGAATCGGGCCCCCAGAACTCGTCCGATGACTCCTAGAAAGATCGTTGTTGGATGGAACCGACAAGAATAACCGCGTGGCAGAGGAGGTGCAACCGCACCACCGAAAGGGTAGCCACGGCCGAAGGGCCAACGCGGTGCAAAGGCAGCCGACGCAAGACGGGCCGTGAAGGAGACTGGTGGCTCGAGCCATCGGGTTGCCGAGGAAGGTGTGGCGCAACTACACCGCATGGTGGAATGAAGGGGCAGCCACGTCCTCTGGCTACGGTGGTGAAACAACGGCCTGCGGATGGCCAGATGTGAGGAAGACTAGCGGCTTGAGCCGCCTAGTCACCGGAGGTTGTGCGGTTCTTCGGTGTCGTGTGGGAGGCGGCTGGCTTATCGGCCAGCTGGGAGGAGTGGGACCCCACGTTGGGTCCTGCGTGACGTGGACAGGCACTACGTGGCGACAGTTTTATGAAATCACCTGAGCAGCTAAGACGTTCGGAATCTAGGGGGTAGGGCTTCCCCCTGGACGCGGTGAGGGTGGGATGTCAGGTCCGACCCAATGCGGGCCGTCGGGCCAGACACTGCGGTGGCCGCTGGGCCGGGCCATCCCCGCGGATAGGGTCAGACCCCAGTCCATATCTGAGTTGGTCCAACTTGGCCGGACTGAACCCGGTCCTGTTTTAGCCTCTTTCCATAAATTTTTCCGTAACTTGAGCTGCAGGCATCTGATTGATGGACCATCTATGGAGACGAAATCCATGGAAGGAGATAGTTCTTTTGGTATATCCCACTCAAGGTTTAGACACAATTGGGGTATAGGCAGGTTGGATAAAACGTAAATCCAACAAGGCCCTCAGAACGGAAATGCCAATAACGCTCAGACCGAGCGTCCGATTGAGGCATCGTTTGTCACGTTGAGTATTTATGGCAAGACGGATCCTTTGGATACATCAACATGGGACATTGTAAAAGTTGATGTATCAACACATGGCTCTAAGAGAGGACCCTCTCGGAATCAACCATGCTAGTATGGAACCATATGGCTAGCTGTGTACTGACAACTGCTCCTGGATCCTATGTGATTTCGGCATCACTGAGGAAATTTCCCAGATCATGTGTGGTTTCGACAGCACTGACAACTATTCCTGGATCCTCTTTGGGTTTGACACCAATGAAAACAGTTCCTAGATCATTTATGGGTTCAAAAGCTTCCATGACTATTCCTAGATCCTTTGTGGGTTCAACAGCTCTGTTTACTGTTCATGGATCCTGTATGGGTTTGACAGCACTGATGACTATTCCTGGATCCTGTGTGGGATCAACAGCACTGAAGACTGTTCTTAGATCCTCTGTGGGTTTAATAGCACTGACGACTAGTCCTGGATCCTGTGTGGTTTCAATAGCTTCAATGACTATTCCTAGATCTTGTGTTGGTTCGACTGCTATGTTTACTATTCCTGGATCCGGTGTGGGTTTGACAGTTCTGATTTCTGTTCCTGGATCATGTGTGGGTTTGACAGAATAGACGATTCAGTGGCTACATTTGATCATCTAAATATCTCTTCATAAGTTGTATATCTGTGTGAGTTGAGTTAGTTACTTCTTATTTTCCTCATGATTTAAATGGATTACTGGATAAATTAGTTATATATATGGGCATATACCAATGTGGGATTATTTGTTGATCTCATACTTCGTGGTTTATCCTTTTATGATTTTTTGAGATCTTGAGGGTCTCAGGGTACCTACTGAGTATCATTATACTCACCCCTTCACGGGCTATTCCCACACCTCGTTGCATTGGATGTTGATGGCAGACATCGCTGACCGAGGCTGAGAGTTATAGGACTGGACGGTACCCGGAGGTAGACTAAAGGGCGGGACAATACACGGAGGAGAAGGACAGAAGTGTAGTGCGGTTGAGGCTATCTGTACATCCCCTTCAGGTAGGATCTGTGATGGAAGATCCATGAGCTGCTTTTCATCGTTAAGCTATTTTTCCCTTTTCAATTGTAGAGGTACTTTACAGTTGGGCTTGTATTTCTGGCCCCTTTACTTTTCATCACTCACTTGTTATACAGTTTTAATTAGTGTTTCATATCCATCTGTGTGGTCTGTTGCGTGTGTTTTCAGTTATAAGGGAAATGCCTTCCCAATTTAGGTAATTACGCCTTTGCTGCAAGTCTCCAACTCCTGGCCTATGGAAGGTGGACTTTGGGTAGTCGCTGCATGGGCCCTGGGGGATGGGTTGTGACACACTACTATAAAATTGGTGTAAAAAAATGAAGATATTTATCATCACTAGAAAAAGGCAAAGATAAATGACATATTTTTCTGTAATAAATAAATATCTAATAAATTTAACCCATTGTTGGTGTTTTTAGCCATGATAATGTGTCCCTTTATCAATACCTTGGTTTTTGACCTCATAAAGTGTACCCATTATGAGTGCTATATTTCTAGAGTCGATGGAGAGTACCATTTATCAGTGTTGTATTTTTAGCACTCTGAAATGTATCTTTTTTTAGTTCTATATTATAAATGATGAAGGTTCAAATAAATAAAATGAAATAAAGAAATATAAGAAAATTAATTTGTTAAGAATGTTTTAAAAATTTTATTAAATAAATATTTATTCATAAAAATGAATAATTGATTACACTATATATATATTATAATCAATTATAAATCATATGTATTGAATATATAGATAAATGAAAAATTCGAAATTTAAAAATAAAAAATAAATTAATAAATAAATTTAGAAAAAAATTAGTCATTTTATTAATTAAACTATTATTGAAAATGTAAATAAATAGTAAATATTAATTATATAGATATATATAAATGAATATAAATATATATTAACTGATAAAAAATTTTATTTATTCATTACATTAAATTGTAATATATTTTATTAATAATGGGTTATAATTAAAAAAATTTGTGATTAAAAAATACTGACTAATTTAATCGAGTAATGGGCATAATTGAATTTCATTTGATAATATCAATTTATAACATTGATAAAATATATTATATTGATTTCAAATAAATTACATTAATGCATTTATATATACACACTCACACACACTAATATATTTTATGTAATTTAATCAATTTATATTTTTTATTATTTTTATAGTTATTTAATAAGTTTTAATATTTTCAATATGAATTGATCTTTATTTCAAAATATAACCATTTTTAATTACTTATATTAATCAAATATATCCAAATGTTCAATATTGTGCTCATTTTTATTTATTCAATTCTACTCATTTTTAAAATGCAATAACTAAATATTAAATATTAATTAAAAAGATTAAAAAAACATTTGTAAAAAAATATTTACAAATAAAAATATTAATAAATTTATATTTACTATTAATATACATTTATAATTATAAATAGAAAATTATTATTTGATTAATAATTATTTATATAATTATAAATTGGTAATTATTAAATTGTAGAAAATTTATTAAAAAAATGAATATAATTACTATATATATTTATATATATAATTTTACAAATATATCTAATGATGTAAATATTATTTTATAAAATAGTATTTATATAATTATAAATAAGTAATTATATATTCAAATAATTATAACATTAATATTTTATAAAAAAGTACTATTATATGTATTAAAATTATATATTATGAATATTCTTTTTTTAGAAAGCATTTTTTTATACAATATTATATGTATTTATCAGATCATTTTTAGTATTGATAAAAAAGTAATTTTTTTGCCCTAAACACTAACAGTGGTAAAGATTGATATTATCTGTGATAAAAAAAGAACTAATATTGATTAATTTTATTAGCTCTTATTAACATAACGCTGATAAAAGATATCATTTTCCGTGTTTTTAAGGCTAAAAATAGTGTCGTGATCTATTTTAGGAACCTTGACCATCGTGAACTATTTTGTGATATTTGAAGCACTCCGTGGAAGCGAACTACTTCTTGACACTCCTTATTCTTGAATCCAAGCTCAAATCTAGGCTACAATCACGGATGAAACTATTCTATGGCTTCATTCTCGGTCTCAAGAGATTCAGGGGTTTATTTCAACCACAACTCAAATGAAATCTACGTTTTTTCAATATCACTAATTGCCCTAGGTTATCAACTAATCCTTATCATAAGAAATCTGTGTATCCCAACAATTCTCGTTGAACTATCAAATAATAAATTATCCAAAAATTAATTATTTTAAAGATATATTGTAGAATCATCTTCCCCAATATAAAATGGGACTATTCGAGACTACAATGGTACTTTTTAACATGAAATATATCAAACCCAATTTTTTGTCATGTTGGTGTGAGGTATAATAGGCTCTCAATACCTATCTTTTAAGAAATATACGTCTTTTCAATCATCAAATTTTGGAAAATTCATCCAAATAGCGGATGGTGTTCTCATGTATTTAAAATATTACATTAAAAATCACTTTATGATTAAATATATTATATCATTGGGTCTTATATTATATCGTGTACCAATTTCCATTGAGAGGGTTGAGTGATGATGAAATTAAATATGGGTTTATTACCTTTTTTTGATAGGTAATTATAGATGTTTTTTTTCAAAAAATGCATAATGAAATATGTGACACCTTGGAAAAATATAAAATGGGTTTTCAATAAAAAAATCTTATTATAATGAGAACTAAAATATGGTGTAAAATTATTTAACTTATTTCAGATGAGTATGAACTATTTCATGAGGCTTGAGATAGATTTATGGTTTAATTATTAAATGGAACAATGATATTATTCTAATGAATTTGAAAAATCATATGAGAAAAAATATTTTATATGCTTGATTTTTAGTCTTATTTAGTTCACTAATTCATGAAAAAATATAATGTTTTTTTTATATTTTTGAAATAATTTAATATGAATTTAAATTATAAGTCTTAAATTCTATAAAAATAAAAGTCAATAGGTTTTATGGTTCTATAATCATTTAAATTTATTATAATGGAAGAACTTATTTTGAGATAAATGTAATAGATATATTTATTTTGGTTGTTGAAATATAGTCAAAAAATGAACAATCGGAAGGAGTTATTTTCTTTGAAAAACCATTTAATCATGGTCTTTTAGGAAACAAAGTATTTTTTTAAATTATGTGGTGTAGATGAAAATACATTTTTTATAGAATTTATTGTTCTCAATCATTTCGTATTGATCAAAATTTAAATAAATATGATATTTTCTTTCAAAATAACTTATTTAACAATAAAGGTTATCTATTCTGTAAATATTGATCACTATTTTTAATAATTCAAGAATAAATATAAAAAAATAATTTACAAATATTAATAAACTAAAATACTAACATTGATTAATATACATTTAAGAACAGTGTTTTAGTAGAAACTATTTTGCTGAAAAAAATTTATTTTTCATAGCTAAAATCATTAAATAGTTAGAACCACACTTCATATCATATTTAATAGTTTATATTTTTTAATTTAATTTTTAGCGGTGTTCAATGTGGATTCATTATTCTGTTCAATTTTTTGGTTTACCAACATAAGCTTAAATCCATTTTTATATCCTTCTATTGATAGTATAATTATCCCCATATGTGACAATCTTAATTAATTGATATATAAAATAATTAATTCCAAAACATTCACATGAAATTTTATGTTAAGAGTTTTAAAAAAATAGGGAAAAAATTAACAAAAAACTCATGTGTTTTTATACTAATAGTCATTTTTTTGGAAAAATATGTGAAACAAAATAAACCATAACAATACTATGTTGTTCTAATATGGTTCAAGCTCCTCATGTCCCATTGTTCTTATTAGGATCAAGATCTTCATGAATATAATTGATACAATTATCATCCCTGTCAAAATGATTTAGGATCTACATGGGGAGAAATTGGTTTTTTAGTGTCTTACTCTTCTGAGTTTTCACCTAAAAGTTCCATTCTCCAATGATATTGTTTCATCGATTTTAGCCTTTCTTGTGTTTCATGATGTTGAAAAAAATATATCCATATTTGAAATGTTAACCCACTCAATAATAAGTTTTAAAAATCAAATTATATCATTAATCTCACATCTAACAAACACTATGTATTTTTTAAATTAATCTATCATGAAATAAATCATTTTTACTATTTCCCTTTGGTTACACCCTTAGAAAGCTCTGATTACCATCGATGAAATTTTTACAAGTTGGAGACATTCACCTTTAATAATGAATTTATTATTTTTATTTATTTATTTACTGTAAAAAATGAATATATTATAAACCCAATATGATATATTTACATTCTCTTGGATGATTTAAAGCAGCAATAAAATGAATCTTATTTTCTGTTCATCCTCTTCCCACATCGATTTATTATTTGGACAGATATATTTTTATTTTTTTATCATCATTATTTCTTTACTATTGGCTTATCCCTATGGTTAATAATGATCACATTATAAATTCATTATCCATAGAATTAATGTAATGTTTAATATTTATGTTTTATTTATTTCTATTCAGTATAAATCATATAGTAATTATTTTTATGTACAAGTGGATTATATTGTTCTAGTTTGGGTGAATTATTAGATGCTTCTCATGCTAAAGAGGGATTTTATAGCGTGCATGAAACTGAGATAATGAAAATAAGGAAATGAGTCAAGAGTGCAGAAAAACATTAAAAAATAGTGAATTCCTAATACTTATTTAATAAATTTTTTTATCATTTAATCTACTATTTTTATATCAATTTTCTAATCATTTTTATATAATAATTATTTTAACACATCTTTTTGAAAGTCAATTTTTATATTCCGCTATCTGAAACTGGCCAAAAAAGAGATAAACTGATTATTTTTTCCAATGTAACAATGTATTCCATATTAATTTTAATTCCATGTAGAACATAAAAAATTATATATTTATTTTATTTTATTAGTAGAAACCCATTATCATTTTTTAAAGCATATTATTATTTGAATTTCATCAATGAGAAAAATTTTTTGGCTAAGAACATTGAGTAAATGTATAGTGATTGATGTTCAATATAAAAAGACAATGGAAAAATGGTAACATTTTAAGATAGGATTTTTTATGACACTGAAATAGGTTGTAATTAACTACACTGCAATCTGACACATGGTGTGACTAGTATGATCGAAATTTCTTCTTTTTATTTAAATTTGACATTCTTTTTCATAAAAAAAAACAAACGACCTTCTTTAAATTGAGAATATATATTATTATTATAATTATTATTTAATAAAAATATCCATATGTCATTTGAGATGTGTAGGTATCATATTCACCTAAATACATTGCATGATGTGACATCTATTACTCAATTTTTCTAATATCTGTTTAAAATCAATAATTTAGTTAAAAAAATTCAGATACAAATAAATGGGATCTTATTTCCTTGATAATTTATGAAATAAATTCATATGTAATTTATGATGTGTAGGAATAAATTTCATATCAATATGATACACGATGTGAGTGGTATAATTCAATATATATGTTTTGAGTCTAAAATGTCTTTTTAGTAAAAAAAATATGTGAAATACTCATAACTGATAAAAAAATTTTAGAGAACTATTATACATTACAAAAATGATCTGTATGTCAATTTAGACATGTTCTAATCATATGTACCTCAATATGATGCACATTTTTATCGGTACTACTCCAAGTACGTCATTTTATTTAAAAATGACAACAATTTTATACGTAATGAACAGTTTCAAACTCTAAATTGATAAAAATATTTTATATTATTATTATATGTTAAAAAAATAAAAAATAAGTAACTTGACACGTGTTGGAATCATATTTACCTCAATGTGACCATTATGACTATAATAGCATATTTTTACTTAAAAATGACATCAATTTTAATAAAAAGGACAACTGACCTAATCAAAACCAAGAAAACAAATTTATATTGTTTCGTACATTAGGTAAATGAAAAATATTTAATTTTTCATGTGTATGAATCATGATCACCTCAATATAATTCATGATGTTTTTGATATACTCAATATGTCTGTTATTATTTTAAATTCAACAATTTAGTACAAATAATGATACTAACTAATAACAATCCATGATTTCCCAGATTTTCTTGATAATTTAGGAAATTGATTCAAAGATCATTTTTTTGTAGCAATCATTTTCATTTAAACCAATACAATATGTGAGTTGTATGACTCAAAGTGCATGTCTGGAGTTTAAAATTACATTTTACTAAAAAACACAAGTGACATACTCAAAACTATGGAAGAAAATTCATATAATTTTGATACTTTATTAATAATATACATAAGTCATTTTTAACATTTAAGAATTAGATTCACCTCAATTTGATGTATGGTGTGACTGATAGGACTCAAAGTGTTTCTTTTTATTTAAAATTGGCAGCATTTTTTTGTAAAAAGGAGAACTCACCTACTAAAAACTGAGAAAATGAATTTTTTTATACATTAGTAATATTTTTCTTATGTTATTTTTGACATTAAGGAATAATAATCACCTCATTTAGATACAATATGAGTCCGATGGAACTCAATGTTTTCTTTATCAGATTAAAATAATCATTGTAGTTCAAGAAATTTCACTCACCGATGACCAAGACAACTTGCTCAGATTGTCTTTCCAATTTAGGAAAATGATTCATATGTCATTTGTGACCATTATGTATAGGTATATCCTAAAACTGACACATGATGTTTTATAATGAATAAATGGCTTGTTTTCATGTTTAAAATGACATTTTATTAAAACAGAAAAACGACATACACAAATCCAAGCAAACACACATGGATTGTTTTGATAGTTTGGAAAACATATTGTTATGTAATTTTATATATGTAAGATTAATCCACACATAAATTTGAGGAATGGTGTGACCAGTTTGACTATAATAATATTTTCTCAAAATATATGTACCATTTTAGTTTAAAACATGCATCATATCATCAAAACTATGAAAATCATTTTATAATGTTTTCTCTTCATTTAAAATTTTATTCATACTTGATTTGTAATATTTTCATAATGTTTTTGTTTCTTTGGTGTGTTGTTGCAACACACTTAAATGGTGATATAGTGTTCTGTTATAGCACACTTAAGTATTCCCCTTTATCAGCTCTTTTATAAGAGCTGTTATATGGATCATTTATCAGAACATTTTAAATCATTGATAAATGGTTCTTTATTATAAATTTTACAAGAGATTATATAATATAGTATTATTAAATAGAAAAATAATTCAGTCATATTTCAATTACACATTGATAATTTTTATTTTGTGTCATGAGTTTTAATTCTATCAAGTTCCACCATGTTTCGTTGATTACAATTATTATGATTATCTAGGTTATGTAAGATATAATTATTCCATAATTGGGATGGGTTCACATTCAATTAATAATCATCAAAGGAGTTTCCATCATTCTAAATGGTTAATTTGGTAGTGACATTGTTGAATGAGTAATATTAACACATCTTGTATTTTTCATAGTTGTGTGTATATTTTTTTGAAATAGTTTTCTATAAAGGTTTTTTTTAAAAATTAAAATGGAATTAAAAATAATAATATTTTTAGAAATGAATTTCAAAAAAACGGTTTAAATGATGTGTTTGTAATGGGGATTCCATGTTTATTTTCCATGGTTTTAGCTAAGGGGATTATGGTCATAATATCCGCATGTAATTCCATTCATATGATTCATAAAATGTTATTTGACTCATTCACTTGATCGAAATTAAATAGATAATATTTTGATAGATATATATTCCGATTAACCTTATAAATTAAATTAATTACTTCCAATGTGAGTGTTTTATTATGTGAAATTTTTTTATTTTTTGTTTCCATGTATTTTATCTATTCCAATATATTGATACAATATAAGATATGATCCATATGTAGAGTTTTTCCATTTGGTATTGGTTGGTTAGACTCTTGGGGATGCATAATGGGAATTGACATTGATGTGTACTCATGGGACTATTATATGAACACATTTGAGAGGTAGTTGAATGCAAAACTCTCGATTAGTATAATTTCATGTTTAATGTTATGGGCTTTATTGAGGCTATAATTTCCTCATCATATCATTTATTGACCCCAATAATATATGACATTTTAGATTGTGTCATAAACCTTGAACATATCAACATATGAGTGATACCATTCAGGACAAGAAATCAATAACAGGTTAATCTTGATAATATTGATTTTCCTTTACATATACTTGTTGTTGGACCCTATAGATTGGAAATTATAGTAAATGCGAGATATAATATCAATAATATGTTGTATCCACAATATTTTCTAGTATTTTGAGAATATTAATAGAGTGTAATCACTCCATAGTATCTATGATATTCATATAGTGGGTTTCCATTAAATATTTTTTTATAGAAGGAGAATGGTTTACCTCATTAGTGTCATTCATAAAAGAATAGTGGAGACCTTCTTGGTATATATAGTTATGAGGAGATTGTGCTCCCAATGATGTGTGTTTTCAAATGTCTATGTATGATTATGTGACTAAGAGTCTCGCATGTATTTTTATAATTATTGAATGATGGACCACATAACCAAGAAAAAAACCAACTTATGGTGATGTTTAATGGGATTTAAGTGATTGCGTTAAGCTCGAGGATCTTTTTTTAAATTTTATGTACGTTATTTTGTACTAGATAATTTTATTAGTAATGATGTATGCATGAATTAGTAATTTTTTATATAATGGTATAATATTCATAGTACGGTGATTATGTAACCACCTGCAATGATGGTGGAAGATTCATAAAACAGTCACAATGATTCTATCCTTGACATTAAAAATGTCATTATCTATATATCCACATATTCCTAGAACTGATCTTGGAAGATAATTTTTGATGATGATATTGATATAAGGAATAAATGTATTACTATAAATCTAATGTGTCATTCAATCAGATAGTGGGATCCATACAGAGTAATAACTCATGTAATATGTGATAAAAATAAAGGCCCTCAATAAGTAATATTTCTAATATATATAATGTGAACCTATTATATTTTTGATGAAAGTGAGTGAGAACTATGATATATTTTAAAACGGACAAGACCCATTATTTTTCTATCCATTACATCGACATAAGATTTTTAACAAAAATTTCATACATTGGGTGTTCCTTTAGTTCTCATATATTATATTTTTCAATACAATATTTTTATTAATGTTTATTACCTATATAATTTCCTATTATTATATTACTTAATACCACCATTACTTCCCTTGATATTTTTCATTTAGGATATTAATAGACAGTGATATTTTCAATCGGTTTTGTTGGACTAAGTTAAGGGATTCATTTTATATTTACATTAAGGACACTTAGTGATATAATATACTGATATGGGAGAGGATGTGTGGAATACATCATATTTAAATAAGGGTATAAGTATATTTTGATACCGTAGGTGGTATTTGGACTGATTTTTGTAGTACAAGTATGCTCTCTTAGGTTTTTCCATTCTTCATATAGTAATGGAATGTAGATATGACAATACCTAATGAACATGTTAGAGTTTTGTTTGGATTAATATGAGTTATATTCTCAAATATGTTCACAAGCATCCACATTATCACTATGACACAAAGACTCAAGGCTATTTGTGGAATCCAATTAAATCATTAGAGTCACCCCTAACATTGTTATTGTTATGAATTTTTTATATAGGGATGGGCATTTAAAAATGATTCTAGGATCAATCATTAATATGGAGTCGGACCTGTGGATAAATATCAGTACTATAATACTGGTTAACATTTTAGTGAAAGATATCCATGTGTGTGGGTCCTGAATAAATTTAGTTTTTTTCTATTATTATACTATATATAGATCTTTTTAAAGGGTAACGAGTTTATTTTTATTAACAAATAATACTTATACCAGCGGAATTATATATATTATGGATGATTCATATAATATAGAACATTTACTTTGATAAAATTTGACACTTTTAATGTTGAAAAGAATATAGTATATATAATGTTACTTTCTAGATTATGGGATGACACACCTAGTTTTGATTGAATGGATATGTAAATGTTTGATGTAAAAATATTTTGTAGACATTTCTATAACCCTTAATTGTTTAGTTGAGGAATATTCTTCCCTTGGTTGGTTTAGGCCCTCAACAGAAGTTAAAATCATCTTGAATACATGGAGGTGATTAGTAGATCCTGAAATGCTCCTACTAGAAAATTAACCGAGTAATGTTTGATGGTATGTTGTAAAATTAAATCAGTGTATCAGTTTAATTAGGATATATTAGGTTAGATGTGGGGATAGGATGCCCAAACATGTGAGGTAAATAAAAAGAATTAATAGCCAACATACATTTGTTTTAAAACTCATTTTTCCAATACATATATATTTTCAGGATTATTCACATTATGTTGACTTATGTCTGGGTTTGGGAATTACCTAATATGAAGGAATTAAGATGTTTTATGGTTCTCACATAGGTATAGGTTTCTCAATTATTGTGGATCAATATAACGTAATGTATATGGAATCGTAAATGGAATTATGGGAATTTTTTTAAGGTCATAAATCCAAAGGTATAATTTATAATTAATTCATACAACAAATTTGTTGGATGTTTTGATAAATGTATTATTATATGTGATTATTTAGATATAGATAAAAGATGATATATTATTATTTTATAATATTTTTTATTTTTCTTATTCATCCTCGATAAGAAAATAATAAAAATATTATTTTAAATGGAGAATTATTAAATAATTTGTGATCATTGACACAAGTCATTATTAAAAAAATATTGATTTCACATAAAATATTCCATGGGAAATGTTATTTAAATATAATGCTATTTTTTTTAAAATAATAATTGTTTTAAATGATGCTCTTTGTGATTTCAAAATTACTATAAAATTACTTTATATTGTTTTTAGAAGATAACTATAATGGATATTGGTTTTAGGAATTTATAATATCAAGATAAATTATGTAAGTATTTTTATATTTATTTTAAAAAGTTTTAAAAAATAAAATCATTTTTAACAAAATACCATATAAAATGTATATTTTATATATTATATTATTATCAGAAAACCCCTAGATACTAAGATGGTGGGTAAAATATTTGGTTAGTTTTGGTAATTGAATGCATATGCTGTCATTATCAAAAAATAGAAATAGTTGTGTATAATAGTTTGGAATCATTGAAAATTTTCCATATAAGTAACCTCAATTATCATTAATTATATAATTTATAATATATATTTTTTCATTTTGAGATAAAGTTTGGATTTCGGGTTTTGGAGTGGTTTTTTAGTGTAGTGCTTGAGAATACCTTCATGAGTTTGATTGTATCATAGATTAGAGATAATTTCATTTTGTTTGGTTAGTAATAACAATAGTTGGAGAACAAATTTAAAGGAATGTGTTTTTATAAAATATATTTAAGTGAGATAGAACCGTGAGACCAATAATTTATTAATTGATGGTGAATTTGAATTTGTAGGATTTCACATACTATATTTTTAAGGGTTGTGATAAATATGATTCATGATCATATAGGATTAGATGTGTGACATGACAGAATAAATTAGTAAATATTTTATTAAAGCCATGGAATTATTTTGATAGAGATCTCCCATTATATATAATGATAAATTTATTGAAAATTAATTTAACTAACACTTTCAACATAAATATTTTCATCATAATATTGAGTTGCAAAAATTACAGGAAACGATGAAAAAGGAATATCATATTTACTCAATCCATTCTCCTTTTATAAATTAAAATATAATAGTGTATAATTTCTCTTTTATGTAATATATTATTGTTATGAAATGATTATTTAATGTTCAATAAATCATCTCACCATTCATTTTTTTAAAGTGGGGATATTTTGAAAGGGATTTATACTATATCTTCACCATATCCACTATTATTTACACCATCTTCTTACCATTTCAATATCTATATCATGAAAAATACAAATAAAAGACAAGATTTTATGATAATTGAAAAAATTGATAATAACCATAGAATGAATCATTCATTGAGATCTGTTTCTCCATAATATTTCGTTAAAAATTGATTAATCATTCCTTTTACTGGTTTCCCAATGCTTCAAATAGACCTTAATAATTGGTTATTAAGGTTTATATAAATTGGTGTCAAAAAAACTTTAAAAAATGAAAGAAATATGTTTCGGGTTTAATTTTACAAAACATTCATTATATTTCACTATATTTCCCTCTAGTACGTTATTATTCCCCCCATGGAATCTAATAGCCACCCCCACCAAAAAATATTTTCAATAAAATAAATATACATTTTTTACATATATATTTTTTCAATTATTAATATTTTTTTAATAATAATTCTCGTTATATATTTATTAGCATTATTGAGAATCTATAACTATATATACAGAGTTTAAATATGACTTCATTCCAATGGGTGTTCATGTTTGTTCAATCTATTTTACAACAACTAATCTTATTCAGCCATAAATTTTACTGTAAATATCATGAAACATATTTAAAATCATATGAAAATATTACACATATGATAATAATTCATTTTATATTAAAAACACATGGAAGAACATAATCATGAATCCAATGTAATCTATGTAACATGATTTAATATGAAGGGAAGTCGTCTAATTATTTTTAAGGGCCTGGAGTTCACAAAACCCCTTTAATAAGTATATATTTTTCTCTATAAAATCATAATATATAAAAATAATATAATTGTTATTCTTCAAGAACAACATCAGGGGTACCTCTAAATCCTTTTCATAGAACTACATTGGTGTTCTTTCCCACATACTTCTCAGAATTTTGTATATCATCATGTTCTACTTCGGTTCACTAATGATCTACACTCCTTTAATTTAATTTATAATATTTAAAATCATTCCAATATTTTTTTATCATTATAATACATTTTATATTATCCATATTTTTATTCAATTATTTCCACTTACTCATGCCATTAGTTTTATCACATTTTCATGTGAGTTCCTCTTTTACCAAAGCTATAATTTTATCTTTTCCACTTCGAATACTCTCCTATTGTTAGGGTATTTATTTTTAGGAATATATATTCCTCGATAAATAGGGTTATTTAAATTTAGAAACCATTAATATCTATTTCATATAATTTTTAGCATTAATCATATTCATTGTACTCATCCACGGTAAGTTATATTATTTTTGTAACCTCCTTGTGATCATTAAATCGGTTCTATGATACATAACACAATATTCTGACAGGAATTCATGATATATAAAATAAATTATTTTTTATAGATTTGAATAACATTGATTTAAGATATTTATTTTCAAGAGATCCTAATTTTGTTTTAATATTATATGTTAAAACCCCAAATAGGTGAAACTAAAATATTCCAAAAAATGACCATTAAATTATATCATGTCAACTAGAAAACTATTTTCATAAATACATGTTATGATTATCTATTATATATGGTCATTTAACTATTATTGGTAGACATAAAACCACAGAACCAATAAATGAGTTTGATCATTCCTATGAAAACAATCCAATATACCGATTCAATTTATCATATGTTCAATAACCAATACATTAAATAAGGCTTCATAAATATGAACATGATTTGTTAAAATTGGATGTTTTTTGTTTGAAAACTCATCTTCCAATGTAAAAAATTACAAACAAAAAAATCATGTCAACCAACTAGTTTTGTTTCAAAATAAACAAGAAAAACCTCATTGCTTCGATAAAGATAGAAAAAATTAATTATAAAATTGAGTTAGAAAAAATTACAGTATATCACAACATGATAATAATTTCCATTAAAAAATTAATCATTTCCTTATATATTGATACAACACAAAAAATAACCTACTATAAATGCAAATTTTGTTCTGCATAAAAATTATTCTAAATAACTATTGCAAAAATAATTAGAAATCAAGTTGTGGACGTTAAATTTAAATAATCAAACCTCATAACATGGTTATGCAATTTTTATAACATAGGTAACTAAAAAATAGGAACTAAATTGATTATTCGACCAAATTTTGTTTTTAAATAATTAATTTTATAAAACTAATTTGTAAGAAAACAATTATTTTATAATTTTTTTATAATATTCATATACCACTTTAAATATAATTTCGCAATAGATATCATAATTTCAAAAAATGTGTGTTTAAATATGATCATTGATTTATATAAAAATCACCCTTTTCTAAAAATATTTTATATTATAAATTGAATTTTACCTTGGGGACCGAATGTAATGTATGCCATAAATTATATTTTCATTTATTTGATATAACTAATGATATGGTAATATCAATTGGAAATGTTTTTCAGTATGTTTTATCTCTAATTATTTTACCTCTATTTAATTTGTATTAGTATAAGAATATTATTATTTTTTAATCTCTACTACTGAAATTTAGCTAAATAATTTATTGCAATTATGAATCTGAATTTTAAAACACATTACAATTTCAATGGGAAATAAAATAATGATTTTATATTATTTTATTAATTCAATATTTACTCACCCGATGTTGATTATTTTGTTTGTGATGTTATATTTTATAGTGCTATAATAGTTAAACAGAGTATCACCAATAAAATTATTAAAAAAAATCAAAAGTCATTGATTTTAGGGGATTGTATTTATATAATATAAAATGAACTCAATAAAATAATAAATGTGGGTAATTATATTTCCTAAATGTCCATGATAAATACATTATATTAATCCATCATTATCTTTTAGATAATATTAATAAAAAGATATTTAATTGTGAAATGTATTATGAATTCATTGGATAGTGTGCCTATCAGGATAAGTCATCTACATAGATATGGAGGGGCTAGATTTGGGGGACAAATTTTTTAACAATTTTCATTTAAAAAACAATCCTTTATGAATCATTAGATTGTGATCCACTGATAAATAAATTAAAAAGCCTCACACAATCATGTAAAAATAGGGAAAGGGAATCAAATATTTTTTGAAGGATCATATCTAATGTTTAATCCTACTTATGTTTTGAGTCTGGTAATTCCATACACCTCATATTCTATTCATTACATCCTAAAGAAAAATTCAAAAACAATATTTTATTCATTATCCCACAAAAATGGTAGGAGTTATTTCTAACATTAAATATTCCCACTTCAATAAAAAAATATTATTACAAGAAAAAAATAATATAACCAGTATAGATCATGTTTAATAGTAAATTAAATATGAAGATACACTTCTTTGAGACACCCAATTATTAAAGTATGAATCACCTATAGTTAAAACTTTTATTTTTATACACATGAATTCTCAAATCAATATGATATCTTTCGGTGAAGCGATATTCATTATATTTTGATCACTAAAGAAGAATCCTTGACATAAAATGAATACAATGTTTGTAATATTCATATATCTCACCGATATAAACTCTATTTACTGATGCTTTTTTACAATATTAGCTCTTTAGAATACATCAATAGGGTTCGTCCTATTTCTCTAAACAAATCATGATAAACATTGATGGGATTATCATAATCATCAATCCAGTGTGTTTCTACATCATCCACCCCTTTTTATCTAGACAAACATGAAATCTTTAAATCACATTGATCTCTAACATTTTATATAATCACATAATCTTCATCATCTCATATGAAATTGATACCTAAAATTGTAGAGTCATAAAGATCTATCAACAAAAAAATACCTGGTGATAATTAATTCATAAAAATGAAAAAAAATGTGAATATAGTGTTTATTAAGAATAATCTATGTGGAATAAATGATTATGCAGATATCACCCTAAATATATAACATACATCAATAGGATATGTCAAATAATTGGTTTTAGAGAATATTATCGTCTGTGTTTCTATATTCATCGTTGTTTCAAATGGA
The DNA here is from genome assembly GCA_963277665.1 of Viscum album. Taxonomy (NCBI): domain Eukaryota; kingdom Viridiplantae; phylum Streptophyta; class Magnoliopsida; order Santalales; family Viscaceae; genus Viscum; species Viscum album. The sequence continues at coordinate 835,338,061 of OY728143.1, read as the reverse complement.
CTATTTCATTCAAATCTAATAATGGATATATTGATGAAGGGGTTATTTTATTCCCATAAACAACTAAAAAAACTATGTAACTCACTTAATTAGCACAAATTGGTATTTTATTCCATTAGTTTTCAAAATATATATATAATTACCCATGTTATTTGATCTTTACAAATTATTCTACAAAAATAAATATGAAATGAGATTTATGACATTTATAAAATTATTTATATATTTCCAAAGCCCACTAAAACTATTATAAAATATATATAGAAAATCACCAAACCTTCTATAAAACACTTATTAGCATCACGAAACTCCCTTCCATGATTTTTAACTCCACACAAACCTCATCCTGAACAATCAAACACTATCAGATCCATAGATGTTTAATTCATCAAATAAATCAACCCTAGCATACCATGAACCATGGGATCTTCAAGTGAAATTAAACTAACCAAAAAACCACTATGTTCATCAGTATCACCCTTTAGATTTCATAAAAATTATTCAAAATCCTTAGGGATACCATATCCCACTAATGTAACTTGAGGCTTTAGTCTCCACTTCCTCACAATGATGTGTTGAGACTTATATGTGATCTCATTAAATGTAGGAACATTAAAATAATATCCCTTCTCTATCACTAAGGGAGATTATTTGATGACGATAACATGCCTTCCACAAATCAAAAATCTTTCATTAATAAATTTATCATGAATTACAATCATGGTTTGTTATCATGACCAATCATCTTTAGAATCTAATGATCAAAAACACCCCCTACAATTTGAACTCACCCATATACATATATTTCTCTACCTATTTGATAATAGATTCCTAAAAACTATGGGTGAACTCAAAATACTTATATTCAACTGCTTGGGGTGTTTGAACATAATATCTCAGCATTCACTCCACAAATCTCTCTCTTGGGATAGATTTTTTTAAAATGTCTATTGTATCCTCTTTTTTAGACATCTATTTAGGAATGATTTCTTCACGAGAAATAAAGTATTTGATAATAAAATATATGATATCAATATTATTATAAAAATAATTTTTTCCCTATATTTCTAAACATCCCAATAAAACATAGATTATCACACTACATTTTAAAAATCCGGTCTTCATAAATTATTATATATGAAAACTGAACATGCGTCCATGTAAACTGTGTAAAAGAATATTTCAAGGATATATATTGAACATATTCCATGATGAGAGTCACTAAATTTAGTTGCATAATATACTAGCTAACATACCCCTCATTCAAAAATAAAATGTAGCATGATCTTTCCCTTCTATCCTTGCAGTCACTTACACAATATATATTCATAAATCCAAACATGTTAAAATTTTATTGTGTTTTTATATCAAACTATAGTTCAAATGTTCCATTCAATTATCTCAATATTTTATTAGTAGCTAACTAGTGAGACTCTTTAGGATTAGTTTAAAATCTTGAACATAAATTCACTATATAGGTTATATCTAGCCTTGATTCAGTAAGATAATGAATTCAGATAATGAGTTTTCTAAATTACGTTTAGATAAAAATATTTCAAGATTCATACATGAATAATTTTATTCTAACTATAATGATGGTTAAAACTTCATTTTAATATTCCATTCCAAACCATTTTATAGATTCATTATAATTTTTTGGAGATATAATGATGCAATTAAGATTCTACTCAATCTGAAATCCGAGATAGAATGACATTTAACGGATCATGGGCATCTCAAAATTATCGTTTATATTATCTTAAAACAATTTACATATAAATTCCTTATCTCCAATAATAAATATTTCATCCACATAATAATTTATAAGGATTTTTCCTTTGATAGTTTTTTTAAAATAAATATTTAATAAAATATTACCCTTAGTAAACATAATATATGTTAAAAACCCATATAAATTTGAAAAATAGGAACTTAGGGTATGTTTCAAACTATAGACTTACTTCATGAATTTTAAATACCCGCTACAATCCTATCTAATATAAACCATCTTGTTTTCAAATATAGACTTCTTCTATATTAGCACCATTTAGAAAGGTATAATTCATATTCATATGATAATTTTTTTAATTTTTGGGAGTATACAATTCCATGGACATTGTAACAGTCCCCAGTATTTTCACATGTGAAAATTAATCATAAATTCAGACCCCATATTTTTTAAAATATCCATTGCACACATATATAGATCTATTACCAAACACATAATCTATATTATTAACATTTTCCATAAGACCCACCTATTTTCTATTCCATTTTTTTTATATTGAATGAGGATCACATGAAATTTTCTTCTAAATTTGATTGAGTTATTCGTTCATTTCTTCCACCCATTCATCGTGTTCAAAAGTCTGACACACTAATCTCAGTTCAATATGAGAATCATGTGATAATTGGCTATCAATTAGTAATCTTATTCACATAATTGAATCATTCTGATTCCTAATGTCATTCTGTATATCAAAATCCTTCATTAATTTTTGGAACTGATTTCAATTACCACCATTATTTTTATCATCATCTCTAGTGATTCAATTAACTCTAGAATTTTTTTCAATCTTCTGTTATATCATCTATAACAATCCTCATTAGGTAAATTAACCATGAAAATACCACCTTTATCCTTTTAATCAAATTTCTCTTACCTATTCCAGCTGATGATAATATAAAAATGGATGAAAATACCATCAAATATTATACTATTTTTTTTAACCAAATTTCATATGGTGTACAATTTATTTCCGGAATCATGATACATCTATTTTAAATGTGCACTATTGTACACACTTATTCTCTCCAGATATGTTTTGAAACATCATATTTCATCAATTATATTCATTCAATTTCCCTTCTCCATCTATTCATTATATCAAAAAACATTATATTGTTGAGTGTAAGGTTTTCTTTGTTGATTCTTGATATAATGTTTTCTAGGATTAACATCAAATTCATAACATGTGTATTGTTTCCCATTATCTGATCATAGTCATTACTGGAAAAGGGGTGTATCCGAATTCATCTATGCCCCCAGTTTAGAAAAATGGTGGGTATAGGTATTTTTTATTATCTATACCTACCGTTTTATTAAAACATTTGGTATTCATTCCCCAATTTCAACCCATCATCGAGCTTCTCCTCCCCACTCTTCCATCATGCTCCCCCATGTGAACCCTCTCTTCCCTAACCTCTACCTACCATCCCTGAACTCCCCTATAGGACCAGCTTCTCTCGTCCATCCGACCTCTACCTCCGGGACCTCTCTTCCGCTCTCCAACCTCCACCTCCTAGCCATCCGACCACCACTTCTCAGATTTCTCCTTCCCTCCCCTACTATCGCCTCTCTGCTCTGCCTCCGCACCCAACTTCATCCTATAAATATTCACCACTGCCTCAACATCTCATCCTACACCTCTCTTCATGTAGCCTCTCTTAGTTCCATCACCTCTGGATATGTCCCCCGAACCCCTCTCATCTCCCTCTCATCTGGAATTTTCCGTTCCCAAATCATTGCATGTATGATTTTAATTTCTTCTCCTTGATTTTTTATTCATTCTAAACGAATAAATTTATATTCTAAAAACTTCTTAAACAAGTTTAATAAACAATTTTTTTTATTAATTTTGTATTTAATAAATGATCATTCATCTTTTCCATAAATTATACTCCCTCACATTGTTATTTCAATATCATTTTTTAATTACAATGTTTTATACCGCTTCATTTTGTTCTTTGGATATAACTAAAAATACTACTAATTCATGATCATATTTTTAATGTCCTTTATAATTTCCTCATCCCACCTAAACATTTCATCAATTTTCACATATTTTCCTCCTAATTTCATGATCCATAAGTTATTTCATTACAGCTTATTATACATAATAGTGGAAGTAGCATTTTTCCAGGATTTCCTATCTTTATGAGCCCATATCATTGAATACCAAAAATTAAGAGACTGATTTTTATTTCCCATTGGAATCAATATTCTCTATCTATATCACCTCCCATTTATTTCTACCATAGATTTTATTCTATTTGTACACATTTGGGATTCCTTGGTTACGGACGATGTCTGTTTTCACCCTCTTGATGCCTCATGTCTAGGCAGTGCATTACCTCAGTGTTAAATTTGTGGAGATCAATATTTTCATAAATTTTTGTTTCACTTGACTCATAATAATATTCATTGTAATTCATATTTGCAATGAATAATGTACTTCTTTAATTTTCACCATCGCATGATCCATATGTTTACCCAATGAAATGATGTATGGGCCATATATTCTTAATACCCATGATGTATTGTCAATCTCATGTTGTGGATATTGAGCTTCCTCTCTATATAACATGGGAAAATATTGTCAACTATTTGATAAAATTGTTTCTCACTAAATGAAAACCATATTCATTCCCAATATTGAATATAAATCTAGCATCTTGTAATCAGCAACTGCACCTGGCCACTCGTGAATCTGATTTATAATCATGTACGACCATTTATTGATGAGTTATAGTTTATTCACAAGGAACTAAATAAATTCAAAGAAATACATATAAAATTTCCCAATCTTTTTCACATCTTATTCCCTGTTCCACTCTCGATGCATGACATTTCCCACCACCGAGGACATCTTCATTATCAAGACATTCAATTAAAATATAATTGGGTGAACATAGTCTAAGAACTACTGCAATCCCTTGTGAATTAAAACATAACTCATATATATCATTTATTGCATCCGACCCCCTTAATTGATCACCGAAACTCCCCAGTCGTTCTTTCCTTTTCACTATAAATGTTCTGTTATACTATGAAGAAAAATATTATGGTATATAACTTCCACAACACCAATAATGTCCTTGAAATATTTAACATGCAGGTTGATTAATGATCAATCTAACTCCATGTAATGTTTTAATGATATAGTGTAAGCCTACTCCAGAATTAAAACAATATAGTGTATCTCCAAACAAGGGTGGCCCCATGATTACATTAAAAAACTATGGTTATATGCTCATTCAAAAACATATCCTAAACACTATATAAAACATTTAGTGTCCCACATTTAATCTATATTATCCACACACATCCTATAAACTATACATTCATATTCTATTTTACAATATCACAAATTCTAGAGCACCGTTATTTTTTCTTGAAAACATAGGCAACTCACCATGTCAAACCATGTAAATGAAAACTCATAATTAAATAATCATTTAATAATTCAACTAGAGTTCATTAATAGTCTCAGCACTGTTCTATAAGATTATCATGAGTTTTTAGGGCCATGCACATAATAACGTTTCCATTTAAAACTATAAATTCTATCAAAACAATAACTCACTGAGTGTATTTATCTCAAGATAACCACGAATATCCATATTCCTGAACCCAAACTCATCCATGTGTGTTATTTCCCATGGGAACTGGACATTATATCCACAATGAATACAATTGTTCTACCACAAATGTGTCGATGTATCCCAGGCTAGGAATTTGAATGAGAATTCCCTTCCCAAAACCATTCAGAAGGATGAATTAACTAACACATAGGTATGTATCTCAGTGAACCGATGTAACCTAACACACCTATCAGAAATAAATTTTCAAATTTCAATGAATTGATATCATAATATAATGTTTTTACATATTCCTCACACACCTAAATGTCTCTAAAAAGGGTCCAGCCAATCTAATGGGTTTCCCTAAAAGGTCAGAATGTCAAAAATTCCAATGTTAGAGTCATGATAAATAAGTTAACTAGTATCTCAAAACTAGTTCACACATTATTATTAGAAGTGGTCATAACTGTGGGATGCACTTATCCCCGTCTCAAGGTAACATGTTTTTTAACATTCCAAATACATACTTTTTTGTTTCAACAACCCATTGAAATTATTTTAGACCTATATAGTCATAGGTCAGGGAAAATACAATAGATTCACAAGTAATCACTACACATATCTAAACATGTTCACTAATAATATTACTTATATAGAAATTCACTGTAGTTTTAGATACTCCTTATCATAGGGATTCTACATAACTCTAGCACTCTCAATATCCCAAACCACCCAAACATTGGGTCCCACATATACTACCCACCATGTTTCCAATATATATATATATATATATATAATTAAAAAATATTTTCATTACACATTAAAATATTATATTAACCCTAATATTCCCCAATAATGGTTTAGATAAATAAAATTTAAATGAAATATTATAAATAAAATATTCTTAAATTTTTATATTGAATTTTATTTTATATGGTACCTCATTGTAAAAATGTAAAGGAAAATAAATATATACTTTAACCATTTATATTTACCCAATACTACATAGATATGCCACAATTAAATATGATTTCAATTACATGTTATATAAGAAAACATTATTTATGTAATAATTGGTATTTTTTTAGTTAGAACACTTTGATAATCTCTCCATGTAGTCATAGAACATTTCTTTTATCATTTATGGTATTGGATATGTAAGATGAAACCATACCCTGAAATGAAAAAAACATAATTTTTTTCAAACACTTGAATTAACCATATCAAGTCATATTTCACGTAAACAATAAAATATCATCATGCACATTATTTATACATTCTAGATATGATTATATAACAGACCCACTCATGTCATATTATGCCCTGAGATGAATCCATTCAATACATCACATCATATTTAACTGTATCACTTATGGTTGAATTACAAAAAATTATATAATCGAATAGTAAAACAGAAATTTAATCCTTGATAACATGGACCTTCCTCCTAAATGGGTCGGCTAGTCCCAGTGAAAAGCTCCATACAATTTCTCAACACATTCTTATTTTATTTTTTACCTTTCCAAAATAAAAAGACAAAAAAATCCTCTAATATGATTTTATTAGGTCCTACCACCATATACAACCAATAGGTTCACGGACCACTGGTAGATATAATATGCTAAGAATGACTCCCCATATTTTGGAGAGTGCTGACTAATAATGAAGGTGAAAAAGGGTATGGTGTGTAGACTATACCAACATATGCGATTAAAAATAGTATAAATAAACATACTAATATAAAAATTTGTAAATAATACATTTAATTACAAAATGAAGTGTTTCAATAATAACAAAAATAATACACACAATAAAAAACTTATTTTATGAAATACATTGAGGATGTCATAATATAACTTTATATCAGATGATATAACTATGAAAAGTATGAAAAATGGTCTTGAGTTTCAACCTGGACCCAACACCCATTCTTATTACTTTAATCCATGTAAACCAAAACATCAAGAGCTTTTGAAAATTTGAATATACAATATAATAATGATAACAACTCGGCTTCCCATGTTCCAGGGTAGAAAGTGCAGGGTTTTAGTATAACATGGTATGACTCCAAAATTGTTGTCTGTAAAATTAAAAAACATTTTTTTTCATTTATATGCGTTTTAATAATCTTTTATTGGATATCGTGTTAATATTTAAAAAATTTATAACGTAAATAGAATTCTAATAAAAATAATACTGATGCTCGATCTCTAAAAAGACAGTCAACATTATATTGTATCTATATTTTCCATCATTGTAGTTTCTATAGTCATGGTACATGTCAAATTGTAAATGTTAACAATGTAAAAAAACAACGGAAAAATGGAATATTAATTTTAGATAACCCAGATGGATCAATATATAATTCTCTCTTAATAAAACTCATACAATATACAAAGGGGTGATCCTTTCCATTATTCCAATGAATGTTTCAAGTCTAAACTCAAGGAACCATCCATGACATTTAGAATAATGGTAGAATTATAACCCATATCTTATAAAGATGTATTACAACAAAATAGATCAATTCTATTTTAGTTAACTCATCATTCAAAATTAAATGATTTTATTCCATAAGAATCCAAAACATTAGTTGATGACACTTGATACATCAGACATTACCTAAATCCCAGGGGAGATTCACCTAGTCATTTCACTAAAATTTCCCCCATTTTAATTTCTAATGAGAACCCAAATCATGGTTTGTGTAATATTTATTATTTTATATTATTCAAAAAATTTGTATTTTATTTTTCAAATGAATTTAATATCATTTATTTTAACAGAATGGCCTTTTTAATTTTAATAGTGTTGTTGTGACTTGTTCCAATTTGTATGCAGTAGGTGTTTTGGGGCAATTATTTTATAAAAAAAATCATTAAGTTATTTATTTCATTAAATTCATCATCTAGAATAGTTATACCAATATTTTATTCCCTTGATTATTTAATATAAATTATCTAAATGATTTTAATTCTTAGAGATGAAGCAGTTTTCATTAAAAAAATCTCTATTTAAATTTAATTTTTACCCATGGGAAATAAGAAATTAAATTAATATGGTGATCATTTAAAATTGTTTTGAATATGGGTGAATGTTTTATATCTCCCTTTATTTTTAAAGAACATAAACCATGTTTAAGGGTGTGTATTATTGTTATTATTTTAATGTTACACCTAAGGGAGGACAAGCTATTTTATCTCTTCCTTAGTTCAACTATAATGACACATACCACTCTATCATAGACATGTAACCTTTCTTTGCCCATTATGAAATACCTTGTTGTTCATCCCTTTATTGGATAGAGTTAATAATTTTTTCATTTATGTTGAAAGGGATGGAATTAATTATAAAAAATAAGGAACTAGCAATACAAATGTTAATTAACTATTACATTTTTATGTTCTAATTGTTTTATTTTCCATATAACGTATCCCTTTATTAAATATGGTTTATAATTTATTTTGGAAGATAAATTTTTTTCTTGTTATAGAAGGGATAAAAGTTGGTTGTATCGTACATATAGCATTTCAACCATATTTCAAAAAAACATTGGATAATTTTTTAGATTTGGCATTTGATAATTCTTCGAATAGAGTTTTTATATTGTTTACATGCTATAAATGTGTGGGACGACCTTGGTTATGTTGGGAAAAAGTTATCTACAATACAACAAAACATGTATTAAAAAATCTATTTTTTTTGTATCTCTATGGAGAGACCAGTCAATGTTCTACTGTTCATGAACAAAATGAAATAAGTGTAATATAGAATTTGATATTTGATTGGTTTCTATTTTTTTATTACCCAAGAGAGATAGTATTCCATTTATAGAATACACTAATAACAATACACATGAGGAAAATTTATAAGGTGATGATGAGAGAGTGAATAATTTATGGGATGATTACAGAACTCCAGTATATTAGGAATGTAATAAAACTGACAGTGTTAGAATTTTAAATAAGGATATATCATGGGAATAACATGTCTGGAATTTCTCATACTACTATTTATTATATAATTATGTTTTTGAAGGACTTTATTCTTGATGGTGAAGATATTCCCACAAATATTTATGATGCATTAAAGTTAATTAAGAATCATCAATTTGTTATTAATAATTTCCATGCTTGTCTGAAATAATGTAGATTATTTTGGGAGGAAACCACTGATTGTAATGAAGGTAAAAGGTGTGATACATCTGGATAGAAGACAAATTCAGATTGAACACCATATTGTGTGTCACAGAATGTCTTGTGGCACATTCCATTGATTCCAAAACTACAAAATCTATTCATGTCTAAAGAAATCTTAGCCAACATTTGATGGCATGATGATGAAATAATTAAAGCTAATGATGAGTTGGTTCATCTTGCAGATAGATTATCATGGAAAACATTTGATTCACAACATGATGATTTTTCAGTTTAGGTACGTAATGTCTGGTTGGGTATATCATGTGATGGTTTTAATCTGTTTGGTCATATGATTACTTCTCACCGCATGTGGCTTCTTTTTATTCATGTTTATAATCTTCCTATGTATATGTTTATTAAAAAACAATCCACTTTCTTGAGTATACTGATATCTGGACCTTATGATCCTGTTAATGATATAGATGTCTACTTGCTTCCTTTAATAATAAAGTTGAAACAAAATTGGTATTTGGGTGTGTGTCAATTTAATGCTTATTCAGAGAACACGTTTTAGATGTGTGCTAACATTTTATAGACCATAAATGACTTACATTCTTATGCAATGATATATGGGTGGAGAACGAATGGAAAACATTCATGTCACATTTTTATGAAGAATGCATGATCGATATGTCTTAAATATTTTCTTAGTTTTAGTTTCATAGTGCATCAAATATTCTTTCCAATAGATCATAAATATAAGAAAAATAGTCACTGGTTTGATAATACCATTGAGACTGAACACCCACCTCAACAAATTTCATGAATTGATGTGCTTAATGAATCAAAAAAATTCAGTTTCTCATTATGTAATGGTTAGTTGAAATCATAAAAGAGAAATAATGTTGAACCTGAATCCACTTACAAATTGAAAAGGTGAAGTATATTTTTTAGATTCGATATTGGTCCAAAAATTTGTTACTTCATTATTTATACTTAATGAATATTGAGAAAAATATTTAAGAAATTTCGTTTTCAATTCTCTTGAATATTAAGGGGATAACCAAATATGACTTCTCATCACGTTGGGACTTGTTCGATTCTGGTATTATACCAGCACTGCACCCTATGTTTATTAGTGAAAACATATGAAAAGTTCAGTGTGCATCTTATATAATGACACCTTCATATAAATTTCAATTTCTAGCAATATTGGTGAATATCAAGGGTTCTAATGGCTATTCTAGCAACATATATAAATGAGTGAACATAAGAGATGTGAAACTAAAATATCTAAAAACTCAAGATTATCACATCTTTCTCACGAATTGATTTTAATATAAATTCTACATTTTCTATCCAATAATATAAAGTTGAGTGTGATTCACATGTTCCATTTATTTAGAATCCTTTTTGATAAATGGTTATTCATGTCATTGTTGATAAAAATGCAGCACGAGGCACCATTACTTTTATGTGATTGGAAACTATTTTTACTTTATCCTTTTTTCACTTCAATGTTGCTTTTAATGGTTCATATTCCAACTAAAAAACGTATTGGGGGAGTAGTTGGTTTTTGGTGGATGTGTCCTACTAAAATAAATATGTTCCCAATGAAATCATATGTTTGAAACTAGAATTATCTTAAATGTTCAATTGGGAGGTGTTATTTGGCTCAAGAATGTATGGATATTTGTTCAACGTATATGTATGATTCCACCAAAAGACAAAACCATCCAATGAGAAATGAATATGACTAATATGGGGAAATTGATCACTCATTTCAATCTCTTACTCAAACAGGAGGAAATGGTGGGTCTTATACATTGGTTATATTGAGCCTTGAAGAGTGAGAGATGGAGCATCACAAAATGTGGTTACAATGTGGTTTTTTAAATCACTATATCAAGTAAGTTATTTGGATATTTATATGTTATCTCTTATTATGAAATTTCACATATACCATACACATTAATAATCATTTTATCTTGGTAACATAAACAAATTATACGTATAGATCATTTATTTTTTTCATTTGATAAGGAGAGAGAATTTTCATAGCTTAGAGTTTCATGATTGGTTGAAATCAATGGTACTATGAATACATTAATTAGTTTAAAATATAGATATCAATTTAATTGTATTATTCAAATATATGTCAGGTGTTGATTTTACTTGTTGACTCTATTTATCACAAATTATGTTATTTGGATTTTTTTCCTAATTCTGTTGTTTGTGAATGAAAGCCTTTAATAATAAATGAGTAAATTTTTTTATATAATGGATTGGGTAGTGAAAATGGAAAAAAAACATGATGGTGTTGTGTTATCTGCTAAAATGGGTGGTTATGCCAGGGTATTAGATAGTCATCATTTATATAAGGATGTGTATTATTATGGACTTATTGAAAAAATATTTATTTTGGATTACTAATCTCAAGGTAGTGTCACTATGATGAAATTTAAATTGTTTTATTCAATGAGATGACAATATACATTTATTGATGAACATGGATTCAGATTTATTTATATGAGTCGATTTTTGTGTTACGATGAACCATTCATTTTTGAACCAATGAAAAAACATTTGTTTCATGTGAATGACCATCTGAGACATGATTATGGTGTAATTAATGACGTAATCCCCGGACTTTATTTCATGATTATGGTGGTGAAATTGCCACCATTAACACCCATGTTGGTGTAGGCCAAAATATTTTATTAGATGAATCATGTTGTCCCACTGTGAGAGTTAATGTTGAAACTGACTTAGTGGTCATAAATATATACAAGAACCCATATATTTTCTTTGTTCAACATGTTTAAATTGACATTAGTTTCTCAGGTTAGTATTACATTAATTAGATTAATTTTTTTTTGTTTGGAATGATATGTTTTTTTATTTTTATAGTTTTGTTTCATAATTTATATTTATATCAATATACAAAATATGTTTTAAATATTTTATTTATAAATAATGTATAACTTGGTAATGTAATTTTAAAATCTATTTTAGTTATATCATTGTAATCATTTGTACTATTAGTAATTAATATAAGTCTAATTGGTTCCTATCATTAATGGCTGATTGATTTACGTTTTATGCATGATTTGTAAAAAATATTTCTATAAACATTACATTTCATTCATGGGTTGATTATTCCAAATACTACAAAAGGAAGAAGGATGGGACTGCATGATCTCAATTGATTGGGACGTGAGCATGAATTTCCTCCTTCACATCCACCAGTTAATATAATAATAGTAATGATTTTATTCTGAATTTCATATAATGTCATGTTTAAATATATTATCAGTTTTTATGGACCTTCAGTTCAACCAGTTTTGACTACTAATCATGTTAGCATGGGAATGAGTGGGGATGATTCTTGACAAAGATGGATCACTCGTCATACACATTTTGAAACCGACCCACCATCAGACACCCCTTCCACCACACCTTTCCATCTTCCTCAAGAGTCTCTAGGAATTGTTTTATTCATGCCCTCATCATCATCTCATGCACACTATTATTCACATTTCATCTCATTGTTGCTTTCAAGTATGATCCCACGGATGCCTCCATCATCTCATTTTTTCTCCTCTTCCCATATGATCACTACACCATATCCACAGAAGTTTCCACCTTTACAATATCCATATAAAAATGATGTATCCCCCATCCTACTACACATATGCATCCATGTATACACCACCTCTAATTCCTACCATTCCTCCAGCATCTGATGTGTCTATTCCATTAGCTCCAACTCTAGTACATGATGTCCATCTAGAGTATGCACTAGAACATAAACTTTCTATAGAGGCTACTGACTCCAGACATCCAACAGATCCATCACAGTCTATTGAGTAGACTATATGAATTTTTTATTATAAATTATTTTAATTATATAATTTTATTTTTTATATCTTGTATCAAGAAATAATTCTTCATTCCCCCCCCATATTTGTCACATTTAGTGGGATCATATGCTAGATGACGTGGGATCACTCAGATGAAGGATGTTTGGAATCACCAGACACAACTAATGGTGGATTACAATCGACAAAATCCGATAGTAGGTCCAAATGAAACGCAGTATAGATGTTTCATAGCGAATCTGAAAATGTATCATGATATCATTCCGGTGGAAATAATGTCATGTAGACATATCAGCAAATAGATCAAGGAAAAATCATGTGAGAAAATATTGTTGAGAAAATTTCATATAGTCATATCTATATTATTGTTGTATTTATATGAAATAACAAGTTCATTGTAGATTCAGTTTAACATTCCAAATGAAGTAGATTCTAATACTACAAGATTGATTATTGTTGGGGAGGTCTGGATTTGATACAAGCATGAGTTGAATACTGGATGGAAGAGTATGTTTGTTACGGACATAGAGTGGGTACCCATATTTCCATGACTATCCAAAAATTCAATATGAAAAAATGATTGCACATTGTAAGAATATTATGTTTTAGGTAATCTCAATATTTAATGGTTTTCATATAAAATTTAATTCTTATTACTTGTATTTGAATTTATTTAGGATGTTTTAGAGAAAAACATAAGTAATAAGGATTAAATGACATATTTGGACACATTATGGTTCACTACAATGACCGATCAGTAGAAGAACTGGGTACATTAACTGGGTATTGCTATGTTATACATCATGTTCTTGTGAAAATATTATTGAATACACATAAGCTAGATTTGTTCATTTTTCATATATGGTCCTAATCTAGATTTTGCATTTCTTCTTTGTAGAAAGCTGTATTGGTCATCAATGTTCATATACCCCATGCCAAAATATTTTTCTCCAGTATAATGAAAAATTATGGAAGTGTAGTAAATGTACATACAAAAGATAAATTTTTAATGTTTTTTATTTATATTTTAAATATTTATATGAAATTTATAATTTAATTGGATTATAATTTTGACAGTCTACCATGGAGGCAGTCGATGGTAAGGAAGATGACAACTTCAGCACACATGTTCATTTATGTTGGTTATTAGGTGATGATCACTCGGGGAGAGTATGATGTCGGCTAGGTAAAAACATCATCCCTCTATGTAGTAGTCATCATCAAGCTCCTTTCAGGCCTACAAATCATCTGAGATGGAAATCAATCATGATGAAGAAACTGAGGCCATGAAAAAAGACTTAGAGAAGAATGAAATATGTTGTTTATGACTGATAATTTCATTAAATCTATAATAGTTTGACTCAGTTTCTTCCATCAGAGGCTATTGATACTTTCGAATCATATATGGTGTTAATTCCCTTATTAAATGATGCATCTATAGATTCCAATGAGTGTCATAGTGGTGATGAGGTAGTGGTGAGAGAGTTGTTTGTGGTAACGATATTTTTGATGTTGTTGTTGGTGACGAGGTTGCTAATAATGATGCTAGCGATGACGATGATGATGATGATTATAGGAATGGAAATGGTGATAGGGATGTTAGTGATTGTGGAAGTTAATCACCTCTATTTCTGAAATATTATGGTGACATATGTATGTAATTTAAGAACATGAATTGAATTCTTATATGGATGATAATGGTTAATTAATTTTCTTCTGAAAAGTTATAAAAAAAATTTCAAATGCATTTTTATAAACATAACATTATAATCCTTAGTAACTACTTCTATTTTGGTTGGTATTGGATGTGACTTATTCTATATTTGGTATGTATTAGATACAACAGTTATAATACTATTTTCATTCATAAAAATGAATCTTCAAGGAGGTGAATTAATTTTATTCATATGCCAAATAGTTCATATTTCCAGTGGGTGGATTCTAGTGATTCTATTAAATGGTTGGTCTCCAGTTTCTGGGGCTCATTTTTGAAATTTGAACAATTTATCTTGACAATAGTGGATGATATTCTCCAAATTATTTTTATTTGAAGATGAAAACTAAATTTCATAGTGGTATAGATGAGGGTTATATTGTAATGGTTATATGGTTCATTCACCATTCAAATGAACTAGGAACTAATGGTATTCAATAAATGATATGATATATAGATCATCATTCTGTGAATACTCTTGATCAGTTTGTTTCATTTTGACTGTCAAACATTTTCATACATCCTCAATTCAGATCAACAAAATGATCAAATTGATTTGATGAAGATCATTCAATTTTCAACTTCATGTTGATCTATATCAAAAAAATTTGAATATAAATGATTTGAAAAACAATCATTACATGTTACACTTGTTAATAATTTTCCCGAACTGATGATATTCCATAATAGTAATTTATTTTGTATTAGGCCATTTATTAATCTCAATTGAATAGTTAATGTTTTAATATGATGGAATTAATGTCATCAATGTATTTTAATGTATTGATGTGTTTTTTAATGAAAAAAATTTATTTTTAAATTATTATTTTTGGAATTATAAACATGTTTATCTATAATAAATTATATTTGTTTAATTACATAATCAAATTATATTTTTTAAAAAATGTTTCTCTACTGATCCAATTATATCATATAACTTATTGATTTTGGAATTAAAGTATATTAATTATTGGTTATCTTCAATGAAATTACTCTAATGAGGATCAATGAGCAGGATATTATGATTACATCCTCATAACATTGACATGTGAATAAGAATTACACTATATGAACACTGAAATGTGTAGTGGAATTAGATTGGAAAATATGATTTGAAGATATGTTACATGACTAATATATATTGAATTTTTTGGACATTTTGGATTTCATGTTATTACATTTATTCAAAATAATAGCAATGTTAGTCAATGTATAGCTAGTGATTTTAGTCCAAATGATTCATCTATTCAAATTTTAAATATTACTAACACATAGAATGCCACATCTTTCAAACATTGGATGTTTTATTTTGTCCTCATACATAAGCTTGGGAAAAAGAGTAAAAAATTATTTTCTCATATGGAAACGTTATATCCTCGATAAGATTTCATCCTATCAACATCGAGAAAAACCTTGTATCCCATGAGTTTAGTTGGTTCTTAATTATCTGAAGTTGAACACATTGAAATGAAACATAAAGGATTATTAGATGATTGCACAAATTTTTGACATTCTATCACAATACGTTTGGATGCCTTTACTATTATAGTAATTGAAGAACTTTACTAACTCATGATGATAGATTTAACCAATTGTAGAAGAAGTCTCTTAGTATTGATTTCATAGAATGTATGAATCAACTATTTACTCAATTTCATGTTATCATATATCACCTCAAATGAAAATATGTTTTCTATCAACCCAATATTGAGTTTAATATATTCATAGCAGATACAACCTTCGGAATTTAATTCAAATCCATGGTCTATTTATAGGAATCTTCTCTGGGAATAGGCCAAAATGTAATGTTTTCTATATATTAGGTTATATAATGTTCCAGGGCTGCCACATGTTTTATCACAATTTTTTAAATTATTTTTCATAATGTGATGGAACATGAAAATATCCACATTCTTTTACTACAACACCAAAATTAGTTCATAATCCAACCATGTATCCAAACAGAGTGCTTTAATAAATTTTATAAATGTAGCAATTATTATTATTATCAAAATATAGGATTTTATTATGGGTCTAAAAAAAGTATGCATGTGAGGTGGAATAGGTATTAAATTGAAAATATTATAAACACTATTGTACATTCTCCATTATCTATTATGTTTTCTATTCACCTACTAATATCAATTTCCCATGTTTTGATTATGTGTGGACTACTATCTACTCATCATTTCTATTTTTTCCAATTTATGTGATCATGTATGTTCCCTGATGATTGTACATTGTAGGAGTTTCTTTATACTGATCATTAAAAGGGAAAGACAATTATTATTAATTAAAAAATAATGAATCTTAGTATGCTAATAGCTATTTTTATGGAAGGTTGTTGATTCTCTATATTCTATAAACCAATACACATATAATAGATACGGAGGAGATTTATCCTAACTAGTTGATTACTTGAATTCACATGGCTATGGATAGATATTTGGATTATTTATGTTGATTTAGTGGAATCTCAAATATAATGGGACTTTCTCCAACATATTCAAGGAACATGTATGGAAACAGACCAGTGGTGATTTGTGGCGTATCTATTGATCACAAATGTAATGGTAGTATGAATTATTTATGAATATTTATTATATTATGGATTCATTGTGAAGTTGAAATTACTATTGGATCATTCTAAGATTAACTGTTTTCATGAAATGTATGACTCTACATATTCACATTTTATCATTAATTCTCCTCTAGTTAAGATCACATCATTCTATAAAATCATTTGTCTTCAAAAAAATGCTTCCAAAAGTATGGTGTTTCTTATGGCCACAATATGAGAATTACCTAAATCCCTAATATATATATATATATATATATATATATTTCCAATAATGATATCTATGGTATTTGAAAATTTATATGTTTAATCTTCTATTATTTTCTGAACTTTGTATGACATTATTTATTATATTTTATTTGTAGAGAACCTCTTGGCATGAATATATTTGATATTTGTATCCTCAAATGGACCTACAGGGGAACCTTTATGGGATCCTTCTGTTTCTTGATGACACTTCATTAAAACCTCAGATTGGATTTGATATTCTGATTTATCTCTCTAAGTATCCTTTGGAATGATATCTTTCTGAGTAGCAGCTCCATACACTATTGGTACATCATAATCTCTCCTGCAGGATTCCATTACTACTGGATGTTCATATCATGTATACGGATTATATATACCTATATATTATATCATATTTTATAATTGAATAAGCCTTTATGTGACATTACATAATCTTATATACCTCATCTCTTATTCTATCTAATTTTTATTTAGATAGAATAGTGGGATCTATAAAGGTTTTATCAAATGCTCTTTTTGAATGCCTCTTAAAGCTAATCTATCATTCTACCATGTTGGTCCACGAGTTAGTTTCTCTATCTCTCATCTACATTAAAATTTCAATTGATAACATACATGATTCCATAAATTAACATTACAGTTTAGTTATATTTTCATTATTGTTAACATAAAAAAAATCACATTTCTCCCATTCTTCTTTTTAGATCAATCATATTTTCAATTTCTTATACTTTACACTATTTATGGGAGTCTTATTAATAATCAGTATAGTATGCTCATCCTATAGTGTATTTAACTGATGTCAAACACCCCTATTAATATTTCGTCATGTTTTGTAGTTTCCTTATAATCTAGTCTCTTCCATTTTATCTCTACATTTGATTCCATTGGTTTCTTTTCATATAACTTATTAACTGTTTCTATATTTTATTTTTTTTATTTTTATTTCATTCCATTTTTCTCATTTTCTTTAGAAAATTTTTTTAATTTTATATTGATGGAAACAAGAAGGAATTGTCCCTATAAAATTACAATAATGCTGCTATAGTTGAGGCTATACCATTCAAATAGGTAAGTTAAATGTTTATTATTTTCTATATATATTGTTGGAACTGGATTTTCATCCTTCATTAACTTGGATATACTTGATGAATATTATTTATCTATTTTTCCATGGTATCTATTCTAATATAGTAATAATATAGGTTTTGAGAATTTACTATAATTTTTTTGAATCTAAATGTTAGTAATTGATGTTTTTCTGACTTTTTCAATATATTATATTTATTGTCAGTTTTATTTTCATATTGGAAGAAATCGTTTTTTCAATGATCTTCATTTTACAAAAAAATCATTTCTATTGAAAAATTGATGGATTCCGTAAAACCTATAAGTAATTTTTTTCCTCACACTTTTGTATCATTTTCATTGAAACAGGAGGTATTGATTTCCTTTAATTGTTCAGAATTCCTATGATTCAGGAATGGAAAAGTAATATTTTTACTAATTCTCATATTTGTAGAAAATTAAAATATTGAAGGCAAACCATTTATGATTTTTCTTAAGGGATGAACTGGTTTGAATCCATAAATGTTGGTGGATGTTTAGATTCATGAATGAGAATTGGTCATCTTTGATATTTTCCCAAGATAGGGGTGTATACTTTAAGCGAGCACAAGTTTCACTAAATTTGATATACAGAGTCTATTTCCAATTTTTGTTAGACGCCCCACGACCTTTTATTATTTATGACACATATATACGATTTATCTATCTTAAATAGATTTTATTTTGGCTACCCCATTTCCATTAAATGTGCATATACCCTAATATTTAGCATTTTATTTGAACAACCAGCTCAATTATTTAAATCAATTTATATAAAACTGAAAATATAAATTATTAGTAAAATTATAAAATTTTTATTCCATATTGATTCTATTTGAAAATATCAATCAGTCACATCAGAAAATATCAATCAGTCACGTAAACTTTATGATTGATTATCTATATTTTGGGGATGGTGCTTCATCTGGATGTATTTTGTGATTCCATTCACTATTGGAACATATGTTGGTATACTGTTCTTTAATTATGGAAATTACAACTCTTTTCCATCTGATTTTAATTGTTATTGGATTTGAAAGACGGAAGGAATAAATAAGTGGGAATGAAGGCAGTACCTTGATGCTAGAAGAGGAAAATGGATGGTAGATGTTGTTTCAAGTGGGAATCACCTATACCCATAGATCAATGAACCTTGGGTAAATTATATTTCGGTAAAAATAAAATTCCTTGGTTTTTTAACCTTGGGAATAGATATATTTCTGTAAAATTATATACTAATGTTTTTCTTAAACTTTTTCTATAATGATATTCCTAGATTCACTTATACCCACGGTTCATTGAACAATGAGTATATTATATTTTGGTAAAAACAGTTCCATTGTTTTGAAAACCATGGAAATAGATATATTCCCATAATTGTAAGTAAACTGTCGGTATTATGAAATTTTTTGTGGGCATACCTACAGTTTTAGGAAAACCATGGGTATAGGGAAATCCTGAAACCTTGGGATCCCACAGTTCATGAAACCGTGGGTATAAGGAAATTTTCCCTTAGTGGGTTTTTTAATGCACATATCATGATATTTTTAAATATTTCATCTATATATATTAAACACATCAAAACGTTATAAATTTCCATGGTTAGAGGATAATTGTTCATCTAATTAAAGTCCTCAAGAAATGTAATAAAAAAATATCAAATCAGTTAGACTTTTATCCCATGGGTGCTTAATGTTCATTGTGAAAACAAATTCAAATGGAATGTGGATGAAATTTCCACCTTCTTCTGTTACATATAAGTTATCTAGTCATTTTGAAATGTTACCCAAAATAAATTATGATATCACTTTAGATTAGGTAAATAACATATGCTTCATGTATTAAAATCATTCATAATATTATCTTCATATGATGTTTATATCATTAATTCTATATAAATATTGAATCAATAATTCAAAGGTATCAAAAATTTGATCCATCACCAATCATGATTAAGTTTCAATTTTTTCTACTTCCTTAAGATATGGATTTTCAAAAACATGTGATTTTAATGATTCATATGTTTTTAATGAATATTTCTTTATTCCCGTTATCGCAAAATTGGATAATAGTGAACAAATTCTTTTTTCCCTTCAACATAAATAACATTTTCTGACCATAATTAATCAATTTAAATATGATCTCTTCCAATACTATTCTTTTTTAGGAGGATTCATTACAAAATAGTAATAATAATCCATATTTGTTCCCAATTTTCCTAAGTATTTTCCAACGCAAAAAATGTATGAAGAACACCCCCAAAATATTTTAAATTCCTTTATTAATTCTTTTCATGAAGGCTAATTCTTCCAATAATGAATTTTCCACATTAAATACATGAAATATTTATTTTATCTTTAGCACTGAATTATACAATTTCATTTTAATACACATCATTATCATATGACCCTCTTTTCACACCTACCAAATAAATATTCATGAAAATTAAGTTTCTTTTTTTTTATTTTGAACCCAGTTACATTCACATTCTCTGTTCGTCTAGAATATATATTCTTCTCAATGTAACTAATCCCATTGGGAAATTAACTTCTACATAGTAAAGACATGTTATAAAATAACATAATGACTTCTTTTCTGTTCATTCCAAATTTAGAGACCCAAAGCTTGACGTACATGGACATTATATTACTTTTGCATAATACTTAATACATTACAAAATCAGACGCCCAAATATCATATTATTTTACTGTCTTTGGAAACTCGGAACATAATCTTTTAATCATGGTGAAATATCTTCAACATCGCCCATAATGATATTCCTCTTTTGGTTTTCTTACCAAAAACCTTTTTCTATATCCTGGGGAAAAGAAAACATAAAAATGGTGATCTCAAATGCTCAGTAAGGGTAAACATAGTGAACATAAAACAATCCATAAACATTTGAATACAAAAACAAGAACATAAAATCTAAACATCAAAATCTTGAGAAAAGACATTATTCTAAGAAGTACTTAAGTCATATATCATAATGGATCATAAATCGTGATAAAATATCATGGGAATAAATCATGTAATTGTTGAAACCATTAAACACATGTTATTATTTCCATATTATCCAAGGCATTGCTTCCATGACAATCCTAGTGGATAAGGTCCCTTTCTGAATCGAGTTCACTCCTCGTTTAATTCCTGTAACACTGAACCGGCTTAACAAATCATTCCAGCCATGTCTATCTCATGAGATATAAATATTTACCCAATGAATTGGAGGGAGATATAGGTCCCACCCATCGCATAATGAAATCATCCTTTTGGGTGCCACAAAATCATAAATCATACATCAAAGCATGACCCATGTAATAGAATGGGATTCATAAACATCAATCCATCATAACATAATCCATATAAAAAATGGATATCATCTCATCATAAGAATAATAAAACCATGTAAATAATTGAGACATTATACTTGAAACATAAACATATTAAATAATTTCATTTTAGATGGAAAATAGTTTTGATAAAACACTTGAAATGAATTCTTGAAGAAAATATCCTTTCTTCTTTAAAATCTTTTTCTTTTCAGAAAATTCCATGATATATTAAGAGACAAGGATTTTGTTGAAAATAGTCATGAAATCTTGTAGATTAATCTTCATGAAAATAAGGAGTTATAAAACTGTAAAAATCTTTTTATGCCGTATATGTTAAAGAAAACATTCTCCCTGTACTTTTAACAGAAAAGTCAAAAAGTACCACGTATAGTAACCAGAAGCATGATTCCTTCCATAACACAAAGTAAAAGTAAAAGAGGGGTAAAAATGACTTTAAACATACATGGAAGAATATTAAACACTTTATGAAAACACTTTTATAGACATTGATGAAAAATATAACCCCAGTAAATACTTACGAATAAGCAATCTCAGATAAAGATGAGATTGCAAAATTATCCTTTAACTTATGTCTGATATGTTTCATATGTATCCGAACCTCCTGTATAATGATTTAAATAATGTCATTGACTTATTACAGAATCATATTCATTGTTATGATATCACATATGGTTGACTTATGATTTTATATTACCCGTTCTATTGTAAATTCGATGTAAAAGCAGCGATTTGGGTAAAATAGTTTCATTTATTGTACGTGTTTCGACTTGTTGTTATTAATATTATTACGTATATCCTGATTTTATTTATTCGATAATGTAAAACATGATTTATATATATATATTCGGAATATACATATATATATATATATATATGATAGATTGATAAATGGAATGAAATACACCGTTCATGGAGACAGTAGGTCGTACGTATGAATGAACGATGTTTTTGTTTCCTTATTGAATTGAATGTAATTAAGTAGATGACATAAATATATATATATAAATCCATTATAATTATTATTTCATATATTTAATTATAATTCATTATATATAATTTATAATCATTCATGAATTCTTAACATGGAGTATGAATCTCATCGCGTCGTGGAGACGGTAGTCCGTACGTACGCACGAGTGATGATATCATTCCCATGATCGTGGAATTGTTTTGAAGTGTATGTATAATATTTCAGAATCAATATCAAATTACAATAATCATATATATTTATTTATTTATACCATTATACCCATCCAAGTAAGGTGGGGGTCAAAAACAGATTATGCCATGGTGTGGAGACGGTATTTCGTACATATGCACGCGCAGTGATTTCATTTTCCGTAGGATGGATAGAAGGTGAAATAGGGTTGTTTCATATTTATAATAAAATATCAATATATAAGTAATACTGATGTTATTACTTTATGATGAGACAACTAAAGAAGAAGAAGTAGAAGAAGAAAGAAACACGAGAGAATCGGAAGGAGAGATTACCTCTTCTTCGACACACCTCCTTTAAGCTTCCTCTTAAGGAAGTAGAGTTGGTCTTTTGAGAAGAACATAACATCCAGAATGTTTCTAGGGAAGTGGAGAAGAGAAATGTTCTGGGTTTGGCCGAACTTCAAGGCTCTAAAGAGTGTTAAGTGAATAGGGAAGGGGTGCCTTTTTCATAAGGGCGGAGAGGGGCACCTTTAGAAAAACTTAAAATATTATATTATAATAAAGTCATATTCGGTTTTTAATAGCTCAAAATTGATTTATTTCAATGATAAGGTAGGGATGGGTCTAAATCCTCTAAACCAATAGGTTTTAGACAAGTTTAGGTTACTATTTTATCTTTATCATTTAGATTTAACTCTAAGTTAAATAATTTTACTTTTACCGTGTCTTTTTATATTGTTACACTATATGGTTAATAAACATACTATAAAAAGCCAAACGAACCCCAATTGGTTCATTATTAATATATATATTATTATCTAAGTCATTTGGACGAACGTTAGATTTTTAGGAATAAAATAACAGTTAATAATATAATATTTGTTTTAAAAACTATTTTATGTCAATTTTCACACTATTTGGTATTTAATTTTTGTGAAAATCATAACAGCATGGTTAGTTAGAAAACCAGTTAATTAAATCAATACTAACATGTCATATTAACCTATAGATTTATTTTAATTAATAATAAGCCTAAAATTATATTTATTTGGGTATTTATAACATCAATTCTGTTAATATTTCATTAATGAGGTAATTACTACATCATCATTGTGTCATAAATAAATTAAATTATATAATGTATAAAAATTATAAATAAAATACCATTATGTAGGAAATATTTTTATATTTCTAATGAATATTTATAGTTGAATTTATCTTATGTATATCCCTATATTAAAAATGTTTTAATTATTAAACTTTGATTTTAACTATTTTTACTTCTTTTTTAAATTAAATAATAATAAATTTTCTAATCTAATCCATATAGACCTAAATGATAATATAACATTCCTAAGGTTGTTTTTGGTCTAATTATAATTATCTAATAGAATTAGGAGATGTGTTAGGGTAATAATAATATCATTTTTACCCTTAATTACCCTATTTACTTTTAGCCGTGGAAAATAAAAGTAAAAAGTTACTATTCACCCAAAATTATTTTTATCTTATTGAACCACATTTTACTCCTTAATATTAACCGTGTCTCTTGGATTTTCAAAATTCCACCCACAAAAGCGGTAAAATTATGTTTTATGTAAGTTTTCAAAAAGCTCTTAGGAGGTAGGTAAAAAACGGTGAAAAGTTCAATAAATTTTTTATATATCTAAAATTATTATAAAATGAATCCAATAAATTACATTAAACTTATATAGTTATTTCGTATAAATTTTTACCTAAAATAAATTTAAATAAAATAAATGATTATTTAAATAAAAAGACGGATTTTTTAATAGTATGCCAGTGTTTTCACTATTTATCAAAAATCGTACGTTTTCAGAAAAATACCAAAAATTCAACCTAGGATAAATTCGATATTCCAAATCCAAAAATGAAGTCCATTTTGAAAGATAAAATTTAAAAAAAATTCAAAATTGGGTATTACTATTCATAACGGCTAGTTTGTATAATATTGTAATAACATATCGTTGTTTAGTGAAACTCGGTATTGCGTACAATAGAGGATATCGTGAAAGGTCGTGATTGCGTGTAATGTAAGCCAAGTCAGGGTTGTGTGCAGTGAAAGACTCCTTTGTTGTTGCATATAACAAAATCCTAAAATATTTCATTTATACATTGAATATATATATATACACTCAATGTTGGGTATAATAACTACTATCAAAAGATCTAGAAATTGTGTGTAACACGATCCAATAATAGTGTTGTGTATACTGCAAGCTAATACAGTGTTGCGTATAGCGCAAGATAATGTTTGTGTAGCTTACAACAAAAGACATCAATGAAATTAAAAAAATAATTCTCATAAAATCTAGGGTTTTTACATTCTACCCCCCTTAAAATGAATTTCTCCCTCGAAATTCATCGGGGGTTATAAATGGTTTTCTAATTGAAAGCTTCTTTAATTGAAACCCACATCTTAAAATGGAATACCAAAACATAACTACAAAAACAAAAGTATGAAACATAATGGTTACCCAAATTAACTAATCACTAGGTTTCCACATACGAAAACATTGGTGAAAATATGGATATGGAATAGAAATATAACCATCATGTTCTGATGGAGAGTTGTAGAGAACATGACTATGAAAAAGGAAACAATCACAAAGCCATAGATTTGTGATGATCTAAGGTACTATCTGATTCATCGTATATGAGGACACTAGGACAACATTTTTTGTTTTCAAGATCATTTCCCTAATGTTGAAGAATTATAAAAAATACATACATTTTTTTGATACAATCTCATCGTTGTTCATGCCTTGTACAATTTCCACTTCACCTCTTAAAGAAATGAAGTTGAATTTGTCATTCTTGAAGTGTTAGCAGATCATTTGATAGAAAGATGGGTCATTACATTTGTCTCAAACAAATGGTTAGCAAAAGTTATAAGTCCATCTTATGGTGAGATTAATCGTATATGGTTCCAAAAATGGGCTTCTACTTCATCTATCAGAGCTCTTAGTAAAATAAAACTAGTTTCTACTAACCAGGGACTTCCTGAAGGCCAGTGGTATGCAATAGTGGCCTGTTGTACTTCGTTTGTGGGTTCCATTCCAACAGCCTTGTCCAATGCGACGGGTTGTCGCCCGTCCTGCAGATTATCCTTTTTCTAAAACTAAACTATTATAACATTATAGAATTAATTTCAAAAATAATGTTCTATCCTTAAACAATACTATCTGATGTCCGACATAACCCTTTCCAATATTTAGACTTATTCAAAATACATCTGTCAAATTTCATTGTATAATGAAAATGATTATTTGAAAGGTCATGTAACAAGACCGTGAATACCATAATTTATCACACAAAATATCTTGTTGGTCACATTCCAAACATGTGATTTCCTTAGTCATGTATTCTCTTCAAAAATGAATACACATTGAACCTTAGCGAAAAAATGTATGTTGTTAAAAGATAACTCTTTCCACATACCAAAATCCAAAAAATTCTATATACTCAAACCATGATATCACTTAGTCCTTATATCAATCATGAGCTAAAGAATGCTATCAAAAATTTTATTTTCTCCTTATCCATTCATTATGCGCATTTCATATTCTTTCTAAAAATATCTGAATAACCTTTCATGGTTACCAGTACCATTCAACATATACCTTCAAATACATTAGAAAAAAAATAGTGTCACAATCCTTAGACGATTCGTTATTCCATAGTACCATTAACTATACAACATGACTCTTGATAAACATATATCCTTCCATTACCTTCTTAAATCATTGACCAAACTTCAACAATTTTTTTATCTCATATATCATTTGTAGTATCCTCATCATCGTCCACATAAATACTACTCATATGAACATGCTAATTCTCTTCCTGAGATTTTACTTTAGTGCACTGGTTTGTATAATGCCCATACATTCCACATTTAAAACATCTAATCATTTTTTATGTCGTAGCATTACCATTATCCTTCTCCATGGTGTTAGCTGATCCTTTTCCTTTTCACTTACTGGATTTGTGCCATTCTTTTCCACACCCAAATCATCTTCCAGTTCCACTAAATCATTCTCCTTGATGCCTCTTCCCACATGATTTACATTAGAGAAATTGAACATTCTTTCCTCTATGATCATCATGAATCTCCATCTTTCTCTTATTATATGAGTTGGAAAAATTACCAAATTTGAGATTATTGTTCATATTATGAGACTATTGATTAGGCATAATAATTATATGTGGACCTCCCGGTCCAATTTCATTTGGTTTCTCATGAAGAATATCATTCCATTGTCCATCATATCCTCCATTATTGTGAATCTTCCTGTTTCCAGCCATTTTCTAAAACCCAAAAAGAATAGTGTGACAGTCCAAAATAATAATCAAGGGGGGTTAACTTCAATATCTAACATCTTAGGTTAAATTCTAAGATCGTTACCATAATTATAGGACTATAATATATACTTATACTTAACATAAGGGACATCCCTTGACATACCATATAAGTATCTCTAGGGATATCACTAATGTTTTCGCATCCTAGTTTCCAAAGGTTAACTAAACCTTCGCTCTGAAACCAACTGTAGAGACCCAAAACTTAACATACATTAGTATTACATTGCTTTTTTTTAATACTTAATAAATGAAAAAAAATAGATGCCCAAAGATCGTATTAGTTTAGTGTCTTTGGAAACTCAAAACGTAGTCTTCTAATAATGGTGAAAGATCTTCAACATCTCCCATAAGGATCTTCCAATTTTGGTTTTGTTACCTAAAACCTTTCTTTATATCCTAGTTAAAAGAAAACATAAAAATGGTGAGCTCAAATTCTCAGTAAGGGTAAACATAGAGAACATAAACCAATCCACAAACCTTTGAATGCAAAAACTTGAACATAAAATCTAAACATCAAAATTTTGAGCAAAGACATAAATCTTGGAAGTACGTAAGGCATATATCATAATGGATCATCAATCATGATAAATTAGCATGGGCATAAAGCATGTAATTTCGGAAACCATTAAGAAGATGTAATGATTTCCATAGTAGCCAAGGCATCGCTGCCCTGACCATCTTAGTGGACTAAGTCCCTTTCTAAATCGAGTTCACTCCTCGTTTCAGTCCTGTAACACTGAACCCGATTGACTTACCATTCCAGCCATTTCTATCTCATGAGATATAAATCTTTACCCAATGGATTGGAGGGAGATATAGGCCCCACCCATCTCATAATGAAATCATTCTTTCTTGTGCCTCAAAATCATAAATCATACTTCATAGCATAACCCATGTAATAGAATGGGATTCTAAAACGTCATGACATCAAAACATAATCCATATAAAAATGGATATCATTTCATCATAAGAAAAATAGAACCATGTGAATAATGGAGAAAATATACTTGAAACATAAACATATTATGTAACTTCATTTTAGATAGAATATAGTTTTGATAAAACACTTGAAATGAATTCTTGAGGAAAATATCCTTTCTTCTTCAAAATCATTTTATTTTCAGAAAATTTCATGTCATTTTAATAGACAAGGATTTTGTTGAAAATATTCATGAAATCTTGTAGATTATGCTTCATGAAAATAAGGCGTTATGAAACTTTAAATTCTGTCTATGCCATATATGTTAAAGAAAACATTCTCCTCCTTCTTTTAACGGAAAAGTCAAAAATTACCACGTATGGTAAACAAAAGAAAGATTCCGTACATAACATAATGCAAAAGTAAAAGAGGAGTAAAAATTACTTTAAACGTACATGGAAGAATATTAAAAACTTTATGATAAAAAATTTGTGGACATTGAAGAAAAATATAACCCCAGTAAATACTTACGAATAAGCAATCTCGGATAAAAATGAGATTGCAAAATTATCCCTTACCTTATGTCTGATATGCTTAGTATGTATACAAAACTCTAGTATAATGATTTAAATAATTTCATTGACATATTAAAGAATCATATTAATTGTTATGATATCATATATGGTTTACTTATGACATTATATTACCCGTTCTTTTGTAAATCTGATGTAAAAGTCGTGATTTGGGTAAAATCGTTTCATTTATTGTACCTGTTTGGAATTGTTGTTCTTAATATAATTACTTATATCATGATTTACATACTTACAGAATGTAAAACATGATTTAAAAATATATATTCATAATATACATATATATATATATATATATGATAGATCGATAAATGGATTAAATACACCGTTCATGGAGACGGTAGGCCGTACGTACGCATGAACGCTATTTTCGTTTCCATATTGAATTGAATGGAATTAAGTAGATGACATACATATATATATACATAAATCCATTATCATTATTATTTCATATATTTCATTATTATTCATTATATATACTTTATAATCATTCATGAATGGTTAACATGGAGAATGATTCTCATCGAGTCGTGGAGACGGTAGTCCGTACGCACGCACGAGCGATGATATCATTCCCATGTTCATGGAATTGTATTGAAGTGTATATATAATATTTCAGAATAAATATCACTTTACAATAATCATATATATCTATTTATTTACACCATTATACCCATCCAAGTAAGGTGGTGGTCAAAAATAGATTACACCACGACTTGGAGATGGTATTTCCTACGTACGCACGCGCGGTGATTTCGTTTTTCGTAGGATGGATAGAAGGTGAAATAGGGTTGTTTCATATTTATAATAACATTTCAGTACATAAGTAATACTGATATTATTATTTTATAATGAGACAACTAAAGAAGAATAAGTATAAGAAGAAACAAACTCAAAAGAATCGGAAGAAGAGATTACCTCTTCTTCGACGCACCTCCTTTATGTTTCCTCTTAAGGAAGTAATGTTGGTCTTTTGAGATGACCAGAACATCTAGAAGGTTTCTAGGAAAGTGGAGATGATAAAAGGTCAGGGGATGGCCGAGCTACAAGTCTCAAAAGGGTGGGAAGAGAAGAGTTAAGGGGAACCCTTTTTATGAGGGAGGAGAGGGGAACCTTTGGAAAAACAAAAAATATTAATTTATAATGAAGTAATATTCAGTTATTAATAGCTCCAAATTGATTTATTTCAAAAATGAGGTGGGTATGGGTAGAAATACTCTCAAAAAATAGTTTTTAGACAGGTTTAGGTTACTATTTATCCTTATCATTTAGATTTATCTCTACGTTAAATAATTTAACTTTTACCGTGTCTTTTTGTTTTATTACACTATATGGTTAATAAACATTCTATAACAAGCCAAAAAAACACCAAGTAGTTTATTATTAATATATATATCCTTATCTAAGTCATTTGGCCGAAACTTAGGTTTATAGGAATATAATAACAATTAATAATATAATATTTGTTTTAAGAACTATTTTATGTCAATTTTGACACTGTTTAGTATTTGATTTTTGTGAAAATCATAACAGCATGGTTAGTTAGAAAAAAGTTAATAAAATAAATACTAACATGTTATATTAACCTATAATATTATTTTAATTCATAACGTGTCTAAATTTACATTTATTTGTGTATTTATAACATCAATTATTATAATATTTCATTAATAAGGTAATTACTGCATCATCATTGTGTCATAAATAAATTAAATTATTTAATGTCTAAAAATTATAAATAAAATATCATTATGTAGGAAATATTTTTATCTTTATAATTAATTTTTATAGTCAAATTTATCTTATGTATAACACAATATTAAAAATGTCTTACTTATTAAATTTTGATTTTCACTATTTTAAATATTTTTTAAATAAAATAATAATAAATTTCCTAATATACTCCATGTGGACCTAAATGATAATATTAAATTCCTATGTTTTTTTGGTCGAATTATACTTATCTAATAGAATTAGGACATTTTTTTGGGTAATAATAATATCATTTTTACCCTTAATTACCCAATTTACTTTTAACTGTTGTAAATAAATGTATAAAGTTGCAATTCACCAAAAATTATTTTTATCTTATTGAACTACATTTTACTCCTTGATATTTACCGTGTCTCTCGTATTTTCGAAATTCCACTCACAGAAGTAGTAAATTTATGTTTTATGTATGTTTTCAAAAAGCTCCTTGGAGGTAGGTAAAAGACAGTAAAAAGTTCAATAAAATTTTTATATATCTAAAATTATTATAAAATTAATCTAATGAATTACATTGAACTTATATAGGTATTATGTATCAATTTTTACCAAAAATAAATTTAAATAGAATAAATAATTATTTAAATAAAAATTCGGTTTTTAAATAGTAACCCATTGTTTTCACTATTCATCAAAAATTGAATGTTTTCAGAAAAATACCAAAAATTCACCCTAGGATAATTTCGATATTCAGAATCCAAAAATGAAGTCCATTTTGAAAGATAAAATTTATAAAAATTAAAAAATTGGGTATTACTATTCATAACGGCTAGTTTGTATAATATTTTAATAACATATCATTGTTTAGTGAAACTCGGTATTGCGTACAACACAGGCTATCGTGAAAGGTTAAGATTGTGTGTAATGTAATCCAAGTCAGGGTTGTGTGTAGTGCAAGACTCCTTTGTTGTTGTGTATAACAGAATCCAAAAATATTTCATTTATACATTGAATATATATATATATATATACAATCAATGTTGTGTAGAATAACTACTGTCAAACGAATTTGAAAATGTGTGTAACACGATCCAATAATAGTGTTGTGTATACTGCAAGCTAATACGGTGTTGTGTATAGTGCAAGATAATCTTGGTTTAGCGTACAACAAAAGACATCAACGAAATTTAAAAGAATAATTCTCATAAAATATCAGGTTGTTACACCAAAACCCAAGAAATAACTTTGAAATATATTTTATTTATAAAATGTGGTAATATATAGAATATTTTCCCCTAAATTGAAATTTAACAAAATTACTTTGGTATGATCTAAAATATAATTTATATTAGTAATCTCATAACATTTTTCTCTTTTATCATGTACTATGATAGGTAATTTTTCATCATTCATATTATCCTATATTTTTTCAGATTCAATATTTATTCTGACAATATTAGCACCAATATATTATGAAATAGATTTTTCAGATGCTGTATTTGTAACACCCCGAGATTTTATGAAAAATATTATTTTAATTCCATTAATGTCTTTTGTTGTATTCTACACCAAGATTACCTTGCGCTATACGCAACACCGTATTAGCTTGCTGTATACGCAACACTATTCTTGGACCGTGTTACACACAATTTTGATAATAGTTATTCTACGCAACATTGAGTGTATATATATATATATATTAAATGTATAAATGAAATATGGTTGGATTCTGTTATATGAAACAACGAAGGATTCTTTCACAACACGCAACCCTGACTTGTCTTGCATTACATGCAATCGCGACCTTCCACGATAGCGTGTGTTGTACGCAATACCGGGTTTTAATAAACAATGTTATATTATTATAATATTGTAATGAACTAGCGTTTATGAATATTATTAACTAAATTTTGAATTTTATAACATTATTATTCATCTTACACATTTCTAGAACATGGTATAAGAACAAAATAAATTTTTCGGGTAAATTAAGTATTTTTCAAAAAATGCTGTTTTGCCGCCTTTGGATGGCGCACCCACATTAAATCTGGTTTTTGACATGTTTATATGTTCAATTTGACAAAATAATATTCTTATTTTGAATCAGGATATAAAAATTTACATTAGATAAAGTTTTGATATTTTTCCGATAACTTTCATATTTTAATTAATAGTAAAAACACGCTATATTTTAATTAAAAACAACTATTTTCATTGTAATATCTTATGTGGTTAAATTATAATATTGAATGGTTTTAAAGTATAAATAGAATATATTTTTACCATTTAATATAATGTATGTCATTATCATTGATTTTACCTTGAATTCGTAGGTTAAATCAATTCAATCTTTTGCAATGTTTTAAAGAAAAACCCGTTTTCTTTCGACAACGAGATTAATTTTAATTTAATTTCTGCATATTTTGTGTATTGAATTTTTAAAAATGGATTCCATATTTGGAATCAGTGGGTCCAAATTATGTTAATAAGCTACTTTTTATTTTTGGGAATTATGAATAGTAACTACGGTAAATTTTATTTACCATAGTTAAAGGTAAATCGGGTAATTAAGGGTAAATATAATATTTTAAAATTACCCTAACAAATGTCAAAATCCTATTGTATGACTAAAGGTAGACTCATATCACCTATGGGTCGGATTAGAATCATTTAATGGACATTTTTCCATGAAAATAACTTAATTATTATTAAAACCAAAGAAAGTGACAACATGTCACTCTCTTAAATTTTATAAGTATATTAATTTTAATTTAGTGATAAACTTCATGAAACTTCGAACATGAATAGTCTCCAGAAAGATAAGGAAATTATATACATCATATAAATTTATTTATAATTTTTAGGATTTATATAATTATCATTAAGTATGACACAATAGTGATGCAGAAATTATTTATCTAGTTAAAAATCAAAAATATAGTTTTTATTGAACTAATAGTGACTATAAAAGGCACAAAACCCTAACCAAAACTTTTTGTCATGTAAATGGAAACTATAATAATCCAATGGTCGAATATTTGACCATTTGGAGTCTTATACAAGCTATTATGACACTTATATTATTTTATTTTAAATGATTCCAAAGTTGTCACCTTCATAATTTAATAAATATAACAATTTATATATTGTGATTTTAAGAT
Organism: Viscum album; assembly: GCA_963277665.1. Classification (NCBI taxonomy): domain Eukaryota; kingdom Viridiplantae; phylum Streptophyta; class Magnoliopsida; order Santalales; family Viscaceae; genus Viscum; species Viscum album. Next base: position 835,303,749 of record OY728143.1, on the reverse strand, counting down.
GATAAATTCGAGTAAAAGTATTATTGTGAAAGTTAATATATTTATCTTCATCATAGGATTTTATTTTAAATTTTTATACAACAAATAATTATATTAAATAATTATACAAAAATGATGTAGTAATTATTTTATTAAGAGATAAACCAAATAAATGGTTTTAAAAATAATAAAATAAATATTATATGAACTATTTAATGTTCTCAGATAATTTTATATACACATATGACATTTTATAAATCTATTAAAGCTTTTAGTTCGAACATATCTTCTGTATTTATTTTATTTAAATTCAAATAAATGAATAGTGTCCAAATTGACACTATTGTTATTTTATAAAAATAACATATTATAAAATAGTTTAAAAATCACAAAAATATTTAAAAATTATAAATTTAAATTTATATGATCTAAAATTTTATTAAGTATCCAATTATGGGCAATTCACAACAAATAAGTAATTATTTGTTATAATTTAAAATTTAGAATGTTATTACCACAAATAAAATTAAATTGGTTAAATAAGGATAAATCATGTTGATAATGTTTAAAATAAGTTCCAAACATGTCTAAATTTGATTGGTTGATGATATTACAACCCTATCTCATCTAATATTCGAATATAATTCATTTTTGGAGGTTTTTATGTGGGGTTAGATTTATTATAAATTAATATTTTTAAGAATTCCTAAGGTGCCCCTCTCCTCCCTTATAAAAGGGCACCTCCTCCCCCTCCTCCTCACACCAATTTGAGCACTCAAGCTCGGCCAAACCCTGCCAAATTCTCTTCTCCACTTCCCTAGAAACATCCTAGAGGTTATGGTCTTCCTAAAAGTCCAATTTTAGTGCCCTAAAATGAGATCTTAAAGAGGTGCTTCAAAGAAGAGGTAATTTCCGTTACCGATTCTTTCAACATTATTTATTCTTCCACTTCTTCTTCTTAGGTTGTTTCATTATGATGTAATAACATCAGTATCACTCATATACTGATATGTTATTATAAGTATGAAACATCCCTATTTCACCATCTATCCATCCTACGGAAAACGAAATCACCGCGCGTGCGTACGTACGGAATACCGTCTCCACGTCGTGGTGTAATCTGTTTTTCCACCAACACCTTACATGGATGGGTATTATGGTGTAAAGAATAACTATACAAAGTTATTATAACATCATAATGATTCTGATATATTGTATCATCCACTCCAATTCAATTCAATAATTATGGAAATGATATCATCGCTCGTGCGTACGTACGGACTACCGTCTCCACAACGCGATGAGATTCATTCTCCATGTTAACCATTTAAGAATGATTATAAAGTATATATAAGCAATAATAATGAAATATATGACATTATAAAGCTACTGGATTTATGTGTATATACATGTATGTCATCTACTTAATTCCACTCAATTCAATAAGGAAACGAAAACAGCGTTCATGCGTACGTACGGCCTACCGTCTCCATGAACGGTGTATTTCTTTCCATTTATCGATACATTACATATATGTATATTCTGAATATATATTATATATATAAATCATGTTTTATATTCTGGAATGAAGTAATCATGATCTATGTAATCATATGAATAATTACAAGTTAAAACACGAACGACAAATGAGACGATTTAACCAAAACGCTACTTTAACATGAATTTACAAAAAAACGGGTAATATAAAGTCATAATTGAACCATATATGATATAATAACAATGAATATGATTCTGTAATAAGTCAATGACATTATTTAAATCATTATACAGGAGGTTCGGACACATACGAAGAAAATCAGACCTAAGGTAAGGGAAATATCACAATCTCATTTTTATCCGAGATTGTTTATTCGTAAGTATTTACTGGGGTGTATTTTATCATCCACATCCATGTTTCATCAATATGTAATATTATTTCCATCCACCTACAATTGTTTAAATCCATTTTTACCCTTCGGTGAGTTTTTAGTAAAAGAAATGAAAGGAATCTTTTGTCGTTTTTCGTACGAGGTACTTTTTGACTTTTCCGACAAAAGTACAAAGAATGTTTTTTTAACTTATACGGCATAAATGGATTCTTAAAACATTATTTCCAAGAAGCTTCCTTTACTATTTTTCAAGTTTATTTTTAATCAAATTCTTTTATTTTAAAGTCGTATGACATGTTATGAAAGGAAAAATGTTTTTGAAGTAGAAAGGATATTTTCCTCAAGAATGGAGTTCAAATATTTTATCAAAATTATTTTCCATCTAAGATAATAAAAGGGTGCTGTTTTTATCCCTATTATTACATGGATTTGATTATGTTGTGATGGAAATATTTTTATGAATTCCTTTATCTTATATGAATTGTTTTATGATGTCATGTTGTTTAAGAATCCCATTTTTATTACATGGGTTACGCTATGATGTATGGTTTATGATTATGTGGCACACATAAGAAAGGATTAATTATAAGATGGGTGGGACCTATATCTCCCTCCAATGCATTGGGTAAAGATTTTATATCTCATGAGATAGACATGGCTGGAACGGTAGGTTATACCGGTTCAGTGAAACAGGACTGGAACGAGGGTTACTTGATTCAGAAAGGGACTTTGTCCACTAAGATAGTCTTGGAAATGAGTCTTGACTAACAAGAAATGATTCTCTATGATTATGTGTGAATGCCACAAAGTTTCATGTTTTAAGTTATGATTATTGTGATTAAATTTCACTACCATGATTTACCCCATGTTATGAAATTATGATCTCTTTTGCAGGTTAAGATTTCCAAAAGTTATGTTCTTATGTATATGATGTGATTGATATTTCTTTTGTTTACCCTTACTGATCATTTGAGCTCACCCTTTTATGTTTTATTTTCCCCAGGATATAAAGAAAGGTTTTAGGTAAAAAAAGGAATATCTTTATGGGAGATTTTTAAGATCTTTCACCACGATTAGAAGATTATATTCCGAGTTTCCAAAGACACTAAACTATTACGATCCTTGTGTGTGTGTTTTTTCTTATGTACTAAGTATTCCGCAAATGTAATGTAAAGTCAATGTAAGTCAAGCTTCGGGTCTTTACAGTTGGTATCAGAGGAAAGGTTTAGTCAACCTTTGGAAACTAGGATGCGAAAACGTTAGTGAGATCCCTATAGTTATTTCTAAGGTATGTCTAGGGATGTCCCTAAGGATAAGTATACGTATATGATATATTCCTAGAACTATGGTAACGATATTAGATTAAACCTAAGAAGTTAGGTATTGAAGATACTTTCCCTTTACTATGTTGTTTTCTCTAGCATGATTTTTGATTCTCACAAAATTATTTTTGTGTTTTAGTTAATGGAGGGAACCAAAAGGAATTCAATTAACATTGAATCCAATGGACAAATTGGTGACTATGAGCAAAAAAATTGTGTAATGCCTAGAGAGAAAGATGTTGTGATTATGCCGAATCAATCATCGCGATATATGATTAACAAGGTGAAATTTAGTGGTATGCCTAATTCATCAAAGAAGAGGAAGATAGACTATTATGCATGTTCGCATGTTGAGGAGCATAAAGAAAGGAAGATTGAGATTTCTAAAGAAGGGAAGAAGAACCTTGAGGAATACCTCAAATGGAGGGACCGATGTTATCTGTGTGGAGAAAAGGGTCATAGAGTGACAGACTGTTATGGAGTTCAATGTCTTATTTGTGGAGAACATGGGAATTACCCAACTCAATGCCCTGACCTAAAAAGTTACTTCTAAATCAAGGAAGGACTTATTCCAGGATAATCATTGATGTGGATGGACTGAAGTGTTTTGATATTCAAGAATAATGTTGTTGAGGTACTTTTATGATTTGGTCTATTGTGGTTTTCAATAATTTTAAGGTACCGGTAACTTTGAAAAGTGATTCAAATATTTTGGAAAGTAGATGATAAGTGAATAATGAAAGGATAAGAAGATAATGAGATGTTTGATTGTATTCATGAGCTCATGATTGATATAAGGACTAAGTGATATCATGGTTTGAGTATAAATAATTTTGAGGATTTTGGTATGTGGAAAGAGTTAACTTTTAACAGCACTCATGTTTTCAATAAGGTTCAATGGGTATTCAAGAGAATACATGATTAAGGACTTTGAATGTTTGGAATGTGACCAAAAAAAACATATCTTATGGTATATGGGGATCAACGATGGTATTAAATCTCTGGTAATCGTTTTCACTATATTATGAGAGTGGACTAAAATATTATGGATAAGCCTAAAGATTGAAATGGATTATTTTGGACATAAGTGAGTATTGTTTAAGGATATAAGTTTTTTTTCGATATTATTGATGAGATGTTATAGTAAAATAGCATTAGAAAAAGGACAACCTGCAGGACGGGCGACAGCCCATCGCTTCGGACAAGGCTGTGGGAATTGAACCCACAACCGAAGTGCGACTGGCCTTTATCGCCTACCACTAGCCTACAGGAAGTCCCTGTTTAGTAGAAACTAGTTTTATTATATTAAGCAGTATGATATATGAAGTATAAGTCCATTTTAGGAACCATATGTGATTAATCTCACTATAGATCGACTTATGTATATAATTTATGCTAACCTTTTGTTTAAGACAGATGGAATGACCCGTCATTCTATCACATGATCTGCTAACACTTCACAAATAACAAATTCTACTTCATTTATTTAAGAGATGAAGTGGAAATTGTTCAAGGCATGAACAACAGTGTGATTGTACCAAAATAAAGAAAGTATTTATTCTAATTCAAATTTTCAACTTTAGGGAAATGATCTTGAAAACCAAAAATGGTGTCCTAGTGATCTTATACCTGATGAATCAGATGGTACCTTAGATCGTCACAAATTTATGGATTTGTGATTACTGTCTTTTTCATAGCCATGTTCTCTACCACTCTCCATCAGAACATGATGGTTAGATTTCTCTTCCATATTTTCACCTATGTTCTCCTATGTGGACACCCAGTGATTAGTTAACTTGGGTAACCATTACGTTTTATACTTTAGTTTTTAAAGATAAGTTTTGGTATTCCTTTTTACGATGTGGGTTTCTATCAAAGAAACTTTCAAATTGTAAACCATTTATAACCCCGACGAATTTCGAGGGAGAAATTCATTTTAAGGGGGGTAGAATGTAACACCCTGAGATTTTATGAAAAATATTATTTTTATTCCATTAATGTATTTCGTTGTATTCTACACCAAGATTACCTTGCGCTATACGCATCACCGTATTAGCTTGCTGTATACGCAACACTATTCTTGGACCGTGTTACACACAATTTTGATAATAGTTATTCTACGCAACATTGAGTGTATATATATATATATATATTAAATGTATAAATGAAATATGGTTGGATTCTGTTATACGAAACAACGAAGGATTCTTTCACAACACGCAACCCTGACTTGTCTTGCATTACACGCAATCGCGACCTTCCTCGATAGCGTGTGTTGTACGCAATACCGGGTTTTAATAAACAATGTTATATTATTATAATATTGTCATGAACTAGCGTTTATAAATAGTATTAACTAAATTTTGAATTTTATAACATTATTATTCATCTTACACATTTCTAGAACATGGTATAAGAACAAAATAAATTTTTCGGGTAAATTAAGTATTTTTCAAAAAATGTAGTTTTGCCGACTTTGGATGGTGCACCCACTTTAAATCTGGTTTTTGACATGTTTATATGTTCAATTTGACAAAATAATATTCTTATTTTGAATCAGGATATAAAAATTTACATTAGATAAAGTTTTGATATTTTTCCGATAACTTTCATATTTTAATGAATAGTAAAAACACGCTATATTTTAATTAAAAACAACTTTTTTCATTGTAATATCTTATGTGGTTAAATTAAAATATTGAATGGTTTTAAAGTATAAATAGAATATATTTTTACCATTTAATATAATTTATGTCATTATCATTGATTTTACCTTGAATTCGTAGGTTAAATCAATTCAATCTTTTGCAATGTTTTAAAGGAAAACCCGTTTTCTTTCGACAACGAGATTAATTTTAATTTAATTTCTCCATCTTTTGTTTATTGAATTTGGAAAAATGGATTCCATATTTGGAATCAGTGGGTCCAAATTATGTTAATAAGCTACTTTTTATTTTTGGGAATTATGAATAGTAACTACGGTAAATTTTATTTACCATAGTTAAAGGTATATCGGGTAATTAAGGGTAAATATAATATTTTAAAATTACCCTAAAAAATTTCAAAATCCTATTGGATGACTAAAAGTCGACCCATATCACCTAAGGGTCGGATTAGAATCATTTAATAGACATTTGTCCATGAAGATAACTTAATTATTATTAAAACCAAAGAAAGTGACAACATGTCACTCTCTTAAATTTTATAAGTATATTAATTTTAATTTAGTGATAAACTTCATGAAACTTCGAACATGAGTAGTCTCCAGAAAGCTAATGAAATTATATACATCATATAAATTTATTTATAATTTTTAGGATTTAAATAATTATCATTAATTATGACACAATAGTGATGCAGAAATTATTTATCTAGTGAAAAATCAAGAATATAGTTTTTATTAAACTAATAGTGACCATAAAAGGCACAAAACTCTAACCAAAACTTTTTGGTCATGTAAATGGAAACTATAATAATCCAAATGTCGAATATTTGACCATTTGGAGTCTTATACTAGCTATTATGACACTTATATTATTTTATTTTAAATGATGCCAAAGTTGTCACCTTCATAATTTAATAAATATAACAATTTAAATATTGTGATTTTAAGATTATAAATTCTAGTAAAAGTATTATTGTGAAAGTTAATATATTTATCTTCATCATTGGATTTTATTTTAAATTTTTATACAACAAATAAGTATATTAAATAATTATACAAAAATGATGTAGTAATTATTTTATTAAGAGATAAACCAAATAAATGGTTTTAAAAATAATAAAATAAATATTATATGAACTATTTAATGTTCTCAGATAATTTTATATACACATATGACATTTTATAAATCTATTAAAGCTTTTAGTTCGAACATATCTCCTGTATTTATTTTATTTAAATTCAAATAAATGAATAGCGTCCAAATTGACACTATTGTTATTTTATAAAAATAACATATTATAAAATAGTTTAAAAATCACAAAAATATTTAAAAATTATAAATTTAAATTTATATGATCTAAAATGTTATTAAGTATCCAATTATGGAAAATTCACATCAAATAAGTAATTATTTGTTATAATTTAAAATTTAGAATGTTATTACCACAAATAAAATTAAATTGGTTAAATAAGGATAAATCATGTTGATAATGTTTAAAATAAGTTCCAAACATGTCTAAATTTGATTGGTTGATGAGATTACAACCCTATCTCATCTAATCTTCGAATATGATTCATTTTGGGAGGTTTTTAAGTGGGGTTAGATTTATTATAAATTAATATTTTTAAGAATTCCTAAGGTGCCCCTCTGCTCCCTTATAAAAGGGCACCTCCTCCCCCTCCTCCTCACACCAATTTGAGCACTCAATCTCGGAAAAACCCTGCCGAATTCTCTTCTCCACTTACCTAGCAACATCCTAGAGGTTCTGGTCTTCCTAAAAGACCAATTTTAGTGCCCTAAAAGGAGATCTTAAAGAGGTGCTTCAAAGAAGAGGTAATTTCCGTTACCGATTCTTTCAACATTATTTCTTCTTCCACTTCTTCTTCTTAGGTTGTTTCATTATGATGTAAAGACATCAGTATCACTAATATACTGATATGTTATTATAAGTATGAAACATCCCTATTTCACCATCTATCCATCCTACGGAAAACGAAATCACCGCGCGTGCGTACGTACGGAATACCGTCTCCACGTCGTGGTGTAATCTGTTTTTCCACAAACACCTTACATGGATGGGTATTATGGTGTAAAGAATAACTATACATAGTTATTATAACATCATAATGATTCTGATATATTGTATCATCCACTCCAATTCAATTCAATAATTATGGAAATGATATCATCGCTCGTGCGTACGTACGGACTACCGTCTCCACGACGCGATGAGATTCATTCTCCATGTTAACCATTTAAGAATGATTATAAAGTATATATAAACAATAATAATGAAATATATGACATTATAAAGCTACTGGATTTATGTGTATATACATGTATGTCATCTACTTAATTCCACTCAATTCAATAAGGAAACGAAAACAGTGTTCATGCGTACGTACGGCCTACCGTCTCCATGAACGGTGTATTTCTTTCCATTTATCGATCCATTATATATATGTATATTCTGAATATATATTATATATATAAATAATGTTTTATATTCTAGAATTAAGTAATCATGATCTAAGTAATCATATGAATAATTACAAGTTAAAACACGAACGACAAATGAGACGATTTAACCAAAACGCTACTTTAACATGAATTTACAAAAAAACGGGTAATATAAAGTCATAATTGAACCATATATGATATAATAACAATGAATATGATTCTGTAATAAGTCAATGACATTATTTAAATCATTATACAGGAGGTTCGGACACATACGAAGAAAATCGGACCTAAGGTAAGGGAAATATCACAATCTCATTTTTATCCGAGATTGTTTATTCGTAAGTATTTACTGGGGTGTATTTTATCATCCACATACATGTTTAATCAATATTTAATATTATTTCCATCCACCTACAATTGTTTAAATCCATTTTTACCCTTCGGTGAGTTTTTAGTAAAAGAAATGAAAGGAATCTTTTGTCATTTTTCGTACGAGGTACTTTTTGACTTTTCCGACAAAAGTACAAACAATGTTTTTTTAACTTATACGGCATAAATGGATTCTTAAAACATTTTTCCAAGAAGCTTCCTTTACAAGTTTTCAAGTTTATTTTTAATCAACTTCTTTTAATTTAAATTCGTATCACATGTTATGAAAGGAAAAATGTTTTTGAAGTAGAAAGGATATTTTTCTCAAGAATGGAGTTCAAGTATTTTATCAAAATTATTTTCCATCTAAGATAATAAAAGGGTTCTGTTTTTATCCCTATTATTACATGGATTTGATTATGTTGTGATGGAAATATTTTTATGAATTCCTTTATCTTATATGAATTTTTTTATGATGTCATGTTGTTTAAGAATCCCATTTTTATTACATGGGTTACGCTATGATGTATGGTTTATGATTATGTGGCACACATAAGAAAGGATTCATTATAAGATGGGTGGGACCTATATCTCCCTCCAATGCATTGGGTAAAGATTTTATATCTCATGAGATAGACATGGCTGGAACGGTAGGTTATACCGGTTCAGTGAAACATGACTGGAACGAGGGTTACTCGATTCAGAAAGGGACTTTGTCCACTAAGATAGTCTTGGCAATGAGTCTTGACTAACAAGAAATGATTCTCTATGATTATGTGTGAATGCCACAAAGTTTCATGTTTTAAGTTATGATTATTGTGATTACATTTCACTACCATGATTTACCCCATGTTATGAAATTATGATCTCTTTTGCAGGTTAAGATTTACAAAAGTTATGTTCTTATGTATATGATGTGATTGATATTTCTTTTGTTTACCCTTACTGAGCATTTGAGCTCACCCTTTTATGTTTTATTTTCCCCAGGATATAAAGAAAGGTTTTAGGTAAAAAAAGGAAAATATTTATGGGAGATTTTGAAGATCTTTCACCACGATTAGATGATTATATTCCGAGTTTCCAAAGACACTAAACTATTACGATCCTTGTGTGTGTGTTTTTTGTTATGTACTAAGTATTCCGCAAATGTAATGTAAAGTCAATGTAAGTCAAGCTTCGGGTCTTTACAGTATTTTCCAAAAAAAGTTAGAATATTTTCAGAATTATACATTGAAATTAATTGGTCCACTAAAGTAATTATTGATATTTTTAAAATTATTCATTAATTAGTAATATTTTATTACATCTGATATCCTGCCAGGGTGTGGTTAGTTCCATACGGTGCTATGAAAAAACAAAATTTTTAAAAATCAGACAATCCTAAATCAAAGTGTATTATCTAGTAAGTCTGAGTGTCGATCCAAAAGATACATATCATATGTATTAAATTAATTAAAAAACTAATATTTCAATTTTTTATATCATTTGGTGAAAATAGACACCATTATATATTGTGTTGTTAATATAAAAACGGGGGACATGCCATGTTTAATTACTATCTAGTTCATATTCTAGGGATTTACTTGAAATGTGTTTGTTCAGTTTTGGTGTAGAAACTAGGTCATCAAGGGTTTTTGGTCTTGGTACCCTACCCTAATAATGTGGTTTTACCTTTTTAAGGTTATTCTATTTAGTGAAAACAAAAAACGAGTTGACCCAAAATTTTATTCAAACAGAACTAGTCTAGGTTGTGCAATGGTCATAAAAAAACATAAGTGATTAATTTATGCCATTAAATTATAATCCTCAGAATACAGCAACGGTCATGCAAAAAGAAAAGATAGATTTTGATTTGAATAAACATTTTGTAGCAATCCAAAACAAGATTGAAATAATTAAAGTAATACATATGCACAAATATCTTTATCGATCACATCACCCAACACTATGGGAATACTTGCTCATGGTAGAGGTGAGAATCTTTGATAAATAGGGAATAATGGCAGTGAAGTGGGACCTTATATCTCCACTCATTCTTCTAGAGGCCTTCCCTTAGTGCTTATTGATGTCTTATACATTCAAGTGTTTTAGAAGGGCTGGCAAAGCCATTATTTATATGTTTTTCTTGTTGAAACACGTGGAATGTGTTCCCATATGTTTTCTTGCTCATAGACACTGAAAAAACATGTACCTGGGGTAGACGTCATGTACCATATATTTGGTTTTTCCTCCACCACATCAAATCTTAAAAAACATTATATAATGATTTGATTATCTTCACATCATGTACATGGGGTGCACGGCGTGTACATGAAGTTCACAACAAGTTTACATATAAAAACATGTTTTATGTGGTATGTTTCACATTAAAGGGTTACTACGTATACTTGTGGTACATGATGTGTCGTCAATTTTCCGTCTGTTTTTAGCTTTCCTTCATTCTAAAAAACATTGTGTCTCACACTCAATTTTCATTCAGTTTTCCATTCCTTTCTAAATATTCATCATTTCCAACCATAAAACAAAAAAAATAAATTTTTCCAAAACATGACAAGATTATTAAATAAATTAAAAATCAAAACATGAAAATTTATACATGAAATAGAAGTATCAACATACTTTATAATTTTTATTCCAACATAGAGATAATATCTTTATGATCATTTATCATTTTATCAATTTCTACAACATTCAATTAATTTTTTTTCTATAATTAATTTTATCTCTTTTGATTTATTCAACATTTTGTCGACCATTGTATATTAATTTCATAAAAAACCTTCTTATGTTTCATTATAATGGTTTATCTACCAATATATGCCTCATGTCCGTCATTGAGTATATATTCATAATATATGGTTCTGAAATCCACTTCATGAATACTATATGAATCACAATTATTCTAAAAATGAGGCAAAAAATCTAAATATACCTTCTTTATCATCATCATAATCATTGGAAGAGGTAATATCATCTTACAATTCATTTATCATTATTTATATCCTTTTAATTAATATAAATATCATCTTTCTTCCACTATTTTTATGATTCAATTTAATTTTTCATCCACTTCATTGATTGATTTTTTAATCATCTTCATATTCACAATATTCTCATATCATCTTTTAGTTATAAATTTAACATTTTCCTAGACCTTTGAAATTGAACCATGTAGTAAAATATGTGCTTCTCTTTATGCTTCTTATTTATTATAACATTTTAAAGAAGAATGAATAGACACTAGGATATTATTTTTCATTTTAATAATTACTCATGGAAGAATCATCTTTATCATTTATAATTTTTATGTTTCTCATGTATTCAATGGCTATATTAACTTTGGATAATTTTTTAATCTGTAAGATTTTAAATTCACTAATCAATGAGAGTAATATATATCCCATCAAGGGAAATATATTTTCTATCATCAAGTGGTGACTTTTTTATAAAATCTATTCAAAAAAAATTCACATCTATTTCATAAAAATATTGGTTATATAATATTCTAAAAAAATCCTTAAATATGAACTAAAATTTAATTTACTTATATAAATAATTAATCAACACATCCATTGTATACCAAAGATAGTTTCTTAAAATTTTATTATATAGACCTATAGATTTTATTCATTGTTTTTTCACATTACCTCCAAATGTAGGAATAACCCTATTGTTAACTGAGTTAATATTATCACTGATATAAATGATAATTTATTGGATCTGTAACGCCCCGACCCCAGTTACCCAGAGACGGTACATTATTACATAACATTGGCATGATCATGAGAAAGATCAAATCTTGAAAGAACGATTGGTTTAGTAGCCTTGGAAACACTAGATATATTCATAAAGTTTTACATTACATAAATAAATGAAAATATACAACAATATATTGTCTCCATATTCCACACTCATATCCCCACATACTATCCCTGTAGGTCATTCATAAATTACTTCTTCACATCTTGGGAAAAGTAAAACATAGAAAAGGGGTGAGCTCAAATTCCCAGTAAGGATAACAATAAAGCGGAAACTTTCATAAATAAGAATAAAAATTTAAGGCAATGTATAACTAAAAACAAAATCCTTTTAACCTTGAACTTCAACATAGTATGGAAAAAGTAAAATGAAATAATGCCATTTACTTATTCACATAAATATTCTACTAATCGAATAATCACTTGAAATATCAATAACCACTTTCATAATGATGGAATGCATAATGATGAACTATAATTTCTTTGTCAAGGCCTCGTCCCAAGACCTTGGGGCTAACTGTAACCGGAACCCAACCCGGAGTGCCTCTAATAACCAGACACCAACCCGGAGTGCCTCTAATAACCGGACACCAACCTGGAGTAGCTCTAATAACCGGAAACCAACCCAGAGTTCCTCTAACAACCGGAGGACAAAACGGAGTTCCTCTAATAACTGGAGACCAAACCGGAGGGATTACTTTTACCGGTCCCCAACCCGGAACATACTTGTCTAACACATTCATCTGAATGAAAGGTTGAAATATAACATAAACATTCGGATTAAAAATTACTTATGAAATGTGAATACTTTAAACAAAAACCATGAGTGACATAAGAATAACTTATCCACAGTCAAAAATATCACAAAACATTCAATAAAATAGGGATGTTTTGTATCATAATAAATCAACTTCAAATAAGCTTAAAATCTATCAAAGGATGTTGACATAGATGAAATCAAAACTATTTTAGAGAAATATATCTTTTTTTTAAATCATTTTAAAAGTAACATAATTATAAAATAATACATTCAATTTGAAAATATTCTTATAAGCTTGTAAGGGAAGCTTCGACGATTTTATAACGGCGGAAAATAACCGCACCCGCTGTATAAGTTAAAAAAAACATTCTTACCTTAATTCTGTCGAAAAGGTTAAAAAGCGCCTTGTTTGGAAAACGATGGAATGATTCCTTTATAAGACACTTATAAAAAGTAAAACAAGGGTATAAATGACTTTAACCCATATTCTTGTAAATAGTAAAAATGTTTTGAAATACATTTTGAAGAAACATGGATGTGTATGATAAAGAGATCCCAATAGATTATTACGTATAAACAACCTCAGATAATGAAGAGATTGTGAAATAACCCTTACCTTGTACTTTTCCTTGGTTGAGGGTAAGATAACCTCCTATATAATGGTGATATAATTGTTATTAAATTATTAAATAATCATATATATTAATATGATATCATATATGATCTTTTAACATTGCTTTGTTAATAATATCTTAGAATTATCTTCGTTTCAGGTGTTAACTTACTAATTTTCGTTTATATGTCTTGTTACGTAAGCCATGTTTGTCATGGATAGACTGTATCTTATTCATATCCAGAATGATATAAAACCCTTAAAAATTATTTTTAAATCATATAATTATAATTATACTTGAATGGATATGATGGAGAATGAATCTCATCGCGTTCGTGGAGACGGTAGTCGGTACGTACGCACGAGCGACAATATCATTATTTTGATATTAAAATAATATATAATTGGATAGTATATAATATATACATAATCATTATCATGTTATATTTATTATTTACATGAGTTACACATCATTATTATACCCATCCAAATAATAATATATTGAATAACAATTACACCATGACGTGGAGACGGTAAACCGTACGTACGCTTGTATGGTGACATGTTATTCAAAGGATGGATAGAATACTGGATATGGTTTTACCATATTTATAATAAAATCACAGTATATATATGATACTGGAGTTATTATTTTATAATGGTAATAACAAAGAAAGAAGAAGTGGAAGAAGAAAGGAACTTGGAAAAGGGTGGTGAAATCATTACCTCTTCTTCGGGTTCTTCCTTTTGATTTGATCAAAAGGGCTCTTTAAGTTGGATTTCTGATCAAACTAAGGCCTCTAGGATGTAGTGATGGAAGTTGGGAGAGTATTTGGGCAGAGTTTGGCCGAACCAAAAGGCTTTGAATGTGTGAAGAAATGAGAAGGAGGAGTTCCCTTTTATAAGAGGTGTGAGGGGCACCTTTGGAAAAGCTAGAAATATTAATTTATAATAAATTCATATTCAGTTTCTAATGGCTCCATAGTTGATTATTTAAATTTTAAGGTGCGGATGGTTTGAGAACAACTCAACCAATATAATTTAGACAGGTTTGTGTCATTATATTAACCTTATCATTTAGTATTAACTCTTAGTTAATTATTTTCACTTTTACAATGTCTCTTTGTATTTTTATATAATATGGTTAATAAACTTACTATATACATCCAAGAGACCCCAAAGTGGTCCATTAATGATAAACCTATCATGATATAAGTCTCATGGCCGAAATTTAGATTTTTAGGAATTTAATATCAATTAATAATATAATATTTGTTTAAGAATTCTTTTATGTCAATTTTGACACTATTCAATAGTTGATTTTTGTGATACTTATAACAGAATTATTAATTCAAACAAAGAAAATTAACTCTGTCATAATATTCCATATTATCTTTGAAAATTTGTGTAATTCATTAAAAGTCTCAAATTATATTTATTTGGGTATTTAAAATATCAATTATTTTCAATTTTCACTATTATGGTAATTACTGCATCATCATTGTGTCATAAATAAATTAAATTATTTAATGTCTAAAAACTATAAATAAACTATAATTATGTAGGAAATCGTTTTATCTTTCTAATGAATATTTATAGTCGAAAATCCAACATATATAACCCTATGTAAAAATTGTTTTTCTAAAAGATATATGCTTGTGTCAGTTTTGTATTCATTTTAACTTAATTAAAATAAAGTGTCCCTATCACCTACAAGTGGAACCATGGGGTCCTAAAATCGACCCAAAGATTCCTATGGTCGAACATGTATCAACCAATAAGGGTAAGACACGTTTTATATAAGGCCTCAGCCTTAAACCTTACTTAATCTTGAGTTATTACAAGATTACACATTGAGGATCTTTTCAGGTTTAGAGTTTTAGAGAATTAGATCATAAAACTTGCGTTACATTCCACATATAAACAAAGTGGTTACATAAAGATAGTATTCTTCATTCCCATCAATGGAAACACATTTAAAATAAAACATGGATTATTTCTTGACATATCCTTGACTCTATAATCTTATCATGTACCTTTCCCTTGACCTGTGAAAAACATTTCAAAAAAAACTTGGGATGAGCATAAAAAGCTCAGTATGGGTTATAAAAACATGGAAAGGAAACATGAGTTCATATATACATAATAATGAAATCATACTTTACCCATAAATCATAGGAACTTTAACATACCTCATAAAATCATGAATAAATCATAGAAATCATAAGACATAAAGGTAACTTGAGGCATTCATAACATTCTTACGTAGGGAGTAACCCTCTTGGTTACGTTTGGAATACCCATCACAGTATATTCCCTAAAATATCTTCGGAGAAACCTTAACGTTTCACTCCTTCACGTTATCCAATGCATTGGAGAGCTATAACGGGCTCACCCGCCCTTAGTTTATCATGGAACCACCCGTCTTCATAATAATGCCCAAGAACCATAACATAATCATATCACATAAAACATGCATAAAGGAAACATAACATTTCCACATTTCAATCACAAGATATCAATACAACGCAAAAACATTGTGAAAACCATTTTCCATACCAAAATAAATGAAAAGTAAAACATGGTATTTATTTTTCTTTTAAAAAGAAGGTATGGCTTGTGGAGGAAGCCGAAACTCAAATAACGGTTACGACGGCGGAGAAGTCGTTGTCGCCGCATACGTACGACAAAAACATTCCCTTTTGTCGTTTAGTAAACGCTTCTTATAAAAAATATTCCTTTTGAATAAACGTAAAAGACAAAGGGGTTTATACACCGTATAAAAGAAAGTTGTGTATAAAATAAAATATGCCTCAACGAAAGGAGATTGAGACGAAGTCCCATACCTCGCATCTGACTTGACCCGACCGTTATTTAATCTCTTGAATAATAAACTTGAGTTAATATCTACTTGCTTATAAACCTTTTTCAAGTTCATTATTCCTTTTATACCATGTTATGAACATCATGTAATCAGTTAAGTTAATAATGTTCATTTTGTCGATATTTGGTTCTTAAGTCAAAAATAGACTTCTTACACTTACATGTTGTTAATTTGGTCAAAGTTCATTATATCCAGAATGGTATTCATGATGTAGATATCATATATGTCATATATATCCAGTACATACATGCATTTATAATATTACATAATCATTTAGAGGTAAGAAATGAAATGCACCGTTCATGGAGACGGTAAGCCGGACGTACGCATGAACGCTACTTTCATTTCTATTTCATATTTTATAGAATGGAATCATAATTATATAAAGGTATATTATAATTCCAGTATAATATCATATATAATATCATAGTTCCATCCTTTATATGTCCCACATATGGTATTTAACGAATCAAATCACTTTGAGGGGGCGGTAGTCCGCACTTCCTAAAATGAAGATATCGTGTTTACCCATAATGGAAACCATAAAGGAATGCCCAAAATGAAAAAAAAACAGAAGCTTAAGTAAAACATAAACATATTATATATCATATATAAAAATAGTGACATCATAATGGCCACCTTTGAAGGTGTTAAATGAGTATTGAACAATCATCGTTTCGGGAGGCAGAATTTCGCCATCCACGGAAACCGTATGTTCTTTAACCATTTGATGTAGTTGTGTGAGAGTGTAGCTCAAATAAATATTATAACAACATCCTATTATATTGAAGATACTGGTTTTGTTACAAAAGAAGTAAATAAAAAGAGTTTACGGGGTTGGAGAAGCAAAATAAAACAAATGAACATGAGAGAATGAATTACCTTCAAAAGTGTAACTCCTTTTTATTTGAGCCTAAAGGCTTCCTTTGAAAGGATTCTGCCCAAAGGGAATCCTCTAGGATGAGGATAGGGATGTGGAGAGATCAAATGGTCAGGTTTTGGCCGAGCCAAAGGCTTGAAGAGTGTGTGAAATGAGGTAGAGGTGGGGGCCTTTTATAAGAGGAGAGGAGGGGCACTTTTGGAAAGTAAAGAAATATTACTTTATTGAAAAATGTGTTTCGGTTTTAAAAGGTCCCACATTGATATATGTCGTGGATAAGGTGATAAGGGTTCGAAATACACCCATCCAATAAGTTTTTGACATGTGTAGTTCATAGATATTACATTATAGTTCCATTTTATTTTAATCGTTAAATAATGATGTCATCACTGCATCATTATGATGTCATAAATAATTTAATTTATTTAATGTCTAAAAATTATAATAAAATTACTATGATGTAGGAAATCTTTTTAGATTTCCAATGAATATTTATAATCAAAAATATGACTTGTATAATCCTACTTACAAATTGTTTTAGTAAAACATATCATGTTTGTGTCAATTTTACTTTTCCATTAAATAAAAATATATTATTGTCATTTTCCAATTAAAGTGGCTCCATGAGGTCCCCAAGTTGGCCCATGGCTTGTCTTGGTCGTCCATGACTCACCCAATAGGTGTAGGACAAGTGTCATGGTGTTTTCACATTCTTATAATATCATTTTTACCTTAAACTACACTAATTACCACTAATCGCGATTAAAAACTTAATAAGTTACTATTCACCAAAAAATTATTTTTATCCCATTGAACCACATTTTCTTCTTAATGAAAACCATGTATGTCGGATTTTCAAAATTCAATACACATTAGTGGTAAACTTTCATTTAACTGAAAAATCAGTTTGCTTGATTACCACTTAGTGGTTTCACTATTCATCAAAAATTGAAGTTTTTCAGAAAATTACCAAAAATTCACCCTAAGATATATTTGATATTCCGAATTCGAAAATGAAGTCTATTTTACAAAATTAAAATCATATAAGTCACATTAATTAATTTAATAATTAATTCCCGCTGCCAGAGCAAATAGCGTGTTTTTACAAAACAATAAGTATCAAAAGATTGACACCAGTTTAATTCAAATTTCAAAGTGAAATTGATTCCAATGACCACCATTGGATAAAATGGTAAAAATATATTCTAATTTCACTCCAAAACCAATTCAAAACATAATATAATCATATAAATAAATTAGATTAAAAAGCAGTTTTGATGTAAAATGCAGTATTTTTCACTATTCATTAAAAAATGAACATTGTCAGAAAAATACCAAAAATTCACACAAAGTAAATTTTGATGTCCCAATCATAATGAATAAGTTTATTTTGACAAACATAGTTTATAAAATTGTCAAATATAGATTTAAAAATGGTTTTCCATCAAAAGGTAGTAAAACAATCTTTAAAAAATATTAGTGTATTTCATGCATAAGATTGTATTTATTTTCATTTTAAGCCTCCAAAACACTATCTTAATCATTAATAGACATAGATAAAAATATCTATTATTCATTACTTACTTGGGATGTTACATCCTTCCCCCCTTTAGAAAATTGTGTCCCCACAATTTATTTACTTATCAAATAAATGGGGGTACTTATCCTTCATTGCATTTTCAGATTCCCATGTTGCCTCTTTAATCATGTGGTTTTTCCACAAAACCTTTACCTGGAGAATCACCTTATTCCGTAACACTTGCTCCCTGTGGTCAAGAATCTGGACCGTTTGTTCCTCATAAGATAGGTTCACTTCCAGCTGAACTACCTCTGGACTCAAAACATGAGATAGATCTGGCATATACATTCTCAACATCAAAACGTGAATAACATTGTGTACCTGAGATAAACTCGGAGGTAAAGCCACTCGGTATGCAACTGATCCAACTCTCTCCAGAATTTCGTATGGTCCAGTAAACCTTGGACTCAACTTTCCTTTCTTACCAAATCTCATCACGCTTTTCCAAGGAGAAACCTTGAGAAAAACATGATCACCTACCTCGAAAGATAGATCCTTCCTCCAGTTATCCGCATAACTCTTCTGCCTGCTCTGAGCTGTTCTCATGTGTTTCTGAATCAGCTGAACTTTTTCTGCCATCTCTTCTACCAATTCTAGTCCCATCAACTTCCTTTCACCCACTTCATCCCAGAAAGCTGGAGTTCGACACCGCTTCCCATATAATGCCTGAAATGGTGCCATCTGTATACTGGAATGAAAACTGTTATTATATAAAAACTCAACCAAAGAAAGATGTTGGTCCCAACTTCCCTGATAATCTATAGAACAATCTCGTAGCATATCCTCCAATGTCTGAATTGTTCGTTCTGACTTCCCATCTGCTTGAGGATGAAAAGCTGTACGAAAATTTAATTCACTTCCCAACGACTTCTGAAGGCCTTTCCAAAAGTTAGAAGTAAACCTGGGATCACGATCCGATACAATGGAGAGAGGAACTCCATGTAACCTGACTATCTCTTTAAGATACAAACGGGAAAGTTGATCAAGAGAGAAAGTATCTCGTATAGCAAGGAAATGAGCAGATTTGGTCAAGCGATCAACAATAACCCAGATTGCATTATTACCTTGAGATGTCTTCGGAAATCCAACAACAAAGTCCATGGATATATTCTCTCATTTCCACTCTGGCACTGGTAAAGGCTGAAGAATCCCTTTCGGTAACTGCCACTCTGCTTTAACCTGCTGACAAGTCAAACACTTCACAGTAAAATCAGTAATATCTCTTTTCATTCCATCCCACCAGTAATACTCCCGCAGATCTCTAAACATCTTAGTACTGCCCGGATGAACTGATAACGGAGAACTATGAGCTTCACATAACAACTCTCTCTTCAACTGTGAATCACAAGGCACACACAATCTCTTCCCAAATCTCAAAACGCAATCATTATCAATGTTGAATTCAGGCAACTTACCTTTCTGAACCAGCTCTACCCTTTTCTGCAACTCACTGTCTTGCTTCTATGCTTGCTTGATTCTATCTGATAGAGATGATCTCACTGGTACCTGAAACAAAACAGAAGGACTTCCTGCACCAACAACTTCTATGCCAAAGTTCATCAAATCCTTAACCAAAGCATCACGTTCCAAACACAACATTGTTAATGAAGCATTACTTTTTCGACTCAAATCATCAGCCACTTTATTTGCTTTTCCCGGATGGTAATGAATTGTACAATCATAATCTTTGATTAATTCCAGCCATCTCCTTTGTCTCATGTTTAACTCTTTCTGAGTGAATATATACTTTAAACTTTTGTGATCAGTATATATTTCACACTTTACTCCATACAAATGATGCCTCCAAATTTTTAAAGAAAAAACAACAGCAGCTAATTCCAAATCATGTGTAGGGTAATTTACCTCATGAGTTTTCATCTGTCGTGATGCATAAGCAATTACCTGATCATTCTGCATTAGGACTCAACCAAGTCCTTTCAATGAAGCATCACTGTATATAACAAACTCACCATTCCTGGAAGGTAGTGCCAAAACTGGAGCATTAACCAATCTTCTTTTCAATTCCTGAAAACAATCATCACATTCTTTTGTCCAGATAAACTTAACACCCTTCCGAGTTAGCTTAGTCATTGGACTAGATAACCGTGAAAAATTTCTAACAAACCTTCGGTAATAGCCCGCCAAACCAAGGAAGCTACGAATCTCGGTTACATTTGTTGGTCTTGGCCATTCTTCCACAACTTTTGTTTTTGCAGGATCAACAGTTATTCCATCTTTAGAAACAATGTGACCAAGGAAAGAAATTTGTTGCAACCAAAACTCACACTTGCTGAATTTCCCATACAATTTCTTTTCTTTTAAGGTTTGCAAGACAACCCTTAAATGTTTTTCATGCTCCTCTTTACTTTTATAAAACACCAAAATATCATCAATGAAAACCACCACAAACATATCCAAGAACTCATGGAAAATTCTATTCATTAAGTCCATGAATACAGCAGGTGCATTGGTTAGCCCAAAAGGCATTACTACAAATTCATAATGGCCATATCTTGTACGGAACGCGGTCTTCGGAATATCTGCCTCTTTTACCTTCAGCTGATGGTACCCCGATCTCAGGTCAATCTTTGAAAAAAACTGAGCTCCCTGGAGCTGATCAAACAAATCATTGATATGAGGCAAAGGATATTTGTTCTTAACAGTGATATTATTCAAGGCTCTATAATCAATGCAAAGTCTCATAGAACCATCTTTCTTTTTAACAAATAAAACAGGAGCACCCCATGGTGATGTGCTAGGTCTAATGAAACCTTTCTCTAATAAATCTTGCAATTTCTCCTTCAACTATAAAAGTTAAATTTGGGCCATTCGATAAGGGGGTTTTGAAATTGGCTTAGCATCCGGAACTAAGTCAACAGTAAACTCAACTTCCCAATCTGGTATTATTCCAGCAAACTCATCAGGAAAAACATCAGGATACTCATTTACCACTGGCACATCATTAATCTGAACAGTTACTTTATTTTCAACGACGTGTGCAAGGTAACATTCATTTCCATCTTTTACAAGTTTCTCGGCCTCTTGATAAGTTATCAAAAGTAAGGGTTCATTCTTGTAAACAAACTGAACGTCTTTCGGAAAAGAAACTTCTTTATCTCTACAGTCAATCTTAGCATGGTAAATAGAGAGCCAATCCATACCCAGGATAACATCAAACTCTACTAGAGGTAGAACAATAAGGTTTGCAAGTAGGTTCTTTCCACAGATAAGGATAGGAAGATTCTTATAAATTATTTTTGCCTCGACACTTCCCCCAGGTGTTTTTACCAAATGTTCAGGAGTCATTTCTTGATATGGTATTCCCATTTTACTAGAAAAGGTTTCCGAGATGAAAGGATGTGTAGACCCCGAATCAAACAACACACTGGCATAATCTGAAAAAACAAACAATGTACCTGATACAACTTCATTTGATGGCCCGACATCTGCTGAAGTAGTTGCAAAGGATGTCACCACCCCTTTCTGCTTGTATTCTAACTGCTTCCCATCACTCAAGCTCCTTGTCGGACACTCGTTTGCATAGTGACCCATCTCATTGCACTTATAACATTTCACTAACTGTAAATCAAATTTGTTCTTACATTCACCTTGATCCTTTTCAGTGCAATCACGAGCCTTATGTCCCATCTTACCACATCGGTAGCACTTCCCAGAATTCAGAAGACATTCCCCAGCATGCCTCTTGCCACATTTATCACAAACTGGAAACTTAGTTCTCTTAACATCAGACTTTTTTGAAGAATTTTTACCTTTCTCCTGCCACCTCGGTCTCTTCTTCTGCTGGTTGTTATAGAAAACATGGTCATCAGAAAACTCCATTTCCACCATCTCATCACATCGAAAAAGCTTTTCATAACTTTTAAACTCTCGAGAAGCTAATGCCCTTCGATATTTTGGCTTTAATCCTGAGTAAAAACGATTGATTTTACTATCACGGTCCCGGATAAAATTTGGAGCATACCTTGCCAATCGAGTGAACTTTTCTTCATAGGCAGCCACTGAGTCTTCCTCTTGCCTCAATTCCAAGAATTGATTTTCCATCCTAAGTCGAACAGCCTTAGGAAAATAATTCTCAAGAAACATACCTTTGAATTCATCCCAGTCAAGAGAATCAATCTCATCGGCATCCCTGATATTTTTAACCATAGACCACCACTGATCTGCTTCACCCTCCAAACGGTAAATAGCAAGACTAACCTTTTGATTGTTTGAACACCCCATGACATCAAAAATCTTCTCCAGTGCTTTAATCCACCCTTCAGCTAGCACAGGGTCAGATGATCCTTTGAATGATGGTGGATGTTGCCTCATGAAATGTTCCACCACTGACATGTTCCTCTGCAGTTGTTCTGGATGATCTCGTGCATGGATACCACCGCCATTTATCGCTTGAGTCAACTGCGCCATTACTGCAACAAACTGTTCAGTTCCAATTCCGAGCATTTCTGGATGCTGATTCGGAAGGTTATTTCCTTCTGTATGCCTTCCTAGCACTGCTTCCCTGTTTCCTCTGCGGAAAACCATTCTGAACAAACATGTCTTACATGAAGCAACATGGTAATCTTTAAATGCTATATCATTTCAAAAAAAAATATTTTTGGATAATCATTTTATAGAATTCGAACTCCTAAAGTTATCTAAACCGACCTCTGATACCAACTATAAGGCCCCAGCCTTAAACCTTACTTAATCTTGAGTTATTACAAGATTACACATTGAGGATCTTTTCGGGTTTAGAGTTTTAGAGAATTAGATCATAAAACTTGCGTTACATTCCACATATCAACAAAGTGGTTACATAAAGATAGTATTCTTCATTCCTATCAATGGAAACACATTTAAAATAAAACATGGATTATTTCTTGACACATCCTTGACTCTATCATCTTATCATGTACCTTTCCCTTGACCTGTGAAAAACATTTCAAAAAAAAACTTGGGATGAGCATAAAAAGCTCAGTATGGGTTATAAAAACATGGAAAGGAAACATGAGTTCATATATACATAATAATGAAATCATACTTTACCCATAAAACACAGGCACTTTAACATACCTCATAAAATCATGAATAAATCATAGAAATCATAAGACATAAAGGTAACTTGAGGGATTCATAACATTCTTACGTAGGGAGTAACCCTCTTGGTTACGTTTGGAATACCCATCACAGTATATTCCCTAAAATCTCTTCGGAGAAACCTTAACGTTTCACTCCTTCGCGTTACCCAATGCATTGGAGAGCTATAACGGGCTCACCCGCCCTTAGTTTATCACGGAACCACCCGTCTTCATAATAATTCCCATGAACCATAACATAATCATATCACACAAAACATGCATAAAGGAAACATAACATTTCCACATTTCAATCACAAGATATCAATACAACACAAAAACATTGTGAAAACCATTTTCCATACCAAAATAAAAGAAAAGTAAAACATGGTATTTATTTTTCTTTTAAAAAGAAGGTATGGCTTGTAGAGGAAGCCGAAACTCAAATAACGGTTACGACGGTGGAGAAGTCGTTGTCGCCGCATACGTACGACAAAAACATTCCCTTTTTTCGTTTAGTAAATGCTTTGTATAAAAAAGATTCCTTTTGAATAAACGTAAAAGTCAAAGGGGTTTATACACCGTATAAAAGAAAGTTGTGTATAAAATAAAATATGCCTCAACGAAAGGAGATTGAGATGAAGTCCCACACCTCGCATCCGACATAACCCGACCGTTCTTTAATCTCCTGAATAATAAACTTGAGTTAATATCTACTTGCTTATGAACCTTTTTCAAGTTCATTATTCCTTTTATACAATGTTATGAACATCATGTAATCAGTTAAGTTAATAATGTTCATTTTGTCGGTATTTGGTTCTTAAGTCAAAAATAGACTTCTTACACTTACATGTTGTTAATTTGGTCAAAGTTCATTATATCCAGAATGGTATTCATGATGTAGATATCATATATGTCATATATATCAAGTACATACATGCATTTATAATATTACATAATCATTTAGAGGTAAGAAATGAAATGCACCGTTCATGGAGACGGTAAGCCGTACGTACGCATGAACGCTACTTTCATTTCTATTTCATATTTTATAGAATGGAATCATAATTATATAAAGGTATATTATAATTCCAGTATAATATCATATATAATATCATAGTTCCATCCTTTATATGCCCCACGTATGGTATTTAACGAATCAAATCACTTTGAGGGGGCAGTAGTCCGCACTTCCTAAAATGAAGATATCGTGTTTACCCATAATGGAAACCATAAAGGTATGCCAAAAATAAAAAAAAACAGAAGCCTAAGGAAAACATAAACATATTATATATCATATATAAAAATAGTGACATCATAATGGCCACCTTTGAAGGTGTTAATTGAGTATTGAACAATCATCGTTTCGGGAGGTAGAATTTCGCCATCCACGGAAACCGTATGTTCATTAACCATTTGATGTAGTTGTGTGAGAGTGTAGCTCAAATAAATATTATAAAAACATCCTAGTATATTTAAGATACTGGTGTTGTTACAAAATAAGTAAATAAAAAGAGTTTAGGGGGTTGGAGAAGCAAAATAAAACAAATGAACATGAGAGAATGAATTACCTTCAAAAGTGTAACTCCTTTTGATTTGAGCCTAAAGGCTTCCTTTAAATGGATTCTGTCCAAAGGGAATCCTCTAGGATGAGGAGAGGGATGTGGAGAGAGCAAATGGGCAGGGTTTGGCCAAGCCAAAGGCTTGAAGAGTGTGTGAAATGAGGTAGAGGTGAGGGCCTTTTATAAGAGGATAGGAGGGGCACTTTTGGAAAGTAAAGAAATATTACTTTATTGAAAAATGTGTTTCGGTTTTAAAAGGTCCCACATTGATATATGTCGTGTATAAGGTGATACGGGTTCGAAATCCACCCATCCAATAAGTTTTTGACATGTGTAGTTTATAGATATTACATTATAGTTCCATTTTATTTTAATCGTTAAATAATGATGTCATCACTGCATCATTATGATGTCATAAATAATTTAATTTATTTAATGTATAAAAATTATAAAAAAATTACTATGATGTAGGAAATATTTTTAGCTTTCCAATGAATATTTATAATCAAAAATATGACTTGTATAATCCTACTTACAAATTGTTTTAGTAAAACATTTCATGTTTGTGTCAATTTTACTTTTCCATTAAATAAAAATATATTATTGTCATTTTCCAACTAAAGTGGCTCCATGGGGTCCCCAAGTTGGCCCATGGCTTGTATTGGTCGGCCATGACTCACCCAATAGGTGTAGGACAAGTGTCATGGTGTTTTCACATTCTTATAATATCATTTTTACCTTAAACTACACTAATTACCACTAATCGCGATTAAAAACTTAATAAGTTACTATTCACCAAAAAATAATTTTTATCCCATTGAACCACATTTTACTTCTTAATGAAAACCATGTATGTCGGATTTTCAATATTCAATACACATTAGTGGTAAACTTTCATTTAACTAAAAAATCAGTTTGCTTGATTACCACTTAGTGGTTTCACTATTCATCAAAAATTGAAGTTTTTCAGAAAATTACCAAAAAATCACCCTAAGCTATATTTGATATTCTGAATTCAAAAATGAAGTCTATTTTACAAAATTAAAATCATATAAGTCAAATTAATTAATTTAATAATTAATTCCCGCTGCCAGAGCAAATAGCGTGTTTTTACAAACAATAAGTATCAAAAGATTGACACCAGTTTAATTCTAATTTCAAAGTGAAATTGATTCCAATGACCACCATTGGATAAAATGGTAAAAATATATTCTAATTTCACTCCAAAACCAATTCAAAACATAATCTAATCATATAAATAAATTAGATTAAAAAGCAGTTTTGATGTAAAATGCAGTATTTTTCACTATTCATTAAAAAATGAACATTGTCAGAAAAATACCAAAAATTCACACAAAGTAAATTTTGATGTCCCAATCATAAAGAATAAGTTTATTTTGACAAACATAGTTTATAAAATTGTCAAATATAGATTAAAAAATGGTTTTCCATCAAAAGGTAGTAAAACAATCTTTTAAGAATATTAGTGTATTTCATGCATAAGATTGTATTTATTTTCATTTTAAGCCTCTAAAACACTATAATAATCATTAATAGACATAGATAAAAATATCTATTATTCATTACTTACTTGGGATGTTACATCCTTCCCCCCTTTAGAAAATTACATCCCCGCAATTTATTTACTTATCAAATAAATGGGGGTACTTATCCCTCATTGCATTTTCAGATTCCCGTGTTGCCTCTTCAATCATGTGGTTTTTCCACAAAACCTTTACCTGGTGAATCACCTTATTCCGTAACACTTGCTCCCTGTGGTCAAGAATCTGGACCGGTTGTTCCTCATAAGATAGGTTCTCTTCCAGCTGAACGACCTCTGGACTCAAAACATGAGATGGATCTGGCATATACTTTCTCAACATCGAAACGTGAAAAACATTGTGTACCTGAGATAAACTCGGAGGTAAATCCACTCGGTATGCAACTGATCCAACTCTCTCCAGAATTTCGTATGGTCCAATAAACCTTGGACTCAACTTTCCTTTCTTACCAAATCTCATCACGCTTTTCCAAGGAGAAACCTTGAGAAAAACAACATCACCTACCTCGAAAGATAGATCCTTCCTCTGGTTATCCGCCTAACTCTTCTGCCTGCTCTGAGCTATTCTCATGTGTTTCTGAATCAGCTGAACTTTTTCTTCCATCTCTTCTACCAATTATGGTCCCATCAACTTCCTTTCACCCACTTCATCCCAGAAAGCTGGAGTTCGACACCGCTTCCCATATAATGCCTGAAATGGTGCCATCTATATACTGGAATGAAAACTGTTATTATATAAAAACTAAACCAAAGAAAGATGTTGGTCCCAACTTCCCTGATAATCCATAGAACAAGCTCGTAGCATATCCTTCAATGTCTGAATTGTTCGTTCTGACTGCCCATCTGATTGAGGATGAAAAGCTGTACTAAAATTTAATTCAGTTCCCAACGACTTCTGAAGGCTTTTCCAAAAGTTAGAAGTAAACCTGGGATCACGATCCGATACAATGGAGAGAGAAACACCATGTAACCTGACTATCTCTTTAAGATACAAACGGGAAAGTTGATCAAGAGATAAATTATCTCGTATAGCAAGGAAATGAGCAGATTTGGTCAAGCGATCAACAATAACCCAGATTGCATTATTACCTTGAGATGTCTTCGGAAATCCAATAACCAAGTCCATGGATATATTCTCCAATTTCCACTCTGGCACTGGTAAAGGCTGAAGCATCCCTTTCAGTAACTGCCGCTCTGCTTTAACCTGCTGACAAGTCAAACACTTCAGAGTAAAATCAGCAATATCTCTTTTCATTCCATCCCACCAGTAATACTCCCGCATATCTCTATACATCTTAGTACTGCCCGGATGAAATGAAAACGGAGAACTATGAGCTTCATATAACAACTCTTTCTTCAACTGTGAATCACAAGGCACACACAATCTCTTCCCAAATCTCAAAACGCAATCATTATCAATGTCGAATTCAGGCAACTTACCTTTCTGAACCAGCTCTACCCTTTTCTGCAACTCACTGTCTTGCTTCTGTGCTTTCATGATTCTATATGATAGAGATGATCTCACTGGTACCTGAAACAAAATAGAAGGACTTCCTGCACCAACAACTTCTATGCCAAAGTTCATCAAATCCTTAAACAAAGGATCACGCTCCAAACGCACCATTGTTAATGAAGCATTACTTTTTCGACTCAAAGCATCAGCCACTTTATTTGCTTTTCCCGGATGGTAATGAATTGTACAATCATAATATTTGATTAATTCCAGCCATCTCCTTTGTCTCATGTTTAACTCTTTCTGAGTGAATATATACTTTAAACTTTTGTGATCGGTATATATTTCACACATTACTCCATACAAATGATTCCTCCAAATTTTTAAAGCAAAAACAACAGCAGCTAATTCCAAATCATGTGTAGGGTAATTTATCTCATGAGTTTTCAACTGTCATGAAGAATAAGCAATTACCTGATCATTCTGCATTAGGACGCAACCAAGTCCTTTCAATGAAGCATCACTATATATAAAAAACTCACCATTCCTGGAAGGTAGTGCCAAAACTGGAGCATTAACCAATCTTCTTTTCAATTCCTGAAAACAATCATCACATTCTTTTGTCCAGATAAACTTAACACCATTCCGAGTTAGCTTTGTCATTGGACTAGATAACCGTGAAAATTTTCTAACAAACCTTCGGTAATAGCCCGCCAAACCAAGGAAGCTACGAATCTCGGTTACATTTGTTGGTCATGGCCATTCTTCCACAACTTTTGTTTTTGCAGGATCAACAGTTATTCCATCTTTAGAAACAATGTGACCAAGGAAAGAAATTTGTTGCAACCAAAACTCACAATTGCTGAATTTCCCATACAGTTTATTTTCTTTTAAGGTTTGCAAGACAACCCTTAAATGTTTTTCATGCTCCTCTTTACTTTTAGAAAACACCAAAATATCATCAATGAAAACCACCACAAACTTATCCAAGAACTCATGGAAAATTCTATTCATTAAGTCCATGAATACAGCAGGTGCATTGGTTAGCCAAAAAGGCATTACTACAAATTCATAATGGCCATATCTTGTACGGAACGCGGTCTTCGGAATATCTGCCTCTTTTACCTTCAGCTGATGGTACCCCGATCTCAGGTCAATCTTTGAAAAAAAACTGAGCTCCCTGGAGCTGATCAAACAAATCATCGATATGAGGCGAAGGATATTTGTTCTTAACAGTGATATTATTAAAGGCTCTATAATCAATGAAAAGTCTGATAGAACCATATTTCTTTTTAACAAATAAAACAGGAGCACCCCATGGTGATGTGCTAGGTCTAATGAAACCTTTCTCTAATAAATCTTGCAATTTCTCCTTCAACTCTAAAAGTTCAATTTGTGCCACTCGATAAGGGGGTTTTGAAATTGGCTTAGCATCAGGAACTAAGTCAACAGTAAAATCAACTTCCCGATCTGGTATTATTCAAGGAAACTCATCAGGAAATACATCAGGATACTCATTTACCACTGGCACATCATTAATCTGAACAGTTCCTTTATTTTCAACGACGTGTGCAAGGTAACATTCATTTCCATCTTTTACAAGTTTCTCGTCCTCTTGATAAGTTATCAAAAGTAAGGGTTCATTCTTGTAAACAAACTGAAAGTCTTTCTGAAACGAAACTTCTTTAGCTCTACAGTCAATCTTAGCATGGTAAATAGAGAGCCAATCCATACCCAGGATAACATCAAACTCTACTAGAGGTAGAACAATAAGGTTTGCAAGTAGGTTCTTTCCACAGATAAGGATAGGAAGATTCTTATAAATTCTTTTTGCCTCAACATTTCCCCCAGGTGTTTTTACCAAATGTTCAGGAGTCATTTCTTCAGATGGTATTCCCATTTTACTAGAAAAGGTTTCAGAGATGAAAGAATGTGTAGACCCCGAATCAAACAACACACTGGAATAATCTGAAAAAACAAACAAA
The DNA here is from genome assembly GCA_963277665.1 of Viscum album. Lineage (NCBI taxonomy): Eukaryota > Viridiplantae > Streptophyta > Magnoliopsida > Santalales > Viscaceae > Viscum > Viscum album. Next base: position 835,272,948 of record OY728143.1, on the reverse strand, counting down.
GTACCTGATACAACTTCATTTGATGGCCCGACATCTGCTGAAGTAGTTGCAAAGGATTTCACCACCCCTTTCTGCTTGTAGTCTAACTGCTTCCCATCACTCAATCTCCTTGTCGGACACTTGTTTTCATAGTGACCCATCTCATTGCACTTATAACATTTCACTAACTGTAAATCAAATTTGTTCTTACATTCACCTTGATCCTTTTCAGTGCAATCACGATCCTTATGTCCCATCTTACCACATCGGTAGCACATCCCAGAATTCAGAAGACATTCCCCATCATGCCTCTTGCCACATTTATCACAAACTGGAAACTTAGTTCTCTTAACATCAGACTTTTTTGAAGAATTCTTACCTTTCTCCTGCCACCTCGGTCTCTTCTTCTGCTGGTTGTTATAGAAAACTCGGTCATCAGAAAACTCCATTTCCACCTTCTCAGCACATCGAACAAGCTTTTCATAACTTTTAAACTCTCGAGAAGCTAATGCCCTTCAATATTTTGGCTTTAATCCTGAGTAAAAACGATTGATTTTACTATCGAGGTCCCGGATAAAATTTGGAGCATACCTTGCCAATCGAGTGAACTTTTCTTCATAGGCCGCCACTGAGTCTTCCTCTTGCCTCAATTCCAAGAATTGCTTTTCCATCCTAAGTCGAACAGCCTTAGGAAAATACTTCTCAAGAAACATACCTTTGAATTCATCCCAGTCAAGAGCATCAATCTCATCGGCATCCCTGATATTTTTAACCATAGACCACCACTGATCTGCTTCACCCTCCAAACGGTAAATAGCAAGACTAACCTTTTGATTGTCTGAACACCCCATGTCATAAAAAATCTTCTCCAGTGCTTTAATCCACCCTTCAGCTAGCACAGGGTCAGATGATCCTCTGAATGATGGTGGATGTTGCCTCATGAAATGTTCCACCACTGACATGTTCCTCTGCGGTTGTTCTGGCTGATCTCGTGCATGGATACCACCGCCATTTATCGTTTGAGTCAACTGCGCCATTCCTGCAACAAACTGTTCAGTTCCAATTCCGACCATTTCTGGGTGCTGATTCGGAAGGTTATTTCCTTCTGTATGCCTTCCTAGCACTGCTTCCCTATTTCCTCTGCGGAAAACCATTCTGAACAAACATGTCTTAGATGAAGCAACATGGTAATCTTTAAATGCTATATCATTTCAAAAAAATATATTTTTGGATAATCATTTAATAGAATTCTAACTCCTAATGTTATCTAAACCGACCTCTGATACCAACTATAAGGCCCCAGCCTTAAACCTTACTTAATCTTGAGTTATTACAAGATTACACATTGAGGATCTTTTCGGGTTTAGAGTTTTAGAGAATTAGATCATAAAACTTGCGTTAAATTCCACATATAAACAAAGTGGTTACATAAAGATAGTATTCATCATTCCCATCAATGGAAATACATTTAAAATAAAACATGGATTATTTCTTGACACATCCTTGACTCCATCATCTTATCATGTACCTTTCCCTTGACCTGTGAAAAACATTTCAAAAAAAACTTGGGATGAGCATAAAAAGCTTAGTATGGGTTATAAAAACATGTAAAGGAAACATGAGTTCATATATACATAAGAATGAAATCATACTTTACACATAAAACATAGGCACTTTAACATACCTCATAAAATCATGAATAAATCATAGAAATCATATGACATAAAGGTAACTTGAGGCATTCATAACATTCTTACGTAGGGAGTAACCCTCTTGGTTATGTTTGGAATACCCATCACAGTATATTCCCTAAAATATCTTCGGAGAAACCTTAACGTTTCACTCCTTCGCGTTACCCAATGCATTGGAGAGCTATAACGGGCTCACCCGCCATTAGTTTATCACGGAACCACCCGTCTTCATAATAATTCCCAAGAACCATAACATAATCATATCACATAAAACATGCATAAAAGAAACATAACATTTCCACATTTCAATCACAAGATATCAATACAACAAAAAAACATTGTGAAAACCATTTTCCATACCAAAATAAAAGAAAAGTAAAACATGGTATTTATTTTTCTTTTAAAAAGAAGGTATGGCTTGTAGAGGAAGCCGAAACTCAAATAACGGTTACGACGGCAGAGAAGTCGTTGTCGCCGCATACGTACGACAAAAACATTCCCTTTTGTCGTTTAGTAAATGCTTCGTATAAAAAAGATTCCTTTTGAATAAACGTAAAAGTCAAAGGGGTTTATACACCGTATAAAAGAAAGTTGTGTATAAAATAAAATATGCCTCAACGAAAGGAGATTGAGACGAAGTCCCATACCTCGCATCCGACTTGACCCGACCGTTCTTTAATCTCCTGAATAATAAACTTGAGTTAATATCTACTTGCTTATGAACCTTTTTCAAGTTCATTATTCCTTTTATACCATGTTATGAACATCATGTAATCAGTTAAGTTAATAATGTTCATTTTGTCGGTATTTGGTTCTTAAGTCAAAAATAGACTTCTTACACTTACATGTTGTTAATTTGGTCAAAGTTCATTATATCCAGAATGGTATTCATGATGTAGATATCATATATGTCATATATATCCAGTACATACATGCATTTATAATATTACATAATCATTTAGAGGTAAGAAATGAAATGCACTGTTCATGGAGACGGTAAGCCGTACGTACGCATGAACGCTACTTTCATTTCTATTTCGTATTTTATAGAATGTAATCATAATGATATAAAGGTATATTATAATTCCAGTATAATATCATATATAATATCACATTTCCATCCTTTATATGTCCCACGTATGGTATTTAACGAATCAAATCACTTTGAGGGGGCGGTAGTCCGCACTTCCTAAAATGAAGATATCGTGTTTACCCATAATGGAAACCATAAAGGTATGACCAAAATGAAAAAAAACAGAAGATTAAGGAAAACATAAACATATTATATATCATATATAAAAATAGTGACATCATAATGGCCACCTTTGAAGGTGTTAAATGAGTATTGAACAATCATCGTTTCGGGAGGCAGAATTTCGCCATCCACGGAAACCATATGTTCTTTAACCATTGGATGTAGTTGTGTGAGAGTGTAGCTCAAATAAATATTATAACAACATCCTAGTATATTTAAGATACTGGTGTTTTTACAAAATAAGTAAATAAAAAGAGTTTAGGGGGTTGGAGAAGCAAAATAAAACAAATGAACATGAGAGAATGAATTACCTTCAAAAGTGTAACTCCTTTTGATTTGAGCCTAAAGGCTTCCTTTGAAAGGATTCTGCCCAAAGGGAATCCTCTAGGATGAGGAGAGGGATGTGGAGAGAGCAAATGGGCAGGTTTTGGCCGAGCCAAAGGCTTGAAGAGTGTGTGAAATGAGGTAGAGGTGGGGGCCTTTTATAAGAGGAGAGGAGGGGCACTTTTGGAAAGTAAAGAAATATTACTTTATTGAAAAATGTGTTTCGGTTTTAAAAGGTCCCACATTGATATATGTCGTGGATAAGGTGATAAGGGTTCGAAATCCACCCATACAATAAGTTTTTGACATGTGTAGTTCATAGATATTACATTATAGTTCCATTTTAATTTAATCGTTAAATAATGATGTCATCACTTCATCATTATGATGTCATAAATAATTTAATTTATTTAATGTGTAAAAATTATAAAAAAAATTACTATGATGTAGGAAATATTTTTATATTTCCAATGAATATTTATAATCAAAAATATGACTTGTATAATCCTACTTACAAATTGTTTTAGTAAAACATATCATGTTTGTGTCAATTTTACTTTTCCATTAAATAAAAATATATTATTGTCATTTTCCAACTAAAGTGGCTCCATGGGGTCCCCAAGTTGGCCCATGGCTTGTCTTGGTCGGCCATGACTCACCCAATTGGTGTAGTACAAGTGTCATGGTGTTTTCACATTCTTATAATATCATTTTTACCTTAAACTACACTAATTACCACTAATCGCGATTAAAAACTTAATAAATTACTATTCACCAAAAAATTATTTTTATCCCATTGAACAACATTTTACTTCTTAATAAAAACCATGTATGTAGGATTTTCAAAATTCAATACACATTAGTGGTAAACTTTCATTTAACTGAAAAATCAGTTTGCTTGATTACCACTTAGTGGTTTCACTATTCATCAAAAATTGAAGTTTTTGAGAAAATTTAACAAAAATTCACCCTAAGCTATATTTGATATTCCGAATTCAAAAATGAAGTCTATTTTACAAAATTCAAATCATATAAGTCACATTAATTAATTTAATAATTAATTCCCGCAGCCAGAGCAAATAGCGTGTTTTTACAAAACAATAAGTATCAAAAGATTGACACCAGTTTAATTCTAATTTCAAAGTGAAATTGATTCCAATGACCACCATTGGATAAAATGGTAAAAATATATTCTAATTTCACTCCAAAACCAATTCAAAACATAATCTAATCATATAAATAAATTAGATTAAAAAGCAGTTTTGATGTAAAATGCAGTATTTTTCACTATTCATTAAAAAATGAATATTGTCAGAAAAATAACAAAAATTCACACAAATTAAATTTTAATGTCCCAATCATAAAGAATAAGTTTATTTTGAAAAACATAGTTTATAAAATTGTCAAATATAGATTTAAAAATGGTTTTCCATCAAAAGGTAGTAAAACAATCTTTTAAGAATATTAGTGTATTTCATGCATAAGATTGTATTTATTTTCATTTTAAGCTTCTAATACACTATCTTAATCATTAATAGACATAGATAAAAATATATATTATTCATTACTTACATGGGATGTTACATTTTATTCTAATTTAGTATTATTATAATATTATTTTTTAACCCTTATTTACCAGATTTACCCTTAACCATGGTAAATAAAATATTTACCGCAGTAATTATTCAAAATGTCTAAAAATAAAAGTTACCTATTTACACAATTTGAACATCCTGATTCCAAATATGGAATACATTTTTCTAAATTCAAAACACAGAAGTGGCAGAAATTAATTTAAAATTAATTCCCGCTGTCAAAACAAAAAGCGTGTTTTTAAGAGATAATAACTATCAAAAGATTGGCACTTGTTTATGTCTGGTTTAATTGAAAAATTATGTCCAATTACCAAAATTATATTAAATGGTAAAAATATATTCTAAATAGACTTTAAAACCACTCAAATCCATAATTTATCTCTATTAACTATTTGATTAAAAAAGTTGTTTTTAATTAATTTTTAGTAATTTTCACTATTCATCAGAATATGAAAGTTATCTGTAAAGTACCAAAATTTCACCTTAGGCTAAAATCGATACTCCGAATCCAAAAATGAAGTCCATTTTAAGAGATAAAATTTCTAAAATTTTAAAAGGTGGGTATTACTATTCATAACAGCTAGTTTGATTGGTTGTGGTGTTTTAGAATCTCGAAGTTGCGTACAATGCACGCCGTTGCATTATTCAAAGGAAAGCGTACCGTGGAAGCTTGAGATATTTCATTTTAAATTTTTTGAGGTCCCCATTTATTCAAAAAGTTTAAAATATTGTATTTAAAAAGGGTTCACTATTAAAATATGGTAAAAGTGCAATACTAAAAATGAATTTGTTCATACATTATGTCTAAGAAACTCATAATATGGATTCTAAAATTATAAGTACTATATAAAATTTAAAATTTAGTTAATACTATTCATAACCTCTTTTGAATGGCTTGTTTGGTAATTCATGGTGTGCTTGAACTCGGTGTTGTGTGTAGTGCAAGTTATTGTATTATTTTTAAGAAAGAAAACACTATGAAATCTTGGGGTTTTACATTCTCCCCTCCTTCAATAAATTGCGTCCTCGCAATTTGAAATTGTTCTTCGAAAATAAAAGGTTGAAAATAGAAAATATATTTGTGGGAAAACCCACATCGGAAATTGGGTTACTAAAATTTAGTCTTAATATGAGGAAAAGAGAAATGAAAGGGTCACCACCAAATTATGATCTCGATTAGGAGAACATTGATGGCAATTAGAGACATATAATTGGAGGAAAAACGTAAATATTTATAGGTAGTGATTGAGGTCATCAATCACAAACAAGTATAAAATTGAGGTCCTTAAACTCATCAATCTATGATGATTTTAAAGACCATCGGTTCAACAAAACATAGGGTATTGGGATAACACATTTTTGACGTTTCAAAATATCTTCGTTGAAATCCCACATCGAAAATGAATTAATGAGGCCTCTATTTAAAATAAAGAGTGGAAAGTATGAAGATTACCTAAAATAACACATACTAGGGTTCCATGTAGGAAAATATGGATATGGAAGAGAAATCTAACCATCAATTATCTGATGGAGAGTGGTAGAGAACATGGATATGAAAAGGCCAACAATCCCAAAGCCATAAATTAGTGATGATTTAAGGTACCATCTAGGGCAACATTTTTGTTCTAAGTTCCTTTTATTAATGTTGAGGAATTTATTTATTAGATTGGATAAGATCATAAAGAGATATACTTACTTTATAATTAGAGTTTTATCCATTAATAAATTTCTACCACAAACTCATCTTTCACTCAAAAATATAATAGAACGTAAAAAAAATTCTATTTATACTATTCGTACAGGGTTCCAAAATAAAGGAATTTGTAATTCATCTACCAGATCTTTTAAAAAAACTACATTATTTATTCTAGGACATCTCGTGGGCCAGTGGTAGGTGATACACCCTTGTTGCCCTTCGGTTGCGGGTTCAAGTCTCGCGGCCTTGCTGGACGCGACGGGTTGTCGCCCGACCTCCTGGTTGTCCTTCTAAGGCAATCCAAAATAATCCAAACTAGAACTATCCAAAAGACTTCTGTCCAAACTCACAGTCCAACATTTATAAGGAAGGTAAACATAATGTAGATCCTTTTTACCCCGTAATAGCAAATGAATACCTTCACCATGTATTCTTTTAATACACTGAAACATCCTGAATTACCATATTCCTTATTGATTACAATCATGCTCCCTTATTCCATATAGAATGCTCGATATACTTCATCAATCCAAAAATGTTTTAAACCCCAACAATGATGGAATATACAAATCATTAATCAGTTTCAAGGTAGTCAAGAATATCCAATATAATTTATCCAAAACAATCATGTATTATTCCAAAATCACTACCTCGGAATCAGAACTATATTATGGTTTATCATTCTCTAAACCATATATTTTCCGAAAATTTATCCTGCTATTGAGTCACTTTTCTTTGTTCCACACAATCTCAAGTCCTTAATGAAATAGTACTGTAGTAAAATCCTTATATACTCCATAATTATTATAACAAGTACATTGTTGATACAACAGTCAATTGACATAATCAGCATAAGAACTCAAATCATTCCTCTTCATCTGTGGTAGTACCATAACTTGATTGTTATCCAATAGCATCATTTGCGGCATGGTCTGATGACTGGGACATAGGTTCGCGTAGTGTCCAAACTCCATGCAAATGAAGCATTGTACATTTGAAACCATTTTCTTACCCTTGCAGTCACGTACTTTGTGCCCTTTTCCTCCAAACTTCTAACAAACTCCCATTCCTTTCAGACAAGTTCCAGGGTGTTTCGTCCCACAGTTGTCACATATGAGAAAATTCTTCTTTTCCCTCTTCCCTTTATCCATCTTTCTCTCTTCCATCCTTTTCTTCTCTTGCTTCCATTCAAAGCCATAGGACTCAGTAAAATCTTTACTTATCTTATAAATACATGATATTATTTCTTCATATGATGATAATACATGTGAGACTATTTCTCTTATAAATTCTGGATTAAGACCATGAAATATATTATCCGTCATTCTCTTTGGATCATGTGCATTGCTGGAGTTCTCATTCCTTCTACTGGGTTCCATTTATAAACAATGGCATACACTAGATTAGTTTATGAATAACAATACCTAATCCCAAACTTGTAAGACACAAAACATAAATTAAATATTTTATGGATAAAATCCATAATCATAAAAATGTCTCCTTTGAGGAGGTATATACTCAAAAACCCTTCATAATGATTTGTAATGAAAATGAGAGTTATCCTAAGCATATCCCCCGGGAGTGTCCTAACCAAGAGTGCAACAAGGACCGTTGTTGTGCACCAGTTCCTGTTCGAGTCTAGCTCAAAGCGGTGTTTTCGTGTTTTACCCCTAGGTACATCTTTGCCAGAGCCGCCTCTACCTGCTCGTATCCAGACAGGGATGTATTGCTCGGAAAACTCACAAAATCTCTACAATACCAAAATTCTATGAAGTTCTTCTATACTAATCCTCAAAATTCATCTTAAATCTATGTGCTCTAATCAGAGTTTATCTAAATCTAGCTTCCAAGGTTTGTACTAAACTTCCTTTGATACCAACTGTAACACCCCGACCCCAGTTAACCAGAGTCGGTGCATTATTACATAACATTGGCATGATCATGAGAAAGATCAAATCTCGAAATACCGATTGGTTTAGTAGCCTTGGAAACACTAGATATATTCATAAAGTTTTAAATTACATCAATATGTGAAAATATACAACAATATATTGTCTCCATATTCCACACTCATATCCCCACATACTATCATTGAAGGTCATTCATAAATTACTTCTTCACATCCTGGGAAAAGTAAAACATAGAAAAGGGGTGAGCTCAAATTCCCAATAAGGATACAAATACAGCGGAAAATTTCATAAATAAGAATAAAAATTTAAGGCATTGTATAACTAAAAACAAAATCCTTTTAAACTTGAACATCAACATAGTATGAAAAAAGTAAAATGAAATCATTCCATTTACTTATTCACATGGATATTCTACTAATCGAATAATCACATGCAATATCAATAAACACTTTCATAATGATGGAATGCATAATGCTGAACTTTAAGTTCTTTGTCAAGGCATCTTCCCAAGACCTTGGGGCTAACTGTAACCGGAACCCAACCCGGAGTGCCTCTAATAACCGGACACCAACCCAGAGTGCCTCTAATAACCAGACACCAACCCGGAGTGCCTATAATAACCGGACACCAACCCGGAGTTCCTCTAATAACCGAAGAACAAACCGGAGTTCCTCTAATAACTGGAGACCAAACCGGAGGGCTTACTTTTACCGGTCCCCAACCCGGAACATACTTGTCTAACACATTCATCTGAATGAACGGTTGAAATATAACATAAACATTCGGATTAAAAATAACTTATAAAATGTCAATACTTTAAACAAAAACCATGAGTGACATAAGAATAACTTATCCACAGTCAAAAATATCACAAAACTATCAATAAAATCAGGATGTTTTGTATCATAATAAATCAACTTCAAATAAGCTTAAAATCCATCAAATGATGTTGACATAGATGAAATCATAACTATTTTAGAGAAATATCTCTTTTTTTGAAATAATTTTAAAAGTAACATAATTATAAAACAATACATTCAATTTGAAAATATTCTTATAATCTTGTAAGGGAAGCTTCGACGATTTTATAATGGCGTAAAATAACCGCACCCGCCGTATAAGTTAAAAAAATATTGGTACCTTAATTCTGTTGAAAAGGTTAAAAAGCTCCTTGTTTGGAAAACGACGAAAAGATTCCTTTATAAACAACTTATAAAAAGTAAAACAAGGGTATAAATGACTTTAACCCATATTCTTGTAAATAGTCAAAATGTTTTGAAATACATTTTAAAGAAACATGGATGTGGATGATAAAGAGATCCCAGTAGATTATTACGTATAAACAACCTCAGATAATGAAGAGATTGTGAAATAACCATTACCTTGTACTTTTCCATGGTTGAGGGTAGGTTAACCTCCTATATAATGGTGAAATAATTGTTATTAAATTATTAAATAATCATATACATTAATATGATATCATATATGATATTTTAGCATTTCTTTGTTAATAATATCTTAGAATTATCGTCGTTTTGGGTGTTAACTTGCTCGTTTTCTTTTATATGTCTTCTTATGTAAGCCAAGTTTGTCATGGATAGGTTGTATCATATTCATATCCAGAATTATATAAAGTCCTTAAACATTATTTTTAAATCATCAAATTATAATTATACTTGAATGGATATGATGGAGAATGAATCTCATCGCGTTCGTGGAGACGGTAGTCCGTACGTACACACGAGCGACAATATCATTATTTTGATATTAAAATAATATATAATTGGATAGTATATCATATATAAAGAATAATTATCATGTTATATTTATTATTTACATGAGTTACACATAATTATTATACCCATCCAAATAATAATATATTGAATAACAATTACACCACGACGTGGAGACGGTAAGCTGTACGTACGCACGTATGGTGACATGTTATTCAAAGGATGGATAGAATACTGAATATGGTTGTACCATATTTATAATAACATCACAGTATATATATGATACTGGATTTATAATTTTATAATGGTAATAACAAAGAAAGAAGAAGTGGAAGAAGAAGGAAACTTGGAAAAGGGTGGTGAAATCATTACCTCTTCTTCGGGTTCTTCCATTTGATTTGATCAAAAGGGCTCCTTAGGTTGGCTTTCTGATCAAACTACGTCCTGTAGGTTGTAGTGAGGGAAGTTGGGAGAGTATTTGGGCAGAGTTTAGCCGAACCAAAAGGCTTTGAATGTGTGATGAAATGAGAAGGAGGAGTGCCCTTTTATAAGAGGGGTGAGGGGCACCTTTGGAAAAGCTAGAAATATTAATTTATAATAAATTCATATTCGGTTTATAATGACTCCAAAGTTGATTATTTAAATTTTCAAGTGGGGTTGGGTCTAAAACAACTCAACCAATATAATTTAGACAGGTTTGGATCATTATATTAACCTTATATTTAAGTATTAACTCTTAGTTAATTAGTTTCACTTTTACAATGTCTCTTTGTATTTTTATATAATATGGTTAATAAACATACTATATACATCCAAGAGACCCCCAAGTGGTCCATTAATTATACACCTATCATGATATAAGTCTATTGGCCTAAACTTAGCTTTTTAGGAATTTAATATCTATTAGTAATATAATATTGTTTTAAAAAATTCTTTTATGTCAATTTTGACACTATTCAATAGTTGATTTTTGCGAAACTCATAACAGAATGATTAATTCAAAAAAAGTCACTTAAATCCATACTAATATACCATATTATCCTAAAAAATTATTGTAATTCATTAAAAGTCTCAGATTATATTTATTTGGGTATTTAAAATATCAAATATTTTAAATTTTTACTATTATGGTAATTACTACATCATCATTGTGTCATAAATAAATTAACTTATTTAATTTCTAAAAATTATAAATAAAATATAATTATGTATGAAATATTCTTATATTTCTAATGAATATTTATAGTCGAAAATAAAACATATATAACCCTATGTAAAAATTGTTTTTCTAAAAGATATATGCTTGTGTTATTTTTGTTTTCATTTTAACTTAATTAAAATAATGTGTCCCTATCACCTACAAGTGGCACCATGGGGTCCCAAAATCAACCCAAAGATGCCTATGGTCGAGCATGTGTCAACAAATATGGGTAAGACACGTTTTAGGCTAATTTACTATTATTATAATATTATTTTTTAACCCTTATTTACCTGATTTACCCTTAACCATGGTAAATAAAATATTTACCGCAGTAATTATTCAAAATGTCTAAAAATAAAAGTTACCTATTTACACAATTTGAACATCCTGATTCCAAATATGGAATAAATTTTTCTAAATTCAAAACACAGAAGTGGAAGAAATTAATTTAAAATTAATTCCCGCTGTCAAAACAAAAAGCGTGTTTTTAAGAGATAATAACTATCAAAAGATTGGCACTTGTTTTTGTGCGGTTTAAATGTAAAATTATGTCAAATTACCAACATTATATTAAATGGTAAAAATATATTCTAAATATACATTAAAACCACTCAAATCCAAAATTTATCACTATTAATTATTTGATTAAAAAAGTTGTTTTTAATTAGAATTTAGTAATTTTCACTATTCATCAAAATATGAAAGTTATCCGAAAGGTACCAAAATTTCACCTTAGGCTAAATTCAATAATCCGAATCCAAAAATGAAGTCCATTTTGAGAGATAAAATTTCTAAAATTTTAAAAGGTAGGTATTACTATTCATAACGGCTAGTTTGATTGGTTGTGGTGTGTTAGAATCTCGAAGTTGCGTACAATGCCCGCTGTTGCATTATTCAAAGGAAAGCGTACCGTGGAAGCATGTGATGTTTCATTTTAAATTTTTTGATGTCCCCATTTAGTCAAAAAGCTTAAAATATTGTATTTAAAAAGGGTTCAATATTATAAGTTGGTAAAAGTGCAATACTGAAAATGAATTTGTTCTTACATTATGTCTAAGAAACTCGTAATATGGATTCTAAAATTATACAGATTATATAAAATTTAAAATTTATTTAATACTATTCATAACCTCTTTTGAATGGCTTGCTTGGTAAGTCATGGTGCACTTGAACTCGGTGTTGCGTGTAGTGAAAGTTATTGTATTATTTTGAAGAAATAACACACTATGAAATCTTGGGGTGTTACAATATCATTTAAAGGGAAACAAATACTATGAAACTAAATGAATTTCCTATCAGGATCAGCCTCAACTACTAGGTTTGGTGTTTAATCGATACATAATTGTAATAATGGTTTTAATGGAAATAAATATTCCTATAATCCTCATTTGAGTATGATCAATTGATTTTGTAATCACATAGCCTCACACAATCATATGGAATATAATTATAATGAGTTATATTTTTTATACAAGGATTGGGTCAACTACAGAATCCATATTCATACAATGGGTGGTCACTTCCCCAGCCACAAATCATTTTTAGTATATACCCTCAAGTGAATTTCACTCTCAATTAATCATATTTAATACCACAACACATGTAAAGAGTCTCACCCTACAACACTAACGTATAATATAATAAGAAATATCATTACAAGAACTAAATAATATCACTAATGTAAATTTGGATGAATATTGACTAAACGATTCAGATCAACATTCTTGATCCACCATAATATGCAATAATGAATCTTTAATAATAAATACATTTATTTTGTTACATAGAAATTTTCAACCAAATAAATGATCTATTGAAGACATGAGATTTATTAGATGTTATAAACTAACGATGAATCCTTTTATTTGGATGAGTCCTATAATTATAGACATCCTCTGTCTCACCCCTATACACTCTATGCATCAATGGTTATCTCACATTCTACTCTATGGTAAGAGATAACAAGGTAATGAAATTTCCTCTCAAATGAACCATAAAGCTCACTGATATTTTTCTCCCTATAATATCTCCACTACGAGTAATTTTCAACCACCACATTTTCTCTATATTAAAATATAAAAATAAATCCAAAAATATTCATACCTACAGTCAACTACTATGTATCCATCATATAATATGAATCTGAAACCTAAAATCTTGGTTTCATGTATATCCTTCAACAAAAATAAATTTCCTCTCTATAAATTATGTCTAATAAAATGCTAAAAAATATTTGAATGAATCATAGGATCATAATAATATAAATACAACAAAATACTATCTAGATATAAACCAATATAAACTATATATATCGATAAATTATGTGAATCAATTAGTTACCCAACATAATCACCACCATAATTTGAAAATCCTATTTTTATCAAAATGACTACATCACTCCTGTCTCAAAATGGCTACACAGCTAAAATAGATAAGTGATTCACTTACATAGTGCATAAGGATATATAACATCATACATATCTAAATCATTTAGATGATGCAATTACATTGCTAAAAATGATATGTTAATATACCATGGGAAATTCCCTTAACCTATTTCGCTATGTTTCTCCAATGGCTACATGATTTATCCCCTTTAATAATCGATACATATGTCCCTAAATTACTCAATCACATACTGAGAAACTTTATTTGATCTTCATACATTCTATAAAATAAATTATAATATCAGAGAAATCCCTTCCATGATATTTAAATCCATTAAAACCAGATCAGATACCATCAGTGTTTACAATATCCTCAACTATATTTTTCGAAACATATATATACTATTACATACCAAGAACAGTTGGGTCATCAACATTAATTATAACCAATACAAAAAACTACGTGATTTCATTATGGGAAAATATCATTGAATGTTGAACCCACTTGAGACATGTAATTATCCCAAATTCTCATTATAAATAGGGATGTTTTAGATTCCTTAATTTCGGTTAGAAATGAAATATATATCTTCCATGTTAAAAATAACATCACTAATAAAACGTTTTTGAGTCTTTTTTTCACTTTTAATTCAATGAATGTTCTAATACAATTGTTTAACACCCCATACTAGGAGAAACACAACAATTTTCTGGATGCAGCATCATATAACGACTGGTATGTCTCCTCAAATAACAAAGGCTACAGACTAGTGTAGAGGGACTAAATCATATATTTTTTATATTACTCCAATTTTATCATAATCATTAACAAAATTGAAATAAAAAAATCAGTCACAACAATAATCATTGAATAAAGAATCAACAAAAACATGACTATGAACCAAAAAATGGCATAATGACCCACAATCATACATAATTACTAATCACCCACTAGTCTTACCTCATTTAAAAAATAAATAATGGAAATGAAATATAAAATAACATCTAAAATTATACACATGACTCACATCGTCCCACCTCTAATAAAAATTTCACTACCCATCCTGATAAAATACATAACCATTTTACAACATATAAAGCATGCATAAGGTCTTTTAATGGACAAAAGTAATCTTCCCTAGTGTTATAAATACATCTTAGTATGGTCTCACTATGTTTATTTAATTTAATCTCTCATATACATGTATGTATGAGGTTATTAATGAAAAAAATAACGTTTCATTCATTTCGTAATTAGGTAATTTGGCCTCCATTACTCTTGGAAAAATTTACATAGGACTATGAAAGAATCAAACACATAATTACATAATTATAAGCTTATAGTTCATGTCATCACATTATTATAATATCATCATGCCACCCGACCATACCTACATCGTCTAGAACTAGATACATGTCACATATTCTCACAAGTCCTAATTTGAGGTCACCCATTCATAATATACATAACTATATCATCTTTTAATATGAATAATAATAATATTTCAAAATAATTCATTCTCTGGGACAGTAATTTTTTATCATATATGGATACAAGATACATATAATTTTTTTTCTTAAATAATAGACAATCAATCTTATTACGTTATTCTCTCTAACTATACTTCTATTAAATTCAAAACATAAAAAAAATTCTTTATAATCATGTAGATATGAAAACATAAGAAAGGATGATCATATATGATCAGTAAAGGTATGAATGGTATATTTCAATGGATGATAATATAAAATAATAATATACATATCACAGAATGATATGATTATTCTGATGTAAATTTTTCATTATGAATTATTCACGTATCATAAATAATTGTTCATCTATTAGAGAGTTAGTATTTCAATGTACGTGAGTCATATGAGTGAAAAGTTTATCATTAATCTTTAAATATACATGTGTTAATGTCCTATGAAAAATAAAATTTCATTTGAATTTTTGGGAATACTAATAAGCATATAAAATCATTTAATAACAGAAATATCACTACAAAGGATTCCATAAGGAACATAGTCCACTACTAATTTGGGTGTACTCTCTATTTCAGTATATATTATCTCAGGAGATATCAATCATTACACAATTCCAGGATGTGTTTTATAATATGGGGCTCACTAGTAATATAATGAAAACATTTGAAATGTGTATGAAAAAAATTATAATTACATTAGTCGAATCATCAAAAAATAACCTATTTAACTTAAGAGGGGTTTATTAACATTTCTTCATTACATTAACACATAACCTGTTGAAAATAAAATATTTTCAAAAAAATCATGGTATCATCTTTAACCCATGATAAATAGAAGAGTATCATAGAATCAAACTCAAATTAAAATCATCATAAAATCAAATAAAATGATATTGTATAGAATCATCATATATTATCCCTATGAAATCAAAATTGTCCATAAAGGATGTTGATATAAGAGAAATTCCATTAATAGAGCAAATGAACATTTCATTGAATGTAGCGAAATATTCATTTTATTTTAGTTTCTATAAAAATTTAATATTATGAAAATATTGGGAAAAAATAATAGAAAATTATGATGTATTATTTTAAATTAATTGTTAATGAACATAATAGTAATGATGTTCATAAAATTAGTTAGTCAGGAAAATGATGAAATAAATTATCCTTTCACACTTTTGGTAAAAGGCCATAAAGAACATCATTGAAAAATGGAAATAATATTCCTTTTAAAATCATTGAAAAAAAAATTAAAAATAACTTTAAATAATAATTTTATCAACTAAATAGAAATACATGACAATATCTTATGTAATAAAGTAATGGAAAAAATGTTTATCAACTGAAGTTGAAATGATGTCATATTTTATTAAAACAAATCTCAATTTTTTTTAATATAAAAGAAAGGATAATAAAAAGAAATAAATTAAAACCCATGAAATAAAAATATTATTATAAAATATATTGGCTTTAATAGATAAGGATGAAATTATTTCCATAAAGGTTGATATAGCATAGACAATCTTAAAAATAAATGACATTGTAACATAACCCCTTGCATCAAGTCCCAACTCGCTTCATATATGTTTCATAATCCTATATGATATATCTATATACATATATATATATATAATACAACTATTCTAGAATCTATTCATTACAAAAAATGTTTCATTGCATTATAATTTTCCAGAATCTTTTTATAGTCAATTCTTCATTAAAATGATCATTCTTGTGAAGGATATCATATTGTTTAGGCAGAATTCTATTTAAAAGTGCATTTCCATGAACCTTGATCATGGTTTCAACCAATATGAATTCTTAATAAATTAATAATTATCAATTTATTAATTATGAAAACTTGTATTAGTATTCAATTAATGGAATGAAAAAATGAATTGCATCACTTCATAGAGATGTTAGTTTGTAGAGAGGCACAAATGATGCTTCCACTTCTAATGAATACAATGAAATGAATTTAAATAAAACATATAAATTATATAATATTAATTATATCATAATTTTATTTTACATTAATTAAATCTAACATTATGTCTATCTATGTAAAGAGTAAATCAAAAATTTATAACATCACTTAAAGGATATAGGAGTACACACATTCACATGAGTGAAATTATCATATTCCAATAGATGGACTGGAGATTGAAAATGGATATACCGTTAACATCAAAATAAATATTTTCATAAAATATACATAAAATATAATTTTAATATTTTTTTAAAAAATAGGTGGTTTAATAAGAATGGACAGTGAAAAACATTAGAAAAAACATATACATTTTCTTTGGGCAACTTACCACGAAAATTTGAACTACCATATTTTTAATTATCATAACCCTCTTCAAAGTAGATATTTTTAGGAATTTGTTTTTCACAATATCAAATTGTATATATTTTCAATGAATATTACCATAATTTTAGGATAATTCTTAGAAACCATAATTTGCTGATTAATTGATATATCAATATCATCCATTTTCATAGTTATCTGAGGAACCAATATATTTAATTTTATATATTAGTCCGATAACATTTTAGTTATCTATTTTCATCCATATATGTCTTCATAAGATACTTTTGAATGCTTAAGTGAAAGATGTTATTTATAAAAAATTAAACAATTGAAAGGTGTTAATATGAGCCACCATTTAGATCCACTAAAAATTATCTCATAATGTCTTCTAGGGTTTGAATGTCACTCTTCTATTAGACAACTATGTTAGGATAATATCTAATGCTAAATTTCACGAATATATGTATGTACGGATGAATACTTCTCCAAAACATCATGTTAAACCTCAAATCTAGATATGATATAATTTAGAATTATACTGCATGAAACCTTACCACATCCTTAGTATATGTTATTTGGGGATACTCAAGGGTTAACTCTTCTATAGTAGATATGAATGGTGCTAATTTGTTAAAATTATATACTATAGACCGAATGAAATTGTCCCATTTAGATATCATTGATATTATCCCAAGACAAAACATTGGAAGTGTTTTCACATTTTCATTTAGATTTTTGTAAGGGTTTTATTATCATCTTACACATATTAATCATATACATGTCATTAATATATATTATAAATTGACATACATACTCTATAATATCTCTTTTATGACATCACTCAAACAATAGTCTTTAATATCAAAATACAACTTCGTACATATGTCATAGAGAGAGTATGATGAACTATGATATATCTATAACTTCTTTTTATTAAATAATGATATTAGTGGGACACATAGTCTATTCTTTAACCTTATCTATCTACAAAAATAATAGTTTAACTCACGATCATTCCTCACATTCTTCTACAGTTCTAAATTTTATTCTATGCATCTTCATTCCTTGGATTTATGGATGGGTGATAATTCATTTGTGGAAGATATAATATTTCAAAATTCATCATTATTTCAAAAAATATCTGTAACACCCCAAGCTTCTACGGTATGCTTTTTTTTGAATAAACCTATAGCGTGTGTTGTACGCAACATCTAGTTCTAACACACCACAACCAATCAAACTAGACATTATGAATAGTAATACACACTTTTTGAAATTTATAAATTTTATTTTCCAAAATGGACTTCATTTTTCGGAATATCAAAATTAGCCTAGTGTGAAATTTTGGTATTTTTCTGAAAAACATCATTTTTTGATGAATAGTGAAACCACTAAGTGGTAGTTAAAAAACTAAATTTTTCATAAAACATAATTTTACCGCTTCTATGAGTGGAATTTCGAAAATCGAAGAGTCACTGTTAATATCAAGGAGTAAAATGTGGTTCAATGAGATTAAAATAATTTTTGGTGAATAGTAACTTTTTACTTTTATTTACCACGGTTAAAATTAAAGTGTAATTAAGGGTAAAAATGATATTAATATTATCCTAACACATGTCCTAAATCTATAAGACAAGTTTATCTCGACCAAAAACAACCTTAGTAATAAAAAATTATCATTTAGGTCTACTTGGATTATATTAGGACATTTTTTATTATTTAATTCAAAGAAGAGTTAAAAGAGTTAAAATCAACGTTTATTTACTAAAACATTTTGAATATAAGGTTATACATAAGATAAATTCGATTGTAAATATTCATTAGAAAGATAAAAATATTTCCTACATAATTAAATTTTATTTAAAATTTTTAGACATTATATAATTTAATTTATTTATGACACAATGATGATGCAGTAATTACCATAATAGTGAATAATTAAAATAATTGATATTATAAATACCCAAATAAATATAATATATGACTTTTTATTAATGAAACTAATTTTATAGGTTAATATGACATGTAATTATTTATTTAATTAAATTTATCTAAGTAATGATTCTGTTATGATGTTTACATAAAAATGTTCCAAATAGTGTCAAAATTGATATAAAAGAGTTTTAAAAAAAATAGTATATTATTAATTGATATTAAATTCCTAAAAATATATGGTTTGGAAAAGAGACTTATATCATGATATGTGTATCATTAATGGACCACTTGGGGTTCTCTTGGAGGTATATTGTACGTTTATTAACTATATAATATAAAAATATAAAAGTGACATGGTAAGTGTCAAACTAATTAACTAAGAGTTAAAACTAAACTATAAGCTTAATATAATTATGAAAACCTGTATAAATTATATTGGTTGAGTGGTTTTTGACCCATACCTACCTTAACCTTTAAATAATTCACTTTGGAGCCATTAGAAACTGAATATGAATTTATTATGAAATAATATTTCTAGCATTTCCAAAGGTGCCCCTGACCCCTCTTATAAAAGGGCACTCCCCCTTCTCAATAATTCACACATTCAAAGCCTTTTGGCTCGGCCAAAACCTGGACAAATACTCTCTATACTTCCCTCAATTCAACCTATAGGACTTAGTTTGATCATAAAGCCAACCTATGGATCCCTTTTGATCAAATCAAAAGGAAGAACCCAAAGAAGAGGTAATGTTTTCACCACCCTCTTTCAAGTTCCTTTCTTCGTAAACTTCTTCATTCATTGTTATTCACATTATAAAATAATAAATCCAGTATCTTAAATATAATTTGATGTTATTATAAATATGGTACAACCATATTCAGTATTCTATCCATCCTTTGAATGATATGTCACCATACGTGCGTACATACGGCTTACCGTCTCCACGTCGTGGTGTAATTGTTATTCAATAAATTATTATTTGAATGGGTATAATAATGATGTGTAATTGATTTAATGATAAATAAAATATGATAATGATTCTATATATATGATATACCATCCAATTATATATTATTTTAATATCAAAAGAATGATATTGTTGCTTGTGCATATGTACGGACTACCATCTCCACGAACGTGATGAGATTCATTCTCCATTGTATCCATTCAAGTATAATTTTCATTTGATGATTAATAATAATTTTTAAGGACTTAATATCATTCTGGATACGAATAAGATACAACCTATCCATAAAAACATGGCTTACATAACAAAACGTATAAAATAAAACGAGTAAGTTAACACCCGAAACGACGATAAAACTAAGATATTATTAACAAAGCACTGTTAAAAGATCATATATGATATCATAATAATGTATATGATTCTTTTATAATTTAATAAAAATTATTTCACCATTATACAAGAGGTTAACCTACCCTGAACAAGGGAAATGTACAAGGTAAGTGTTTATTTCACAATCTCTTCATTATCCGAGGTTGTTTATACGTAATAATCTACTGGGATCTCTTTATCATCCACATCCATGTTTCATAAAAATGTTTTTCAAAACATTATTACTATTTTATAGAATATGGGTTAAGTTCATTTATACCCTTGTTTGACTTTTTATAAGAAGTTTATAAAGGATTCTTTCTGTCGTTTTCCAAACAAGGTCCTTTTTAACCATTTCAACAGAATTAAGGTAAGAATGTTTTTTTAACTTATACGGCGGGTGCGGCTATTTTCCACCATTATAAAATTGTTGATGCTTCCCTTACAAGCTTATAAGAATATTTTAAAAGTAAATGTCTTCTTTTATAATTATTTGACTTTTAAATGATTTAAAAATAAAGAGATATTTCTATCAAATAGTTTTGATTTCATCTATGTCAACATCCGTTGATAGATTTAAAGCTTATTTGAAGTTGATTTATTATGAAACAAAAATTCCATATTGTATTGAAGGTTTTGTAATATGTTTGACTGTGGATGTGTTATTTTTATACCATTCATGGTTTATGGTGAAAGTATTGACATTTGGTATGCTAGTTTTAATATGAATTATTATGTTATGTTTAAACCTGTTCATATGATGAATGCATTGTACTTAATATGTGATGGGTGGAGCCTGCTATATCTCCTTGATGCATAAGTATGTCTCATTAGGAAAACAAGTGTCTTGGCACAAGGCCTTGAAAAAATCTTATTTGTAGTCTTGGCACGAGGGCTTGGCTATGTGGTTATGATACTCTGGCATTATGCATTCCATCATTATGAAAATGGTTATTGA
The DNA here is from genome assembly GCA_963277665.1 of Viscum album. Classification (NCBI taxonomy): domain Eukaryota; kingdom Viridiplantae; phylum Streptophyta; class Magnoliopsida; order Santalales; family Viscaceae; genus Viscum; species Viscum album. The sequence goes on along the minus strand of OY728143.1, from coordinate 835,251,143 downwards.
TATTTCATGTGATTATTCGATTAGTAGAATATCCATGTGAATAAGTAGATGGAATTATTTCATTTTATTATTTCCATACTATGTTGATGTTCCTGTTTAAGAGGATTTTTTTAGTTATACATTTCCTTAAATGTTTATTCTTATTTATGAAGTTTTTCGTTATATTGTTATCCTTACTAGGAATTTGAGCTCTCCCCTTTTCTATGTTTTATTTTTTCCCAGGATGTGAAGAAGTATTTTATGAATGACCTACATAAATAGTATGATGGGATAAGGGTGTGGAATATGGAGACTATATTGTTGTAGTTTATCATTTTATGATGTAATGTAAACTTTATGAATGTATCTAGTTATTCCAAGGCTACTAAACTAATCGGTCTTTCAAGATTTGATCTTTCTTGTGATCATAACAATATTATGTAATAATTCACCGACTCTGGGTAATTGGGGTCGGGGCATTACAGTTGGTATCATAGAATGTTTAGTACAAACCGTGGGAGCTAGATTTTTATAAACTCTGATTAGAGCACATAGATTTAAGATGGACTTTGAGGGTTAGTATAGAATAACTTCCTATAATTTTGGTATTATAGATATTTTGTGAGATTTCTGAGAAATACATTCCAGTCTAGATACGAGCAGTTAGAGGTAGCTCTGGCATAGATGTACCTAGGGGTAAAACCCGAAAACATCGCTTTGAGGTAGACTCGAATGGGAACTGGTGCACGACAAGGGGCCTTGATGTACTCTTGGTTACGACACTCCCAGGCGATATTCTTAGGATAACTCTCATTTTTTTACAAATCATTATGAAGGGTTTATAGGTATATACTTCCTCAAAGAAAACAATTTTATGATTACAGATTATATCCATAAATAGTTCAATTTATGTTAAAAGTTTTATAAGTATAGAATTATGTATTTTGATTCATAAACTGATCTAGTTTATGCCATTGTTTAGAAATAGTGCCTGGTGGTAGAAATGGAAACCGTATCAATGCATGCACTCCATGTTGGGATTTTCCTCCTGCTCAAGATAATTATAATGGAGCTGGTGATGGAACTGGTGCTGATCAACTAATCACCATACTGGGACAACTCACTCAGGTTATGAATAATACCCTTACCCGTATGGAGCACCCTGATCCACAGCGTGGAGGATCATTGTTAGATCGCTTCCTGAGGCAGAAACCACCAACATTCAAGGGGAGTACAAATCCATTAGTAGCTGAGAGATGGAGAAGTTCCCTAGAGAAAATATTTCAGGATTTTGGGAGTAGTGAAAGGGAAAAAAGTTGTCATGGAAGTTTATCACCTCACAGGAGATGCTGATCAATGGTGGTCATTGATTCAAATCACGAAGGAAGACGATGAAGTATCAAATATGGAATGGAGGGAGTTCAAAGATCTATATTTAGAAAAATACTTTCCTCGTGACAATTGAGCAGATATGGAAATGCAATTTCTAATTCGAGACAAAAGGAGGATGAGAATGTCGCAAAGTATGAGGCTAACTTTACAAGGTTATCAAGGTATGCGGGATATTATATACATAACCCAAGAAGTAATATTGATCATTTCTTTGATGGTTTAAAACCATTTCTCCGTCGAGAATTTGTCTCACAATCCTTCTCGTCGTATGAAGATATTATCTGATGTGCTATCAAGACAGAAAATGAATTCTCTAAATCTTATAATAATAAAGTAATCAAAGAGAAGAAGAGAACGATGGAGCAAGAAATAGATAAAGGTAAAAAGGGAAAGAAGGATTTTCCATTATGTGAAAATTGTGGGAAGAAAAACCATGGTACTTTCCTAAAAGGAATGATAGTTTGTTAGAAATTTGGATAAAAAGGTCACCAGGATCGTGATTGCAGGGGAAAGAAATAGGTTGTCAATGTTGAATGCTACAATTTTAGAGAAATGGGGGCATTATGAAAATTAATGCCCTAAGCGCCAAGGGAACTTACCACAGAAAAGGCCAAGGGATCAAGGCCAAGCTTACACTATTACTATAGTTGAAGATGAATAATTAATGTATTTGTGTTTCTGGACATAAGGATTATATTCTGGTTATGACAATAATGTGATATATATAAGGATTGTACTGCAATACTTGTGGTTTTCATTAAGGTTTTAATATGACTAAGGTAATCATATTTTCAGTATGTGATAATAAGAGAAACATTACTTTGGGGGAATCTGATTATACAATTGATTTTGGAATTTAGGTATCTTTTACAGAGAGTCTGTACAGAGGTACATTGGATAACTATAATGTTTGGAATGGATTAAGTTGAACATTGGATAGAATTGTTTAAGGTTAAAACATTTCTTATGATTATTTTTGGAATATTATGATACTATAGTTTTAGGAAAAGGACAACATGTAGGTCGGGCGATAACCCGTCGCGTCGGACAAAGCCGCAGGAATTGAACCCACAACCATATTGCGACAGGCCTTTATTACCTACCACTATCCTACATGAAGTCCCTGGTTATTACAAAATATTTTTCCTCATTATAATGGTATGTGTGTTAACATTTAGAACCATATATGATCAGGATAAATATAATATGTTTGAGTTCTGTTATCATTTGGAGTGAAAGATGAGTTTGTGGTATAAATTAGTTGAAGGATGAAACTCTACCTATCAATTATATATATATATATATTTAACTTATTGTATGACTAAATTAATTCTTAAACTTTAGGTACGGTATATTAAAACCAAAAATGTGTTATCCTAATAACTTATGTTTTGTTGAACTGGTGATATTTTAAATCATCATAGAGTGATGGCTTTGAGGCCCTAAATTTTACACTTGTTTGTAATTGATGACCTCAATCACTCCCTATCAATATTTACATTTTTCCTCTAATTACATGTCTATAATTGTTACCAATATTCTCTTATTTGAAACCCTAATTTGGTGGTGACATTCTCATTTCACTTTCCATTTTATTAAAACTAAATTTTAATAACACTATATCCGATATGGGTTTTCCACAAAGGAATATTTTATTTTCATCCTTTTATTTTCGAAAAACAATTTCAAATTGCAAGGATGCAATTTATTGAAGGAGGGGAGAATCTAACAACCCATGATTCTACAGTACGCTTCTCTTTGAATAAAGTGATAGCTTGTGTTATGCGCAACATCGAGTTCAAACACACCACAACAAATCAAACAAGCTGTTATGAATAGTAATACCCACTTTTTGAAATTTATAAATTTTATTTTTCAAAATGGATTTCATTTTTTCAGAATATCAAAATTATCCTAGGGTGAAATTTTGGTATTTTTTTTTGAAAAACATCATTTTTTGATAAATAGTGAAACCACTAAGTGGTAGTTGAAAAACTGAATTTTTCATAAAACTTAATTTTACCTCTTCTGTGAGTAGAATTTCAAAAATATGAGATACACGGGTAATATCAAGGAGTAAAATGTGGTTCAATGAGATGAAAATAATTTTTGGTGAATAGTAACTTTTTACTTTTATTTACCATGGTTAAAAGTAAATAGGGTAATTAAGGGTAAAAATGATATTAATATTATCCTAACACATGTCCTAATTCTATTGGACAAGTGTATCTCGACCAAAAGAAACCTTAGGAATAAAATATTATCATTTAGGTCCACTTGTATTAGATTAGGACATTTATTATTATTTAATTCAAAGACGAGTTAAAATAGTTAAAATCAATGTTTATTTTCTAAAACATTTTTAATATAGGGTTATACATAAGATAAATTCTATTGTAAATATTCATTAGAAATATAAAAATATTTCCTACATAATGATATTTTATTTATAATTTTTATACATTATATAATTTAATTTATTTATGACACAATGATGATGCACTAATTACCATTATAGTGAAAAATTAAAATAATTGATATTATAAATACCCAATTACTATAATTTGTGACTTTTTATTAATTACACTAATTTTATTGGATAATATGACATGTTAGGATTTATTTAACGAAATTTTTACGAAGTAATCATTCTATTATGATTTTCACAAAAATCAATTTTCCAAATAGTGTCCAAATTGACATAAAAGAGTTTTTTAAACAAATATTATATTATTAATTGATATTGAATTCCTAAAAATCAAAGGTTCATCCAAGAGACTTGTATAATGATAGGTGTATCATTAATGGACCACTTGGTGGTCTCTTTGAGGGATATAGTATGTTTATTAACTATATAATATAATAATACAAAGTGACATGGTAAGTGTCAAACTAATTAACTAAGAGTTAAAACTAAAAGATAAGGTTAATATAATGACCCTAACCTGTCTAAATTATATTAGTTGAGTGGTTTTTGACCCATACCCACCTTAAACATTAAATAATCCACTTTTAAGGAATTATAAACCGAATATGATTTTATTATAAAATAATATTTCTAGCTTTTCCATAGGTTCCCCTCACCCCTCTTATAAAAGGGAACTCCCCCTTCTCACTAATTCACACATTCAAAGCCTTTTGGCTCGGACAACCCCTAAAACAATACTCTCTAAACATCCCTCACTTAAACCTAGGGGCCTTATTTTGATCATAAAGCCAACCTATGGAGCCCTTTTGATCAAATCAAAAGGAAGAACCCGAATAAGAGGTAATGTTTTCACCACCCTCATTAAAGTTCCTTTCTTCTTCAACTTCTTATTTCATTGTTATTCCCATTCTAAAATAATAACTCTAGAATATTATATATACTGTGATGTTATTATAAATATGGTACAACCATATTCAGTATTCTATCCATCCTTTGAATGACATGTCACCATACGTGTGTACGTATGGCTTACCGTCTCCACGTCGTGGTGTAATTGTTATTCAATAAATTATTATTTGGATGGGTATAATAATGATGTGTAATTCATGTAAATAATAAATATAATATGATAATGATTATATATATATGATATACCATCCAATTATATATTATTTTAATATCAAAAGAATGATATTGTCGCTCGTGCGTACGTACGGACTACCGTCTCCACGAACGCGATGAGATTCATTCTCCATCGTATCCATTCAAGTATAATTCTAATTTGAAGATTAATAATAATTTTTAAGGACTTAATATCATTCTGGATAGGAATAAGATAAAACCTATCTAAAAAACATGTCTTATGTAACAAAACATATAAAATTAAACGAGTAAGTTAACACCCAAAATGACGATAATACTAAGATATTATTAACAAATCAATATTAAAAGATCATATATGATATCATAATAATGTATATGATTATTAAATAATTTAATAACAATTATTTCACAATTATACAGGAGGTTAACCTACCCACAACCAAGTAAAAGTACAAGGTATGGGTGTATTTTGCAATCTCTTCATTATCTGAGGTTGTTTATACCTAATAATCTACTAGGATCTCTTTATCATCCACATCCATGTTTCTTAAAAAAAAATTTCCAAACATTATTAATATTTTACAAAATATGGGTTAAAGTAATTTATACCCTTGTTTTAATTTTTATAAGAAGTTTATAAAGGAATCTTTCTGTCATTTAACAAACAAGGTCCTTTTTAACATTTTCGACAGAATTAAGGTAAGAATGTTTTTTTAACTTATACGGCGGGTGCTTCTATTTTCCACCATTATAAAATTGTTGAAGCTTCCCTTAAAAGACTATAAGAATATTTTCAAAGTAAATTATTTCTTTGATAATTATGTTACTTTTAAATGATTTCAAAATAACGAGATCTTTCTCTCAAACAGTTTTGATTTCATCTATGTCAACATCCTTTGATGGATTTTAAGCTTATTTGAAGTTGATTTATTATGAAACAAAACTTCTAAATTGTATTGACGATTTTGTGATATGTTTGACTATGGATGTGTTATTTATATACCATTCATGGTTTATGGTGAAATTATTGACATCTCGTATGCTAGTTTTAATACGAATGTCTATGTTATGTTTAAACCTGTTCATATGAGAAATGCATTGGACTTAATATGTGACGGGTGGAGCCTGTTATAGCTCCTCGATGCATAGGTAGGTCCCATTAGACAAACTAGTGTCGTGGTACAAGGCCTTGGCAAAATCTTCTTTGTAGTCTTGGCACAAGGTCTTGGCTATGTGGTTATGATAGTCTGGCATTATGTATTCCGTCATTATGAAAGTGGTTATTGATATTGCATGTGATTATTCGTTTAGTAGAATATCCATGTGAATAAGTAAATGGAATTATTTCATTTTATTTTTTCCATACTATGTTGAAGTTCATGTTTAAAAGGTTTTTGTTTTAGTTATACATTGCCTTAAATTTTTTTTCTTATTTATGAAAGTTTCCTCTATATTGTTATCCTTACTGGGAATTTGAACTCACCCCTTTTCTATGTTTTATTTTTTTTCCCAAGATGTGAAGAAGTATTTTATGAATGACCTACATGAATAGTATGAGGGGATAAGAGTGTGGACTATAGAGACTATATTGTTGTAGTTTTTCATTTTATGATTTAATTTAAACTTTATGAATGTATCTAGTTTTTCCAAGGTTACTAAACTAATCGGTCTTTCAAGATTTGACCTTTCTTGTGATCATGCCAATGTTATGTAATAATGCACCGACTCTGGGTAACTGGGGTCAGGGCGTTACAATATCTACTAAAAATATTGAAATATTTGTCATATTCTAATCAACACCAGAGATAAAAAATCATATTTCTAGACAAGTGCATAAACGATATTATTCACTTTCCCATGGTGGTAATGTTTTGAGAAGTCGTAATCGTTTATCTACTACAACAATATTCAGTGGTTTATATTTAACACTTTCTTTTTGGATATATAAATTTTGATTATATGATCTTTACATATATCAAATTTTCTAATTATGGATAATTTCTGTGTATTTTTAATGAAAAAAAATTAAACTTCCAACTCCAAATGATGAGTCAGATAATGTTCCACAAAAAATTTTAATTGAAATAGGGATTAATTAATCAAAATATGATTTTACAGGACAAAACATCCTAGGCCATTCTTTAAATAATAATTATAGATAAAAACACTTATTCTCTACAAGGTAGTGTGATAAAAAGTGTATTCACTAACCTTGTACCCAAATTCATTTAAAAGTTACTCTGAATCATCATTCTAAAAGTACATATCACCATTCCATACCAACAAGGTTATAGGATTATATAGCCAAAATAAATAACTCAAAATACCTATATAATATCCACCCAATCTAAAAAATATAAGGATCTCAATCACCATGGTTAGTTGAGGCTATTTTACAATAACATCTTCCGTTAAAGTATCAACTTATATAGTCTAACATTATAACATTTGACATAATACCGACATTTTCTATGGCCATAATTCACAAATTCCAAATATGGAATAAAACTTCACCTTCCTCATAATCTACGGAGATATCCAAAAATTATCATCATGTTATTTTTTATCATGTAATATATAAAAATGTAACCTATAAAGACCACCATTACCCGATTAATTATGTCTCTAAGTACTTTAATAATTGACTACATAATGATATAATGGGTATTAGCAACTCCAAATGGATTCACTATAAATTTAGAATTATTAAACTCCTAGAAAATACAATCAAGGGTATATCCTGTTACAATACCATTAATTTATGATATCTACAATGATTTTTAATCTTGAAAAATGATTTATATGTTTTAATTTTCTAAAAATCATCAATACTGGGTAGATGAATCTTTTTCATGACACTGATCATGTCATATTATAGAAAATAAATTCATATATTCTTTTAACCATCGTTCCACTTATCAAAAAAATAGGTTCAAACCATGGTGATATACTTCGACATAAAAATACATTTTCTAGATTCTCCTATAGTTTCCTTTTGAATTATGATGTTCGGATGAAGTACATTCTATATGGAGTTTTAGAAATAAGGTATAGGACAAGTTTTGAGTTATTTTGAAAACTCAAATTTATGAATAAAGGATAGACTAGGAAAATATTATAGAATAAATTATAATTCTTCTTAGGAATAATAATATTATAGATTTTGGGTTTTCCCCCAAGAATTTAAGATAAATATCACTCATAAAATATGATTAATACCCCATAAAATATAATTAATTTCGTTTAGAATTTCATATTCATATTGAACTAAATGATCATCAATATTTGATTTGAAATATCTAATCTAACGTCCCTAACATAGAAATGGATATGGAATATATATAATGAACTCCAATACATTTAAATATATCCTTAAATTCAACTAGGGAGATAATCATAATATTTTTAGGATACAAATTCCCACTATTTTCTGTAGAATAGATATATACTCAATATGTGATCATCATACCATTCTGGCATTTCAATGAAACAATAATGTATAATTGATGAGGAGGTTATGTTTCCCCCATTGACAATTATTTAGATTTCATGGACTCTATAAAACAATAATCAAATAAGTAATTTTTAGTTCTATATTGGATTGTATGTGTAAATTTCCACAATTTTTTCTCATTACCCACATTATTGGTTGTGGTCAAATGAGAATTCTATCTATGTCTTTGAAAAATTGGTTATTGATTTTGATTATCATAATTAACCCATAGATCCTTGAACTAATTTGAATAATTACAACACTCCTTGTATTTTTCTAATTTGAGTGGGGTTAGTGCATTAAATTTATATTTCACTCCATTGTTTACGTTGTCCTTTGTATTTGCAACAATTAAAAATTCACTTTCTCCATGGAATTCCATTCAACAATTTAAAATATTACCAGTATCATTGGAAAAGATTCCCAATGATTATTTCATCACATATGTCATAAATATAGATTTATTTTATTTTATCAATGGGTTTAATTGTTATAATATACTTTAAACCCTTCCTGAAAATCCATATCAAAACCACTATAATTAATTTAATATATACTTTCCATTTATTACATTAATAAAAAATAAACCAATTTATTTATACCTATGGAAGTCCATTATGTATAGTACCATTTAGTGACTTGGTTTTATCCCACTAAAGAAACGACAATGCTTTATATAAATTAATATGACAAAAATAATCATAAGTCTTGAAAAATTTCTTCATTGGTACCAATAGATTAATCATCCTTCTTCTTATGCTCTATAAATTACCTTCCATTTTCATGTGAAGAGATTAGAAAAAATATTATTAAAAAATACTTTCATAAACATATCCCATTACATGGTATCAATTTCATCCTATTACAACATATTATTTATAATATTACACATTTTCCCTAATTACCATTCCAAATTATATACATAATGTACAAAATTTCTGGGAATCAACTCTAGATAATAGAATCTATTTTTATTAGAAATGGATACAATGCTTGGAAAATAGTGGATCAAATGACCCACTGATTGAATGTGTATATTACCTCACGAAATACAAGATGGTATTTTGTTCACTGGTTAGGTAATTGGAAAGCCTATCATGAATCCGTGATTGAGACAATTTTCCTAGCATAACAATAATATTTCTAATTCCAACTCCACTACTATTCAGTTTCATATGATGAAATTCATTGAATTATCAAAAGATTCATGATTTACACGATTCCTCATAGTTCTTGGAATTTATGAAATGATAAATATTAATATATGATATGTCATGGTAAAATAATAATTCTTACCATCCAATAAATAATGAATGTTAATTTGGGAAGTCCAAAATTGTGACACCTTCTTATCAACCTATAATGGTTTTATATCCACTATATATAACATACAGTTCATCATTGGTTTTCATAAGTTATAATAATATAATATTCATATATTAATATATATATATATATATAACATTCTTTTTATTCCAATTTAGGTGACCTAATTATTATATAACTAACTATTTCATCATTTTAGATGAGTATTCAATATATTTCACAATAATACACACTTGTGAACCATAAAAGATTACTCTACCTAGTGAACAAACACATAATAAAATTATTTCATAAAATATATTCAACATATTGAATGAATTTCATCACAATTTTAACCTTCTAATCCATTTTTTACTTAAATTAATTCTTCAAAACATATAAAAAATTGAATCAAAAGAAATGGTGATTTTAGATACTCATTATTGGTAACCATGAGAGGTATAAATCAATGATCATATCAAACCATATGATACACATAAGGATATGATACCGTGGTTATAACATCTGAATTAAATAAAAATAATTTATAGATAATTAATTGGGATTCGTGCAATAAAACTTATGGATTTATAAATTCTTGAATTATTACATCAAGTAATAGACTTTAATCAGACATGATCCAAGAGAGAATTTCATAATATTAACAACGTGTCATAATATTGTTCTTGTGGAAAAATTTCCCTAAAATCATTTACATAATCATGGATCACTACTATGAATATCCTAGTGGATATCGTACATTTTTTAGGTGGGTTCACTCCCCTTTACAATCCATATATTTTAAGGGATATAAATAATTATCCCATGTATTTTAGGACTATATTTTTCTAATCCAACCGATCACATAATGAAAACAATATATATATATATATATACAGGAAACTATTATAAAAACATTCATAAATCATTAATTTATATCATGGATAAATGGAATGAGTTTAATAAATATTTCATGATATTATAATCCAGTGAAAAGAACTTGGTTTCCTAAATATGTCATCATAACACAAATAACCCATGTAAATGAAAATATTTTCATAAAATTATCCATAATTAATCATCATAATAATCAATATTGAAAAATTAAAGTTGATGATATCATATCATCATATCTTCAATGAATCATATTCATCCATAATGTATGTTAACATAAAATAAAAATAGCAATTAATGGAAATTTTGACCTTTCATTAGAAATATAGAAAATCCACTTTTCATTTGAAATATGTTAAAAACTAATAACATAAAAAAAATGTTGAACAGAAGTATTTATTTTTAAATAATAATGTAATTTAATATAGATTTAAAAAAAATTATGATGGAATGAGAATATATACATACATTAAACATTAAAAAATAGTCCATCAACACATTTGTTAAAAATTCTAAAGGAACCTCCATTATAAAAGTACCTAAAGATTCATTTAAAAGAGTTTAAGGGAATAATGGTTTAAATGAATTATAATAAATATTTTATTATAAAACGTAAATTATTGAAATAAAATTAAATAACATGGACATGAAATGAAAATTTACTATGAATGAAGAGGAAATAAATATTACTTTCCACAAAAATAATCATAAATGAAATGATATTGAAACATAATCACTTATCTCATCTTAGATATGGACTAATATGAATTATAAATATATAGAAACAAATAATTATTTATTATAATTAAATTACAAAACCATATTCCCAGAAATCATATTTCATTTAATTCCATTATAATTTCAAATTTTTCATTTATTAAAAAACATTATTTAAAAATGAACCCGTGGGTGAAAAATGGTTTGTTTTCGTATATGTTTTTTTATGGTTTTATCACATGAACAATATTCATGTTTTAATAATATTGAGAATCTAAATATTCTAAAATATATTAAATTTATTTATGAAATTCACTTATATTACCATTTATATAAAGAAGCTATGAAAAATGAATTACATCACTTCTAGTAGAGGGTAATCTGTACATGGATAGGAATGAGGATTCAACCTTTTAATTTATGAAATGAAATAAAGGTCTATAATAAATCCCCATTATGGAATAATAATTATATTATATATATAATATCTATTCATTAAATATATATTTATTACTAATCCTTTTAATATGAAATGATAATTAATTACATCACTTCATGGAAGTTGAAGTCCACACGTACACACGAGTGACGTTATCATTCTAAAAAAGATATGATAAAGATAAAATATATATATAACATTGATATTAAAATTTTAAATATATTATTAATACATAATCAATTAATTTATTATTTTTATAGAAAATTTGGTTGTGGTTAAAGATTATATATTCATGAAAAAACATCGGTTTTAACATATATCCCATCCTCAAGTATCCTTCTTTGAAAAGAACCTTAAGAATTGTTGGATGGGTATTTGTGGAATTGTATTGCATAAAGTAATTATATTTGGATATTTTTAGATTATATGGGTTTATTGAGGTTTATATAAATGGTTCATGTGGTGTAGATAATATTGGAGAGGAGTTTTCTATTTATATGTGATATGAGTGCTGTAATTGAAACAAAAAAATATTAAAAAATAATAATATCTTTATAATGGAATATGGAAAAAATTAACCAATTTAGAATATATTAAGATATAAGATCTATATAGATTCGTAAAATATGATTTATACATATTTTTATGCCATCGAATCATATATCTCATTAGTTTAACACCTCATTAACATATTCATCTTTTAAGGCAGCAATGAATTTTTACATTGGATATTGTTCATAATGACAAAACAAAAAGTACCCTATTTAAAAATGTTGTAAATTATAATTATTAATAAGTAAATAATTTTATAAAATAAATTATTAAATGTAGTATTAATTAATTTTAAAATAATTTTTCAAAATGCAATAAATAATTATTTTATGAAAAAAGGCATTTTAAGCTTAAAATCGAATTTATTCAGATTCCATAACTACTAATAACTATAAAATGAATTATAAAATATTTTACAGATTATATAATGTAATTGTTTTTAAAATTATTAATCAATAGTGATTAATTTAGTTATTTTACCTAGAAAAAATTACACACATAAAAATAAATTATATAAAAAATACCTAATTACATTCAATGATTTAATTTCAATTTCTAAACTATTCATAATAAAATTAATTAATTTCCACCATGTTTAAAAAAAATCCCCTTAATTTATTGGGTCATATTATTTCCATCCATTCCAATGGCTATGTGATAACTAACACATTTAATTATATAATATCAATAGTATATCACCTTTTGTTTAAACATGTTCTTATGTATAAGGAATGTTATCAACCTTAGCAAACTTATATGAAGAGAAATATTTCTATAAGTAATAGACTGTAACATGATATATAACAAATGTCTAGACGTATTTTATCATCAATTCTTGACCTCTACCGTCTTCCAAAGGGTAAAACCCATTCCAAGTATCCTGAGAACCCCTCTGAAATGAAGATTCACCTAAAATCCCAAACTTCCCCTTCACAATTATGGTAGGTCCTACCAACACCATTCCACATAAGATGAATCATAATTCTATGTCACATTCCATTACCTAATTCCCATAGTCTCATCACACCAAACACTAATAACCACATCATTCCACACATTTTCATTCACAACATCATCAAAATACCTTAACACTGAAGTTGTGTCCAGTAACTCATTAAATCCTAACCACTACATTTTCACTTAATGTAGTGGATAATATCATATAAAAACATAAAAAATACCTTATCACACATTTTTGGGTCTCAAAAAACCTTATCACAACTATTTACATCATCTAACCACTTTCAGTATGTAGAATAGGAAAAAAATAGGGCTTGCATCTCATAAAACAATATCACGAGAGTGTCTTTAGGATACTAGTCATTAGACACATTAACTAGTGTATTGATTCTTTTCTAATCAACCACAAAATATTAAATTGTTATTTATCATGTTATAATTAGTCACATAATAATATCAAGATCCAATCATTACCTTAGGATGACAAATTGTATTTTAGGATTCATTTAACTATATATTATTGCATATAGGTAAAAAATAATCAATCCCCACTCACAATGTAATCTCATTGTTTTATGTCCACCCCCAAAAGTTTTTTATTTTCAAATTTTGTGGTGGAAAACAATTTCACCTACCACTCCACACATAAGCATGTCATTCTGACCCAACGCACCACATGAAACTATACAAGGTTACCCATATCTCATAATACCCCCAAACGCATCCCATACCTCTCATAAACTCAACTTATATGTCTTACCTTTTATTATATGTTCTCTAGGAATCTCTATTTCCCACAATAATTTTTAGTTCTACTAATCCACATGCTGGTAGTTGAAGCCCACCAAAGCCCCCTTTTAAAGTAACTTGTGGTCTCTATACCATTGAAAAATCTTGTTCATATATGTAGGAATATAGAATAATGAATTAAAATTTATATGATTTTTTATTTTAGGGGCCACATACCAAAAAATAGAGTTAACCTTCTTTAAAATCCCAATGCATCCAGGGCCATCCCATCTATTCCTTATCTAAGGTCATACCAAAGCCCAAGATTCTATTCTGTTTTATAAAATCCAAATAAATAATGGAAAAATTTATAATAAATTATTTATTTTAAAATATAGAAGTATAATAATGACAAAACTCATCAAAAAATAATGCACAATTGAAATCACAGAAAACCTTGTGTGTTCACCATCCCATGTTATCATCTAACCAAAAAGAAAACAAATTACATAATTATATCGTGATTCCAAATTCTCAAGTGGAATCATCATCAAACCTTATCTTGATTACATTGAAATTATTATCTATCAATGGTGGATAATAAAGAAATATAAAGATAGAAATAATACTTTCAATCTATGTGAGAAATTCTTAAGACCTACCACTCATCAGGTATGATTTATGGAATGATATTGGTGTAGTAAATATATCTAAATAATCCTTATCCTGGCACATCATCATACCTAAAATGAAAAGGCTCCATTTGGAAATTATAATTTTAAAACTCTTTTTAAAATCATGAAACGTTTTTAGTTGTGGTGTGGCCATAGAGGTTGTTGTGGAATGATCCTTGTTTGGGGCTACTTTGTACAACAATCGAATAGGGTGTGTTTCAATGGAATTCCCTTGTGATATTGTTGAAAATAATATTAGGAAAAAGGATTAAAGAACCCTATATAAAATTATCAACACCCTTATGTCCTTATGACCCTCCATGTTTAAACCCCATGATTGTGGTATAGTGTATATCCCTTGAGAACCCTCACGGTGTGCCCCTCCCAATGTGTCATGGTCCTACTACATTGTGTAAGATGATTCATACTACTCATTTTATAGCCTTCTCATGTTTTCAAAATGTGAAATAAACCCCTCATATTCTGGTATGGTCCACCTTCCAATATAAAATATCATTAATAAATAAAATTATGATCCCCATACCTAATATTTAAATGTCACCACTAGAACCCAAGCACTATGTTACAGTATTCCTTAATTATGAAAAAGTCCATACATTTTAAAAATTAAACACTTGAAACATTTCATTCCACATCACTGAGTTGTTAGATCATGGGTTATCACTAGTAAGGGAATTCCAATGTAGAGTCATCCTAGCCAAACACCATTATTAATTCTAGCACCCAACATCTCTCTCATGCCATTAAATAGAAACGGAAAAATCTCTGTGACATATCCCAACCCTGAGAATCTTAATGCAGTTGTAAATTCTAAAAATTATCTCTACTGGAAGAGTAAAAATTACAATTCATTCTAAATTTCAAAATAGATAATTTTGTAGATCCATACATTTAATACTCTATTACATATCTCATCATATAGTATTCGGGATTTTCCTTTAGTCATTAACCAATCCTCTATGTTTTATCCCCAATCATTAAATAGGTATTGACTAGATGAATTCAAAACTAGGGTTCTCTACTCATCAAAAGCTAATATACCGACTCATCACCATTAACAAACACAAAATATCTATCAAATACAACCATAATCAGAAGAAACCATTGTTTTTTCAACTTATTGATTTATAGGATTATGTTGCCTCCTATAAAAAGAATTTATTTTCATACATCGATTACGGGACATGGTTACCCCATTCATATCAGTCGCATACTAAATAAGTATTTTTTGTAAATTGAAATAATCAGTGGGGTTTCAACCATACTATAATAGAATTACACATAACAATACAAACATTTCCTATTCCTTGAATAGTATTCTATAAATTCTCAATATCACCCCATCAACATGGTATAATGTAATCCAATCATGTAACATTAATTTCAAAAAGGAATTGTTGAATCTTCCAAATAACCAAATTGATTTTTAACCATGAAATATTATTTCATATGATTACATGATTATAAACCGTCCAAACCAACCATTACACATTCTCCAATTTAAATATCATACATAGGATCCAAGTCACACAAAAATCACATATTCTTCCTTTCAATCCTATTTCCAACATCTAATCTCATTCAGAAACCACATTAGAATCTCAAACATAATGTTTCCCAAAAATCCATATAAAACCATATCTACCTGAACACCAATATCATAGTTCCATATCAATCATCCACTAAATAGTCATTCCACATGCACATCCCTTCAATTTTGTGGTTCACTGATCTATGATAAATCTAATTCCCCACACCATAACAGTATCCTTATCATATCTTAACTAAAAAAATTTATCTACATGACCCACATTACATCAATTACCATATGAAATTTTATACATGAACACCCCATTCGTAACAAATAACTAACATGAAACATCATTTTCTACCTCCTCGATGCTCACCAAGAACTTCATCCTCAGCACCCCCAAAATAAATCATTAGAAAGGGCCATGCACTCCATTAACAAGGTGTTCCATAACAATCTTATGGCTTCCCTTAGAATACATAGCCATTAAAAATACCCAATAAATTCAAATATCACACATGTTTTAATGCTCCTAAGACAAACTAACCCCATCCTCACAACCCCTATCAAGTATGAAGACTGTATCAAACATTCCATGGATCTCTAATCCATTTTGAATTTCACCTTATAATAAATAGGTGAACCTTCCATTATGACTAAAAAATTAAGATATTATGTCTATAAAAATATCATCAAATCAATCATTCGTTTGGACACACTCTTCCAAACGTCAATCAAAAAATAAAAAATAATAGTGTGTAAAAACATTTTATTTCCACTAAACATAAAAAAATTTGATAAAAAATATATTATATTAATATCTTACCTTTTTCTAGGTAGATGGAACCTCTAGATAATCTTATTATGTTTTATCAACCATCATCAATCTCTATCTCTTCAGAACCCAACATGTATAAGATTCTCTATCACCTACTCACACCTCCAAACTCAAATTCTCTTAAGTGAAATCCCATTGAATCTAGGGTGATTTCCATAAACAACTGAAGATGATCCTCCTAAATTCTAATCTCATTTTCCCAAAATGTATAAAAAATTAGATAGTACCCATCATGCTCGAGGATTTAAATAATTTCAGGACCAACCACATCATCACCCAACACATGGGAAACACTGTAATACCGAAAAAATCATACCTATGATCTATGTATCCTCGCTCCAATGATCTAGGATATTTATCAATATGAACCAAAATATAATTGTTATTACTTCCCAAAATGAGACCTTATCAGAAAATTATCTCAAATGTTCTACATCACAACCCTAATCTATCCCACATGAAATTCCTCATCCCTCTTTAGGGTACCCACAACCGCAAGGAAACTCTTTCCCATCAACATGTAACAATCAAGAAATAAATTGGAAGAATTGGACCTAAAATTTTATTATAAATTTCATTATTTTAGGGACTAAACAACCATCACTAATTAACATCTCGCCATAAGATCCATGAGACCTCAAACCAGAGGAAAAACATACTCTTGTTCTGTTGAATTCTACCAAACAGTTGTATGAGAAAACTACCTATATGTCATGATGAATAAATTAAACAATTTATCATGATATAATAAATTAAATCAATTAAATGAACTCATATAATTACTTTTGATTCAAATTTTTAATGATTTATGTATAATCTAGGACATATTTCTACCATGTGTGAGGAGAAAACCCCATATATCGACAAATATAAAAATAACATATTTTTAAAAAATCACAGCACTAATATAATCTAAAAAACCAAAAAATAACAATCTATCCACCGCGGTATCCTAGATTTCCAACCATAATGGTGTCCATGACTCAACAGTTTCATGTATATCACATGATGTAACGTCTTGTCCCCGGTTCCACACCCTGATTCCCCGAGCCAGTTCTCTATATGAACTAAGGCATGCCTCCCTATATTCTAGTGCCTTCCAACTAGCAGCAATGGTCTAATATCTATCATGGGGAGACTCTACCAATTTTTTATTTTTCATAGTAATACTCCAGAAGAAATAATAAAAATAACCAACTGATATAACAAAACCAGAATAATATTGTATCACAAGAAGAAAAAAACTAGAAAAACAGTTTCCAAACAGAACAGCAGACATGCCATTCTTAAGTACATGTCAAATGTCTAAAATGAAACTCAAAAGAAAGACACTGAGGACTTCCAGGTGGGTCCCGAACCACATCTGGTTCTTTCATCCACAATATATCCCTAGATTAGCTATCCAACATAGGGAATTTTCCATTAATTTTTTCTACAATCATATTATCTATTTAGACACTGCTATGTCATCCCAATTAGTGTGTGAGTAAAACTAACTATTCCACCTCCAATGGATTATTAAGGAATATTTTTTTAAAAATAGTCTATATATTTTCATAAATAAATAACTATAATTCATAAGTAAATAGTTATAACATTATCATTTATTTGTTATATATCGACATTAAATCTCAGGATCACTAAGACAACCATGCCTCAATACCTGCTTTAGCTAATGCTAGTTTCTAATGTATTCCTTGTGATATGATATCACAATATCTTCTTCGGTTCATGGAATAGACAAAATTATTTCCATGTAATATCATATCTCTATACATGCTACAGAGTGTGATGGATCTGGATGTATCCTCATGTGAGGTCATATATCAGATCCATTATTACCATTCATTAATACATACTTGAATGTGCATGTTACAATTAATAATATATACAATATAATTCCCATGTTCCCATTATTTAATTCATAAATTAATTCCCATGTTACCAATCATACTACACACAATAGAATGTACATTTTCACATTCATTAATTTAAACTTCAATGACCATGTTACCCTTCATACACCACACCATAGAGTATCCATGCTTCTATTATTTAATTCATACAAGAATTTACATGTTTCAAATCCCACAACACACATTAGAATGACCATTTTCACTTCTATAACTCACATTTGAATAACCATGTAGTTATTCATCAATATAAAATTAATTCAACGGTTAATTATCCACATAAATTCAATCCTTAATTCAATAATGAATTAATCTCAACAATTCAATTAGTTAATATAACAATTAACTAATCACATCAATACTATTAATTATTTTGAATATTAATTAATCACATCAATTCCATTAGTTAATTCAATAATTAACTAATCACATTTTTTCCATTCGTTTATTCAACAAATAAAAAAACCAATTATTACATTAATTAATTCAACAATTAATGTGTCTAATCAATTCCTTTAGTTAATTAAATAATTGAATAACTACTTAAATAGAATTAATTAATTCAACAATTACTTATTCAAATAAAAAATCTCAATGGCTCCTAATTAATTCTATAATTAATTATCTCATACTATCAATATCAATATCACATAATTAATTCAATAATTTATTATCCAAATGAAAAATCCCATTTTATTGTAATTAATTAAACATTTTAATATCTAATCATATAATTTCAATATCCCAACTATCCAGATTAATTAATTACCAAATTAATTTTTCCAATTTTTTCAATTTCATTGTCACACCAAGCACTATTAATTATTTTAGTAATTAAATAATTTAACTAATTCAATTTCATCCACACAATAATTCCCCATTAATTAATTTTTCAATAAACTATACAAAAAGAGAAATCATAACATTAAATTACTTAATTAATTAAACCATTCATTAATCCAAAAAAAATTCAATTATTTAATTCTACAATTATTTATTCTCATTCAACCCCTTTAATTAATTCTCCAATTATTTATCAATATAATGTTATATTAATTAATTCCAAATTAATTATTCACATTCAATCCCTTCAATTAGTTCACCAATCAATTATCCATCTCAAATCATTTGTTAATTTATATAATTAATCCCATCATTAGCATTATTTAACTCGAAAATTATTTAATAACAGTTCTCCAAATAATATAATTTGAGAAATAATTAATCCCAATAAACAATTTATTTAATCATATATTTAAATAATTGTATTGGTATATTATTTAATTTATAAACTAATTAATACCATAAAACCAATTATTTAATTAAACAATTAAATAATCACATTACTCCATTAATTAATTTATCAATTATTTAATGACAGCTAACCCATTATTTTATTGAAAAATTAAATAATCATATTACTCTATTAAATAAATCATTAATTTATTAATCAAAACTATACCACTATTCAATTCATCAATTAAATAATAATTTTATCATAGTAATTAATTCATGATTTAATTAATCCCAACAGTCAAATTATTTATTTCATTAATTAAATAATCACATTACTACATTAATTAATTCAACAATTATTTAATCCCAACAAATGTTTTTATTAACCTCTAATTATTTCCCCAATTTATTATTCTATCTTCATCAATTCAATATCCCCAAATAAGTAATTAGATAATTATTCCAACTAAATCAATTCAATATTGACAAATAACTCAGTAATTAATGCTTCCAACATAATAAATTCAAAATACCCAACGAATTAAGCACACTAAACACATTAATTAATTGATTAATTATTTAATCAATATAAAAAATCAATATATTCTAATTAATTTCAATAATTAATAATCTAATTCAATCCTAGTATATCTTGATTAATTAAATAATTAAATATCTAATTAATCAATCATAAATTCCTCAAAATCTATTAAACAATTAACAATTCAAAATATATAATCTAATTACCACTAAGTGGAACATTTCAATCAATTAATAAAGTCACCTAATTAATTAATAAAATATTGAGTAAAATTTATGAAAATATAATATAAATTCTACAATTATATACACATAATCTCAATTATGACTTTTAAATTTGAATTATATTCCCCTAAAATTAGTTTGAGTAAAAATAATCAACAATAGAAAACACCGTAATTTCAAATGGATTGATCAGGAACATGAAGATAAAAATTAACTTATTCTGAAACCTAACTCCAAAATTAAATAAATCATAAATGATAAATTAGTATCTAGATCTATAAAATCCAATGGAAAAACATCAATCATATATATAGGGACAATGTAGATCAAGAGATATTGATCTAAGTGGGGGAAAACAAATACTCAGAATGTGAAAATCTTAAATATTTCCTTCAATTCACCATGAACAACGTTCAGAAGGGGTTAGAATATTTTTAAGAGATTCAAAAATAATAATAATTTCATTTGGGTTGTGTCATTGTCTAATAGAGTTTAAAATAACAGGTTTGAAAAAATAAAATCCAATTTCTATGTAAATTAATACCACATGAATGATTTTCTCGACAGAGGTGCACAATTTCCTCTACAGAAGTGACCTTACCATGCACCTCTTCTAGTGGGTGAAAAGTTTCTATAATGTCGGGGTCTGGTTTGAAAAACCATTCGCTAGCCATGAAAATCCCCACTGTTTAGATTCTAATGGTTTTCTGTGCTAGGGCACACAATTTTGGAAACCTGTGCACTAATCATGAACACGAATATTTCCAAAAAAAATTTCTGGTTTTCAGTTGAATATACCCCAAGGTAGTCCCGAAAAAGCATGCTCAATCAAATAAAAAAAATACCTGAAAATATCTTGTGAAATCTACAAAAAAGGTCGCTATCTTACAATCTCAAAACGTTATAACAAATCATCCTCGAGCTACACACCCAACCATATCTAATATTCAGGGTTAAAATATTAGGCTATTGTGCCCTATTATCCACTTCTCTCCCCCATGTTTCCTCCTTAACTCATCCATGATTCTAAAACACATGTACTATTGACACAATCTTTCCCGGTAATACTTTCTCACTACAATCCATCACATGTATCAGATTATCCTCAAAGAACCCATTTATATCCATGTCAAAATCATCAACAACATGCATGATGAATTTACCAAATCATCTTTCACAAAAACCAAAGAAACACCATCCAACATTTTCACTCATCCGCAACATCAAAACAACAAAAAAGGACATATATCCACCACTTCCATAGAAAACATGGCATTTATTCAAGGTATTTTAAATTGATCTTTCTAGGTTTTTTATTGTCATTCGGAAACATCCAACCAAATTTATTTTTCCAAGAACATACTACTGAAACATAACTCCCCACTATAGGGGCTTTTATAACACCACATTATCAATCAACTCTTCCACCACAATATTCAGTGACATCTGGTTCATCCTTATAACCACATATGTAAAATGTATATGGAATACCTTCCACCATCTAACTCCACACATACAACATCATAAGTGTAACTAGTTTGGGGACCCATGTCTTTATAAATCACATTCTGGTATCTGGTTGTTTATCTATATGTTTTTACCCTTAACAATGATGATGTAACCGTATTGTATATGATCGTCGCTAATTAACAACTCGCTATGAAATCATTAGTGAAAACCACTATAATCCCTCCATCACCGTTGTTACCTACCATCCCTGAATCACCTTACTCTGTCAAATCAATTCGGCTACCCTATATGACATCATCTAATCTCACTAATATAAAACAATATGGCCCCTGGCACAACCTACAATCGAGTTCCCAGTCTAATTCATTCTCACTACCCAAAGCACCCACAGCACGGGATAAATTAAAAACAAAAAAGATTCTAATTTCACATAATTTTCATAGTTAACAATAGGGATTAACATAAAACTATAAAAATTATTTCCTCCCTTTTCCACAATACAGTCACAACTCACTATCAATACCCTTAACCATACTAATTCTAGGTCATCGGTAACAAAGGGTGAAATCATTATCATTATTCAATTTTCTCATAATACATCCATTCATTTTCATCATTCATCATTTAACAATATTTCACAATTTTACGTTTGGAGCAATTTTCATTTCAATTTCAAAATAAAGAAAAATTAATTCAATTTCAACAACATACCCATAAAACGTTTTCACATGCCTTTTAGAAATGATGACAGTCCCAACAACCATGAGTTCCTAGAAAGATTCATGGAAACTCAACTCTGATTCCATAGGAGTGCACGAGGAAAAACTCATAAAAATCAACATAAATAATCGTATAACATAATATGTGTGTCACCGATGATGTGAAAATATTAAACTATAACTTCATACAACATAGAAACAATCCCACCCAGAGTACTTGGGTTCTCCCTTATACAAGAGATAGCTACTCTCATGCACTGACTCATAACCAAGACTATAATCATCCTAGCCTAATATATATATATATATATATATCAAAAAAGTAAGACAAAAGAAGAAGAAAATTAAACACCTATTATACAAAGTTTTTATGTCACATCGCTTGTGTGATGCCCCAGTACCCTGAGCATATTTTCCACATAAGGTCAGGCGTGCCTCCCCATATACCAGAGGCTGATGAATAGAAACAGTGGTATTATATCAATCATCGGTAGATTATAACCTATTTTTTATCATGGAAACATAATAGTGCAAATAATAAAAATAATAAAAATATATAAAATAACAAGAATAATATTATATCATAGTATTAAAAAACACAAAATACAATGTTAAAACTGAATAGTAGATATGCCTTGCTAAATTATATGCCAAGTATCTAAAATAACACTGTAAAATCAAAATGATTACTCCAAGGTGAATCCTGAAACACATCATGTTCCCTTATCAGATTATCTATCCCCAAATTACCTATCTAACTTGGGTCATTTTTTTATCCAATCCATCAATCATATATTCTATTCGGGTACCGATTAGGAAACACATGTAGGTTGTTATTACCACTCAGTAGTCCACCACCATTGTTGTCTAAAAAAATTACCAGTAAAAAAATGTGTATGAAATTGTATAAAGATATAAGTACATTGGATAAGTAAATAGTTTTCACATTATCATTTATTCTTCCCTTAAGAAACATTAACTCTAGAGTTCTTGAGGACACCCGTGCCTCCATACCTACATAGGCTCTTTGCTAGAGCCCAAAGTATTCTTATTAATATGATATTTAAATACCTTCTTTATCTCTTTGATGAGGATAAGATTTTATAGGACATATCATATCTCAATTGATGCTTGGGATCTATCGGATCCCGATGTATTCCCATGTGAGGTCATATTTTGGAATTCCATTAATTTCAATCTTTAATTCATACATGAATGCCATTGTTACCATTCATACTACACATAATAAAATGAGCATGTTCCAATTAATTATGTCTTACATGAATTCCAATGTTACCAGTCATACTACACAAAATATAATTACCATGCTATCATTCATTAATTTACACATGAATAGACATGTTACCATTCTTGTATCACATATTAGAATGACCATGTTCCCATTCATTAATTAACACATGAATGAACATGTAACCAATAAAACATAAAATATTAGAATGATAATGATGCCATTATTTAATTAAAATTTAACTAAACATGTAATTATTCATCAAAAAGTAATTAATTCAATAATTAACTATCAATATAACTACCATTTTGAATTCAATAATTTTTTAAACAAAACAAATCCGTTAGTTAATCAACAATTAACTAATCACATAAATACCATTAATTATTTAAATAATTATGTAATCCAACAAATTACATTAGTTAATTAAACATTTAACTAATAACATATATTCTATTAGTTATTTCATTAATTAACAAATCACATTCTGAAAATTAATTATTTCAATAATTAATTAATCACAAGAATTTTTATATTTAATTAAACAATTGACTAATAAAATCAGTACTATTAATTTATTAAACTTTTACATACATAAATGAAAAATATGAAAATATCATAATCCAATCTACAATTAATTATCCCAAATCATCTATCTTAATATTTTATAATTAATTAAAAAATTATTTATCTAATTCAAAAATATCATTTTCTAATAATTAATTCAAAAATTAATTTTCAAATTATATCAATTCAATATCCCATCAATCAACATTAAATATTTCCTCAATTAATTAATACAATTCCTTCAATTTCAATGTCACAACAATCACCATTAATTAATTCTCCAATCATTTCATCTATCTCATTAAATTGATTCAACTCAAGAACTATCGATTTGTAAATTCTCTAATAAATTAATAAAACTAAAAAATTATAAAAATATATCGAATAATTTGTTTACCAATTAATTACATCAAAAAAAACCTCCATTGATTATTTTGAAAATTAGTTAATTACTTACACCCCCTCAATTAATCATCAAATTTACTTTCTATGTTAAATTCTATTAATTAATTGAGAATTGTTTAATCATATTAAATCCAGTTAAATAATCTTAAAATTAATTGTCTAGGTCAATCTCATTAATTAATTTAATTAATTAACAAAATTTATTTAATTATTTAAACCAATAATTAAATAATCAAAATTCTCCCATCATTTAATTCCTTAATTAATTAATCCCAAATAACCCATTTTTTAGTTAAATAATTAAATAATCATATTACTCAATTAATTAATTGATTAATTAGTAAAACCAAAGAGACCCATTATTTTATTCAATAGTTACAAAATCATAATACTACATTAATTAATTCATTGATTAATTAATTCCAACAAATCCATTATTTAATCCAACAATTACTCAATCATATTAATACAGAAATTAATTCATCAATTAATCATTCCCAACTAGCCAATTATTTAATTCACCAATTAAATAATCATATTACTCAATGGATTTGATCGTAAATTGATTAATTCCATAAATCACATTATTTAATTCATCAACTAAATAATCAACTTACTCAACCAATTTATTGATTAATTAATCAATCCCAACATAAAAAATTCGTTAAAACCTATGTAACTCCTCAATAAATGGTTCTTTCTTAATCAATTCAATATCCAAAATTATTTCATTAAATAATTTTTCCAACGACATAAATTTAATAACCCCAATTAATTTATCTATTAGTAGTTCCAGCTTAATAAGTTCAATATCAATAATTATCTAGGCTTAAAAACCCCATTAATTAATCCTACAATTATTTAATAAATAACTAAAAAATGAATATTTGAAAATTAATTTAATTAATTAATTATCTAATTCAATACCAATACTTAAAAACTAATTCAGAACTTTACTATCCCATTGGGAAATCCCAATTCCATCATAATCAATTCAATAATTTGTTATTCAAATTCTTTAGTCCATATATTCCTGAAATTGAACATTTCACTCAAATAATTAATTCCCGAAATTAGTTAATTTGATTTATAAAAAAATTCTAAAAATATAATAGAAATTATCTAATTACAAACTCATAGTTTAAATGTAAAATTTTTCATTTTAATTATAGACCATGTACCTCATGTTTCATAATTAGTTCTCACTAACAGAAAATCTATATTTTCTAACTCAACAATCAAGAACTTGGAAAAGAAAACTATCATTACATGAATCCAAGATCAATAATTAAATTAATAAATATATAATAAACATGATCTATATCAATTAACAATATAAGATAAAAGTCACTATTTTATCCAATGAGAAGAGCAAGAGTGATAGGGTGATCAAAATAAAGATAAAACACATACCAGGGAGGTGCAGATCATCAATCCACCAATCAGTTTTCCATGAATGGAGGTTGAGAGGGATTGGAAGCCATTCAAGAACCTAAAAAATCAATAAAATATTATTTTGGAAGACTATATGATAAATAAATGTTAAAATAAGTGGTTTGGGAAATTAAAATCAATTTTTTGGGATAATTAAAACCGCGAAAATGGTTCTTTTTGCAGAGACACACTGTTTACCCTAACAATGAACCTTAATCATGCACATATTCTGAGGAATTTAATTGTTTCTACTAATAAAATTCATTATTTTTTAAATTGTGTTTGAAAAATGAGTATTCCCTCTTTTTGGTTTCATACTGTTTGTCATCCTAGGGAGCATGGTTTGGGAAAATCATGTGCCAACCGTGCACTTTCCCATTTCCATCCAAAATTTCAAATTCTCACCAAAACTCACCCCAAGGTAAAAAAATCATTCTAAAAAAGAAAAAGATACCAGAAAACAATCTTGTGAAATCATCAGAAATGGTTGGGGTCTTACACATGTTCCAACACATCTCAATTCTATAACAACCATGCCCAAATAATCTGTTAAATAAACATACTCTCTAATTCCATTTTAATCCTTCCTTACTAGATACCACTCACCAGTGTCCCATATGGAGCATCAAATAACCTTGAGTGTCCCTCACCATATTATAATGGCTTCCAACTAGGTGTGATGTACTAAACCATACATAGAAAACAAGATTACCTTGGAATAATAACCATCAATATTATAGAAATAAATGAAAATTGCCCACAATGATTATAGTAGTATGTAAAATCAATAATACATTACAATGTTGTAACAAATTAAATGGTTTCGTACAAGTATAATTATCCAATAGTCACCCAATATACCTCACATATATATTAAAATAATGAACTAAAATATAAAACATTATATCCTACCTTCCTTAGGAATCACTTTATCCCATATCAAAATCTGATCAACCTACCCAACCTAATCTACTGATCAAAAACTTTTCATCCCGTAATGAAGAAATAACATCTACACATTCAGAAGAGTTCCAATGTATGTTATAAAAAAGTAAATATTATTTTTGTCTCACTATACGGACATAATATGCGTCGTTATATATTTATATGTTAGAGGAATATAAATACTATAAAAATATAAATTTTTGTTAATCGTACGATAATCAGGCCATCATGAACCCTGACTAAACAAGCATTTACCATGGTAAAAATCCACCAACATGTTTGATGGATACAATATCACATGTAGGGTCTTCATGTGTTGACTAGGACACTATAATATTTTACTACAAATTATTTTGAAACAACTATATTCTAGTCACCTCATGTAGTAGGTATCGACCCCAACTGACGAATTAAAGTAGGGTTTTATCATTTCCAAAACTCTTACCATATCCCCATGGTAGGTTATATACAAGGTATCATGATTTTACACTATTAAAAGATTTTTCACATAAAATATTGAACAATCCCATCTCACTCTAGGGTTTTCTTTTCCAACACATTATCACTCAAGGTAAGGCCACATTCACAATCACATTTGGTCATATATCAACCCACCATTCCATCGATGTGGAGGTGGTATACCAAACCTTATCACATATATTGAGTCAAAAAATCTTGAACATTTCATTTTCACTAAAAATTGTTTTTATTTCACATAATATCATAACCACATCCAGATTAATCATGGTTGGGTTCAATATGCACCATATCAATCTAGGTGATTCTATTATAATAACCACAACATAATCTATCGTGATAGGATTTGATATAATATAAAAACTAAACCACTACCTTATCAATATAAAATGGTTCAGAACAACAAATTATCACTTAATGTGACTCTATCCTACCAGTATTAGCATCCATCATATATATGCATCATCAATCATGGAACACAACTTGCCTCATAAGCTATGCATCTCATCACCAAGGTGTCAGTACAATAAGACATATCATAGTGTCACAAAGAAATTCTTGTCATCCACCTATACCCATAAAAAGACTCTATATGATTTTATTGGTTGTAAAATATCATCCCCACTAATATATTTACAAATATATTCACCATGGCAGTGAATAATTATATGAGTCATGTGCTAATTTCACAACTGAGTCATGAAAAAAAATTCCCTAAATTATATAGACTACATTGTTAAATGTGACACCATAATTTTACCAATTCCAATTATAATCTTATTGAGGATAAACTTAACATATACATAATAAAATTATATCAATGATCTCTGAACCAACATACATTTACATTATTCATACATAATAAAAGTAATAAAATATTTAATGTAATGAAAATTTACCTTGCTTTACCCTTATCGTGATAATCATGAGACATAAATCTTACTATATTGAGTTACAGAAATACATTATATTCAACATTCAGTCAAATTTTGTTTGAAGGAAATATTTCTCTCATAGTTCACTTCCAATTTCAAGTGTAACTAAATTTATAAACATTAGGGTTATATTAGGACCTCCTAAAGTTAAACCCTTTACTCATAAACACAACATGGACTTATCATTGAACAAATGTTGAATAGAAGTATTAGTTATCTCTCTATTACTTCATATATTATGGATGATTTTATTTAATCTAAATACATATTTTTCATATAATGAATTTAAAATTCATCATATCAGTAGATTGAGTTACATACTGATCTCAACTGAGTCTTAAATTAACAAAATTTCCCATTATCAGGGTTGTAAATAAGTTAAAATCACATTTAATATTGGTAAATTATTATGAATTACCAATACATACTTTAACGCAACATCATTATTTTAAAATTATCTACTTTTTGGTTCAGATGAATAAAAAATGTATAGATACTTAATTCTTGAAATATTATCTCTCTCATGCTAAAATTATTTACATAGAACGTTTACTGGTAGAACACAGTAGTTATCACATGTTTCTTGTGGAACACAATGGGTTGCAAAACATATTTTTCATGAATTTAATTTCGGTATTTCATATAA
This sequence comes from Viscum album, assembly GCA_963277665.1. Classification (NCBI taxonomy): domain Eukaryota; kingdom Viridiplantae; phylum Streptophyta; class Magnoliopsida; order Santalales; family Viscaceae; genus Viscum; species Viscum album. The sequence continues at coordinate 835,221,326 of OY728143.1, read as the reverse complement.
TTTTCACTATTATGATTCGTATTCTACAAAACTTTTCTCCTTATTTTGAATATTATAATAGTGTATTAAATGAAAAACATTTTATCTAACCCATGAAATTTTCATTTAGAAATATCCATGTCATGGACATCTCATCATCATCAGTTATTCGTAAAACTCTATTTCACATAAATCCACCACTTGGCATTTCCTTATAATTTTTTATTAATGGAATTGAACTCCAAATCTATGTGGGAATTATTTATATGCACTAATTTACAATGAAAACTTCCCAAACAAACAAAAAATAATACATTTGTGGCTCCATGCATGATTTTTAGGAACTTCTGTACTTATACCTAAATTCCTATGATAATATCTCAAAATCATTCATGCGATTCAAGGAACACAAATTAATGAATGTCACAAGCTCTTCATAAATCCATAACATCATTTTCAACATTTTATAGTGAATTATATCTTGAATTTATTATTAATTAGTAATGCACTCTATTTTTTGATGAAAATAGAACATTATCATACGTAGGTAATATATTATGGAATATTTCAAGGAATACTATTTGATACTCTTGAGATTACTTTCGGAAATATTTATTCCACATATATATAGAATTGTCACGATAGACCTTGTGGGGTCACACTAGTCCTTATAAAATCTACCTTTTCATGTCTATCAAGATAGTAACACCAATTATCATATTAGAAGTCATTATTAACATCATTTGGAAAAAACATATTTCACAAAATTGATGACATGGTGATTAAAAAATATTTTATTCTTTTACTCTCTATGTTGTGGATTTAAAAAAATCCAAAAATATTTAAGACTCTAATATTGTGGAACTACATCTCATTAATTCCCATAAACCTCCTATATTTTTTTTTAAAAAACTGTCTTGAATACAATGCTTTGTCACAGGACCTATTTGTTATAATTGACACATGATAAATCTAACCCTCCCTTTAAAATAAAATATATATTACATCGAGTATCATGTATAGTGGTTAAAGAATCTCAAAAAAAATATTTGGAATGGGAGATAAGGGGTTGAAATTCAAATATATTATAATTATCTCCATATATTATAGATTTTAAAATATAAAATATAATATAATTTGATAACATTGATACCATGGATTATTTTATTAATTTTCGGAACCTTTATCAATTTTTTTATAATGGTATGTCAAATATAGTGTTGTTTTAAATATGTATTTCTTAAAAATATTTTTTCAAAACATTATATGTCCAAAATAATTTTAAAAATACACCCCAAAGGTGGGAACACAACTGTTGCCTTAAGGATTCGGTTGAAAGGAAAAAACCAAGTTTCCTCCTTTCTTCTAAAACTCAACAAAATTACTATTTTTGGTACTTTTAAAATTTTAATTTATTTTAGTAATGTCTTGTTTATAAATATATATATATATAACCAAAACATTTCAGGAGAATTTATCAAGTATTTAATATCCAGTAGTACTGAAATTATAGTTTTCTAAATTCCGAGAGAATCTCTCACCAAGGGATCCCTTTTATAAGATATCTTACCTTGAAAATCGTTCTTCATTTCGGATGTGGGATTCTAGTTCTCCCTTTCCTACCCAGAACATTTTTCATTTCTGATGTGGGATTCTATTTGAAGTACATGACTTTGAAATACAATAAAATATTAACGATAAGAAAAATATGAACGATTATTAATACATGAATTAAGCATATAATAAAGAGTTGAAAAAATAATAATATCATAAAAAATGATTGCAAAAAATAATTTATAATCTTTTAAAACCACCTGCCATAAACATAAAAATGTTTCAAGGACGTGACATTGAAAGGCTATAAAATATACAATATAAGACCCACATAAATGAAAGTTAATACATGGATTAAACATATAACAAATAATTGTAAATAAAAAAATTTATAAAAATGAATAACGAAAAATAATTTATATGATTTCAAAGACACCTAAATGAAACATAAAAATGATTCAAGTACATGACTTTGAATGCCAATAAAATATAAAATATAAGACCTAAATCAATGAAACCAAAAAATGGAATAAAAATAAGACAAATAACTGAAAAAATTTGCATAAAAAATGTTCATGAAATATTATTTATAAGCTTTTAAAACCACCTACTTGAAACATAAAAATGATTCAAGTGTGTGGTATTAAAAAACTATAAAATATAAACTATAAGACAAATATAATTTAACGAAAAAATATGTATTAAACATATAATATATTATTTAATTTGTTAATTATTATTATTATTAATTAATTATATAATAATTAATTTTTTAATTAGTAATCATTAATAAGTAATTATTTAATAATAAATTAGTTAATTAGTAATATAATTAGTAATTATAAAAATTATTTAATTAATTTGTAATATAATTATAAAATATATTTATTTATTATGATTAGTAATTAGTAATTTCTAAAAATTAGTATATAATAATTAATTAGTCAATTTGTAATACAATTATTTAATATATAATAGTTAATTAGTTTATTAATAATATATTTATAAATTATATTTATTCAATATTATTATTAATTAGCAATTATGAAAAATTACTATTTAATAGTTATTTAGTTAATTAGTAATATAATTATTTTCTATATAATTAGAAATTATTATTCATTAATTATATAATAATTAATTAGATTATTAGTAATATAATTATTAATTATATAATAGTTCATTACTTAATGTTTAGAAAAACGTAGAGCCGAGGCCTTTTTTATGATTAGTTAACTTGTAATATAATTATAAATTATAATTATTCATCATAATTATAATTTATTTTTTATTAATAATTATTAATATATTTATTAATTATAATTATTCCTTATAATTAGTAATTATTAACTAGTAATTAATAATTATCATTTATTATTCAATTAATTAGTAATAAAATTATTAATTATAAAATTATTGGTTATAATATAATTAGTTAGTTATTGAATAATTATTAATAATTAATTCTATAAATTAGTAAATATTTAATTTATAATATAATTATTAATTATATAATTATTAATTAGTCAATTTGAAATATAATCTTTAATTATAATGAATAGTTATATTACCAATTAATTAATTATTATTATATAATAATTAATTAGTTAATTGGTAATATAAATTTTAATTATTTAATAATTAATTAGTTTCTTAGTAAAATAATTATTAATTATATAAGAAATAATTTGTTAATTAGTAATATAATTATTAATTATATAATTTTGATTAGTTAATTAGTAATCATTAATCATTAATTATATAATAATTAATTATTTAATTAGTAATATAATTTATTAAGTATGTAATAGTTAATTAGTCAATTGTTTGAGAAAGATGTAGTCGACACCCTTTTTATAATTAGTTAATTTGTAATATAGTTATAAATTATATTTATTTATCATGAAAATTAATTATTAATTACTAAAAATTATTATATAATTATTAAATAGGTAATTGTTAATATAATTATTAATTATATAATACATAATTAAATAATTAGTAATATAATAATTCATTATAATTATTAATTATTACTTTTCAAAATTTATTATACAATAATTAATTAGTTAATTTTTAATATAATTATTCTTTATTATTATTAACTATAATTATTCATAATAATTATTAATTATTAATTAGTAAATGTTAATTATTACTTAAGAATTAGTAATATAATTATTAATTATAAAACTATTTACTTTATAATAATTAGTTATTTAATTAATAATTAGTATTTAGTAATTATTAATTATTAGATAATTAATTAGATACTTAGTAATATAAGTATTATTTATAAAATAATTAATTACAAAATAAGTAATATAATTATTAAATATATAATTTGTAATTATTTAATTATTAATTATTAATTATTAATCATTACTTATATAATAACTAATTACTAATTATTAATATAATAGTTAATTATATAATAACTAATTAGTTAATTTTTTGACAAAGATAGAGCCAAGGCACTTTTTTATAATTTTTTAATTACTAATATAATTAGAAATTATAATTATTCACCATAATTATTAATTATAATTTATTAAAAAGTGTTATATAATAATTATTTAGTTAATTAGTAATATAACTATTTATTATATAATAGTTAATTATTTAATTAGAAATATAATTATAAATTAAAATTTTTCAATATATTTATTTTATAGTAATTATTAATAATCTTTATATAATAATTAATTAGTTAATTATTGTATAATTACTTATTAATAATTACTGATTAACTAATAAATTTCTTAATAATTAATTATTGTTATTAATAATTAACTATTTAATTAATTCATTATATGTTTAATCCATGTTTTAAAATTCAATTATATTGTTCTTATAGTTTATATTTATTGTTTTTCAAAGCCACAAACTTGAATCATTATAAAGATTAAAATTAGTGGTTTTGAAGCTTATAAATTATTTGTCATGAACATTTTTTACGCAATTCTTTTTATTTTCAACTGGATGTTACATTTTTCATCCATGTTTTTTGTTTCATTGATATTGGTCTTATACTTTATATTGTATATGCTTTCAAACTCATGTACTTGAAACATTTTTATGTTCCATGCTGGTATCTTTAAAAACATATATATTATTTTTCATCAATGTTTTTTGCGAAAGTATTTTTATTTTCGAATATTTTTTATATGTTTAATCCATGTATTATGTTTCATTTCAATTGGTCTTGTAGTTTGTATTTTATAGACTTTCAATGTCATGTCCTTGAAATATTTTTATGATTCATGTAGGTGGTTTTGAAATCTTATAAATTTGTTTTTATCATCATTTTTTTAAATTATTTTTGTTTTCAACTATTTATTATATTTTTAATTCATATATTAGGATTCATTTATATTGGTCTTATATTTTATATTTTATAGTCTTTTAAAATCACATACTTGAAATAGAACCCCACATCGGAAAATGGAGAATGTTCTGAATAGAAAAGGGTGAACCAGAATCCCACATTGGAATTGCAGAATGATTTTTAGGGTGAGCCCTCGAATAAAATGGAGCCCGGGGTGAGAGCTTATGTCAGAATCCAGGCTGTTTTAGAGGTCGTACTTCCGGATATTAAATAGCAGATAAATGTTTCTAAAAGTTTTATTTTTATTTTTGTTTTATTTTCTTTATGTATATATCTATATATATTTACAAACGAATCAGAACAAAAAAACAAATATAAATTTATATGTATATATATATATATATATTTGTTTTATTGGAATGATGGAATCCCAGATGCATCCATTGTAGCGTGTTTTCAAATATATTTTTGACTCACCAGGTTTTAAAAAAATATTTTTTTAAATAAACTTATTAAAAAATCCATAAATCGACCATCTCCACATTTTCTACATAAACCTTGTATCTGATTAAGAATTATTATGCTCCCCCTATAATATGAAATTCCAAAAGACCATTCACTTGTTATTAAAATAATTTATTCTATCCAGTATATCATTCATTTATAGGTACTGAAATGTTTAAGAAATATATATATCTCAATACAATAATTCATATATATTTGAACTGTCAATTATTTTTAGTGGGTTAACGTACCACATAACAAACATCCATTAAAAAAATAAACCTACTGAGTAAAAAATTATTTTTTAAAACACGAGACAAATTTAATAACATAATTTTTCCATTACAAAAAATTAATTATATACATCTCAAGAAAATATAAAATATTATCAGCTATTGATATTAAAAAGATAAGAATTTTTTATACTAATATTGGTTATCATATATGATTTCAATTGTTAAATTTTATTTCATCGCCCATTCATGGGGTGTATTTCCTTAGTTTCTATGGATACCACCTTTTATATATTCATATAAATTTCCTTTATGACTATTTCAGGTTTATAATTAAATAAAATATTTTTTTCTAAGTGATATTTATTCATTTATATATGGATTAGATATTAAGATATCATTTTCTTTATATGATTGGTTGTCAAAAAATTTAAAAACAGGAGAACCCATTTATTATTATACTTAATAATTATTCCTTATTCAAGGTATAATTATAATGGATAATCATGAACACTTGACAAAAATTCATTAAAAATAATATTATTAAAAAATTGATACATAAAATTATAATACTTTTTATAGTTTTTGATTCAATTATTGCAGTCTTATCAATACATATTTATATTAGAAAATATTTTTCATTCACTAATCCAACATAATTTGGAATATTGTAACATTTTTTATAACACATGCATACTTTTATGTTATCCACACATGGATTATATGTGCACAAAACCATAAACACTTCAACAATACTTATTACAATTGAATAGATGGGTATATGGGACCTTCTACATTACTCATGTTGTGGAGTGTGGTCATTCCTGTTTATCCATACATTGACTTTCAAAAAAATCATTTTATTATTATAGTTGACAAATTTGATGATATAAACTCGTAAATATCATATTATACATGACTCTTGTATACATCATACATCTTCAACACTATTATAGTGGATCCTCACTAAGTTATTCAACTAATAAAAACATTATTTCATATTATTTCTATAGAGTTATAGATTCTTGAATTATTTTGGTGTTTATAATTTGTTTCATTTATAATCATTTTGACACTATTGTAGGTTGTTTACTTATGGGAAATTTAGATTTAATGATGATGATTTACATGTATTATAAAATTATAGGATATTTTATAAAAATTATGAATGATATCTTGCGTTCTCCATTGTTACATTAAAATAAATTTTAAATACATTAATTTATGATTTTTTTCAAAAATAAAATATTTTATTTAGTTTGAAAAGGATATATTCTCGTAAAATTGTTTTTATTGAATTTTTTGATACTTTTACATGGACTATGTACTATAAAACCTATTTTTGTATCCTAATTTTCAAACCTTCTTGATATGTATTATTTTTTAATGTGTTATGATCAGGATCGGTGGGAGGAGAAATACTGGGAATTTATCTCATGCCAATATATTATAGGTTACCAAGTGCCATAGTGAAATTGATATTATCATATATTTGAGTCCAATCATTGGTATTTGTGTGTGTGATGTCTCCTCACTATAACATAGAAAAGTTCTTTTTTTGTGATTTTCTTACTTGTTTTAGTTGTATAAACCCTTGGAAGTGTTATCTGTTATGTTTTTCTTATATTGTATTATTTTAAAAAGGGTCTCTCAATTTATGACTCTTCTAGATTTTAATACAGATTTTATCCATTTATGTTTAATGTCTACGGGTGAAATCATTCCAAATTTTTTATTACATATTCTTTGATGCTCGTCACTAAACTATGGTAATCGAAAATGACCTTCCAGTTAGTGTCTGATTGGTTTTGATGTTTGTTATTGTAACGACCGAAAAGTTTATGAATTTAATTCCATTTATTTTTTTAATTAAATGTATTGTTGTTATATAATATATATGCACTTAATTTATTATATCACAACGGAATTTAAATATATTTTATATATCTTTACCTTTAACAAAATAGTTGTTGAACAATGACCACATAACTATTATTAATATAAGGTTTTAAAAAATGTTTTTGGAACAGGAAAAGGAAGTGATGACCTCACAAAGTATGATCATAACCTATAAATCGCATTTATCAGACCAACCGAGGAAGATTTAATCTTTGGGATTTCACTTAGACCAATCACACGTTGAGATCAAACAACATAAGAACGAGAGAAAATGTTTACGGGAGAAGTTCAAGCTCAATGAGATTGCGGCCCAAACCATGATCCTCAAACGACACCATGAACGACCCACCATCAGTCACCATAAACATAGTCCATATGTGGGTGTAATAAAGGAAATGTATCAATACCCTAGAATTGGGAATATGTACATTATTTTTTTGTATAGACTAATGAATATATTTTCTTCATAATATTGTTACATTGTAAATGATTTTTAAAGCACAAGTAGTATTATTGGTTGTCATTACAATTAAATTATGAAATATATATTGTTTAATGAATTTATTTTTTATATAAATAATATTTTAATAAAAATATTTTTATTAAATTATTTTTTAAAAATATAAATGATCATATAATTTTTACGATGTCAAATGTAATTTTTATAAGGTTTCAAACACTTTGGTTATCAAACACCCATAATTTCCATTAAATATATGTCGTTCATTTTATCAGTGGAAATTAAAATATTTTTATAATTACATAGAAAAAATTAATATTCTTTTTTGACCCAGGATGTCGATACTATCAAATAGTGAAATTTTCATAATATTCTATAATTATTGAATTTTTGGGTAAAAAATAAATATCTTATAAATATATAGTATGATTTATGACATCATATGGGCCCAATAGTGATGTAATAAATAATATATAAGGTATCCCTAGAAAAATATATGTGCTTACTTTTAAGAAATTTAATTTAATTTTTATTTGATTCATTTTGTTAATCCTTAGTGAATCCACCAAGACTTATAATATGTTTTTTGATTTTAAAATCATTTCTTAGAATGTATCAACCATCTCTACATAAGAATGAGAATTATTTTATTATATTCGGATCATGGACTCATAAAATAATGTATAAAACTCCTCTTTGAAATAATCCACGGGTAGAACACAGAGGGTGAATTGTCGTTTTTAATATTTTATTATGTAGTGTCCAAAACTGAAATAATAAATAAATTCCCCAGTTTACTATATAAACCCACCCAATATCCCATTTCTCTTTACTGAAACTCCATTAATATTGTCAAAATCTTCCCTCTACTCCCTATATTCATCCTTAGGCATCCCCACCTCCCATGAATCATCACTTAGACCCTTGGATTCACACATCCAATTAAGAGACTTCTCTCCTCACAATTAAAGTAAAGCACCTCATTTGAGATTAGTTCTTTTAATTTCAATTTATTTTATATAAATTCATTTTTTATCATTATAATATTGTCAAATTATTGTTTTTTATATGAGGGATAATTTATCCCCCTCCCATTCACACCCTTAACTAAGTTGATACTATGCCAAAGTTTCAAAAGAGATTCTCTATATACTCTTTTTATCATGCACTTCATTTATGATACTCCCTTTGGATTTCTATTTGATTAAGTTCCGATAAATTAATACCTATACTCATTACTAAACATTTCATGTATGAATTATAAGAGACCAATTTCTCTCTCATCAATCCATTTTATGAATTCTTAAATGGCACTTGTATGCTGTCGAAATTGCACCCCAACTTTCCATGCCAGAATCATCATGTAGTGAATACCATACCCATTTCCCGATAAAAGTTATTCACATTCATGAACACATAATTATTGATTGTAGAAATGTATATATATATATATATTTAATATTTATTAATCATGGAATAAATTGTTATTTCGAATGAATCTATGTTATATTATCTATGTGTTAGACTAATACATGAGATTTAAATGTTTATGAAGGTTGTGCCCTGATATAGCTCAAATTCATTTGGTACTATATAATATCATTATATTTCAGTTTAGTTCAAGGGTTTAGCTGATTCCATTTGGGTAATTTTTTTACCTCCATGATATCCTAGAGGTTTATATTTGACATATGTCATGATGCAATGTTTTAGGTTGTTTCCACATTTCCATGTTCGGATTATCAGGATATATCATTCCTTATTATTAATATTTTATTATGACTCATTGGTATGCATTGTCTAACATGTAATATTATACTCATGTTATTACATGATTATTCCCTTTCTATGCTTTATAGGTCACACTTTTTTTGTGTTTGTCCTCAAGTAATCCCATGCAGTGTTATGTAGCACGGAATATTTTGGTAATGTGATAGAATTTTTCAATAAAGATGTTTTATTTTAGGTTTTAGGTTGTTATGTACTATTCCTAAACCCCTAATAAACTATAAATCTTAATAATTTTGTTTAATTAAGTGATAATTTATTTAATAGATCAGTATTAAATGTAAACTAGAGAGCATGTTTGTTATAGTTGGTATTAGATGATTGGTTTAGTTTTTTCTGCATTAGGATTTGAAAACTCTAGTGCAACCCATTAGGGATTAGACTAAGTGTTAGAAAACATTCCTAAATTTTGGTAATTATATATAAAGTGGTATATCAAAAAAATACATCCCTATATGGATACAACAAGTGGATGTGGTTCTGGAACTTATGTACCGAGGAGTAACAACTCAGAAAATATGTTTCGGGCTTGGCATGGGGTAACATAGTACACGACAAGGGGCCTTACTAAGCACCTTTTTTTTAAATCCTAGGTGATATGCTTTGGAAAATTCATAATCTCATTACAAACCATTATTAATGGAAGAAACAATCATATAAGAATATATCCTAGGAAGAATATCATGGATAACATAGACTGATGCCTTGAAACAAACAAGATAAAGAGACAAATGTAATTTATAAGTTATCCTTTTCATGACCTTGAATTATCCATTATGAGTTTATATATATTAGATAAATATCAATTATTTTCCATTTATTCTATCCAATGTCCTGAAATAGGTGGAATCGTGCTAACAACAAATGCGAAGGGTAGTGTTGGGATTTCCCAAATGACATGCACAATAAGATGTGGGTGGGAATCACAAAATTATTCATGATACTCTCCCAGTTAACAAATGTTCTGAATAGAAACCTAGTCTTCAATATTTTCCCAACCCCCCCCCCCCCATAAAATTGAGAATCCCATAGTTAAGAGATTCATGTAACATAGAACTCCTATATTCAATTGATTTTCTGATCCCTTAATCGCGTAGTAATGGATCAATTCCCTCAAAAAGAACTTCTCTATCCAAAAATGTTACAAACATTAAAAGGTGATTCAGGCTATTTATCATATAGAGGGTGAAGCTGGTCTGTGGAGGAAATTGATCACTAATATGAATCATGGAAAAGAGATGTCATAAATGGAGTGGAACGAATTTTGGAAAATGTTTTTTGATAAATATTTTCTCTGCACCCTCTATATAGGATGGAAATATATTTTCTTCAGCTTGTGAAAAATGATGAAAAATATGTTGTGGAGTATGAGGAAAACTTCACAACAACTGCATTACATACCTCTGCTTTTTTCATTACCCCCAAATGCAATACTAACTATTTCTTTGCTGGGCTAAATCGTTCCATATGAAAGGCCATGAAATTTTTTGACTTTAAATGATATGTGGATTTTTTACAAAGTTACCACTATGTAAATATGGAGATTGATGAATCTCATGATTATCATGAGGATAAGAAGAAGAAAGAGGAATTTAATTCTAGAAGTCTAATGGAAAATTCGAATGGAGATATGAAATTTAAGCTCCCCACATTTCAAAATGTGTGTAATGAAGCAACATGTAAATTTCATAAGGGGAACAAGTAAATGATTTAGCAACAACATGAAAGTGCACCAGGCCAATGAATATCGTAGATTATAGAGAAAATGTTCAACAAAATAATACAATGACCCTAATTATGGTGTTGTGGAAAAAAAAGTTTGAAGATGCAACGTGGAACCAGAAAAGGTGATGAAGTAGAGTTACCCTCATATATTTTAGTATGGAAAAGGAAATTTTGTGGGAAATTTTAAATAAGGTGGATGGTTATACTAACCCGAACATTTACGAATAAAATTCTCTTTCATTTTAGTTAATTAAATGTCTTATTATTTTTCAATACACATGTACTTATTTAATTATATCCAATTGAATTTTTAATAAATTTTAAGTATATTTACTAATGAATATATAGACATTGAACAATGATCACATGGTTAGTATAAATATCGGGTTTATAAAAATCCTTTTTCCACCGAAAAAGGAAGTTATGACCTCACACAGAAGGATCTTGCATTATAAATCCCATTTATTGGAGCTTCTTATGTTGATTAAATTTCTGGGATTTTTCCTAGACCATTCCCAATTAGTTGTCCAAAAACATAAGACTTAGCAAAACTATTTACTATAGAAGTACAATCTCATTGAGATCATGACCCAAACCATGTTCACCAAACAACCCCATGAATTCACTTCCATCACATACCATACTCTTAGGGAATACACTGGTGTATTAAGTCAATATATTTCAAACCCCCATCATTTCCATTAAATATATGTTTTTCATTTTATAAGCGGAAATTCAAATATATATATAATTATTTAGATAAAAATAATATTCATTTTTGACTGAGGATATTGAAACTATCCAATAGTTAAATTTTCATAATTTTCTAAAAGTATTGAAATTTTGTGTAACAAATAAATATTGTATAAATATATATTTTGTTTTATGACATCATATTGGCCCAATATTGAGGTAATAAATACTATAAAATATATCCCTATAAAAATATATGTACTTACTTTTAAATAATTTCATTTTATTTATATTTGATTTATTTTGTAAATCCTTAGTGAATCCACCAAGAGTTATAATATATTTTATGATTTTAAAATCATTTCATAAAATGTAAGACCCATCTGTACATAAGAAAGAGAATTATTTTATTATATTCGGATCATGGAATCATAAAATAGTGTATAACACTACTCTTTGGAATAATCCATGGGTTGAATGCAGAGGGAGGATTGTGGTATTGAATATTTTATTATGTAGTGCCCAATACCAATATAATATTTAAATTCCCCTCTTTCCTATATAAACCCACACAATCTGCCATTTCTTTTTATTCAAACTCCATGAATATTGTCCAAAATCGTCCATATACTCCCTATATTCCTCTTAAGGCAGCCCCCATCTCCAAGAATCATCTCCTAGGCCCGTGGATTGACATATCCACGTAAGGGATTTATCTCCTCACAATTGAATTAAAGCACCACTTTTGATATTGGTTCTTTTAATTTCAAATTATTGTATTTAAATTAATTTTTAATCATTATCATATAGTCAAATTATTGTTTATTGTATGAGGGATAAATTATCCCCCCCCCCAATTCATACCCTTAACTAAGTTGATACTATGCGAAAATTCCATATGAGATTCTCTATATCCTCTTTTTGTCATGAACTACATTTTTGATACTCCCTTTGGATTTCCATTTGATTAAGTTTCTATAAATTCTTACCAATACTCATTACTATACATTCCATGTATGAATTATAAGAGACAAATTTATCACTCATCAATCCATTTTATGAATTCTTAACTGGAGCTAGTATGATGTCGAAATTGTTCATTCAATAAGGTTTTCTTTATGACTTTTCCATTCCTTCTTGTTTTGAATATCACAAACACCATATACTTAAACAAATCTATATTTTACTTCTCTATGTAAAATTTCCTTCCTTAAGAAAATTTACCCTAATCTAGTTTTCCTTATACATATAAATATTATTCTTAAGTATAAAAATGGGATTCATACCCAAAACCTCGGAATCATATAATGCTCAGATATGAAGCATTCTGTTTTAGGATATAAATTCTGGATTCGAACTCTAATGAAGTTCCACTCCGAATTCTGGATACGAACTCTAATGAAGTTCTACTTCGAATTCTGGATTCGAACTTTAATGAAGTTCTATTCCTAATTTTGGATACGAACTCTATTGAAGTTCCACTCTAAATTCTGGATATGAAATCTCATATAGTTCGACTCTGAACTTCCACTAGTTTGACTCTGAACTTCTACTAGTTTGACTCTGAAAATCTACTAGTTCGACTCTGAACTTCTACTAGTTCGACTTCGAACTTATATGAGATCGACTCCAAACTCTATAATTTCAGATTCTGAATTATTCTGAAACCAGACTCTGAATTTCCATAGAGATTCAGACTCTGGATTTCTACAGAATTCAGGTTCTGAATTCCTATAAAATAGAATCCAAATATCTCTTTATTATAGACTCTAAATTCCATTTTGGTTAGACTCTGAACTATTATTTTCTTACATTCTGAACTTCAGTTTTGCTTATACTTATACTTGTTTCATTACAAAATGATGTTTTTCATTAAGTTATTGACAAACTGTTGGTTGAGTGACACTTGTACAGGTCCCACCGAAATTGAAGGAAGAATATGACCGTTGGAGGTGGGAGCCGGCCATTAGAGCTTCTCCTATAAATAAAAGCTCATTTGAATGTGTTCAAAACTTTTGGAATTTTTGTGATCAAAACATCTTGAAGTGATTTCGAGAGAGAGAGGCTTTTATCAACTCTCAAAGCATCGTGCCAAAAGGTTTAACATTTTTTTCAAACTTTTCCTTTTGAAAACTTGCTTTGTGAGACTCCGATTGTTGCTAACTACAATCAAGGGCTTTCAGGGATAAGAATACATGGGTTCCAACACCTTCAAGTTGAGGTCATCCGTGCCGAGGAAAACAGAGGTGCCTACTACCTTATAGATGATGGCATGTGGGGATAGCAATACAGACTCTAATCTTCGTATCGAGAGCTTACCTAGGTGTGGGTAAGATAGACTTGATTGAATGTATAAATCAAGGGACCATTATCCAAGGTTTTTGGATACCCTTCTATTTGGGTTAAAAGAGTTATTGTTTGTTACTTTTAGTTTTACTACTTGTATTTCCACTTCATTTTGTATTTCTAAGGAAATTATAACTTTTTTATACTTCCTAACTTGTACTCTGATATTGTTATATTCTATACACTTTAAGGTAGAATCTTAATCCTTGTAACTTTTGTTTAGTTCCATTTTAAGTATCACTATTCCAAAATCTAACAAGTCTTTAGTACTCATAGAGGTCTTGTGAATTTTCTTAGTTTAACTTTGTTAAACTTAAATCTTTATTTGATTAAGGGAATTTTTTAAAAGGTACAATTCACCCCCCCCCCCTCTTGTATCTGAGAATCTCATTCTTATTTGAATCCTATGATTGGTATCACAAAGTATATAATACTCAGAGTCATACCATCCTTACAATTGGTATCAAAGGGTTTGGTTCAAACTGAATTAATATCATGATTAGATTCAGAATAGAATTATCGGATATGCTTTTTGGGATTCAAATTTTCCGTATTCATAATCTATGGAATTGTTTTTCAGACTCATAGTTCAGAATTCTATTTTTCCTAGAGCTACAATTTTTTTTCTTAGAATCTTTTATCTGGTTAACAGACATATACTTCTAACAAGTTTTTGTGTCAACTATTTTCTTAAGAATGGCTGGTTTGAATGTTCGTTCTACCGACAACTTAAATCCTACTAGACCACCTATTCTGGATGGTAATGATTATGAATACTGGAGATATCATGTGAAGACTTTCATTATCAATACTGGAGTAGATAACATTGTCATGCTTACTAGAGGATAAAAAATTCTTGATAAATATGTTAGTGATTTTACTAATCATGAAAAGCATGATTACCAACTCAACTATAAGGTACGCAATTCTCTACTTTGTTGAATGACTATGAGCATATATAGCCAAATTTCATCTTGTAAAACAACTAACTATATATGGAAGAAACTTGATGTAACTCATTTTAGTACATCCAAAGTCATAGAGACAAGAAGAGCTATGTTGAGAGCTGAGTATCATGGTTTTAACTTTCCTTATAGAGAACCTATAAGAAAATTACAACATAGGTTTATGACTATCATGAATAGTCTACAATCAATGGGTGAGAAAGGTCTAGATGATGAATTTCTTATGGATAAGATTATAGACATAATGACCAATGAGTGGGAATCAATGAGAATAGCAATTGATGAGAACATGAAGGTCAGTCAAATTTTTTTAGATGAACTATTTGGAACTCTTCTACATCATGAAGCAAGGATGAAGAGGCATGCTGACAACATCAAAATGAATAATGGGAATGGTAATATTGCATTTACTAAAACATCAAATGAAATGAAAGCTAAGACTCTTGAGAGAGTAACAATATCCAAGTCTAAGAAGTTTACTATCCAATCCAAATCTAGTGAGAGTGAAGTCTCAAGGAATGAGTTAGCTAATCTTTCCCAAAGAATGAACAAGATAGCTGGTCAATGAAATTTCCAATCCATGTATAAGAAGAAGGAAAGGAAAGATAAAAAATATTCAGAGGTCGCATGTTATGTATGTAGGAGAAGTGGACACATAAGGCCTGAATGACCTATTCTTAAAAATAATGAAATAAAAGAGAGGCATTATGAAAGAAACAGGAGGAAGTTCGACAAAGATAATGCTAGGAAAAGTATGAAAGCAAATACTACTTGGAGTTCTTGCTGTGGAGACTCTTTAGACAGAGAATCTTCGGAATATGATTCATCATCACAAAATAATATAGGATTCATTTCTAATACTTGTTTTCCACATACATGTCGTATGGACAAGGTACGCTCTGCCGAGGCTTTAACAAATATATCTCTTGATAAGAATTACTATTCTGAAAATAGTACTTCTGTTGAAGATACTTCATCCTCAGAAAATAAAGAACCTTCATATGAATAAGTATATAGATTTTCCAAGTTACATGAAGCAAAAAATTGTAAAATTTCTTAGAAATTATACAAGGAAAATACTAGGGAAGAAATTAATAAAAAAGATATTTCAGATCTTACTACAAATCTTAGAGATAAAGAAGATCGTTTAGAAAAACATTCTAAAGACCTTGAGAAAGAAAATTCTGATATGTAATAACATTCTAAAGATCTTAAGAGTGCTATTTTAAAGATGAATGTTTTTGAGGAAAAAGCTAACTCTAAGGAAATGATTCCTGAGGATAGGAAATTAGTCATTAGACTGAAATCCAATATATTTTCACATAAGAAGCTCATTGAAAGATTTACCTCTGGGAAAGAAAATTTTGAAAAGATGTATTCTCAAATTAAAGTTAAAGGAAACACTACTGGAGTAGGTTATACTCACAAAAACCCTGTTTTCAAGAACAATTATTTTGATCCTTCTAGAGATTTTTTTTTCACTAAGTGTCAAAGTGGTGGGAAAAGGATGAAAAATGTTCTTTGAATATATTTAAATATCATGGGTTTCATAAAGAATCTTTTTTCAAAACAAATGTGGATACACAAAATTTTATTGTCTAATAATTCCGGATCCAAGAACGTCTGGATTCTGAGAACCTAACTTGTTTCTTATTTTCAGGAAGATAAAGGATGTACCAATAGAAACAATTGGTTCATGGATAGTGGATGTTCCCGGTATATGAATGGTAACAAAAACTATTCTGAAAAGATTATCAAGACGAATGGAGGAAATGTAACTTTCGGAGATAATGCTTAGGGAGAAATTATTGGCATAGGTAACATAGTTATTCTTGTAAAAACCCTGATTTCAAATGTTTTGTTTGTTAAAGGTCTTAAGAACAATCTCATCAGCATAAGTCAATTATGTGATGAAGTATACCTTGTGAATTTTAGGAATGATAAGGTCTTAGTACACAATTCTAAGGAAGAATTTATTCTTTCTGCCCATAGGCAAGAGAATGTTTACCCACTAAACATAGAAGACCTTAAGAGAAAAGGCTTACCTTGACTTAGTGCAATGGAAGATCATTCTTGGTTGTGGCATAGAAGGTTAGGACACTGTAACCATAGGAACTTATGAAAACATTCTAAGAAAGGTTTATTTAAGGATCTACTGGAGCTTATATTTGATTCTTCAAAAGTTTTTTATCCTTGTCAATATGGCAAGAAACATAAATCAAGTTTTAAATCAATTGGTAAAGTATCAACAACTAATGCACTACAGTTAGTGCACATGGATCTTATTGGTCTTACACAAACTAGATGCATTGGGGGAAAGTACAATGTATTTTTTTGTTTGATGATTACAATAGATTTACGTGGGTCTATTTTATAGAAATGATATATGAAGAATTTTCTTATTTCAAAACTTTTAGATCCCATGTTAAAAATGAGAAAAAGCTTCCATTGAAAACTATTCATAGTGATCATGGAGGAGAATTTCAAAATTCTGATTTTGAGACGTTTTGTAGTAAAAAAGTTATTACTCACAACTTTTCTTCACCTTGAACACCTCAAAAAAATGCTTTTGTTGAAAGAAGAAATATAATTCTTCAAGAAATAACTAGAACCATGTTGAGTGAGTATTCTATTGCCAGACATTTTTGGGCTGAAGCTGTATGTACTTATTGTTATACTATAAATCGAGTTTTGATTAGGCTTTTTCATAATAAAACTCTTTATGAGTTATGGAATTTTAGAAAACCTTTAATTTCCTTCTTTAAGGTTTTTGGATGCAAAGTATTCATTCTGAATACTAAATATAACTTACACAATTTCTCACCCAAATCTGATGATAGAATTTTCTTAGGCTACTCCACAACTTCTAAGGCTTACAGAGTTTTCAACAAAATCACATGCACTGTTGAAGAAATAGTACATGTCAAATTTGATTAAACTAATCCTTTTGTTTTCAAACAACCCCAACCTATTCCTTCATATGTGTTTTCAAAAACTGATTATCAAACATTGATAGAAAATTCTTCTGATGAGGAAAATTTTAAAGAAGATACTTCTGAAACATTTACCCCAGAATATTTCCAACCCTATATTGATGAACATGTTTTACAAAACCCAAAACAGTCCCTTCTAAAGAATCATCCTAGTGATAGTATCATTGGTGATTTGAATCACCCTATATGGACTAGAAGTTACCTTAGAAATTAATTATAGCATATTTCATTCCTTTCCCTATTGGAAACAAATATAACTAATGATTCTTTAGGTGATGATGATTGGATTAAATACATGTAAGATGAACTAAATGAATTTGAAAGGAATAAAGTCTGGACCTTGGTTAAAAGACCTAAGGAAACTTCATTTATTGGAGTAAAATGGGTCTTCAGAAATAAATGTGATGAAAATGGAGTCGTCGTTAGAAATAATGCTAGATTAGTTTATGAAGGCTATAATCAACAAGAGGGAATAGTCTATGAAGAAACCTATGCTCCAGTAGCTAGACTTGAATCTATTCGTATCTTACTTGCCTTTGCAGCATTCTTCAGTTTTAAACTTTTTCAAATGGATGTAAAATGTTTTTTCCTTAATGGTTATGTTCAAGAGGAATTTTTTGTTGAACAACCTCATGGATTTGAATATACAAAACATCCTAATCATGTTTTTAGACTTACCAAAGAATTGTATGGCCTTATAAAAGCCCCACGATCATGGTATGATAGACTTACAGGAATTTTATTCAAAATAACTATCTTAAGGGAAAGGAAGATTCAACCATTTTTATAAAGAAAGATAATAAAAATGATTTAATTTTTCAAATTTATGTTGATGATATTATATTTGGTTCAAATCAGCAATCTTTAACTGATTCTTTTGTGGATCTAATAAAATATGAGTTTGAAATGAGTATGATGGGTGAGTTAACATTTTTCCATGGTTGTAAAATTTCTCAAAAACCAGAAGGAATCTACATATCCCAACATAAGTATATTAAAGATCTTCTTAAAAAGTATGGGTATGATAACACTAATAGTATAAGTACTCCTATTGGTACCTCAAACACACTTGATCTTGATGATGCTTGGAAACTAGTAGATCAATCATCTTTTAGAGGTATGATAGGAAGTCTACATTACTTGACAGCTAGTAGATCAGACATAATGTTTTCAGTATGCTTATGTGCAATATATCTATCCAATCCTAAGAAATCTCATTTAAAGGAAGTGAAAATAATTTTTCTCTACTTAATGGGAACCTTATATCTAGTACTATTTTATACTTCTGAAATGATTTTGTTTTAAAGAGTTTTTCTGATGCTGACTTTGGGGGATGTAAAATTGATAAAATGAGTACATCTGGAACTTTTTATTTTTTAAGAAATTCATTAGTTTCTTGGTCACGCATGAAGCAACATTCTGTAGAACTCTCCACTGGTGAAGCTGAATATGTAGCAGCTGGAAGTTGTTGTGCTCAAGTGATGTGGATGCAACACACCCTCACAGATTATGTCTTGAGTTTTAATAAGACTCAAATTTTGTGTGATAACCCAAGTTCCGTTGCCCTTAGTAAAAACCCTTCACATCACTCCCCTACAAATCACATAGATAATAGTCATCCCTTTATTAGGGATTACACACAGAAAAGAGATATCATTCTTCAGTTTATCGGAACACAAGATCAACTTTATGATATTTTCACAAAATCATTACCTTATGATAGATTTCAATATATTAAACAGAAGTTAGGAATGATAACTGTGAGGTAATATTCCTTCATTAACATCATGTTGAACCATTTTCCTTATAGTAATAAACTCTTTTTCATAGGGGGGGGGGTACATTTGTCTAATGAGTTTTAAAAAAATTCAAAATGAGTCAGGGAGAAGGTAAAATTTCTAAGTCAATTACTATCCTTAAGTAAGGGGGATTTCCTAATTACGATGGTTTTCAATTTTAATGATAATGAAAACTCTACTATGGAAATTTAGACTACAATCCTTAGAGTTCCTAAGCCTAAGAGGTAGTTAGTTGTATTCAATATCATCTATGAACAATGGGAGATAAGTGTTAATTTCTAATTCTAAAGAAATTTATCAATCCTCTTATATTCTTTTTTGAAAGGTTGTTTCTGATTTCCAAAAAGGGGGATATTGTTGAGTCAATAAGGTTTTCCTTATTAAATTTCGATTCCTTCTTGTTTTGAGAATCACAAACACCTTATACTTAAGAAAATATATATTTTACTTCTCTACGGAAAATTTCCATACGTAAGGAAATTTACCCTAATATAGATTTCATTATACAAATCAATATTTTTCTTAAGTATAAAAATCAGATTCATACCCAAAACCTCGGAATTATATAATGCTCAGATATGAAGCATTCTGTTTTCGGATCCGAATTATGGATACGAACACTAATGAAGTTGCACTCTGAAATCTGGATACGAACTCTAATGACTTTCCACTCCGAATTCTGGATATGAACTCTAATGAAGTTCCATTCCGAATTTTGGATACGAACACTAATGAAGTTCCACTCCAAATTCTGGATATGAGCACTCATATAGTTCGACTCCAATGTTCAACTAGTTCGACGCCGAACTTCTACTAGTTCAACTCCAAACTTCTACTAGTTCGACTTCAAATATCTACTAGTTCTACTTCGAACTTCTATGAGTTCAAATCCAAACTCTGTAAGTTTAGATTCTGAATTCTAGTGAATCCAGACTCCGAATTTCCTTAAAAATTCAGACTCCATATTTCTACAGAATTCAGGTTCCGAATTTCTATAAAACAGAATCCGAATATCTCTTTTTTATAGTCTCTGAATTCCATTTCGGTTAGACTCTGAACTATTATTTTCATACATTCCAAACATTAGTTTTGCTTATACTTATACTTGTTTCGTTACAAAATGATGTTTTTCTTTCAGTTATTGACTAACTATTGGTCAAGTGACACGTGTACAGGTCCCACAGAAATTCAAAGAATAATATGACCGTTGGATGAGAGAGCTGACCGTTGGAGCATCGCCTATAAATAGAAGCTCATTTGAACATGTTCAGAACTTTTGGAATTTTGGTGATCAAAACTTCCTGTAGTGATTTCTAGAGAGATAGGCTCTTATCAACTCTCAAAGCTTCATGCTGAATGTTTGAACAGCTTGTTCAAACTTTGCCTTGTGCAGACTTGATTGGTGCCTCTCCGATTGATGCTGACTACAATCGAGGTCTTCTGGGGATAGGAAGATAGATGTTCCAAAACCTTGAATATTAGGGCTTCCTTGATGAGGAAGACAGAGGTGCCGACTAACTTATTGTTGAGGTCTTGTGGGGATAACAAGACAGACTTCGATCTCTGTATCGAGGGCTTACCCTGGTGTGGGTAAGACAGACTTGCTCGAATGTATAAATCAATGGACCTTTATCCAAGGTTGTTGGATACCCTTCTCTTTGGGTTAATAGAGTAATTGTTTGTTACTTGTAGTTTTACTACTTGTCTTTCCACTTAATTTTGTATTTATAAGGAAAGTATAACTTCCTTATACAACCTTACTTTTACTCTGATATATTTAGATTCTATACTCTTTAAGGTAGATTCTTAATCCTTGTAACTTTTGTTTTGTTTCATTTTCGGAATCACTATTTCAAAATCTATCAATTCTTTAGTACTCATAAAGGTCTTGTGAATTTTCTTAGCTTAACTTCATTAAACGTAGATGTTTCTCTGTTTAAGGGAATTTTTCAAAAGGTACAATTCACCCCCCCCACCACTTGTATCTGATAATATCATTCTTATTTCGATCCTACATTTGGTATCATAGAGTATATAATACTGAGAGTCAAACCATCCTTACAGTAATTTCACCCCAACATTCCATGACAAAATCATCAATTAGTGAATACCAATCCCATTTCTCTATAAAAGTTATTAGCCTTCACAAACACATAATTATCGATTTTATACGTATATATATATATATTATATTGATTAATCATGGAATAAATTTGAGATTTCGAATGAATCTATGTTATATTATATATGCTTTAGGCTAATACGTGAGATTGAAATGTTTATGAAGGGTGTTCCCCGATATGGCTCTTATGCATTGGGTACTGTATAATAGAATTATATTTCATTTTAGTTCACGGGTTTAGATGATTCAATTTGGGTAATTTTTTACCTCCATGATTTTTAGTGGTTTAGATTTGACATTTGTTATGATGCATTGTTGTATTTTGTTTCCACATTTTCATGTTAAGATTATCATAATATAGCATGACATATTATTAATATTTTGATATGCCTCATTGGTATGCCTTGTCTAACATGTAAAATTTTCCTCATGTTATTACATGTTTATTCCATTTCTAGGATTTATAGCTCACCCATTTTTTATGTTTGTCCTCAATTAATCCAATGCAGTGTTATGTACCAAAGAAAAATTTGGTAATTAAATTGAATTTTTCAATAAAGATATCGTATTTCAGGTTTTAGGTTATTTTTTAATATTAATAAACCCCTAATAAACTATACATTTTAATTTTTTTGGTTTAATTAAGTGATACATTATGTAATATATCAGTATTCAATGTCAAATAGAGGGAATGATTATTATAGTTAGTATTAGATCATAGGATTAGTTTTTTTAAGTAGGATTTTAAAACCCTAGTGAAAACCATTAGGTATTAGACTAAGTGTAAGAAAACTTTCCAAAATTTTGGTAAGTATATATTCAGTGGTATATAAAAAATACATCCCTATATTGATACAACATGTCTATGTGGTTCAGGAACTTATGTACCGAGGAGTAACAAATCCAAAAATATGTTTCGGGCAAGACATGGGTTAACCTAGTACATGACACGGGGCCTTACTATGCACCTATTTTAAAACTCATAGGCAATATTCTTTGGTAAATTCATAATCTCTATACAAACCATTATTAATGGAATAAAGAATCATATAAGAATATATTGTAGGAAGATGATCATGGATAACATAGAATGAAGGCTTGAAACAATCAAGAGAAAGAGGAAAATGTAATTTATATGTTATCCCTTTAATGACCTTGAATTATACATTATGAGTTTATCTATATTAGATAAATATCCTTTATTTTCCATTTATTCTATCAAATGTCCGGAAATAGGAGGAATCGTGCTAACAAAAAATGTGGAGGGTAGTGTGGGGATTTACCAAATGAGATGTTCAATCAGATGTGGGTGGGAATCAAAAAATTAATCATGATACTCCCTCAGCTAACACATGTTCGGAATAGACAACTAATCTATAGTGATTCTCCAACCCCCCCTCCCCCATAAAAGTGAGAAACCCATAGTTAAGAGCTTCAAGAAGCAAAGAACTCATACATTCAGTCGATCTTCTGATACCCTAATAATGTAGTAATGGATCAATTCCATCAAAAAGAACTTCTCTATACATAAATGATTCAAACATGAGAAGGTCATTCTGTTTTTTTATCATATGGAGGGTGATGCTGATTAATGGAGGAAATTGGTCAATAATATGAATACTGAGGAAGAGTAGGAATAAATGGAGTGGTATGAATTCTGGATAATTCTTTTTGATAAATATTTTCTTTACACACTATGTCTTAGGGTGTAAATATATTTCATTCATCTCATGAAAAATGATGATAAGTAGTTGTCTAGTATGAGGAAAACTTCAAAAAAATTGCATTGCATACCTATTATTTTTTCATTACCCCAAATGAAATGCTGAACATTTATTTGGGGGGCTAAAACCTACTATATGAAAGGCCATGGAAATTTGTGGCTTTAAAAGATATGTGGATCTTTTACAATGTTACCCATATTTCAATATAGTGATTGGTGAATCTTGGAGGAATCATGGGGATAAGAAGAAGAAAGTGGAATTTAATTCTCACGGCCTAATGGAAAAGTCGAATGGTGCTAAAAAATTTAATCACCCCACATTCCAAAATTTGTGGAATGAAGAAACATGTAAATTTCTTAAGGGGATCAAGTAAATGATTTAGCTGCAAAATGTAACTGCACCAGGGAAATGATTCCCAACAGCAGACTCCCTCCATTGTGAAATATAAAATGAATTCTCTGATCAACACTAATCTCATTTTTCATTACTTCAAATACAAGGAACCATGTATGTTTATGAACTAGTTCTCTAATACATGGGTTTTAATAGGAAACCAACAACCTCTATGGAAGAAAGGCTTATCTTTTTCCATAACTACTAGAAAATTGAATCCCAACAAAAATGTGTGGAAATTTATTACTTTTATATATTCAGTTATAGTGATATTTATTTTTGATTCTTTTTATACACATTCTTTTATATCATGCATTTTTAGTTGATCTATTCAAACACCACCATAAATCATGTAAGTACAGATATCAGGGAAAATGGAAAATGGGATAATTATTGAATCCCATGTAAATTAATCCTCCACTACAAAAATTTATCTATTGAACTTCATAGAGAACCTTTTCCTAGTTCCCATGGTGGAGTTTGTTACAATTATTAGAATGGATTGGATTTCCCAATATAGATAAATAATAAATTTATGCTTGAAGAAAATCACTCTCCATATGGTGAAATGATCCCAAATTTTATACAAGTTCCAGGAGGAGGTTTACTATTATTTGACACCATAATATCAAGGATAGATATTATTTTCCAATGAGAAAGTATATCAAGCTCAAATGATTTATTCTAATGAAACAACCTTTCTTGAAGACGTGTATATTTTGGGGGAAATAACTAATGTATTTCTTGAGGAATTTTATGGTCTTCCTCTTAGTAAAGAAGTTTTGATAATGATATATCTAATATCTGGGGAGTTTCCAATATACATGACTTCATATATAATGGATTCTGAGGAACTATATAAACTAAATATAAAAATTATAGGGGAATTTGGACAACAGTTTTATATTCCCATGTGCTTCACCATGGGTTGCACCCATTCACCTCATCAAGGAGACGGATTGATCAATGCGCCTTTGTAATGATTTTCTTGAGATAAATAAAATCCTAATGAAGATCAAATATAATTCTCCATTAATTTATGAATTATTTTGTCAACTACATTGAGCTTAATACTTCTCCAAGCTAGATCTGTAGTTGGGAAATTACTAAGTAACGCTGAAGAAGGAGGATGTCCCTAAAAATGATTTTTGTACATAGTATGATAATTATGTGTTCATAGTGATTCCATTAAGACTTCCTAATGCTCCAAAAATCTTCATGGAATTGAGGAATATAATCTTAATAGATTACCTCAACAAATATTTTGCTTAAAATATAGATGATATTATAATAGACAGCAAAACCAAGGAGGATAATGAGGAGCATATGAGAACTGTGATAAAGACATTGTGAAAGGAGAATATCTATACGCAGATCAACAATTGTGATGTAATTAAATGTCTTATTAGATTTGAATACACATGTACTTAATTAATTATATCCAATTGGATTTTTATTAAATTTTAATTATATTTAATAATTAATATATAGACATTGAACAATGATCACATTGTCAGTATAATTATTGGGTTTATAAAAATCCTTTTTCCATAGAAAAAGGATGTTTTGACCTCACATAGTAGGATCTTACCTTATGAAACTAATTTATTGGAGCTTCTTTGGTTGGTTAAATTTCTAGGATGTTCCTTAGACCATTCCCAATTCGTTTTCCAATAACATAATAATTAGAAAAACTATATACTATAGAAGTACAATCTCATTGAGATAATGACCCAAACCATGTTCACCAAATGACCCCATGAATGCACTTCAATCACACACCTTACTCTTAGGGAATACGCTAGTGTAGTAAGTCAATATGTTTCAAACCCCCATCATTTCCACTAAATATATGTTTTTCATTTAATAAGTGTAAATTCAAATATATTTATAATTATTTATATAAAATTAATATTATTTTTTGACCAAGGATATAGAAACTATCCAATAGTGAAATTTTCATAATTTTCTAAAATTATTGAATTTTTCGGTAAAAAATAAATATTGTGAAAATATATTGTATATTTTATTACATCATATTGGCCCAATAGTGATGTAATAAATACAATAAAATGTATCCCTATATAATTATATGTACTTAATTTTAAATAATTTAATTTTTTTTGATTTATTTTGTAAATCCTTAGGGAATCCACCAAGACATATAATATATTTTATGATTTTAAAATCATTTCATAAAATGTATGACCAATCTTTACAAAAGAAAGAGAATTATTTTATTATATTCAGATCAGGGAATCATAAAATAATGTATAAGACTACTCATTGGAATAATCCATGGGTAGAACGCAAAGGGTGGATTGTTGTATTGAACATTTTATTATGTAGTTTCCAAAACCAAAATAATAAAGAAATTCCCCTCTTTCATATATAAACCCACCCAATATCCCAATTATCTTTACTCAAACTCCATGAATATTGTCCAAAATCTTACATATACTCCCTATATTCATCCTAATGCATCCCCCATCTCGCAATAATCATCTCTTAGGCCCTTGGATTCATACATCTAAGTAAGGGATTTCTATCCTCACAATTGAATT
Source organism: Viscum album (assembly GCA_963277665.1). Classification (NCBI taxonomy): domain Eukaryota; kingdom Viridiplantae; phylum Streptophyta; class Magnoliopsida; order Santalales; family Viscaceae; genus Viscum; species Viscum album. Next base: position 835,194,257 of record OY728143.1, on the reverse strand, counting down.
AAAGCACCGCTTTTGATATTGGTTCTTTTAATTTCAATTTATTGTATTTAAATTCATTTTTAATCATTATCATATAGTAAAATTTGTGTTTTTTGTATGAGGTATAAATTATCCCCCCCCCCAATTTAGACCCTTAACTATGTTGATACTATGCCAAAATTCTATATGAGAATCTCTATATCCTCTTTTTGTCATGAACTATATTGATGATACTCCCTTTGGATTTCCATTTGATTAAGTTGCAATAAATTATTACCAATACTCATTACTATCCATTTCATGTATGAATTATAAGAGAACAATTTATCTCTCATCAATCCATTTTATGAATTCTTAAATGGAGCTACTATGCTGTCTAAATTGAACCCCAACATTCCATGCCAAAATCATCATGTAGTGAATACCATACACATTTCTCTATAAAAGTTATTCACCTTCATGAACACATAAATATTGATTGTATATGTATATATATTTTTAATATTGATTAATCATGGAATAAATTGCAAATTCTAAAGAATCTATGTTATATTATATATGTTTCAGACTAATACGTGAGATTGAAATGTTTAAGAAGGGTGTTCCCTGATATAGCTCTAAAGAATTGGGTACTGTATAATAGCATTATATTTCATTTTAGTTAATGTGTTTATAGGATTCCATTTGGGTAATTTTTTACCTCCATGATTTCATAAGGGTTTAGATTTTACATATGTTATGATGCAGTGTTATATTTTATTGCCACATTTCCATGTTAGTTTTATCATAATATATCTTGCCATATTATTAATATTTTATTATGCCTCATTGGAATGCCTTTTCTAACATGTAATATTATCCTCATGTTATTACAGTCTTATTCCATTTCTAGGATTTATAGCTCACCCATTTTTTGTGTTTTTTCTCAATTAATCCAATGCAGTGTTATATACAAAGGAATGTTTTGGTAATGTAATAGAATTTGTCAATAAAGATGTTTTATTTCAGGTTTTATGTTATTATTTACTATTCCTAAAGCCCTAATAAACTATACATCTTAATTTATTTTTTTAATAAAGTGATACATTATGTAATAGATCAGTCTTAAATGTTAAATAGAGTGCATGATTGTTAGAGTTGGTATTAGATGATAGGTTTAGTTTTTTTCAGTAGGACTTGAAAACCCTAGTGAAATCCATTAGGTATTAGACTAAGTGTAAGAAAACTTTCCCAAATTATGGTAAGTATATATTAAGTGGTGTATCAAAATAATACATCCCTATTTGGATACAACAAGTGTATGTGGTTCAGGAACTTATGTACTGAGGAGTAACAACTCCAAAAATATGATTCGGGCTTAACATGGGTTAACCTAGTACATGACACGGGGCCTTACTATGCACCTATTTTGAAACTCATTGGGGATATGATTTGGTAAATTCATAATCTCATTAAAAACCATTATTAATGGAAGAAATAATCCTATAAGAATATATGATAGGAACATGATCATGGATAACATAGACTGAAGGATTGAAACACACTAGAGAAAGAGGCAAATGTAATTTATATGGTATCCCTATAATGACCTTGAATTATCCATTATGAGTTTATCAATATTAGATAAATATCCTTTATTTTTTATTTATTCTATCCAATGTCCTAAAATAAGAGGAATTATGCTAACAAAAAATGGGAAGGGTAGTGTGGGGATTTTCCAAATGACATACTCAATCAAATGTCGGTGGGAATCACAAAATTATTCATGATACTCTCTCATCTAACACATGTTTTGAATATATATCTAGTCTACAATGATTTTCTAACCCCCCCCCCCCCCCCCCATAAAAGTGAGAAATCCATTGTTAAGAGCTTCAAAAGGCAAATAAATCATACATTCAGTCGATCTTCTGATCCCCTAATCGCGTAGTAATGGATCAATTCCATAAGAAATAACTTCTCTATATATAAATGTTTCAAACATGAGACGTTCATTCGTGTTGTTTAACATATGGAGGGTGATGCTGATCAATGGAGTAAATTGATCAATAATATGAATACTGAGGAAGAGTATGAATAAATGGAGTGGAATGAATTCTGGAAATTGTTTTTTGATAAATATTTTCTCTACACCCTCAGTATTAGAATGTAAATAGATTTCCTTGAACTCATGAAAAATGATGATAAATATGTTGTCGAGTATCAGGAAAACATGACAATAATTGCATTTCATACCGCTTCTTTTTTCATTACCACCAAATCCAATGCTGACCATTTCATTGGGGGGATAAATCTTACCATATGAAAGGTCGTAGAAATTTCTGACATTGAACGATATGTGGATTTTTTAGAATGATAACACTATTTCAATATGGAGATTGGTGAATCTCTAGGTAATCATGGGGATAAGAAGAAGAAAGTGGAATTTAATTCTCTCCGTTTGATGGAAATGTCAAATGGTGCTAAGAAATTTAATCACCCCACATTCCAAAATGCACGGAATGAAGCAACATGTAAATTTCTTAAGGGGATCAAGTAAATGCTTTAGCTGCAAAATGGAAGTGCACCAGGGAAATGATTTTCAATAGGAGAATCCCTTTAATGTGAAATATAAAAATAATTCTCTGACCAACACTCATCTCATTTTTCATTACTTCAAATACAAGGAACCATGGATGTTTACGAACTTGTTCTCTAATACATGGGTTTTAATAGGAAACCAACAACCTCAATGGAAGAAAGGTTCATCTTTTTCCATCACTACAATAAAATTGGAACCCAAATGAATTGTTTTCACATTTATTCCTTTTAAATATTCAGTTATAGTGATCTTTATTTTTTATTCTAGTTCTACACATTCTTTTATATCATGCATTTTTAGTTGAGCTATTCAAACACCACCATAAATCATGTAAGTAGAGATATCAGTGAAAATGGAAAATGGGATAATTATTGCATCCCATGTAAATAAATCCTCCACTAAAAAATTGATCTATTGATCTTAATAGAAAACCTTTTCCTCATTCCCATGGTGGAGTTTGTTACAATTATTAGCATGGATTGGATTTCCCTATATAGAGAAATAATAAATTTTTGCCAGAAGAAAATTACTCTCCATATAGTGAATCGATCCCAAATTTTATAGATGTTCCAGGAGGGGGTTGAATATTATTTAACACCATAATATGAAGGAAGAATATTATTTTCCAATGAGAAATCATATCAAGATCAAATTATTGATTCTAATGAAACAAAATTTCTTGAAGACATGCCTATTTTGAGGGAAATCACTGATGTATTTCTTGAGGAATTGTGTGGTCTTCCTCTTAGTAAGGAAGTTATGATAATGATATATTAAATATCTAGGGAGTTTCCAGTATACATAACATCATATATAATGGCTCTTGATGAGATTTATAAACCAAAGAAAGAAATTATAGGGGAATCTGTATAAAAGGTTTATATGCCCAAGTGCTTCACCATGGGTTGCACCAGTCCACATCATCAAGGAGAAGGATTGATCAATGAACCTTTGTAATGATTTTCATGAGATAAATAAAATCCGGATGAAGAACAAATATAATTGTCCATTAATTTATAGATTATTTGATCAACTAAATATATCTTAATACTTATCCAATGTGGATCTGTGGTTGGGAAATTACAATGTAAGGTTGAAGAAGGAGGATGTCCCAATAACAGATTTTCGTACACAGTACGAGAATTATGTGTTCATTGTGATTCCATTAAGACTTCCTAATGCTCCAAAAATCTTAATGTAATTGTGGAATATAATCTTAATAGATTACCTCAAAAAATATTCGGTAGAAAATGTAGATGATATTATAATAGACTCAAAAACCAAGGAGGATAATGAGGAGCATATGAGAACTATGATAATGACATTGTGAAAGGAGAATATGTAGACGCAGTAAAAAAAGTGTGTGTTTTAGATAAAGGAGTTCACTTTCTTTGGTAATATCAACAAAACCAATGGCATAAATATTGGTCCATACAATACTAAATCATTTGAGGGATGGCAGAGGCCAATATCATTGAGATATATCCATAGCTTCCATGGGTTTGCATGATATTATCATCGATTTGTGAGAAAATTATCATTATTTTCCAACCCTCTTGTCATGATAAATCCAAAGGGATTCAAATTTTCTTAAAATTAAGAATGTGAAGAAATTTTCATTGTCTTGAAAAGGAGTATTAACAATGCCCGTGTGCTCACACTACCCACAAGTGGTTAGTTTTTTGTAATTTTTATTGATGATTCAAAGAAGGTATTGGTAAGTCTGTTGATGAAAAATGAAAAATTCAATTCATATGCCCTGCGGATGTAGAAAATTAATGATATAAACCATCCCATGAAGGATCTAGAGTAAAAATATATGATCTTTTCATTTAAAATTTGGTAGCATTATCTCTATCTAGAGAAATTTGATGTATATACGGGTCACAAAAAGTCTCAAATATAAATTCACATATAAAGAGATTAATATGTAGTGATGAAGAACATTAGATATTATCACGGATTATAATTGATCAATCCACTACCATCCTAGTAAAGTAAGAACGATAGAAAATTCTCTATGCATAATGGACCCCTCAATTCTATTATGGATAAGAATTGAGAAGGATGTTATATTATATGTTATGAAGAGGCTAGACAAGGAAATCATAAAGAGAGGAACATAATTAATAATTTCACAAATTATTTCCCAACTGCCTCTTTTGGAATGGTTATAGGATGGTCAAAAAGATTGTGTGGGGGTTCATAAGAAAGTGGAAACTAACAAAAACGTGAAATCCTCAGAGATCAATATTAATGAAGAAAGAATTATGATATTTTTGTCGAGATAATGTGTTCCATGAAATCCGAAATTAAAGAACATAATTTTTTATTATGTGCATAGTTTGACTTTCAAAATTCACCAATGAAACACAATTATGTATTTATATATTTGAGATGACTATTAGTGGGATAATATTAAGAAGGATATTGTTGAATATATATTAATGTGCCTGGTATGTCAGTAAGTAAAGTTTGAATGGTGGAAGTCTAAGGAGATGATGCAACAGTTACCCATACCAAAATTGAAATCAGAAAACATCTCTATGGAATTTTTCACCAGACATCATAATGCATACAATAGAAACAATGCTATTTGAGGTTTTTTGAATTATTTTACATAGACTACGCACTTCATCGCAATTCAAGATGATTTATCACTGGATCAACTATCATAGATATACAGCATCGAATCAGTATGGATGCATTGAGTAACCCTACCATTTTTTATTTATAGAGATCCAATAATCACCTCTATGTTTTCAAAAAGTCTTCATATTGCTTTAAAAACTGAGTAGAACATCATTATAGATTATCACCCTCGAACTAATATCCAATTGGAGTGGACTAACAAAACACTTGAGGACATGTTGAGAGATTGTGAAATTGACATAAAATGAGGATGGGTCTAAAATATTCCCTTAGTGTAGTTCTCTTACAAAAACAATTTCAATTTTAGGATCCAAATATAAATTTATAAAGACTTTTATGAATCCCATTTAGGGAAGTGTTGCATTACACCGGTATGTTGAGATGATGTTGGTGAATGAAAACATTTTATTCCTAAAATGGACAATGAAATGGTGTATAAGGTTACGACCATACAACAGAAAATCAATGATTCTCAAAGTCCAAAAATATATATGATTAAAATTGTCGACAAGAAATAGATTTTGATGTTGGATACATATAATTCTTTTACATATATCCATGGAAAATAGTGATGATGTTTTGGAATAAGGTAAAGCTTAGTCCAAGGTAAAAAAACCCTTATTAGATCATGGATTAGATCAAAGTGGCCTATTGACTAGAATCCCTACCTAACGCATCTCAAGTACATGATGTATTCCATGTTACCCTTTTAAGAAACTATATAACGAAACCATCACATGTACTAAATATATAGATGGTACCATTGGATAATAAATGTTCATATAATGATAAGCTGATGAATATCTTAGATTATAGAGAAAGTGTTCTACAAAATATTACAATGCCCCCCCTCATTATGGTTTTGTGGCAAAACAAAAAGTTTGAAGATGCAACGTGGAACCAGAAGAGGTGATGAAGTAGAGTTACCATCATATATTTTAGTGTGGAAAAATGAAATTTTGAGGGAGATTTTTAATTAAGGGTGAAAGTTATACTGACCTGAATATTTATGAATAAAATTACATTTCATTTTATTTAGTTAAATGTCTTATTATTTAAGAAAGATCATGTACTTATTTAATTATATCCAATTGGATTACTAAAAAATTCTAAGTATATTTACTAATGAATATATATACATTGAAGAATGATCACATGGTTAGTATAAATATAGGGTTTAAACAAATAATTTTTCCACAGAAAAAGGATGTTATGACCTCACACATTAGGATCTTACCTTATGAAGCCCATTTATTGGAGCTTCTTAGGATGAATAAATTTCAAGGATTTTCCCTAGGCCATTCCCAATTAGTTGTCCAAAAACATAAGAATTAGAAAAACTATTTACTATAGAAGTACAATTTGATTGAGATCATTTCCCAAACCATGTTCACCGAACGACCCCCATGAAAGCACTTCCATCACACACCATACTCTTAGGGAACATGCTGGTGTAATAATACAATATGTTTCGAGACCCTACCATTAGTAATATTAACATTATATATGGTATAGAATAATGAATATATCTTATTCCTATTATTTTTAATTAGTAACTTATTTTTAAATTACAATTTTTATATTTGGTAAATATTGTAATTCTATTTAGAAATATATTTTGAAGAATTAATGGATTTTTTAAAAAATAATATTTATATAAATTTTATTATTAAATATTTCTAGATATAAATGATAATATAATTTTTTTGAAGTCAAATGTAAAATTTATTTGGGGTTGAAACTATTATTTTCAAAACCCCATCATTTTCAATAAATGTCTATTGTTATATTTAAAAGAAAAAATTGACATATTTATAAAAAAAATTAGCCAAAATGAAATTTATTTTTGGAAACAAGATATAGAAATTATCCAATTGTGAATTTTTCATAATTTGTTGAGATAGTTTAATTTTTGGGTGAAAATTAAATATCTTATAAATACACTTTGTGTTTTATAAACCCATAATAGCCCAGTAGTGATGTAATATATTCAATAGAAGGGATAATAAGGAAAAATATAATGTTTTCCCTATAAAATAATGTAATTTAAGGTCTCTTTTATTTCTTTTATAAATACATAGTGAATCATCAATGGCTTATAATATATTTTAGGATTTAAAAATCATTTCTATGAATGTATGAGTCACCTCTACATTATCAAGGGAAATATTTTTTTATCTTCAAAAAATGGACTCATAAAATAATTTATTCCACCCCCCTTACGATGAAACCATGGGAAACAAATTGGCATGGTTTTTGGTTTGAAATAGTTTATTACATAGTGTCTAAAACCAAAATAATAAAGATCACTACCTTTTTTACTGTATAAACCCACACATAAACCCATTTATATTCACTCAAACACCTTGAATCTCATTAAAAGTGTTCTTTATAATCCATATTGTTCTCCCAAAGAGCCTAAAATCTCACAAGAACGATCTCCCAATCCTTTCGAGTCACACATTTGAGTAAGGTATTTCTATCCTCACCTTGAATTTGACCACCTTCTTTGGAATTCGTTGTTTTAGTTTCAATTTAAGGTATTTAAATTGATTTTTAATTACTAAATCACAACCCAATATATCTAATTTGAATTAGGGATCATTTTTTACCCCTCAATTAGAACCTTAAATAAGCTGTTATGATTCCAAAATTCCATAAGAGATTCTCTCTCTCCACATTTCATCACGCACATCATTTATGATATTCTAATTTGATTCCTATTTTCATAGGATGGGATAAATTATTACCTATATCATTTACTTTAAATTTTTTGTCTAAGTGATTAGATACCCCTTTCTCTCTCATCAACCAATTTTATAAAATCCAATACTATGCCATTATGCTATCACAATTGCACTATTACATTACATTCCAAGTTATCATGTAGTGAATAACATACCCTATTATCTATCAAGGGTATTTAAAATCATTAAAATATACATATTTATTGTAAAAATACATGAATGTATTCCACATTATTTTATTTTTTAACAAATTATGATGTTGAATGAATCCATTTATATGATCTATGTGGCACACTTGAACATGATATTGAAATGTTTGTGAAGGGTGTACCCTGATAGCTCTCCAATCCATTGGGTAATTTTTAGTATCATGATACATCATGTTGGCATAGGGGTTTACCTTATTATTTTTTTGGAAAATTTTGATCCATGAAGCCTTCTCGGTTTATCTTTGACTCATGATTATCCATTTTTTTTAGTCATTTCCACATTTTCATGTTATGATTATCATGTTATATTGTGACTTATTATTCATGTTCCTTTATTTCACATTGATATTACTTTTCTAACATGTACTAATATCCTCATTTTATTCTATTTTTATTCCATTACTAGGCTTTATATCTCACCACATTCATATGTATGTCTGATTGTTATCCAATAAAATGTTAAGTACAAAGGAATATTTTTGTAATATCAATTAAGTTTACAAGAAATATGTTGTATTTCATGATTTAGAATTTTATGTAATGTTCTTAAACCCCTAAATACATTATACCTCTCGATCTTCTGGTTTGGATTATGTGAAATGTTATATAATAAATCATTCTTAAACGTGAAAATAAGAGTAGGGTTGTTCTATTTTTCCAGGGTAAACCAGGTAGGTTAGTTACACCGACATATATAATACATATTCTATGTAAAATTCATTTGATATTAAAAAACAATAATTTTTTCAATAAATAAAAACCAAATTTGTTTTGGAAACATACAAAAACATTTATTCATCAACGCCATGAGTATATATGGATAATTATTTTACTGAAAATGAAATCACGATAATCTTTTAATACCCATGAAAAAAATATAAATTCATTTTTTGGTATAACCTTATCCTTCACTCATGTATGACGATATCTATATTGCATGTTCATATTCATGAAATAGTTAACCAAATTAAACTAATTAAATAAATATACAATCCATGAGAGAGGATATCAGTTCTTCACCATCACCTAAATCAATCAACAGTAATCAAAATAAAATGAAAATGAAAATATTATTTCTTCACAAATAGTACTTTTGCTCATTATGTTAACAGACTAGGTCAAAGAAATCTTTTATGAAAGAGATAATAAACAAAAATTCACATATTCCACAATAATGATGAGTTCATCCTATATGGAGACATCAATATCAGGTAAACACATGGCTTTAGTTCAATCCTAAAAAAATCTCTCATCATGGGGGTAATGTCAAGATCAATTTAGGGAATATGTTAGGGTATAATTTAATAAAAATGGTAAACACTACTAGTTGATCCGCAATATATCTCAACATTATCCTGGACCTCAAAAATATATAGAATCAATACAACTACAATAGATTAGGTGGCCTTTCTTGAAAAAAACATCACCTGGTCTCCATCAACATCATTGGAAATGACACACTTGATGAATCAATCTTAAATAGCCTACACGAGATACATCAAATCTATGTTAAGGAAGGATTTATATAGAAGTATCCATATATATAGGAAATATGTTAAATAGTGGTGTTTCCTAATAACTATTTCAACATATAATTAGATATCATATAGGCTGTCATGACATCCAAATAGTGTATTCAATGCCAGCTAAACTAGAGCCCTCTCGGCCTCACTTTTTAAAGCAAGGAATATAGAGATTTAAAAAATTAAGTGAATAACTTAAAATCAATCAAGGAATACACCCATCTAGGGAAATAATAGATAGTACCTCATTAAAAGTAATCTCTTATAGTGCTTGAAATTTTAATATTGTTCGATCAAAATATATATGTAGATAATCAATTAGAAGTGCTTGTAAATTTAAGTATAAAACCTTTCTCCATTTTATGACCCAATAAAATTTATGTTTAACAAATTTAAAAAATGATTATTCACAAACCCTATTTGGTTCTATCTCAATTGGATAGTTGGGAGGGATGAGGTCCAATTATAAGAAACTTAAACATAAACAATTTAATCATAAGAAATCAGAAGTATGTTTTTCTTAGAGAAAGATTCTTCATGAAAGCTTATATAATTTTTTTTATTGGATTATGTATAGGTAAAATAAAGTATAAGAATATTATATATTATTTCGTAAACAATAAATATAGGAAATAAAACTTTAACATGAACATGTAAACATGTAAGAAATATTTTACACTAAAGAGAAGGGTATCCAATAACCTTGGATAAAGGTTCTTTGATTTATATTTTCAAGAAAGTATATCGTACCCACACTAGTGTAAAACCTCGATATATATTATCAGAATCTATCATTATTTCCCCAAAATATCTCGAAATTTAAGTTAGTAGGGACCTATGTCTTCCTATACCTAGATCCCCATTAACATTAAGGTTTTCAACACCTCTTACTTCCAATATCTGGAAGCCATCGATTGTACTTAGCAACAATCAGATTCTCACAAGGTATGATGAACAATTTGTTCATAGTTGTCAAAAAGAATCACAGTTTTCACTCTCAAAAAATCACTTCACCACATCACAACAAGTAATATATTAAGCATTGGAAATTCATGTCTGATATGTCTATACCTTTGGCATTCATAAAAAGTTACATCATAATATTTCTTTTCCTTTAAGTCTTTCTTCTAATATCTATATTGAAACTATTTCATTCCCATAATCATGTTCATACATTGAGAAATATTGTCTAATTCATTCCAATATATATCACTATCAATAGATTCCAATATAACAACATATTTCTTAGATTTGGATCTAGTTACCATTTACAGATTCTTTTATTTGGATGTAGTTGTGAAAGCAATAATTCCATTACAATTATTTTTCTTGTTGAAGTCAACATATCTCTATATTATTTTTTATTTCTGAAGAAGAGTTTCAAAAAACTCATCCCAGGTAATGTTATACACTTCCCTATTTTCATCAATAGATGTCTGTTTATATTTCCACTCATTGGGATTTATATAAATTATCTTTTCCAAAATAACTTCATCATCAAAATAGTTCTATCACATAGAATGATGACTATTGAAAATGGTCATGAATCTTTGATTCACTTTTCAAATAGGTTCTCTATAAGAAAATAAAAATCCATGATATTCGTCTCTTAACGTGTCTCTTATAGTTTCTATCACATTGGAAGTTCCAAAGTGTGTAAAGTCGTGTTTCATCCAAATGATATTGTCATCTTAACAAGAAAATATTTGACTATAGATATTACTAGTCATGGAATAAAAATATAATTACATATCTTATTGTTTCATTGATATATTTGATTATCCAGATTTTTATCATTTTTATTTCTTTCTTAGGAATCTTGTAGTCCCAGTAAGCATAACAATTTTTAACACTCTAGTGTTGGTAATAATGGTCTTCATCCCATTTCTCTAGTACTCATAATTATTACACTAAAAGATTAGTGGTCTAGTAGGATTTATGTTGTCAATAGAACATAAATTAATTCTCTCTATTTCAATAAGAAGATGAAAAAATATCTTCTCCAAAAAACTTTTTAATATTAAAATATTATAATGAAAACATTAAGAAAAACACTAATAATTAATGATAAGAAAGAAAATTTGAGCAAGAAAACATATATGAAAATATATGTATTCCATAGACCCACATTGATGCTAATTATAGGATCAATATATAAATATATATGCCCAATTATAAGAGTTCATGGGTGAATTGTAACATTAAAAACATTCCCCTTTTTATGCCTAAAAGTAAATATATGTTTAATAATGTAAAACAGGGTACATTCCCAAACTTAAGAATGCTTATGAAGGTTTTTCATAGATGATGAGTCTACCATAAAGTGAATAGAATTCTCATTTATCAGAGTATGTATAAGTTAAATAATTTAAATGAAATTAAAACTTCATTAATTAACAAAATATAGCGGAAATAAAACATGTAAAAAGAACAAGTAGGAAATATTTTTACCCATGAAAGAAGGGTAAACAAAAACCTTGGATTAAGGTCTCTTGATTTATACTTTCAAGAAAACATGTCTTGCCCACACCAGGGTAAGCCCTTAACAATAATATCATAATCTGTCTTTCTATCCCCTCTATTTATCTAGAATTATGGTACTCAACACCTCTGTCTTCCAATCCATAGATTTCTGTGATATTTAAGGTAGTTAGAACCTCTGTATTCCAATCCATTGATGCCCTTAATTATACTCACCAACAATTGGATTTATAGAAGGTAGGCTGATCCAGTTTTTCATAGTATCACATGTTGTTCACAGTTCTCACAATGCATGAGAGTTTTTCTCTATCTATAAATTACTTCACATCATCACATAATGTGATAAAATAATCATAGGACAATCAGGTCTTCTATGTCCATCACATTTTCATTTATAACATGTTACATCAGAATCAATCTTGTCCTTTCTAGCATACTATTTATATATGCATTGAAAATATTTCATTCCCATAATCATGTAAATACTTCGAGGAATATTGTATAATTCATTCTCAGACTGATCACAGTCACTAGATTCAGATATAATAATAGCATTCATAACTTTGGATCTAGTTACCCTTTATGGATTCATTGCTTTAGATATAATAGTGAAAACAATGCTTCCATTAGCATTCTTTTTCTTTTAGTAATCAGCATCTATCTTCATTCTTATTTCATTAGGAATAATATTTCCAAATAACTCATTATGAGTAATGTTATAGACTTTCCTATTTTCATAAATAGTTGTTTTTTTAGATTACCACTCATTGGTAAAATATCTATTGTCTTTTACAGAAGAACATCATCATTAAAACCATTTAATCCCATAGAATGAAGACTATTGGAAATGTTCATAAATATTTGTTTAACATTGGTAACATGTTTTGAATAAAGAAATAAAAATCCATTTTATTTTGATCATAACATATCTCTTATATTTTCTATCACATATGAAGTTCCAATGTGTGTAACTTCATGTTTCTTCCACATTTATTTGCATCTTCACAATAAGATGCTTGAATGTAGATACTCCTAGTCAGGTAACCTAAAAGGGTGTTGTGTACATTATATTTTATTTTATATTCTTGCTTTTCTTCATTTGTGAGGGTTCTGATTTCTTTTCCAGGAATCTTGTAGTCCCCAATAAACATAACAAAGATATCCACTCCAGTGCTGATAACAAAGGTCTTCATGTTATCTCTCTAGTACTCATAATCATTTCCAATCATGTATGGTGGTCAAGGGGGATTTCATTGATCTGTAGAACCAACATTCATTCCATCCATTTCTATAAGAAAATAAAAAATATCTTTTCCAAAAAACTATTTAATATTAAATGTTTATAAACAAAAATACATTTATGAAAAACACCAACAAGAAATGTTAAGAATGATAACTTGATCAAGAAAACATATATGAAAATATAAGTATTTCTGATATCTTCACTGATACCAATTGTAGGATCAAAATATAGATATAGATTCACAATTACAATTGGGGGAGGGTAAATTGTATGTATTAAAACATTCCACATTTTAAGACTAAAAGGAAATCTTGGTTTATAAATGTTAAACAAGATAAATTCCAAAACCCTCTTTGGTTCTAACTCAAAGGGATAATTAGAAGGGCCCGGGTCCAATTATAAGAAACCTAATCATAGAAAAGTTAAACTAAATAAAAACTAATGAGATTTTTCTTATAGAAAGATTCTACCATAAATCATATATAATCATTGTTTATCTGTGTAAGGGTAAGTACAAGAATGTATAAGAACGTTATAACTTCTTTCATTAACAAAATATAGTGGAAATATAACTTTTAACAAAAACTATTAAATAAGTAGGAAATATTTAAACACAAAGAGATCAGTATCCTACAACCTTGGATAAAAGTCCTTTGATTTATATTTTCATGATGGTCTGTCTTACACACACCTGGGTAAGCACTCGATAAGAATATCAGAATTTGTCTTTCTCTCCTAGAAACCCCTTGAACTTTATGGTACCCAACACCTCTAGGTTTTTAACTTTAAAATCCTGGCCTTATCTACAGTCATATTGGATATGTTTTTTGGTACAATTTAAATTTCTTATGATCCATTGTTTTAGAGTACTGTCTTGGGGTGCATTTTGGTTCAATTTTTAGAAAAAATAATGGACAGTGGGATGTGTACAATTTGTGTATGGTTTGACAAACTGTGTGACTAAACTGTGCCAAGTATGCAACACTGGATAGATATAACCTCATGGTTTCTTCAAAGTTCAACTAACCTTATGAAAAAACCATCACAACCACGAAACATGGATAGAGAGTTCCGTATAGTTGGTTCACAGATTTCCCTAACATTGTGCTCATGTCCAGGAACCCATTTGTGTGATATTAGTTATCTGAAAATCTTTTTTAAGACTACCATAACCACCCGCGACTCCCATATTTCGACCTTGTCTCATTAATGAAAAATTATATGTGATCTTTTAGACTTATGGAGGGATTTAAATTTGATACAAACATCATTCATCGAGATCAAATGACCGTATTGAAGATCCACTCTCTTCCCGGTTATTGGATTTCAACCTTTTGTTTCCCATGTTCATTCTGCTAACTTTCCTTTATCTTTTCATGGAATATCTCCACTATTTCTATGGATATAAACCTATGATTTGATATCTAGATATAGGATAGTTGATTTTGATCTAATTTATCATGATATTTATGTCTTTGAACATAATTTTGGTTTGAGTATTTACATCAGGAACTTGATCAATGACATTGTGCTGCTCGGATTTTGGGGATTTCTGTTGCACTGTCATCCATAAATAAAAAAAGGAAGGAGGACTAAATAGGACTCCCATAGTCATTGATTTGATATGTGATTTTGATTTTATGGATTCCTTAGCATCCCCTATTAATTATTTTAAAAAAATTGTAGTAATTTGGAATGTGGAATTGACTTTTTATTTCCTTGGTTATTAATGGATAATTGAGAAACAGAACAAACGATGGGGGGTTCCCCAAACAGATTATTTTTTGGGTATTGGTTATGGGTTGAGTGAATTTAATTAACATAATTAATTTATTTTCTTATGATAATTAATTAGGTAAATTAATTACGAAAATATGTTTCCTTATGTAAGATAACTAATTGTGTGAATTAATTATGTGCCATGATATTAATCAAATATAATTAATTGTGAAAATTAATTATGAAATGTTGATATTTGATACGGATAATTAATTCTCAAGAATTAATTATGGAATGAGAACTATGTTTATTGATTATATAATTGATGAATTAATTAATGGGTTATGTGCTTAGTGAATTATTTAGTTATCTAATGGAATTTGAAATGTTTAACTAATAATTGGATTATTAAGAAACGAAATGGATGATTCTTCAGAAATAATGAATGAATAAATTGATAAGATTATTGTGGTGATAGAAATGGAATTCTTGACTGATTATAAGTTGGGACATGGACATGGCATTCCTTCCAATAGTTATCCAATCATGAGATTATGGGGTTCTATGCATGACGACCTACACCGAATGTGAACGGGATTATAATCCTGGAGACCTACACACAATGAGATTGGGGGATCTTGACATGTCATTCAACATGAAATGAGTTATAATGAAGCTTTATTATTAAAATGGAATACATGAATTGAAACTGGGCCTAATATGATGATTAAATATTAAATGAAAATGTGATAACTGTTTAATTGTGCAATGTATTTATTACTTCATAAAACTTCATACACTATTATTTGATTGGTAATTTATTAGTAATTGATGGTGGTGGACTACTGAGTTCTACTCACACCCTATTTGGGACACCTAATCGGCACCTGAGTATACTCTATTTTTTTAGTACATGCTAATGGAAAGGCCCTATGATAGATTGAGGTTTGGGATTGGAGCATATGATATCAAACCCGACATGGTTTTGGACCCTATTGAGTGTTTTTTGTCATTAATGTTTTTTCATCGTAAACACTTGAAATTTGTATTGGCATAAAACATTTTATCATTCAGTCTATTATTGAATTTTATTGTTTTGAATATCATAGGAAAAGTTAGTGTTATAGTTAATTATACTCTTTTTCACTTGCTTATTGTTGTTTTCTTCCATTATTTTTTTTATATTGATAAAAGAGTGTATAGTCGCTCCAAGACTCACTTACCAAACCCTCACCAATTGTCAACACCCTCTGGCATTAGGGGAGGCACACTTGAGGGCTTGTGGCCTACCGGCAAGGGGCACCATTTAGTGGCACCTAGGATAGGACGTAAAACAGTGGTATTATAGGAGTTTTATTTTCATTTAGCTTCTTTTGTATTACTATTTTGGGGTGTTAGATAATATTCTAGGAAGAGTCTCTAATTGGTAATGATCTTGTCTATGGTTGTTTCAAAACCATGAATGGGGGGAAATCATAGTACTCAGGGAGTTATTACTATGTTTTTGTTGTTGTTAGAGGTAGATATTATTTCGCCTTGGGTGATGCACTTTTGGTGGTTGTGATATTTGTTTTGACAAGTTTTTGAACTTGGATTATCGTCCTAAAGAGGAACTATACATGAGTGGGAATGCATCATTCTATGAACACTAGGTTTTGTGACATACATATTTCTAGGCACTCATGGGGAAAGTGAGTTATGGCTAAGTTTTTGTACTTGAATTATTTTTCCTTGACATGAGATTGAAATTAAAAAGAAAAATGGGAATAAATGGCGGTCTAATGAAAACCTTGATTGATGAAATGAATATGATTAAATAATTAATTGATGAATTAATTAATATGAGAAAATGAGCATAATTAATAGTTGAATTAATTAATGAGAATTTCTAGACCCTTGTGTAATCGACCAGACCCTCATGGTCCATCCCTTTTCCCAATTCCAGATCCTAGGATGGCGTCTCCATAGCAGGACGTCATTTTGGTGTGAGACCGATCGTTGTGTCACTGATTGGTGTGTCGCCGATCGGTGTGATAGATTAGTGTGTCGCTGATCAGTTCGACCAATCGGTGCAATCGACCGGTGTGTCACCGATCCGTGCGACATGATCCGTGTGACCGATCGGTGTGTCGCTGATCGGTGCGACACGATCTGTGGGCCACCAATCGGTGCGCCCGATCGGTTTCACACAACATTGTCGAGTTTTTCTTCTACAATTTTTCCCATAACGCAACTTCTATGATTTTTTAACCTTTTTGTAGTGGTTCAAGGCCTTCATTATCCCCATAATCAATTCTCAAATTTCTATGAGTGTGGGGAGACCCTCAACGGACCCATCTGTGTGTCCGTGTAATGTTTTCCCTATTTTTATATAAAATCCATTAAAGTCACAACTGTTAACACCTTTTCCCAATGAGAGTTATTAAATGAAAATTAATTCAGTCATGTATAACCACCCAACTGCGTGGTGAAACCAAGATCTGACTTTAATTTCGTTCAAATTCTTTATCCTGAAGCAATAGGATATCGACTGTATATCATCCTATAGTTTCTTCCTTCCCCTTCTTGGCTAGATTTCTTTCTTCTCCCTAGTGTGCATGGAGTCCCTCCTTCCCGAGGCTTGAGGTGCACCTTTGCTGGAGTTTATCTGCTCATCCTTGAAGTACCCGGAGTCTCTCCCCTGCAAGCCGCACATCCTCCGTTGTTGGAGGGTGGAGAAAGACTTCAACGTTGATAATCTAGGTAGGGTTTTCCTTAGTCTCTCTTTACTGTGTATCATTTGAGGAGGGTATTCTATTGTTCATGAGGGATGGATAAAACACAACATTATTAAAGATAACAAACAAACTTTAAATGAATGAAGGGGGTGTGTGATTGATGTTATGATGTACTCTTTTATAATTTCTATATGTTGTGAACTGTATGGGCTTATGCTCACTGAAAAGAAAGCCCATTGGTGGTCTATCCATGCACCCTAATGAAACGTTGCCTTCTGTGATGATTAAAGGATTGTAACATGGAAATTGGTTAATTACCTAAACTAGGTTGGTTAAATGGATATCAAGTTAACATCAATCTTTGTGTGGTCACCCCGGTTAACCAACAGAAAGAATAACCAAGTGATTGATGTTCTTGAACCTGGAAGTTCCCTACTCTGTTTTGATAGAAGGTGTGTTGTTCTGTTAATGCGTTTAGGGTGATGTTGATGGGTATGGGAACTTTTTTGTTTTATAATTGTTAGTTGTGAATCTGAAGCCGTGTGGGGTTGAATCTCAAGGCTTGGTTGGTTCCATTACTTTAAGGGATCTCAATTATCCCTTTGTTGTTGTGACTTCACAAGAGAACTGGGTGTGAATTATAAAATTATTGTTTCGGTGTTTCTCATTCTCTGGATCATGGTTATGCCTGTTAAATTTCCCAGTAATGCAGAATTTACTTAAATGGGGTCACTTGAACAAGAAAACAATAATGGACTCAATGGGGAATTTTTTTCCGGGATGAGTGTTTTAATGGTCATGGGTTTGGTGTTTCTTAGGAATGAATAGTATCGAGGGTGTTTGTGCTTAATTGGGATTTGGGAACCCTAGGTTGGGATGAGTTCTTGTTACCTATAAATATAATTGTAGTTCTTATGTTTCTTATTCGCGCCCCACCCAAGTCAAGCACTTAGTGCCGAACACCCCCATTTCATGGGGGAGGGTGTTTTCCCGACATTCCTATGAGTGGCTGGTTATTAGATCCTTTTCTATTCCCATTCTCGAATAGCCCAAGACTATTTGGGCAGGCTGTGGTGGCTTGAGATCCATTATAGCCTAAGACTCTTCAGGCAGGGTAGTTGTGGTGGTTAGCCTAGGTATGTGTGGGGAGGTTGTTTCCCAAGAATCTATGGGATGAGGCCCAGGTGTCTTTAGGCGTGGAAGTAGTGGTTCTGGCCCAGGTGTTTGTGGGGGTGGTTACATGTGCTATTTGTGGCCCATGTGTTTTTTGGGAGGGATGGTGGTTGTGGCCTAGTTGTTTGCGTGCGTGATGTGTGGTTGTGCCCCAGGTGTGTGTGGGTAGGTTGTGCTAGTGGGACTGCGGTGAGAATGGTGGGATTGGTTTGATGCATAGAATGTCTTCAATAACCAGTGGGAATGTGGTGTGGGTTACAATAATATTGATGTCCTATTACTATACATTACATGACTTTCGTTATTTGGGGATTGTACCTTGGTGAGGCTTGGGTGGATAATTTTACTTTCTAGGTTCCTTGGTTATCTCTTTTTCCACAGGGCATTATAATGCCTCCCCACTTGTGCATGAGAGTCTTTGGTTTTTCCTATTGATTATACTTGTATGCTCACCATATGTATATAAAACTGCATTCAGGTTTCCAGGAGGACTTCATGTACCATGTAGGGCCGTATTAGCTCAAACATTGGGAAAGTTTCTATTGCTGTTTTTCTTTTCCTTGGAACTTTACCTTTGTAGTCTTTTTGTACCTTGAGGCTTTTACTTTTCTAACATGCATATGAGAATGTTTTTCTTTGGATTTACAGTTACCCCCAGTTTGGTGTTATTGGGATTTACTATATTATCACCTGATCCTACTAAAGAAAAAATGGTAAGGCATTCCATCTTGTGTGTGATTCTATACCCTTGGTGCTAGTCTCCCTTATGGGGCCTATTGAAGGTGGGTCCCAGGGTTCATTATCTCTCCTTCAACTTGAAAAAGGAAGGGTCTGGAAATCTGTTATCTCTTTCCTCATCATGGTGAATGCAGTTCATGACAGAATGGTATCAAAGGAAGAGGTTGAGAGATAGAATGGATTCTGGGGTTAGGAACAGGGAGGATTGAATGGGATGGTAGGGAAACAGTGTTGGTTGATCTTGGTGTGTGAAATAGGCCAGAGAATACTAGCTAGGAAATGGGATTTTAGGGGCCCCAGTGATCCGATGCAACGACTCTAGACCTATAGAACAACCATGTGAGGCTAAACTGATTGTAGGTTAGAGACCCTAGGGAAAGTACATACATCATAATGAATTTTTTTCTTATGTTTCATGGGTATTTTTGGGGATATAAAATGATTAATAAGTCTATGAAAAAAATATGAAAACTATTCTACACTACTCGGGCTTAGGCATTCCTTATTTACCTTGAGTTATGGAACCTGGGAGACGACCACGAGTAGTGCAGGCGATCGAGGCCTAGGAGGTTGACTTGGATGATCGATTGAGGGCTGACTAAGAAGAGGAAGACGATCAGTGTCTGAAGACGTTTCATGCCATTCAGCAGCAGGCCCTGAGGAAGTAAGAGAGTAGGATCTCAGACATGGAGAGATAAAGCTGGCTAGAAGAGTTTGTGATAGCTTTCAGCTTGATCCGGGCCTTGACAGAGTACTAGGTTTCTCTCGCTGTAAGCTAGATGAGGGGATCAGTGCTTTAGTGGTTCACACTCTACCACAGGGAGAAGAGAGAGGCAGAGGTGACGTGGATTGACTTCGAGAAGTAGTTTCGGGTGGAATTCCTCTTTTCCACAATGAAGGCTGAGAAGAGGTAGAAACTACTCTCCCTCCAGCATGGGAGTATGTCAGTGATAGAGTTGGGGATCAAGTTCAAGGATCTCTTTCGCTTTTATCCCAACCTTTTTCTAGATGAGGAGTCTTGGGCGAGACGTATGAAGGTGTCACTTCAACCCTCTCTTCAGTATGTTGTTACTCCCTTCACCCTACCGACGTACATAGAGGTCTAGAAGAAAGATGAAGTGGTGGATTGGATTCATATGATGGTAGGTGTATCACGAGAGGGAATTCAGTTGGGCTCGTCGAAGGGGATGGCCATCAACAGTAGACCTCCAGCATTAGGGCTATCTAGGATTCGACCAGCAGGAACCAGGCCTCAATAGTTCCAGTTCTGATCTCTCGGCCCTCACCCTTTCCATTCGGGCCCAGGGACAAGAAGATTAATCTGTGGAAGCCTAGGGCACCATCAGAATCAGTGCTCGAACAGAGTATAGTATAGTGGGGGTGGGCAGGTTCAATGCCCACCTCAACAGTAGCAGTTCCCAGCAAGGCACTTTCAGTCGTAGAAGCAGGGGCATCAAGCTCTCCCTCTTCCGAGGGAAGGCATTGCAGGAGGAGGCCGACCTCAGGATGCTCCTCAAGGACCCCAACAAGGCCTTGGTCAGGGAGGTGGCTGACAGCCGAGAGGCAGAGGAGCTGGGTGTGGGCAGTTTCAAACCACAGAGGCAGTAGTTCTAGCAGGAAAAGAAGTCATCTGAGTTACGATCATCTTGTTTAGTACTCTTTCCTATGCCTTTCTTGATACAGGAGCTTCACACTCTTTTGTTGCACCCAGTCTGTCCTGTGCTCTGGGTTTAGAAGCCGAGAGACTTCCAGTGCCCCGGGTGATGAGCACACCATTCAGAGGTCAGATCAACTTGTTTTATGTTTGACGAGGGTGTAAAATGATTATAGGGACACGTTAGTCTATCAATGGTCTTTTATAATTGCAAATACATCCATACAATGTCATACTAGGAATTGACTGGTTGTTCTCTGTATTTACCATCATTGAATGCCTCCGAGGAAGGGTCGTGTTTTCATATTTGGGCGCCCAACGTGTGAGTTTCATCGGCGAGGAGGGCTTCCAGAAATGCAGCTGGCGATAGGAGCCTCTTCTTTCCTTGTTAGATGAACTATCAGTGGAGTCGGTAGATGTAGAAATGGTGGAAGTTCCAGGGATCATCAGTGATTTTTTGGACATCTTCCCTGAGGAGGTGGGGACTCTACACCCTAGACATAATGTTGAGTTCGGAATAGACTTTCAACTTGGTGCTTGTCCAATTTCGATGGCTCCCTAACGGATGTCACCTTCCAAGTTGCTGGAGTTGCGGATTCAGATTGACGATCTGATGAATAAGGGTTTTGTTCGACCAAGTGTGTAACCATGGGGTGCTTCAGTATTATTCCCAAAGAAGGTATACAGTGGTCTCAGGCTGTGCATAGACTACCAAAGAATAAACCAGGTAACGGTCAAGAACTGTTACCCTCTCCGAAGGATAGACGACCTTTTCGACCAGTTAAAAAGTGCAGGGAGGTTCTCCAAGATTGACCTGCTATCAGGATATCACCAGCTGAGGGTGAAGGAGGGTGATATCTCGAAGACTTCCATTAGGTGCAGATATGGGAACTTTGAGTATGTGTAAATGTCGTTTGGAATCACGAATGCTCTAGCTGTGTTCATGGGGTTCATGAACTCCGTCTTTCGGGAATACCTAGATCACTTCGTAGTCGTGTTTATTGACGACATCTTGATCTACTCAAGATCAGAGGAGGATCACGCTAAACACATGAGAACTATTTTAGAGGTCCTCCGACAGCACCAACTATATGGGAAATTGTCCAAGTGAAATTATTCAATGCGAGAAGTGCACTTCCTTGGGCACGTGGTGTTCGGGCAGGGAATATCGGTGGACCCATCAAAGGTCAAGGCAGTTGTTTCTTGGGTATTGCCCAAGAATGTGGTAGAAGTTCGTAGTTTCCTTGGATGATCATGCTACTATCGGAGGGTCATTCCCAATTTCTCTGATGTTGCTGCACCTTTGATAGCTTTGACCAAGAAGTACCAGGGTTTCATGCAGAATGGGTAGTTCGAGGCAGCCATCAGCTATGAGAAGGAGAATTTAGTAAGTGCCCCAGTGCGTAGGTTTCCAAAAGAAGGGGCGGCATATGAGGTGTTTTGGGATGCTTTAGGACTAGTCCTCATGTGTTTAATGATGCAACGATGAGTGGTGATCTTTATGAGTCTAGATAGTTACGTACCCATGAGAGAAATTATGCCACCTACAATCTAGAGCTTACTTCGGTCGTTTTCACACTAATGTTACGGCGGCATTACATCATCGGGGAGCACTTCGTGGTCTTCACGAATAAAAAAATATTGAAATATATATTCTCCTAGTGGGACCTGAAATTATGGTTGTGAAGATGGATGGAGTTCCTTTAGGACAACGACTTCGAAATTTACTACACATCATGAAAAGGGAATGTGGTGGCGGATGCCTTGAGCAGGAAGTTGCAGAAGTATGCGGTTCAAGAGTCGGCAGATGTTTGGATGGTGATGGAGGAGATGGATTCCCTGCACCAGGAGGAAAGGGAGGATGGTGGTAGAGGTTGCATGTATCAGATGACAGTGCAATCCTCTCTCCTACAGTAGGTGGAGGAGTCTCAGTGGGGAGACATAGATAGTGAAGTAATTTGTTTCTAGGTTAACCATGGTGATGCCCCGGAAGGGTGGATAGAGGATGGTTAGAATCAGATGTTTTTATAAGGGAAGTTGTTTGTTCTCAAAACTATACATGAAAGTGTTCTTGTTGAGTCAAAAAACTCACCCCAAGCAGTGATTCCAGTAGTGTCCAAAATTTAATAGGGCTTGAGGGTTCAGTTTTGGTAGCACGGGGTGAAGCGTGCGGTGGCAGAATTTGTAGCATGGTGCCTCGTGTGTCAGAAGGTGAATTATGAACAACGTGTTCCAGGCGGTCTGTTGCACCATTTAGACATCCTCGAGTGGAAGTGGGATGACATCTTGATGGATTTCATCACAGGGCTACCCAAGGTTCATGGATGTTGTGACACAATCTGGGAATTGGTGGACTAGTTGACGAAATCAGCTCACTTTCTGGCTATTAGGGAGTTGGGTGCAGTGGATGCCTTAGCACGGAAGTTCGTGGATGTGGTGGTGAGGTTACATGGAGTTCCAAGGTCCATAGTCTCGGATAGGGATACATGGTTTACCTCACGATTCTTGAAAGGATTGCAACATGCTTTTGGCAACCAGCTATATCATAGCACTGCTTTCCACCCCTAGATAGATGGACAAACAGAGTGCACCATCCAAGCAATGGTGGATATGCTATGAGCATGTGTGTTGGATTTTGGGGGATCAGGGGTGCAACACTTTCCTCTGGTAGAGTTTGCCTAAAAAATATCTATCAATCTACAGTTAGAATGGATCCGTTCAAAGAATTGTATGGAAGGCCCTGTCCCTCACCTGTGTGTTGGACCGAGGTTGGGGAAACAAGTGTTCTCGGCCCGGAAGTGGTGCAGAGCATGATGGAGAAGGTTCAACTTATACGAGAGAGAATGAAAGAAGATCAGGATCGGCAGAAGTCATATGCGGATTATAGGAGGAGACCCTTGGAGTTCAGGGTCGGGGACCACGTATTCTTGAAGGTCTCCCCTCGGTGTGGACAACAGAGGTTCGGCAAGGGGAGTAATCTTTCTCCAATGATCATCAGACTATTTGAAGTGCTGTGGAGGGTCAGAGAAGTGGCATATCAGCTAGCACTACCACCACATCTAATGTAGATACATGACGTCTTCAATGTGTCATAATTTTGACGGTATCTGCATGACGATTCACTTCTCCTCGACTGGGGAAAGATGGAAATCGAGCCCGACATGACTATTGTGGAAAGACCAATGAGGATCGAGGATCATGAGAAGATGGTGCTCCGTGTATCGACCATTCCTTTAGTTCGTGTGTTGTGGAGGCATGGTGGGCTCAAAGAGAGTACCTGGGAATGGGAGGCACATATGCGCTCCCAATACCCAGAGCTGTATTGACTGTTTTTCTATTTCATTTTATGAGTTTTTGTGATCTAATGTTTACCTTGTTGGTTTATGAGGTTTTTTTGTTCCCCTACCTTGTGGAAGTTATGAAAAGTCCTGATATGTGGGGAAGGGAGGACTTGATCCCTATCCAAGATACATTAAGGTGGATGCGATTAAACCCGTGTGGGTGATTCAGTGCCACCTAAAATGGATAGTATCTTGACATGGAGGAAGGAACTCTTAGAACTGTGTGTCGGGACAATATGGGCCTTGAGTTCGGTGTGGCTGTTTGGGGTGGTTTGTTCTCGAGGGGTATCTTTAGAGGGGGGGGGGGGCTCAAACCCCTATCTTCTCTTTAGGTCTAGCTTTGATTCTCGAGGATGATAATAGATCAAGGGGTATCTGATGTATGGCCCAGACCCTCATGGTCCATCCCTTTTCCAAATTCCAGATCCTATGGATGGTGTCTCGGTAGCTGGACATCATTTTAGTGTGTGACCGATTGGTGTCACCAATTGGTGTGACACGATCGGTGCCACTAATCAGTGTGTCACTGATCGGTGTGACACGATCAGTGTGACCGATCAGTGTGTCACCGATCGGTGTGACAGTGATCGGTGTGATACGATCGGTGCGGCCAATCGGTGTGACCGATCGGTGCGACATGATCGGTGTGTCACCCATCGGTGCGACCGATCTGTTTCACATAGCCTTGTCAAGTTTTTCTTCTACAGTTTTTCCTGTAATTACACATCTAAGCTTTTTTAACCTTTTGGAAGTGTTTCAAGGCCGTTCTTAGACCCATAATCAATGCTTAAATTCCAAAGAGTGTGGGGAGACCCTCAACGGACCCAGCTGTGTGTCCGTGTAACATTTCCCCTCTGTTTATATAAAATCCTTTAATGTCACAACTGTTACCACCATTTACCAATGAGATTTATTAAATAACAAATAATTCAGTCGTGTGTAACCACCCAATCGCGTGGTGAAACCATGATCCGACATTAAATCCATTCAAATTTAGTTACCCCGTAACAATAGGATCTCATATTTATCTCATCCTAGAGTTTCTTCCTTCCCTTCTTGGCTAGATTTATTTCTTCTCCCTGGTGTGCTTCAAGCCCCTCCTTCCTGATGATTGGGGTGCGCATGTGTTGGAGTTTTTCTGCTCATACATGAAGTCCCCGGAGTCCCTCCCCTGCAAGTCGCGCATCCTTAGTTCTTGCCGCGTGGAGAAAGACTTCATCGTTCATTATCTAGGTAGGGTTTTTCTTCGTCTCTCTTTACTGTGTATCTTGCAGGGCGGGTATTCTATTGTTCCTATGGGATGGATAAAACCAAACATTAATAAAGATAACAAACAAACTTTTAAATAGTGAAGGGGGGTGTGATCGATGTTCTGCTGTACTCTTTTATAATTTCTATATGTTATGATCTGTATGGGATTATGCTCACTGAAAATCATGGTCATCAATGGTCTTTCCATGCGGCTTAATGACCCTTGTCTTTTGTGATGATTAAATCAATGTAACATAGAAATTGGTTAATTACCTAAACCGGGATGGTTAAATGGATACCCAATGAACATTAATCCTTGTGTGGTCACCCCGGTTAACCAAAAGAAAGAACAACCTAGTGATTGATGTTCTTGAACCTGGAAGATCCCTACTCTGTTTTCATAGTAGGTGTGTTGTTCTGTTAATGATTGTGGGGTGATGTGGATGGGGATGGGATCCTTTATTGTGTTACAATTGTTGGTTGTGAATCCAAAGCTGTGTGGGGTTGTATCTCAAGGCTTGGTTTGGTTCCAATACTTTGAGGGATCTCACTGATCCCTTTGTTGTTGTGACTTCACAAGAGAACCAGGTGTGAATGCTTAAATTTCTATTTGGGTGTTTCTATTTCTCTGGCTTGTGGTTGTGCCTGTTAGATAGCCTAGTAGTGCAGAATTTACATAAATAGGATCACCTGAACATGAATACAAGAATGTTCTCAATGGGGAATTTTTTTTCGGGATGATTGGTGATGTGTTCGTGGGATCAGTGTTTCTTATGAATGAATAGTATCAAGGTTGTTTGTTCTTATGTGGGATTTGGTTACCATAGTTTGGGATGACTTCTTGTTACCTATATATATAATTTTAGTTCTTATGTTTCTTATTCGTGCCCCACCCAAGTTGAGCAGTTAGTACCGAACACCCCCATTTCATGGGGGAGGGTGTTTTCCCAACATTCCTATGAGTGGCTGGTTATTGGCTCCTTTTCTTCTCCCTTTACCAAATATCCCAAGACTCGTAGGGAAGGTTGTGATGGCATGAGGTCGATTATAGCCCAAGACTCTTTGGGCAGGGTAGTTGTGGTGGTTGACCAAGGTATGTGCGGGCATGTTGTTTCCTAAGAATCTTTGGGATGAGGCCCAGGTTTCTTCGGGCGTGGCAGTAGTTGTTCTGGCCCAGGTGTTTGTGGGTGTCGTTATTCATGGTGGTTGTGGTCCAGGTGTTTGCGGGAGGGATGGTGGTCTTGGCCCAGTTGTTTGCTGGTGGGATGTGTGGTTGTGGCCCAGGTGTGCGCAAACGGGGTGTGGCAGTGGGACTACTGTGAGAATGGAGGGATTGGTTCGATGCATGGTATTTCTTCAATAACCAGTGGGAAAGTGGCATGGGGTACCCAACTATCAATGTGATATTACTATACATTACATGATTTGTGTTATTAGGGGAGTTTTCCTTGGTGAGGCTTGGGTGGATAGTTTTCCTTGCTAGGTGCTTTAGTTATCTCTTTTTCCATGGGGCATCAGAATGCCTCCCCACTTGTGTGTGAGAGTGTTTGGTTTTCCCTACCGAGAATACTTTTATGCTCACACTACGTATATAAAACTTCTTTCAGTTTTCCAAGAGGACTTCATGGATCGTATAGGGCCGTACTAGCATGGATGTTGGGATAGTTACAGTTGCTGTTTTTCTTTTCCTTGGTACTTTACCATTGTAGTCTCCTTATACCATGTGGCTTTTACATTTGTAACATTCATATGGGAATGGTTTTCTTTGGCTTTACTTTTACCCCCATTTTTGGTTTTTTTGGGATTTACTATCTTATCTCCCGATCAAAATAAAGAAAAAAAGGGTAATGCCTTCCATATTATGTGTGATTATATGCCCTTGGTTCTAGTCGCCACTCCGAGGCAAATTGAAGGCGGGTCTCGGGGGTCATTATCTATCCTTCAACTTGAAGACGGAAGGGTCTAGCAATCTATATTCCCTTCCCTTATCTTTTTGAAGGCAGGTCGTGACACCTTGTTATGAAATTCCTTGGACTATGATGGTATAAAATTGTGGTAACACATCAGTGCTGAAAGTGGGATTAGAAAAAGGATAAAGGAAATTTGGAAACATCATGTGATAGTTTCTCCCCTTACTTAAATTTTATAAGGTTGTTTTATGAAATCTAAGACATGTGTTTAGATTTTCATAGATATGTCTCCATGACATTTTATGAAAGAGAGATTGAGGGGTGTGGCCCTGAACGAACTTCTAGAAATGGTACTTGAGGTAAAATATGGGACAACATTAGTTTTAAGGGGAACAATTCCAATATAAATTTTCAAGTTTCATGAAATTCATGAAGAGAGACACAAGGTGGGTCCTGAAAAGAATGTGTGAGTTGATAAGGGAGTCTCAACTGTAGCACCCTACAAAATTTACTTAAGAGGTTGGACCTGAGGAAAATGAATTCTAGACTAAATCCGTAGAGTCGATACATGACAATTTGGAGAGTTCGGCAAGTAGGATGGTCATGTTGGATGATTATATGCTCTGAGGGTAAGTGAAGCACTCATGGGACATTCAAATATGATCTGGATAGACTAATGAAATGTTATCGAAAGGATTTTTGGAGATGTTCTTAGAGGACTTCTATCCAGAGATGATGAGACAATAGAATTATTCATATTTTATGCATCTGACCCAAGGAATCATGTAAATATCTATTTTTCTGAAAATTTCATAGATTTACAGATTTTTTTCTCCAACATTGGTGGAAGATGTGAAATCTTTTGAAAAACGATTTTTGGATAGACATAGGTGAAAAATTATGTTTGATGTAAATATCATCATACTTAATAAATTATCATCAGTGGTTAATCAGAGGTCATTTAAATGAGGAACCTGAAAGAGGCTCCTAGTATAAGACTTATAGCTATCACTGCATGAACAAGGAGGGTGCCTTCATGGAGCATGAAGCCCCATTACGAGAATCATATTCCGGATAGTGGAAAAAATGGCAGATAGTTTGGAAGAACAATTGCACCATATATTACTCTTGTACTATTTCACCAG
This sequence comes from Viscum album, assembly GCA_963277665.1. Lineage (NCBI taxonomy): Eukaryota > Viridiplantae > Streptophyta > Magnoliopsida > Santalales > Viscaceae > Viscum > Viscum album. The sequence continues at coordinate 835,165,194 of OY728143.1, read as the reverse complement.
TTCAGTCAGCATGGACACTATCATAATCATTATCCTCGACCACAAACAGAGTTTCAATTTTGTGGAATAATGGAACTCTTATAGATGTTCTGCATGAAGCAGTGGCAAGCTAGTGTTAAGGGAGAAATTGTTCAGAGTCAGAGTGTGGGAATGGGGTCTTCTACACCATATAGGTATGGTAGTTATAACTTTATGAGAATAAGTGATATAGGTACTGGAAGTCATGATTTAGGGAATGAGTGTATGTATCATCAGAGTGGTGCTACTAAAGGGAATCAGAAAATACTATAGAGAAGTGGCGTAGGACAGTTACATGTAGTGCAACCTAAACATATGAGAATTTAGTCTTTCCTATCGATAGTGATAGGTATTATTCTTGTTTATTATACTTTAGTTTCTATCTTGTTTGACACTGGTGCCTCTCAATCCTTTATATTTTCAAATCATGTTAATGTTTTGAGCCTAGAGGTGGAGTCTGTAAGAGGGGTGATGAATATCAATACACCATTGAAAACATAGTCTATGGATGTCTGTTTATGCAAGGGATGTTCACTAGAGATCAGATAATATCATTTTCTTCGGGATATCTATGTCTTTGATATAACGGGCCTAGACTTGATTATGGGAATGTACATTCTAGTCTTATACTGATCCCACATCGATTGTCACTATAGGAGAGTGACCTTTGTATATTATAAGGGTGAAATGTTTATTTATCATGGAGAATGGAATATCCATGTAGGCAGATATTGGCCAATTACTCAGCAACTAGGAGAGATCATAGACAAAGATGATCGTATTTTTTTGGATGATGGGATTGGTTGGCTAGAAGTCCTTCCGCTTGTAGAAGAGCTATTTCAGGATGTCATTACTGAAGAAATTTCAGTGTTTCCACCTGAGAGAGATGGGAAATTCACTATTGAGATCATGTTAGAAGTTGAGCCGCTATATTTTCCACCATAAAGAATGAAAAAGACTGATATTCATGATCTTAAAATACAATTGTATGAGTTGGAGGATAAAGGGATTCTTTGTCCATGTATTCCCCCTTGGAGATCAACTATTTATCTTTCAATGAAGGCTGACGTTAGTTTTCCTTTGTGTGTGGACTACCAAAAATTGACTAAAATGACCGTGGAGCCCTGACATCCTCTTCTATTTATTGATGATCTTTTAGACCAGCTGAATGGGTCTTTTTTGTTCTCAAATATTGATCTGAGATCAGGGTTTCATAATGCAAGAGTTCATACCTTTGATATTCCATGAAATGATTTCAGAAGCCGGTTTGGTCTTTATGAGTTTCTTGTAATGTTTTTTGGGTTGACAAATCCTCCCCCATTATTTATGGACATGAAAAACATAATCATTCACTCATACATACATCATTTTTTGGTGGTGTTTTTTTACACCATCTTGGTGTACTCTAAGACTAATGACGATCATGCCTAATATTTTAACATCATCATGGGTACAGTGAGACAGAATCAGTGGCTATATGCCGAGATGTCTAAATTTTAGTTTTGGATTGGTAGGGTGCACTTTTTGGGGTATATCTTCTCAGGAAAAGGTGTTGCTGTGGACCTATAAAAAGAATAGGTAGTGATTTCAGTGGAGCATACCAAGAATTTTTATGATATTCGAGATATTTTAGAATAACTGGTAATTACAAGATGTTCATCCAAGACTTTTTTTGATTGGTTTCACTGCATTCGGGTTTGGTAAAGGAAATGAAAAAGTTTGGTTTGGAAAAATCATGCGAGAATTTCTTCCAGGAGTTGAATAAGCGCTTGACATTGAAACCAATTTTTATCTTACCTGATCGTGGTGAAGAGTACATGATGTATTATGATTCTTATGGGATTGGACTCAGATCTGTTTTTATGCAAGGGGATCGAGTCATTGCTTATGGGTATCGGGTGTTGAGGCCACATGAATGAAATTGCACTATGGGTGACCTTGAGTTGGAAGTTGTAGTTTATGATCTAGGTTGTTGGCGACACTATATTTTGGGAGAAAGTTTAATTTTTTTTACAAATGACAAAATCTTGTATTTTATCATTTGACAATGTGACTTGAATCTTCAGTAATGAAGATGAGTAGAGTATACACAGTTCTTTGATTTTGAACTGGCATGTACACATAGATAGGGGAATAGTGTGGAAGATTCCTTGAGAAGGAAAAATCAGACTAAGGTAGTATATGAGTCTACTTTAGTGTGGAATATGATGACCTTGCTGGTAGAAATGCACGTGGTAGTTCAGGAGAGTCAGGAGAGGATGACTCTGGTGTCTGTAGTAGTGAAGTCTTCACACTTTAGATGAATAAGGGACAAAATAAATGAGGATCCATACTGTTTATCTTGAAGGGAATTCCTTGATGGTGGGGAGACACCTTCAAACAGAATAATAGATTAGGATGAGATTATATATGTGAAAAATCTGGATGTCTTTCTGCCAAGTAAGTGAGACAAACTCATTCAAGAATTTCATGCTTCAAATTAGGTGGTACATCCTTGGGTATCAAAAATTCACTGTTACCTACAATGACAGTTTTGGTGGACATGCATGAAAATGATGATAGATGGTTTTGTAGAAAAATGTATCACCTGTTAGCAGGTGAAGGAATAGAATCATTGGCTTGAAGGCCCATTACAGTCGTTTCATTTTCCAGAATTGATGTGGGATTGCATGACTATAGATTTTATAGTACGATATCCAACGACCCTTATGATGAATGGTTTTATTTGGGTCATTTTGGATCGATAAATGAATGTTGAACATGTAACACCCCCGAATGATAAAGGGTTAAATGACTAAATGATATGACTCATGTCAACAAGGTGCACCTCCCTTTTTGGGATCCTACCTGATTAGAACTTCACAGTTAAGCGTGCTTGGCCTGGAGTAGTAATCATGATGCTTGACCTTCTGGGAATTTTCCCAGGGTTTGTGTGAGTGAGGAAAAAGAATACTAGAAAGGACACGTGTTGGCCTGTGGGGACAATCATTAGTATGATTACCAGTTCAAGCATGTGAGTGCACCCTGGGGTGGGCCCCATGTGACTGCGGGGCAACTACTGGTACCTGGTGGGCTAGGACCCGACAGTCATGTAATGGCGGTGTGGTTATTCTGTCACCAGGACCCAGTTATTAAATTTTGAATTGGAGGAGTAACCGAGACTTAAGTGCGGTGCACTGCATTAGTTGAGTTTTAGGACCCACAACGAGGACGTTGTGCACTAAAGGGGGTGATTGTAACACCCCCGAATGATAAAGGGTTAAATGACTAAATGATATGACTCAAGTCAACAAGGTGAACATTCCTTTTCAGGAGCATACCTAATTAGAACATCACAATTAAGTATGATCAGCCTGGAGTAGTGATCTGGATGGGTGACCTTATGGAAGGTTTCCCAGGGTGTGTGTGAGTGAGGACAAAGCACACTGGAAAATACAAGTGTTGTCCTGTGGGGAAAATCATTAGTCATATGACCCATTCAACCACGTGGGTGGACCTTGGGGTGGGACCCACATTTATGCGGGGCAACGGGTGGTACCTGGTAGGCCAGGACCTGATGACCACGTTAAGGCGGGGTGGTTCTGCTGTCACTAGGACACAGTTGTTACATCACATTTATTTCAATTAATGGAAACCATTATATTAGAACAGTTAGTAGAACTGTCTGTACAAGAGGTAGTTTGTTTTCATGGGGTGCCATGGACTATCATTTCAGATCATTATTCACATTGAATTCATGCTTCTGACATGTAATAAAGAAGTCACTTGGTATATAGGTTTTGTTAAGTTTGACATTCCACCAATAGGAAACTGGGATGTCGGAGTGTACCATACAGGTCGTAGAGGATTTTTTGGAACCATATGTGGTTGACATTGGTGGTTCTTGGGAGAGGCACCGTGCTTTAGTGGAGTTTTCCTATAACAACAGTTTTCCAGAAAATATATAGATGGAACAATATGAGGAACATTATGGTAGGCTATTTAGATCGCCAATGTGTTGTTAAGAGGTGTGTTTTTCCGTGCTATTGGGGCTTTCTCTCATGCAGGAGTCATCAGAGCAGGTGAAATTGATATGGAAATGTAAGGGTACGACTCAGAGTAGGAAGAATTCATTTGATAACATAGGGATACAACCCATAGAGTTTATATAGGGAGAACATGTATTTCTTCGAGTGTCTCCTAAATAGGCTAACCATAGGTTATAGAGGCATGGCTAGATGGCGCACAGGTTTTTAGGAAGATTTGAGGTACTGGTGAAAATCAGGCCAGTGGCCTACCGATTATCCTCGCACATAAATTCATCACTCTACATGATGTTTTCCAGGTGTTGCAACTATGGTGGTATCATCCCAGAACTTTTCATGTGATTTTTGTGGAAGAGGATGACCTCAAGGAAGATGCCTCCTTTGAGGACCATCTGATACGTGTACGGGGTCATAGTGAGAATGTGTTACAGGGAAAGACTACACCATTAGTTCATGAGTAATGGATACATGGTGATGTTCAGAGGGATCAAGAGAATGATAAGCATAAATGATGGATCAATGGCCCAATATTTTTGGCTCTGAATCTTAGAGAAGTTCAGGAGTGAAGCTCAAGGACGTGTTGTTATAAGTTGGGGATATTGTATGATCCCGACCTTTTATGGGGTCATCACGAGAGCCTTTTCAGCAACTGTTTGACTTTTTTAAGCACCTTTATTTGGATTAGTGGATTGGTGTGCATTCTGTTTATTTTTTTGGAAAAAATAAAGGATAGTGGGATTTGAATGGTTAGCACAAGTTTTTGAAAAATGTGGGACTAAATTGTTCCACGCATGCAATCCTTGACAGGGTTGTCTGTATGGTTTGCGCATGGTTTGACAAACTGTTCAACTAAACCATCCAAACCATGAAACCCTAGAAAGATATATCCACATGGTTGGTTCATGGTTTTCCCTAATTGTTCACCCCTACCCAGGAAATCTTGTGTTGATGTTTAATTATCCTAAAATCCTTTTTAAAACCACCAGACCCCCACCCCCCGAGACACTCCCACATTTTGACATTAGCGAAGACTTTAAAAATTCAAGGTGAATTCTAATCCTTCTAGTGAGATTCCAAGGTGATCCAAACATCGTTCCTCAAGATCAAATGTCCATATTGAACATCCTTTCTCTTCCTAGTAACATGATTTCATCCCAATGTACCCTTATTTATTCCACTATCTTTCCATGATATTTTCAGGAAATATCTTCAATCTTTCCATGGATCTAAATCTATTTGTTGAGATCTAGATCTAAGATCAATGATCTAGATCTATTTTAGCAAGATCTTGATGTCTTTGACCATAATTTTGGTTTAGTGATTTAGATTCAGAGCCTTATCGATGATGTTATGCCACTCTAATATTGTGGATTTACCTTGGGCTAACACCCGTCAATAAACCAAGGTAGGTGGTCTGAATCGAACTCCCATATTTGATGATTTGATTTGTTAATGTGATTATATGAATTTTCTAGCTTCCATTGTTTATTGATTTCCGAAATAGGAGTAATTTGGATTATGGAATTGAATTTTTATTTCCTTGGTGATTAATTGATAATTTAATCTTAGAACGAATGAAGGGGAGATTCATAAATAGATAATTATTTGGATATTGGTTATTGGTTGAGATAATATAATTTTGATATTGAATTGAATGTGATAAGATAATTAATTCAGATAAATTAAATATGAAATTATCTTTTTTTGTAAGATAATTAGTTCTCGGAATTAATTATTTTCCATGATGTTTTTCAAATATAATTAATTGTGAGGATTAATTATGACAAGTTGATATATGAAATATGTAATTATTTTTGAATAATTTATTACATAATGATAATTGTGTTGATTGATTAATTAATTATATAATTAATTAATGTGTTATATGCTTAGTTAATTGTTGAGTTAACTAATGGCCTTCAAATGTTTATCTAATCATAGGATTAGTAATGGAATGATGTGGATAATTCTTTTCAATTAATGGATGACTAAATGGATGAAATTGTTTTGGTTCTAGACATGAAATTATAGATTGATTAGAAGCTGGGACGTAGACACGTTCCTCCCCAATAGTTATCCAAGAATGAGATTATGGGGTCCTAGCCATGACAACCTACACCAATTGAGCTATGTAGTGATAGAAATGGTGACATACACTCATTGATATTTGGTGTTATTTAATTAAATTCAACAACAAATGAATGATAATGATGAATGATTATTCAAATGGAAAACATTAATTAAGATTTAGCCTAATGTGATGATTAAAGAATATTTGATTACAATTTAATTATGAATTGTATTTATTGCCTTATAAAAATACATACACAACCTTTTTACTAGACTAGTTTTAGACATTTTTGTGGTGACCTACTGAGTTTTACTCACACCATATTTGGGTTTCCTTATTGGCACCCGATTAGACTTTTTTGTTGTAGGACAGGATAAGGGCAAGGCCTTGTGATGGATTTCGGTTTGGGATTGGAGAATAGGAGAGGAAAACATATGTGTTTCGGAAACCACTGGGGAATAGTTGTGTCTTTACATTAAGTTTCTTTGTAGACACATGACATTCTAATTGTCATAGCATGTTTTACCTTTCGGTTGAGTATTGTATTCTCTTGTTTTCAATATCATATGATATGGTTCTGTTCTTGTTATTTATACACTTTAAAACATGGTTATTATTGATTTCTTAAATTTATGTTTGGTTCTGACAAAAGAGGTTATAGTATCCCCAAGACTGACTTAAAAACCCTCACTATTAGTTTTCCCCTCTAGGGTACACATAGTCGCACTTCAGGACATGTGGCCAGCCAGCTCGAGGCACTATTTGGTGGTACCTGGGTCGAGATGTCACACTATCCCTTGAAGTCCCTGGACATTAAGGTGGTCAGACCCTCTATCATGAAATCCCTGGAAGCCCATGAGTTTACTAAACAACAATAGGATTCAAAAAAGGTATGTTGAACAGGTTTTTCAATGTTGAACATGTTGTTCATAGTTCGCACAAAGCACAAGAGTTTTTATCTCTTTAGAAATCACTTCCCAACATCACATCATATAATATCATGATATTCACAAACTTAAAATTGATGGGGTATTTATAGGAGAAGGTTCCAATGGTTGGCTCCCTCTTATAATGGTCATCGATTTCCATAAATCTCGTAGCGAACTGTAGACGTGCCACCCATACAATGGTTAAAATAATTGATTTTTCAACATTGTTTAATGTAAGAAAAACATGGGAAACATTATCAGGCATAAGAAACCATAATATATAAGGAAAAAAATAACATTTTTAAGAAACTACGATATGATAAACTTGAATCAAATTGTTATGAATGTAAAGATTCATAAAAAAATATGAATAATCGGAATCTATGGAAATTATATATCAAATTCTAAAAATATGAACAATTGGGTTCTAGAAAAATTTATATTTGAAATTTGATTTCTATAAAAATATGAGTCTGTATTTCAGAGAATTCAGAGTCTGAATATCCAAAAATACAATGTATAAATTTTAGAGAATTCATAGTCTGAATATCCATGAATTTGGATTCTAAATATTTGAGAATTCATAGTCTGAATTTCAGAGAATTAGTAGGATGAATTTCATAGAATTTAGAGTCTGAATTTCGATGAATTTAGAGGTGGAATTTTGATAAATTCAGAGTCTGAATTATGATGTATACAGAGTCTAAATTATAATGAATTCATTGTCTGAATTATAATTATTTCAGAGTCTGGATTATGATGAATTCAGAGACTAATTATGATGAATTTGGAGTCATAATAATGTTGAATTTAGAGACTTAATTCTAATGATTTCGGTTTTTGAATTCTAATGAACTCGGAGTCTGAATTATATTGAATTCGGAGTCATAATTTTGAAAAAAATTAGAGTTTAGGAAATTTTAAAGCTTTAAGATATTTAAGTATCTTATTCATTGGATGAAGAAAAAATGATAGACATGGTTTCGGAACACATTAAATAAGAAATTGAAATGAAATTGTAACGATAATAGGTTTCATAGAGAATAAAAATTTTCATTAAGAAAAATATTCTTTGTGAAATATAATTTTCCATAATGAAAATGTGTTTGTGATTTTCAAAACATAAATGAATGGAAATTTCATAAGGGAACTTGTAGACTCAACAATATCCTCCTTTTTGGAAGTCACTAAAAACTATTTGTAAAAGAATATATGGAATATGGTTCTCACTTTATTAACTTTAAAAGAAATACTTATCTACCTTTTCATTAGAACCATGATGAATACGACTATCTCCCCCTTAGGTTTTTAAATTCATAAGTATCATATTTTTGTACTTTATAGAGAACATATTTCTTCTTTATTAAGAATATATTTTTTAGGTAATATCCAACTTACATATTGAATTCTCTTCTTTTCACATAATATTCTATTGAAAATTCTTTTCTTCACATTGCTGATTTTCAAAAAGGAATGGAGGGAAAAAATTTGTGCCTGAAAGGTTAGAAATATAAAAGATAAAACAATGAAAATATAAAAAAAATCATTATGATTGGAAATTTTTTTACAAGGATAATAGAACAAAAGATTATATTTTAAGGTATCCTTCATCCTTCTACTCTTCGACATCATATTTCTCAAGGTTCCCCTAAACATATTCAGATCTTTGGGATCATCCCCAAATTTCTTGATCAATTGATCCTGATCATGACTCTTCTTCCCGAGAACATTAATTATCTCTTATTAGTACTTAAGAAATTAGGTTTGAGACTTTACCACCTATTCTTGGTGTTTGAATTTTTCTTCCAACTCAACCTTGAGTTCTCATTCCCCTTTAAAATATAGAGAATCTAAACTGATCTTTCCATTCAGGTCTTTATCTTCTTGGATCCTAGAATCTTTCTCTTAATTCATATTTTATGAAAGAGATGATGTATGGTTTTTTATTGTTTCATCGGACTGATTGAAGTAATCCTTTACTGAATGATAGAACCATCCTTGATTTTCATATCACTAATTACTAACATAGACCATTTTGTTATATCCTTCCATGATATCTTATGATCATCATAACCAATGTGAAAATACGTGAATTTTTCTTCATGCTTGATATACGTTTCCATGAGAATGCTTATCGAATTTGACTTCTGATTGATTGTATGCTAAAGAAACATACATCTCGAATCAATACATGAAAATAAGGGAATGATGTTCACTATATTTTTAAAATATTTAAGAACAAAATATTATCCCATGGATGATGATTATTTGAAATTATAATCCTTTACTACTATGGGAACTTTCTCTTTCTCTTCAGATTTCCTCTTGGATGTTCCAACTACATATTTCATGATTTCATGACCATATCTTTTTTTGGTAAATCATCAACCACTTTTTTTCTTTCTTCAACACTTGATATTTTGTTCATGATGTTCAGAGTCTCTTGCTTTCTAACAGAGACATGTATTATCTAATCATAATTATATGAAAAATCCATAAAATCTTTAGGATTAATAAAATCATGATTGCATCTTTCATCATTAGTAGTTTTATTAACCTCATCTTGTGGATCATAATCTTTCCAATATGAGATTATTGTGGTTGATTCAACATGGGGTTTTAAGATCAAAAACTTATCTGAAGGACCTTCTATGCCATGGTAATTTTTCTACAATTTTTATTAGATATTCAATTTCTTATTCTTCTACTTCTTCTAGTTATTATAATTATTATTCAATAATAGTTTCCAAAATTAAAACATTCTTTCCATGAGTTTCTATTTGAAATTATTCTTACATGAAAGAATCTAGTTCTTGGATCTGTTTAGAACCTTTCTATGAATCCCTAAGAACATCTTGAAAAAATTTGGATTCTAAAAAACTCATCTTCATCTTTTTATATTTATATTGATTCTAAAGATGTTCTGCTGGTTGTATCAAAACGTCCTTAGCCAAAACATGGTGTAAACCAAAACATTCATCTCCTTCGTCCTTTATCTTATTCTGCCCCCTCCTCATAGCTACCACTTCATTAGAAGTGGTATTTTTCTTTTTATGCTTCGGTGAAGATGATTGGGTTTCTGCAATGGGCGCTTTTTCTTTTGATTGTGGTTGTTTCTCTTTGCCCTTCATCGAAGTTTTATTGGATGTTTAACCTAATTCACATTTATTGGTGATGGGTTGAATGTAACTTTTAGGAAGATAATAGAACTTTTTAGACGTAATATTTAAACCTATTTTCATCCTCCAAAGTGTACCATCAGTCATCAATATAGTCTTAATGATTCTGAGTTTTGAACTGCAAGGAATTTTAAAGGATTCTAAAATGAGAATAGTGATCTTTGATAAGATCACTAGATACATAATTATCCAAGACTTTAGGGTTTCATTCTTGAGATTTTTTATTCTTATGAGAATATACTTACTAAGGTTTAACTTTCATTGATTCACTAAGAAATCCATCATAAAAATATCACACTTCTTTAGGGAATCCTTATCCCCCTTTATCATAATTAGAAAACCTTCAATCCACTAAGATAACAAATCGTAGTTGGTTGTCAGGTGATTGATCTTGGGTGACATGACACTATTATTTCTAAGAAACTTATTATATTTATCCTTCAACAAACAATCTTCTTTTTTAGGAATCTTGTGAGAGAAAATCATATCCTCTCCCCCTAAGGTATATCCAATATTCTAGCTAATGTAATGATGAAAATTATAATGTATTCCCATAGATCATTAATGAAATGCATTATCATTCTCTTAGATCATAAAAACTGATTGTATCGTAGAATTCAATATGCATATCAGGATAATCCGGAAGTCGATTTTTTGGTTTTCCTATACAAATATTATACCATCCATTCTTCATTATAACTTTCTAAATCAGGGAATCATACATCATAATGAAATTTGTTTCGACAAACCTTCCTCAATAAATTTTCATGTTTTTTAGTTCCTTGATTGAAGCCATCTAATTTTGCGATGATACATCAGGAGACATCTGGAATGTAATGATACATAGAAATAGAAATTACTGATTTGAAGGGAGGTAGATCTTGGGTGCAAAAAATAGTGGACAACACGAGGTGGGGCATGAATATGGGGGGCCTTTATATAGGCCTCTATTCGATTGTTCTAATTCCATAATCAATACAATAGTTTATAAAATATTGAGATGATCTGACGATTGATATCAATTCCAATGAAGTATTTGAAGGATCCAATCATTTCAGGTTTTATGGAAAAATCAGATTTAAAAAAATTAAATCTAATAAATTTTTTTCTTACAAAATAATAGAAATACCAAAAAGAAATAATCAAACAATTTAGTAAGGAAACATACCTTCCAGATTTCATAGAATATTTTTCAATATTGATAAGGATTTTCATAAAGAACAATTATTTTTAAAATATTTTTTAAGAAAAGAAAAATTTTAGGTTCTAAAAAACAATATTAAGGAAAGGAAGAAAAATTTGTCTCTAAAAAACAATTTTGTAAAGAAATTTTTTAATAAATAAAGAAAGGTGTACTCGCCCAATGAAAATGAGTTTCTTAATGCAAGGAGGTATTTTTAAAAAAAAAATAATTTAGATGATAACCATGTGGTTATCATTCCAACCTCTTAATTAATTTATTAAAATCTATCAGAGGGTAATTATTTTGTAAAAATGTTAGCAAGATGATCTTGCATTATGATAAATTGAAGAATGTTATCTTCTTTGTGTGTGTGATCCCTAATAAATTGAAGCCCAAAATATATATTCACTATAATAGAGCGATGTGTATGTTTTTTTTTTGGAAAATATAACTTTTATTATCACATAGTATATTGAGTTTGGTAAAACTCATGCTATAGTCTGTGTTGGGTTCCAACGGTAAAATTTTTCTATAAATCTCAGAGGGATGCGTACCCATGTCACTTATCCAAAAGTTTAAAAATATATTGTATGACATAATTTTATCTAAGAAAATGATGGGAATAATTTTCATGAGTAATAAAAATATTATCTATAGAAAAAAATATCATGTTTAAGAAACTAGGATCTTGTTAACTGGAAAAAGTATTATAAGAAAGTAAAATAATTTTAGAAAATATAAATAATCATAGTCTAGGAAATTTAGAAATCTTAGTCTAAAAAAATGAATAATCATATTCTAAAAAAATGATATCCAGATTATGGTTTCTATAGAATTGGGAGTCTGAATTTGAGAGAATGTAGATACTGAACTTCAAAGAATTTGGACTCTAAATTTTAGAGATTTCAGATTCTCAATTTCAGAGAAATTTGAGTCTGAATTTTAGAGAATTCTGAGTCTAAATTTCAGAGACTTTGGAGTCTAAATTTCATAGAATTTAGAGTCTGGATTTCAAAGCATTCTGAGTCTGAATTTTGATAAATTAGGAGACTTAATTTCGATGAATTATGAGTCTAAATTTTAGTGAATTCTAAGTCTAAATTTTGTTCAATTCATAGTATGAATAATGATAAATTTAGATTTAGAATTTTGATGAATTCTGAGGCTAAATTCTGAGGAAATCAGATTCCATGAAACAATAAGGCATTATGATAAGTAAGGATCCGATTATTTGGCTTATGAAAAATAATATAGACTTGGTTTGAGAATACATTAAATAAGCCATTGAAAATCAATTTTAAGGATATAAATTTTCTTAGAGAAATAAAATTTTCATTCAGAAAATAATTCATTGAGAATGATAATTTTCCTTAAAGAAAATATGTTTGTGATTTTCAAAACATATTGGAATGAAAAATTCATAAGGGAACATATTGACTCAACAAAAGCATGTGTCAAATCATGTACCTCTCTAAAATCTCATGATACCTAATGGTGACCACCACTCTGACTACTATCATCCAATTATCCCTATGTATAATTGTTATCATATGTCTATCATCTACCTACCACTTCTTCTATATAATAATCAGAATTAATAAAATCATACTGATGGTTGTGATTTAGCTGAAGCTACTATAATAGTTATGTTTAAATTGGGACATAATTCATTCACTAACAATTAAGGAAACTAATTCACTCTGTATCATGTTTACCACTACTTCAAAAAGAGAAATAAACCCTATGAGAACCACTGATAGAGGATTACGAACTTCTTATTCATGTGATATTATTTAAAGAATGTTAAATCCTTTCCCCTTATATTTAAAAGATTTTTTTTAAATTTGGATTCTGATAAGTCATTATCACAACTTTATTCCCACAATGGTCTTGAAAAATTAAATCCTATAATGTTCCTATACTAGAAAACGTCAACCCGATCACCTAAATATTCACTAGTTCTATATTTAATGACTTTAACAAAAATAGGGTTACCCAACGCTAGATATATAGGCATAACGACTCCCCAAAATCCATCACCCTAGTATACTCATTATAGAAAAGGTTTTAATTATAACATCATAGATTATTATAGTGTATACTAAAGTCCCAAATATTTAAACCCATTGTAAAATGGTATTGATTTCCTCCCAACATGCTGCCTTAGTATCCAATGAAATATAAATATCTAGAAATGGATCCCAAAATATGTCCCATGAAACTATTGGCCAATAAAAATCCATATGGAATAAATCCCACCAATTTTTAGATAACCCATGTATCATTTTCAATATTAATGAAATCAATCTCTCCTTCCTATACCAAATCGAACTGAAGGATATCTAGACCTCATTGATAAAATCTTCATTATTCAAATATAAAATTAATACCTAGTAATTCTAGAAACCCTAAAACTAAAATTTTCGAAGTTCCCTGTTATATGTGGTGTCATCATATCCCACCAATCTATGAAACCCATCAATAGCTAGTTACTAAAAATATTCACTATTAAATAGACGGTGACATTGACCTCTTGCATGATTTTCTAAAGATAAAATATTTGTGCTCTTATACATAGGACATAAAAATTATAGGTAATTAATTCATCATAATTTTTTTCACCTATTTATCATTGTATGCCTAAATCAAACATAATTGAAAATGATAATTATTCATGATACTCTGCTAGATCTCTTCCAAGGAAATAGTATCACTTCACTTATCAAGTCCATTAGACATGATGGTCCTTACATCGGATACCCACAAACTCAAGGATCTTAAATAGTTACTAAGAATAAAATTAATCATATATATATCAACTATAATCTTTTTTTAAACAATTTTTTTACCTCCTACATCAAAAGGAAACAGCTTGGGGCCTACATTGAAGTGATATAAATAATAACAGCTAAATCCTACTTCCAATATACAACAGGTTGGTTACCAATTCAAAGGATATATCAATCACCCACATGGGAGACATAACCCTATATGTATTTTTAAAGATTAAGTGTTATGATGAGAACTAATACTAATCAAAAGAACTATTTAAAATACATTTAGCCTCATATATAAACTGAATGATAAACTCTAAAGTACTAAATTAAAAACTTTGGAGAAATAATCGACTCTAGAAACTCTAGATATGTGTTTATCAACACCTCAAAGCTACAAACATCCTTCTTCATCACCAAGTTAATCCTTATTTATTTAAAAACTATTTATATATATATAGGATGAGAATAACATGTACACTAAATAATAACCTATCAAAATGATCTAGTTCAAATTTGGAACTGAATATTATAATTCCCAGCATCTAGTAAAATGAAACCAACTCATCACCAAAAAAGGGAATATATGATTCTCATCCTTAACGGATATCACTAAACAAATAATGTATAGAAATGAACAATTTTTTATCAAATAAATATAGAGATAAATCTAGAAAACTTCCACATATCTAATTTTTTGTTACTGTCATGCCACAAAAATGATGTCTTGTGTTTATTCCTCTTATAGATATTCCTACACCCCAAGCACTAGTATCATCTACATTATTATTTCTTATGTAGTACGGATTCTCATCCTACTAATAAAATTTTATTATCCAGACATATTCTTATAAACCCCTACAACTTTTGCAAAAGAATTATCCCTAATTTTATCCCAGCCCATATGTGCATTCTCATGGGATGCCAAAATCCCCACATCAAGATCCATCTATGTGCTATAGTGAAAACTGTTATAGCCCGAGCATTGTTGTATAGTAAAAATTTGAGGCAAAACATCCATTATAGGAATTCAACTTATACCTCTAGGCATTATATCATAGCATATTACTAATCATATATGATTAAGGGAGAAAATGTGAGACTAATATGCTATCCACTTATTCCCAACTAATTATGGTTACTTTAGAAAACA
This sequence comes from Viscum album, assembly GCA_963277665.1. Lineage (NCBI taxonomy): Eukaryota > Viridiplantae > Streptophyta > Magnoliopsida > Santalales > Viscaceae > Viscum > Viscum album. The sequence goes on along the minus strand of OY728143.1, from coordinate 835,149,862 downwards.
CCCCTAAAAGATTCATTTTCTTCCTCCCTACCAATATTGGTGTGGTAGACTATCAAATTCAAAAAAATAAATAACCTATTCATTAGTAAGAGTTTATCTATAAAAGGGAACCTATGGAAATAGCTAACAAAAGAAAAAAAATGAAATTAAACATCATTTCCATTATTATTTCCCATATTTAATCAACGTTACATGATTTGTATACTTCTAGGAATAGATATTAAATTATAATATATTTAAATTAAACATTATGTTGTTGTAGTTTCAATAAACCAATCATGCTAATCAATCCTCAAAATACATCCAAATGTATTGATTAAACCCGTTAATAAAAATAAAGTGGTAGAATCAATAAATTCATATGGCACATCCAATCACACACCAACCATTAATTTAATTATCCAAATGAAATATTAATTATCTATAACATCTTATAATTACCATTACATTACATTAATGTCCATAATTAAAAATCAATTCCTATAATAAGATAAAAGTAGTTAATATTAAAGCATGATATTATTAAATCTATTCTCTATGGAAACTTTAATAATTGATTATAATTTATTTTATTCATTATAATAATATTATCTAATTAATAATAATACTAAAACTAAAAATTTAGACAATCTAAATATTTGATTTAAATAAGAACAATAAACAGTTATTATTCTCCATAAAATAAATAGTTTATTAAATTATCAAAAAACATGTGACTCCATATTCAGATTATTATCTTATTAATGTCAATCAAACCCATTTTTACAAGGGTAAAAGTCATAATTAATTCACACATTCACATAATTAGTGGATAATTAAATGAGAACCAACCTTGACTAGAAGTTATATATTCTCTAACCAAGAATGGAATATCATGGAACGACCATCGCTAAAGGAAAACAACCAAAATTGAAGGACATTCCACCATATCCTATGAAAATATACCACCATAAATACTTTTTTCAACCTCATCCATAAGAATATGAATACTTCCAAAAAAATATTTTTTTAATGAATAAGAATAGTGGAAATTTTAACGATGGAGAAATATGAATAATACATTGATTCAATAAATTGATCTAGCAATAAATGTTGAATATTCTATGAAAAATTCGATGGAGATGGATGAGAGGCGTATTGGTCAGATAGGGTTCAAGGGAAGGAGGGAAAATAAAAACCAAGTGTGATAGTATTCAATATTTATTTAAAAAACCCTAAATCCATCACCATGATGTGGCGGAATCCATAAACACATGTGCTTCCCCCAGTCAAAGCGTTAATAGATTTTCAGGGAATTTGAATCTTAGGTACCAAGTAACTTTAAATAAAATGTTCAAATATTATAAATTATAAAACAGACACTAAAATGGAATGGGAAAACCCCCAGATTTAATGCCCCACAATTCACTACACTATGAAATGGGGAGTTCTATGTTACCCATTTTAGATAGTGTGACTTCTTGAGTTACATGGTCATCCATCATTACTTAAAATGGAACCCAAAATATATTTCCTCCTTCCCATTATACATAGGTTGAACCATTAAGATAAATGCAATTTAAAATAGATATCCAAGAATTGTTTCTCTAATTAATTACATCCATCGACAAAAAACACACTCCATTTCCAAACTAAAAATACCCATTTCAAAAATAGGGTTCCCCGATCTCAATCCTCCATGATGTCTTTGAAGTATTAACACCATCCCTAATACCATTGTTTTGAGACCTAAAAAATGTCAAAATTATTTTCTATCCCCATGAACACCCTTTACCTCCCTCACACTACCATTGATACCCATGATAATGAATAGTTAAGGTATTCAGGAATTATGGAAACAACCCATCATATTATCAATGTCATCCACTAATGTATAATTTGGACCTCTAAAAGAATCATCATAGAGAAATAAAATGATTGGATGATAAACCCATATTCAGTTTGATAATATTCATAGGTCAAATACATGGGTAGTATCAATTTAAATGACCATCATGGAACACATTAACCAAAGTAGAAACAACTAAGAGACTTTCTTAAGGCATCTTCCAAATTTATCTCAATTTTACGATCTATTCATCTGGTGTATTAGAGCACCATACATCAACTGTTTATTCCCATTATTAATGGGGGACCAAGGATTTTTTTCAAGATATATAAGAAGCATATGAAAATCAGAACATTTTATTCCATTGGTAACTAGGGTCCATTATTTTGAAGATATTAGAGTGATCCTTATTAGTTCAACATCATCATCCGGGATCCAAATACAATTTAATGCTGGTGGTATTACATCATTGATATATTCTTCATCCATGTTAACATTAATGATATTTTTTACTTTTGTAATCAGTAATCTATCTTTGTCCACATCTAGGTAGCACAAAGACATATGTAAACCCCTCTAATAATATCAGAGTTCTGGAGTAAATTTTCAATAATTTTCCCACAGTGTAATACCGAATAAATCATTCCCCTGATAATGATATCATTTTGATTATTATTTAATGAGAGGTTATAGTTAAGCCTCAACGTGTAAGCTTACTAAATATTTTATTCTTTCCTCGTTCACAACATGATGGTAAAATTCATGATAAGTACCCTCCACATGGCCAAAAAATGTGCATCCTTTACTATGTTTGATTTGATTCATATAAACTATAATGCATAATATGCCTTCTGAGGTCTAAACCAAATATCATCAACCATCTATATCCATCTTTATCGATCTCTTTTCCTTGTGAATCCAAATTTATCATTTTATGTCAATAAAAATTTCCCACACTATTGGATGCCCCATCATTGAGTCCATATTCCGTAGTGAAAATTCCATTTTATTCCAAGATATAGATGAAAGCATATCCAAATAGATGGTCTATATCCCTAGGAAACCAACCAATAATCTCGTAGTCTAATATACATAGTTAAACAAATCCATCTTAATTTTCTAATATTCCCTCTAAATAAATTTGAATGGGATACATATGTTTGAACCTGAATCCATCAATAACAATTAACGATTATACTACATATTCATTATGAATGACATTGGACAACCTAGAAATACTCTTGGTTTCATGAACATTTAATTCCCCATGAAGTTTCATTCTACATGATCAAAGAAGGTACGATGTGTCCTCTTAAATAGAACTGAACTACCTAGATATTGATTTAATTATCAAGGAAAAATTGTAATTCCTTCCTAAGTGACCAATCATGTAACACCCCAAGCTTCCATGGTACACTTCTCTTGGAATAATTCAGTATCATGTGTTGCATGAAACATCGAGATTCTAACACGCCGCAACCAATCAAAGTAGCCGTTAGGAATAGTAATACCAACTTTTTGAAATTTAATACATTTTATATTAAAAAATGGACTTAATTTTTTTATTCATAATATCGAAATTATCCGAGGATGAAATTTTGTTACTTTATGGATAACTTTTATATTTTTATGAATAGTGAAAATTACTAATTTTTTTAAAAAACAACTTTTTTAATCGAATTAATTAATAGTGATAAATTATGAATTAGAGTGAATTTAAAGTATATTTAGAATAAATTTTTACCATTTAATACAATTTTGGTCATTGGACATAATTTCACATTTAAGCTGGACATAAACAGGTATCAATCTTTTGATAGTTATTATCTCTTAAAAACACGCTTTTTGTTTTGACAGCGGGAATTAATTGTGAATTAATTTCTGCCACTTATGTGTTTTGAATTTAGAAAAATGGACTACATATTTGGAATCAGGATGTCCAAATTGTGTAAATAGGTAACTTTTATTTTTTGACATTTTGAATAATTACTTCGGTAAATATTTTATTTAACATGGTTAATGGGTAAATCCGGTAAATAAGGGTAAAAAATAATATTATAATAATAATAAATTACCCTAAAATGTGTCTTAACCCTATTGGTTGATATATGTCCAACCATGGACATCTTTGAATTGATTTTGGGACCCCATGGATCAACTTGTAATTGATAATGACACTTTATATTAATTAAGTTAAAGTAAATACAAAAATTAAATAAGCTTATATCTTTTAGAAAACCAATTTTTACATAGCATTATATATGTTAAAATTTAGACTATAAATATTAATTAGAAATATAAAACGATTTCCTACATAATGATATTTTATTTATAATTTTTAGACATTATATAATCTAAGTTATTTATGACACAATGATGATGCAGTAATTACCTTATTAGTGAAATATTAAAATAATTGATATTATAAATACCCAAATAAATATTATTTGAGACTTTTAATGAATTACACGAATTTTATAGGTTAATATGACATGTTAGGATTGAGTTAACTAACTTTTTTCGAAGTAATCATTCTGTGATGATTTTTACAAAAAACTAATACCAAATAGTGTCAAAATTGACATGAAAGAGATTTTAAAAACAATATTATATTATTAATTGATATTAAATTCCTAAATATCTAAGGATTGGCCAATGTACTTGTATCTGGATAGTGTATCATTAATATACCGCTTGGGGGTCTCTCGGAGGTATTTATTATGTTTATTAACTATATAGTCTAAAAATACAATGTGACAAGGTAATTGTCAAACTAACTAACCAAGAGTAAAACTAAAAGATAGGGTTAATATAATGACCCAAACCAGTATAAAATATATTTGTTGAAAGGTTTTAGACCCATACCCACCTTAGTCTTTGAAGAATCCACTTTGGAGTCATTAGAAACCGAATATAAATTTATTATAAAATAATACTTTATGTTTTTTCTAAAGAGCCCCTCCTCCCCCTTATAAAAGGACACCACTTCTAACCAATTCGTCACACCTTAAAAGCCTTTTGTATTGGCCTAACTCTAACCAAATATCCTCTCAACTTCCCTCAATTCAACCTAGAGGCCTTAGTTTGGTCAGAAAGCCAACCTAAGGACCCCTTTTGATCAAATCAAAAGGAAAAACCCGAAGAAGAGGTAATGATTTCACCACCCTCGTTCAAGTTTCTTTCTTCTTCCACTTCCTTTTTCATTGTTGATTATATTATAAAATAATAACTCAATTATATTATATATACTTTGATGTTATTATAATTATGGTACATCCAAATTCATTATTCTATCCACCCTTTAAATGACAAGTCCCCATATGTGCATACATATGACTTACCGTCTCCAAGTCGTGGTGTAATTGTTATTCAATACATTATTATTTGGATGGGTATAATAATGATGTTTATTTGATGTAAATAATAAATATAACATGATAAAGGTTATTTATATATTATATAACATCCAATTATAAATTATATTAATTTCAAAAGAATAATATTTTCGCTCGTGCATACGTACGAATTACTGTCTCCACGATGCGATGAGATCCATTTCCAGGTTCACCATTAATCGACGATTATAAAAATTATATATTACTAATAAGTATGTAATATATGACATAATATTGATACTTTAGATATATATATATATATATATATATAAGTATTTATGTACTTACATATATCATATCCGCTTACTTCCGTTCAATACTATATGAAAACGGAAACAACGTTTATGAGTACGTACGGACTACCATCTTCATAAACGGTGTTTTAGATTTCACATATAAGTCTATTATAAATTTTTATATTCTAAATATACAGATAAATAAATTATGTTCTATAATCTGGAAGTATTTAAATCATTATCTGAGTGAAACAATCAAAAGTAACAAGTTGAAACGCGTACGATAAAGAAATGGATTATTACCCGAATTATTAATATAACATTAGAATTATTATAAAAGGGTCGTATAAAGCCATAAATTAATAATGTATGATATCATAAATATTAATATGGTTATGTTATAATTTAAAAACAAACTATAGTTTTCATACAGAAGGATAAATTTACCCTCTACTGAAGGAAAGTGCAAGGTAAGGGGTATTCATCTCACTCCTTATTCCTTTGAGATTCATGACATATTCCCACTATTACCTTTTGTGTGGTGTATGTACTGCCCATAATTGTATTATTTATGTAATACACATTAATTTATGTGTATTTACATATTAATTGTATGATATCGCTTTCATGGGGTGTATGTTTCGTAAGTTACCAAATTGGAAAGGGTTAATTTCACAATCTCTTTATTATCCAAGGATGTTTTTACGTAAGTATCTACTAGGAAATATTTACTATCCATGTCCATGTTTTATGAAAGAGTTTTAAAAGGGATTATTTTAAGGGAATTTTTACTAAAACATCAATTCAAATGTTTTAAATATTTATTCTTCTAAATCATTCTCATTAATGTCCATGTCTTCAAAATAGTTTTTAAAGATTTATTTACATGGACATGAATGTTTTTAAATTGTTAATTCCATTAAAAAGATTCAGATTGGTATGGGAAACTTTGATTCAAAAATGTATTTAAATGAATTATTTTCCAAATTTTATGACTTATATATGTTTTCATGAAAAATGGGTATTTCTCTCAAAGATCTTTACAAATAATTTTCATCAACGTCAAAATTCCTTAATGGATTTTTAAACTTATTTTAAAGTTTATTTATCATGATACAAATCTTCAATATTGTGTTGAAGGTTTTGTGATATGTTTTACTGTGGAAATGTTTTTTTTATTACATTCATGGTTTATGAGTACATTATTGACATTTCGTTTGCTAGTTTTAATACGAATGTTTATGTTATGTTTAGACGTTTTCATATGAGGAATGCATTAGACTTAGTAAGTGACGGGTGGAGCCCGCTATGGCTTCTCGATGCATCTTTAGGTCTCATGAGACAAAATAGTGTCTTGGCATGAGGCCTTGACAAAATCTAATTTTTAGTCTTGGCATGAGGCCTTGGGAACATGTTTATGATCATCTGGAATTATGCATTCCATCATTATGAAAGTGGTTATTGATATTGCATGTGATTATTAGACTAGTAGAATATCCAATGTGAATAAGTAAATGGAATTATTTCATTATATCTTTTCCATATTATTCTGAAGTTAAAGTTTAAAAAGGATTTTGTTTTAGTTATACATTGACTTAAATGTTTATGTTTATGTATGAAATTTTCCTCTATATTATTATCTTTACTGAGCATCTGAGCTCACCTCTTTCTATGTTTTATTTCTCCCAGGATTCCAAGAAGTGTATTGTGATTGATATGCAGGGTTAAGATAAGGGAATAATGGTGTTAATAAAGGATTATTTATGTTGTTTTTTATGTTATGAAGTGTAATTTTACATTCATGTATGTAATCTATTTTCCAAGACTGCTAAACTGATCGGTCCTTCGGGACTTGATTCCTTGTAATCATTCCAATGTATTAAATTAATGCACTGACTCAAGGTAACTGGGGTCGGGGCATTACCATTGGTATTAGAGGAAGTTTCTCAATAACCTTGGAAACTAGATTTAGATAAACTCTGATTGGAGCACATAACCCTAAGATAGACTTTGAGGATTATTATAGAAGAACTTCCTAGAATTTTGGTATTTTAAAGATTTTGTGAGTTTTCCAAGAAATACATCCATTTCTGGATATGAGAAGGTAGGGGCGGCTATGGAACAGATATACCTAGGGGTAAAACTCTAAAATACCGCTTTGAGATAGACTTGAACAGTAATTGGTGCATGACAACTGGCCTTGATGCAATCTTGGTTATGACACTCCTGGGGGATATGTTTAGGATAATTATCATTTTCTTTACAAACCACTATGAAGGGTTTATGAGTATATACATTCTCAAAGAAAACATTTTTGTTATTATGGATTATATCCATAAACTATTCAATTTATGTTAGGTATTTTAAATGTTTGGAATTATGAATTGTGATTCATAAACTGACTTAGTGTATTCCATTGTTTCGAATTGGCGCCCAGTAGAAGGAATGAGAACTCCAGTAATACATATGATCCAAAGAGTAAGAAGCATCATATCATTCATGGTATTAAGACAAAATTTATAAAGGAAATAATCTCCCACGTATTATCATCATATGAATAAATATTATCAAAATATTAGTAAATAACTCTCTGAATTCTATGTCATTGAAGGGAAGCCAGAGAAGAAAAGGATGGTAGAACGAAATATGGATAAAGGGAATAAAGGAAAGAAGGATTTTCCAATATGTGATGAATGTGGAATGAATCACCTTGGAAAATGACTGAAGGGAATGGGAGTTTTTATATGTGTGGAGAAAAAGGACACCAAGTACGTGATTGCAAGGGTAAGAAAATGTTTTCAAATGTACAGTGCTTCATCTGCAAGGAGTTGGGGCACTATGCAAACCAATGTCCAAATCATCAGAGTATGCACCAAATGATGCTATTGGATAATAATAATGTTATGATACTACCACAGATGAAGAGGAATGACTATTCTTATTATGTTGTTATTAAAGAATTATTTCATTTGAGTGTTGTATCAACGATGTACTGGTTATATGAATTATGGAGATAAATAAGGATTGTACTGCTGTACTATTTCATTGAGGATTTGAGATATTATGGTACTATGAAAAGTGACTCAACAGCAAGTTAAACTTTTAATTTTGAAAATACATTTTTTAAGGAAAGGTAATCCTTAATATGGTCTTGATACTAAGGTAGTAATTTTGGAATAAGAGATGGTTGATTTGGATGAATTATATTAGATATTCGTGACTACCTTGAAACTAATTAATGGTTTGTTTATTTAATCATTGTTATAATATTCAATGTTTTTGGATATAAGGAATATATCTAATAAGGAATAAGGGAGCATTAATATAATCAATAATGATTTATGGTAATTCAGGGTGTTACCATATTTTAAAAGAATACATGATGATGGTGTTCAATGCTATTATGTAAAAAAAGGATCTTCATTGTGCTTTCCTACCTTATAAATTTTGTACTGTGAGTTTGGGAAGAAGTATTTTGGATTATTCTAGTTTGAGATTATTTTTGGATTTCCATAAAAAGGACAACCCCTAGGTTGGGCGGCAACCCGTTGCGTCCGGCAAGGCCGCGAGACATGAACTCAAAACCGAAGGGAGACAAGGGTGTATCACCTACCAGTAGCCCACATGATGTCCTGGATTGAATAATGTAGTTTTTTGAAAGGGTCTGATATGTTAATTATAAATTCATTATTTTTGGAACCCTATACGATTATGATAAATAGAATATATATAGATTTTTTAAATCTTTTAGAGTGAAAGATGAGTTTGTAGTAGGAATTAGTTGAAGGATGAAACTAGACTTTTCAAGTATATACAAATACATACATACATATATATATATATTTCCTCTTATTTTATGGATAAATTAATTATTAAACTTTAGGGAACGGATCTTCAAACCAAAAATGTCTTATCCTTATACCTAACATTTTGTTGAACCGACGGAATTTTAAATCATCATAAATTGGTGGCTTTGAGGCCCATAATTCTACAATTATTTGTGATTGATGACATCAATCCCTCCCTATAAATATTTACGTTTTTCCTCCAATTAAGTTTCTCTAATTTCCACCAATGTTCTCCTAGTCGAGATCATAATTTGGTGGTGACACTTTCATTTCTCTTTTCATCTTATTAAGACTAAATTTTATTTACCCAATTTACGATGTAGTTTTCCCGCAATGATATTTTCTATTTTCAACCTTTTATTTTAGAAGAACAATTTTAAATTGCGAGGATGCAATTTATTGAAGGATGGGATAATGTAACACCCCAAGCTTCCATAGTACGCTTCTCTTTGAAAAACACAGTAGCGTGTATTGTACGCAACTTTGAGATTCTAACACGCCGCGACCAATCAAAGTAGCCGGTATGAACAGTATTACCCACTTTTTGAAATTCTATACATTTTATCATTCAAAATGGAATTCATTTTTGGATTCATAATATCGAAATTATCCTAGGATGAAATTTTGGTACTTTTCGGATAAATTTTATATTTTGCTGAATAGTAAAAATTACTAAATTTTAATTAAAAACAACTTTTTTAATCGAAATAATTAATTGTGGTAAATTATGAATATGAGTGTCTTTAAAGTATATTTTGAATATATTTTCACCATTTAATATAATTTTGTTCATTTTACATAATTTCACATTTTAACCAGACATAAACAAGTGTCAATCTTTTGATAGTTATTGTCTATTAAAAACACGCTTTTTGTTTTGACAGCAAGAATTAATTTTAAAATAATTTCTTCCACTTATGTGTTTTGAATTTTGAAAAAATGGACTCCATATTTATAACCAAGATCTCTAAATTGTGTAAATAGGTATCTTTTATTTTTAGACATTTTGAATAATTACTTTGGTAAATATTTTATTTACCATGGTTAAAGGGTAAATCCCGTAAATAAGGATAACAAATAATATTATAATAATAATAAATTATCCTAAAACTTGTCTTAACCCTATTGGTTGACATATTTCCAACCATGGACTTCTTTGGGCCGATTTTGGGACCCCATGGATCCACTTGTAAGTGATAATGACACATTATATTAATTAAGTTAAAGTAAATACTAAAATGACATAAGCCTATATCTTTTAGAAAAAAAAATTAAATAGGGTTATATATGTTATATTTTCGACTATAAATATTAATTATAAATATAATAAGATTTCATACATAATTTTATTTTATTTATAATTTTTATACATTATATAATTTAATTTATTTTTGATACAATGATGATGCAGTAATTACCATATTAGTGAAATATTAAAATAATTGATCTTATAAATACCAAAATAAATATAATTTGAGACTTTTAATAAATTCCAAAAATTTTATAGGTTAATAGGACATGTTAGTATTTATTTAATTAACCTTTTTCGAAGTAATCATGCTGTTATGATTTTCACAAAAAAAACCAAAACCAAATAGTGTCAAAATTTACATAAAAGAGTTTTTTAAACAAATATTATATAATTAATTGATATTAAATTCCTAAAAATATAAGGTTCGGAAAAATAACTTGTATAATGATATTTTTATCATTAATGGACCACATGGGGGTATCTTGGAGGTGTATATCATGTTTATTAACTATATAATATAAAAATACAAAGTGACATGGTAAGTGTCAAACTAATTAACAAAGAGCCAAAACTAAAAGATAAGGTTAATATAATGACCCAAACCTGTCTAGAATATATTGATTGAAATGATTTCAACCCATACCCACCCTAGTATTTAAATAATCTACTTTTGAGCCATTAGAAACTGAATATGAATTTATTATAAAATAATACTTTAAGTTTTTCCTAAATAGCCCCTCCTCCCCATTATAAAAGGACACCACTTCTTACCAATTCTTCACACCTTCAAAGCCTTTTGGATCATCCAAAATCTTCCCAAATATCCTCCCAACTTCGTTTAATTCAACCAAGAGGCCTTAGTTTGATAATAAAGCCATCCTAAGGAGCCCTTTTGATCAAATCAAAAGGAAGAACCCGAAGAAGTGGTAATGATTTCACCACCCTCTTTTAAGTTACTTTCTTCTTCCACTTCATTTTTCTTTGTTGTTTCTATTATAAAATAATATATCTAGTATATTCTATATACTTGGATGTTATTATAATTATGTCACAACCAAATTCATTATTCTATTCACCCTTTTAAGGACATGTCAGCATACGTGTGTAAGTATGACTTACCGTCTCCACGTTGTGGTGTAATTGTTATTCAATACATTATTAATTGAATGGGTATTATAATGATGTGTATTTTATGTAAATAATAAATATAACATGATAAAGTTTATGTATATATTATATACCATCCAATTATATATTATATTAATATCAAAAGAATTATGTTTTCGCTCGTGCGTACGTACGGATTACCGTCTCCACAATGCGATGAGATTCATTTCCAAGTTCACCATTCATCTATGATTATAAAATAAATATATTACTAATAAGTATGTAATATATGACATAATAATGCTACATGAGATATATATATTTATATATATAAGTATTTATGTACTTACATATATCTTATTTGCTTACTTCCCTTCAATACTATATGAAAATGGAAACAACATTTATGCGTATGTACGGACTACTGTCTCCATAAACTTTGTTTTTCATTTCATATATACGTCTATTATAATTTTTTATATTCTAAATATATATGATAAATAAATTATTTTTTATATTCTAGAAGGCTTTAAGTCATGATCTGAGTGATACAATGAAGAGTAACACATTAAAACACATACGATAAAGAAAGCGATTATTACCCAAATTATTAATATAACATGGAAATTATTATTAAATGGGTAGTATAAAGCCATAAATGAATAATTTATGATATCATAAATATTAATTTGGATCTGGTATAATTTAATAACATACTATAGTCTTCATACAGGAGGCTAAACGTACCCTTGACTAAAGGAAAGTGCAAGGTAAGGGGTTTTCATCTCACTCCTTATTCCCTTGAGATTCATGCCATATTGCCACTATTACCTTTTTCATGGTCTATGTACTACCCATAATTGTATTCTTTATGTAATACACATTATTTTATTTGTATTTACATATTCATTTTATGATACCTCTTTCATGGGGTGTATGTTTCGTATGTTACCAATATGGTGAGGGTTAATTTCACAATCTCTTTATTATCCGAGATTGTTTTTACGTAACTATCTACTAGGACATATTTATTATCCATGTCCATGTTTTATGAAAAAGTTTTCAAAGGGATTTTTAAGGGACTTTTTACTAATACATCATTTCAAATGTTTTAAATATTTATACTTCTAAATATTTCTCATTAATGTCCATGTCTTTAAAATGGGTTTTAAGGATTTATTTATATGGAAATGAATGTTTTTAAAATGTTAATTCCTTTCAAAAGATTCAATGTGGTATGTGAAAATTTGATTCAAAAATATCTTTCAATTAATTATTTTCCAAATGTGTGTGTTTTAAATGTATTCATGAAAAATGGGTATTTCTCTCAAAAAGTTTTACAAATCATTTTCATCAACATCAAAATTCTTAAATGGATTTTTAAACTTGTTTTGAAGTTGATTTATCATTATAAAAATCTTCCATATTGTGTTGAATGTTTTGTGATATGTTTTACTGTGGATGTGTTATTTTTATACCATTCATGGTTTATGGGTAAATTATTGACATTTCGTATTCTAGTTTTAATATAAATGTTTATGTTATGTTTAGACCATTTCATATGAGGAATGCATTGGACTTAGTGACGGGTGGAGCCCGCTATAGCTCCTTGATGCATCGGAAGGTCTCATGAGACAAACTAGTGTCTTGGCACGAGGTCTTGACAAAATCTTATTTGTAGTCTTGGCACGAGGCCTTGGCTACATGGTTATTATCGTATGGCATTATGCATTCCATCATTATGAAAGTGGTTATTGATATAGCATGTGATTATTAGACTAGTAGAATATCCATGTGAATAAGTAAATGGAATTATTTCATTATATCTTTGGCATATTATGCTGAAGTTTGTGTTCAAAAAGGATTTGGTTTTAGTTATACATTGCCTTAAATGTTTATGTTTATTTATGATAGTTTCCACTATATTATTATCCTAACTCAGCATATGATCTCACCCCTTTCTATGTTTTATTTTTTCCAGGATTCCAAGAAGTGTATTGTGATTGATATACAGGGTTAAGACAGAGGAATAATGGCATTCATAAAAGATTATTTATATTGTTTTGAATGTTATGAAGTTTAATGTGACATTCATGTATGTAATCTATTTTCCAAGATTGCTAAACTGATCAGTCCTTCGACACTAGATTCTTTGTAATCATGCCAATGTATTAAAATAATACACCGACATTGGGTAACTGGGGCCGGGGCGTTACAAATCCTAACATCATGATAATCTTATACCTCTATGATTAGAGATAATCCTTATATCTCTAAGCGATATGGTTGTAAAACAATATGGAATCACTAATCAAAAAAGGATACATGGGTAGGGTGTAATATATATAGTTGGAACAATCAATGGGGAACTGATGAATCATATTAATATTCACATTAACGAAGAAACTATTATATATATAGATGCACACATCATTACATGTCATTATTCAATCACTATAATAGAGGTAAGAACTCATACACTAGGATTCATGAAATATTTAATAATATGAATTAATATATTAGAGTGTCATGGAGTAGGAAATAAATCACACAATAATTATGAGATGAGCTCAACCATCCATCATCTAAAAGACTTTAATTTTTACAAATCACTACTATAAAATCCTAGTAATTATATGCATATAAAAAGTATTTATACAATAATTTTCACACTCAACCATCATTGAAACAGATGAAGATAACAAATTTTAATTGAAAAAAATGGTATATCTGATATTAAATTTTCTTGAAAACTAAATTATTGTGTTACCATTATAATACATCATTTTTTTCCCAACCACACTAATTTACATTGGAACCCAAAAGGGTAACTTGATGCAAAATCCTCACCCATGATATAAATTGATCGAACATGATATTTGTTATGGTAATGTATTAATATTTTTTCCTATATTCGGTTGTTGATACTCAAATTACATTACAATAAATAGAAAATATTAATAAAACAATATAATCATCTTGGAAAAAAATATACACCTCATCTGGTGTAAAATTTAAAGACCTCATGAACAAGAGGATGTCATCATCTGCATAGCATCTTCAACCACATCCTATGAATACACTAATAAGTGAGTATAAAACAAATGGTATTATAACCACCATTGATTTAGTAAGTTATGGAATCATTTATATGAACCAAAAGGATATCCTTATTTACAAAGAGAAATCATGATAGATAAGAAGATGGTGCATGTTCCCACCTTAGAATAAATTGGATGACTATCTCTATAATGAAAAAACATGCATCACTTTTTATATAGAGGTAGAGGTAGAGGTAAATAATGATATATTCATTATCATGGAACCATATGTTATGTAAAATCCATATATTTTTTTGACCAAAAATTTCTGGCAACATCATCTTCTCATGATTATTCTGTGGAGGTTATTAGAGATATCCGATCCTTGGCCACTCGGTAACAGAAATATCGTAGGAGGTATTATTGGGGTAAGATAATCCACCAGTATATGGAAAAATAAATTATAAATTTTTCATATTGAAAATATCATTAGTTCTATATGCATAACATAAAATATTATTCTCTTATTCCTACCCTAGTATCATATACCCATCATCATATATTAAAAATTAATATAGGATAAGACTAGAATCAAATTACAACTCTCACCATTTATTGTGTTCATATCCACTTCTCTACTACATTATACCACTTGGATATGAAGTGATTTGTAGAGGATAAGTCTAATATCCCTTTCTACACATTTGGATGTTTCCATCACATCCATGAAGCGTCATAAAAATATCACCATCGAAATTTCCCATTGTCTATTCAGGGAAAAATACCTATTCCCTCCCCATTATAAAATAAAACTGATTAATATTCCATGATGACTACTAATGAGAGTCCATATTATTTTTCAATAAAGAGTATCACCATCATATTCTAGAGAATTTTATAGAATCATATTTTTCTCATGTCCCTATTCCACATGGTAGTTGAAAACATATATGATCATCCACATTAGGGTAAGATCATATCTCTATCGATATCTCAAAATATCATTAGCATATTATAAAAATTAGTCTATATTAGGATCATAAAACATCTTATGAGATTAGGATTTAATTGAATACTCTATTAATACCTCATGATAAGGTTCACAATCAAAACCATGTGTATGGAGTGTATCATTATATCTCAAGAGATCCCACTGAGGGGTATGTTTATATTCAATCCCAAATTCAGGTGGTTTCTTCATATATCATGGTAATACATATACATCAACAAAATAATTATATTCATATAACATAAAATAAATTTATGGACATGGGGTATATAATATAAAATAACCAATAAATTCATCAACATATCCGGATGATAGGCTTAAGTTCATCTTGGAGGGTTTAAATTCATGAGGGTTGTCTCCCATATTTCACAACCACATGAAAATAGAGTTCATAACCTGTGTTTCCTAACGACGAATATCAATATTCTCTCATAAAAATTATTTAACAAATAAGAAGAAGGAATATATTCATTCCATGATCAGTGTGTAACTTTTTGGATCCCATCAAAATCATTGAAATGTGGCCCTATAATCTATTGGTTTATCCTTATAAATATATTGTAATAGTGATGATACAGTAACTCCATGTGATAATTTAATAATAAACTCTAGAGGTACACCCTACAGTATCAACTATAGAGGTACTCATTTTTAAAGAAATATGATTGGTTATGGGAATATAACTTCTGATGATATGTATGGAAATCATCCTCGCGTATTTAAAATAAATCAATTAGAAGGTTTTCCCATTTCCCTCATTCCATTGATATTACCTCACATCCATAGGTACTCCGTGGATAATAGACTACAACATCGTGAACATCATCTATAACCAATTATGTATTCTAAAATCCATATTATAGTATAAGGAAATGATCATATTCTATTTTATTATTAGATTACTTTTTTTATAATAGAGGATATTTTGACAAATTTCTATCCCCATTGTAAGGAGGTTATGAAATTAAAACTCTGGTCATATGTAGTTTAATAATTATTTTATGAATATGGGAATAAAGTACTAGTAATGTGGAAATATATATATGAAAAACGTACATTTTTTTCGCTCCCTTATCCATCATTGAGTATAGAATTAAAAAAAGAATAATGATGAATTGGTACATTATCTATGCTAGAACCTATTGTTAAAACTCTATCATCTTTGGTAAAAAACATTTCATATTGATCGTATACCAATATTTTGAGAAATTTATTAATTTAATCCACTAAAAAGGCTATTTTTCCCATTTAGATTCATTAAATCCAACACTTGTGAATTAGTGTATTTATCTACAAAGAGAATTACATGACACCTTGAATACTATGATTCAATTTATTATCAATTATTCTTCCCCCATACATATTTTATGTAATGTTGATCATATAGAATTTAATTTTACTACAATCCACATTAAAAAAATCCCCAAAGAAAAAAACATTGTAATTTATTTTTTTGGATAATGTCTTGAACCTAGTATCTGAATATTCCTATTAGTCTAACCAAAATTTCTCTTCCATATCAATGGCACAAAAAATGTTTACTTGATATGAGAAATGAATTTATAGTTTCATAACGAATGATTTGAATATGCTGATTTATGATTAGACATATGATAATGATAGTACCTTTGACTATAGAGAGTAATTTTTTACCATTAATTCATACTAAACAAAAATACATTGCATCTGGATAATTCTTCAACTAAACCTCGAAAATGAAAATTGTAGATTTGATATCCATTATAGAAGTGATAGAAGAGTCGCCCAAGTGAGTACAGTTGGGGTTATTGTCATTGTTTCAACCACAACCAAGACCATTTGTATCATTAAAATCAAAAAATGGGTCTACGATATAATTGTGTAATAATCAATTCTCCCCCATATTGTATGGATAGTGGAATTATATCACTACATCCACATTCTCCTTATAAATAGTTCTTCTCCAATCATAAATAAAAATAACTTAAACATTTTTAAAATTTATATTATTGTGAAATCTATCAATCTCATTAGTTACAAAATTGGTAAATCCCATTGTTCACTCCCTTAAGATCACCCATCACAATTTACTTCCAAAAGGATTATCGAGATGAAAATTATCAGACCTCACTTGGGTATTAAGCCAAATTATTCCATAAATAAGAAAAATTAAAAGTAATAATATAATAAATCCCTCAATGAAATGATTTATATTCCTATCATTTTGTTTAAGACATGATCTTTATGGTTTATTTAATACATTAAAATTTCATCATCATCAACCATAAATATGACTCCAATCATAGTTTCAATGTAGTAGATTGTGATGAGTAAGTAATTTTCTAAAATATGGTCCATATTGAGACACATAATGATATTAATAATTACCATCACCATCAATATTCCTAAAATTCTTGAGACCCCACAAGTGTTTATCTACCACCAACTTAGTGATCATCAAACAAATAAAAAGGGAAGGGTGTAGTAATGTTCATCCCACCACCTAATGTCACTAAAGATCACAATATCTAAGAAATTTTCACTCAATTTAATGTTGATATATATAATAAGTGATGAAAAAATGTAGAATTATTGAGGTGAAATATGCCCACTGAGTATAGAACTCATTCAGAAGATAATTTTTCCACTCTAGTGTATGCCTAAAGAAATTACTCTCAACCTATAGGTATATAGTATTATCATATATCATTATCCAGGTAAGTAAAACATGTATATTATAGGCTAATAGCAGATAGATATTATGAATTACATCCATTGGAGAGGTGGGGGAGTCAAATAATTTTTAGTAAAGTTAGTCTCTCCTAGATTATACAGAATACCCTCAATAGAGGTATATGTGCAAGCAATATAAAACACTACATGTCACTGATACTTGAGTGTTCATCTAGGTGACCATTTGGGAAATAATTCATAAATTCATTGAATATATAGCTTCATGAATAGAATCCATGTAATTAAATCATACGCCCGTGAAATATGATAGGAAAATGTATCCCAAATGGTCGTATGTAACTCATTCTTTTCATGACTATTAAAATAAAACATTTATAATCATCAATGAAATTGATGTCCAATAACATCATATAACACACTTGATATCTTAATATGGTGCCCTGATGATAACATTACAAGAGAAAGTTGTTCATATGCTTAAATTATTCTTGCTTATAGGGATATGACTACAAAATTTCTAGTTTAAATATTTAATATGTGGCTTCATCCTAGGATAGGAAGATAAACAGTGGTTGTTTCTCTATAAATTTTACTATTTACTAAGAATGATTTTGATCCTCAATCATTCAAAAAGAATGTAACTCCACAATGAGAGGGTATCAATGTTTATGTCGAAATGGAATGTGTTGAAATAATCATTGAATAAAAAACTACACCAGGACTAGTTATTCATCATATACATTTAAAATATATACTGTGAGTTATAAACACTGTTAAATTAATTATAATTAAAAGGTGTATTTGATATTTTTTCCATAGCATCAATGATTTTGTAAGATTATATATAATCAGAAAATCCAATATGCCATTCGAAATCAAATCCTCATGCGACAAAACCCAACAGATTATATGTATTAACTTTTAATCTAAAACCAGCAACCTTTCCACATCACGCCTCAATCTCATCCCAGTAAAATTGGAATCCCCTCTTGAGAGAAGAGGCCAAAATAGCTCTCCATGCAATATGGAAAAAGTAAATATAGGCATATTATATTGTAGGAATCAAATAATAATATACACTCATTCATAAATAAGGCTAACCATGGTTATTACATTAACAATTTGGGGAAAAAATTTCTCATATTTTTGAAACACATGAATCCCAATGAGATTGGACTTATTAATATTCATGGAAACTACCCCTACCATCTAATTTTAGGAAAAAAATATATGACAATTTTTTTAGGAATATTCTATATAAAATCAATGAAATTATTCATTTAATGTTATGAAAATCATTATCATTAGTAACGTGTGATTCTTCCAGCAGGCATGAATTAAATGATGATTGAATGAATGTTCTTAAGAAATGTGATAAAAGATTTGATGACTATACGATCTATAAATTAGTAAACTAATTATATGATATACTTTTAAAATAAGTCAATTTTCATGTTATAGCCTAATCTACACCTATAATGTTATAAATAACTTATTCTTCTTCACTGGATAATGTTCAAGGTGAAAATTGTAAAAATAAGAAGACGAAAAATGTAAAGCATTTACTAATTCCCAGTCTACATAATACCCTCTCAGAAATTATTCCATTAATTATAGGAGGATGTAAACTTCGTGAAAAATGTTATCATGGGAAGTATCATACCAAAATATATCATTATAATCTTCTAATCAAGTGGAATTTTCAACAAATGAGGAATATCAGATTGATTTCATAAATTCAATTAAATTATTGAATCTCTTCTGTAATAAATATATTTTAATGAATTAAAATATTCACTTTAAAATCGATAATAAGACACTAGCTTCTAAGGAGAATGATGAATATGATGTTTCAAAAAAATCACCATTCAAGAATTGTCTCTATGAAAGTGGTATATCTTGTAGAGATTAAAATACAAGCACTCCCTCAAGATCTATAGGATCGTAATTTCAATCTGTAATCCTTAATGAAACATTACATTCAAATCATATTGGATGATTGATTTAAAAATGTAGATATTTATTATTACAATATGGTAATTATGCCTTCATTGAAACTACAAATAGTGAATGTTACCCATTACTAGGTTATGGATTGGAACCTCTGGTATAGTTAACATATAACTTAAAACCACAATATATGTAGTTTCCTTATAAAAAGAAGTGTAAGACTATGGCCCCAAAATATTACATCATCAGGTAGAATAATATTTTCTCGAAGAAACTCTTAAATGAAAATAATATCATCACCCTTGAAAACACAATTTAGTGATAACTCAATCATTTTCAATCACTCAATAATTTAAGGGCGATGATCCAATGATAGAAGCATATCATGAAAAGGGGGAATATATTTCCCATATATTTCTATATAATACTAAATTGAATTTTTATATTCTGAGCCTTGATTGATAACTATTCAAGGGAAACCTCATGATTATATGAACTCTCAGATGAATAGGTTATGTTGAATTAAATTTATCCCCTTCCAAATTATCAATTCAATGGAATGAATGGAGTGAGAAAAAACATATTGTTAGGATCAATATTACAATAACATTTTAGATACCTCATATCAAAAATTGAAATTTCGGATTACTACTGGAATATAATCCTCAATGTTTTGTTAGAAATTTAATATGATTATATGCACATGAAAGTTCAATATCCATACCTTAAATGCCTCTTTTATTATAGCATTTTGTAATTATATATTTTAGGGTAATAATAATCCTCATGAGTTATACGAATCAAAGAGTATAAATTTTATATTTAATTAGAGAGAAGGGAAGAAAATAGTATTGTGATATATCTCCCAAATTTAATCCCCCAATAGTTAAAATATTTCACCAAGCTATATTTTTAATATACTCAGTATGGAATATGTTCTATCCATTATTTCCGTCGACTAAATTTCCCATAGTTAGAGTTATCCTCTATCAATTTTACTTGTGTACATATACTCAAGGATTATTTTGACTGTTTTTCAGAATCAATGAGGGTGGTTCTTCAATCAGAAAAACCTCAACCCTTAAGATAAGAGGTGAACAAAATGTTTAGACATTTTAAGCGCCATTCTCATGATATTTTATATACTGATCAAGGGGTTTTCATGTGAAAATTATCATAATATTATATAGAACCCCTAAAGGATTTAACATCATCTTCAAACTCTTAATCACCCATAAAATCTATGATTGAACCCAAATAATATCTCTAGTCTAAACATTTTAGTAAATAATCTACCAATAATGATAATTAAATGGATCGAGATATGTTTCAAGTTAAATTTATAGTGTTTCACCTATTTAAGTACATTCAGAATTTGGAGACATGCCCTCGATGTTAATTAGAGATAATGAATACCCTATACATTATTCATAATAGTATAAATTACAACTCATATCTCACATATTATAATTTTGAAACAGAATGAATCAACGAGAATGTTTTTGATCTATTATATTCCCCTAGAATAGTTGAGTTAGTCACATCAACCACTGATAAAAATCTCATGGATTTAATTTTTTTGGAATGAATGATAATGTTTGGCCAATAGTTATTAGTTATACCATTACTACAAACGAGGTTTAAATATACATCCCTATCCTAAAAATGAACCAAGATATCATTTTCAAGGAAAATACATAGATTTCAATCACAAATCATTAATGTATACTTATTATTACAACATACCAATGAACTGGTATTGTTACAAACAAACAGATAAAACAATTCCTCATACTCACTCCACTATGTTTAATTCAAAAGTTGAAAAAAATTAGAGAATGATTCACTTGAGTGGTCCAATATCCCTCATAGTTCACAAAAATAATCCATGTTAAAAAAATAATACATTTATATTTTACATTGAATTTAGGGATATTAACTGCAATTTCATGATAGATCATTACCTTCTTTTAATTATATAATTACTGCTTGATGCAATGGTCGGTTTGTCATCCCAATCCTTCTGGAATGAGTATTTATGGTATTAAAAATATGATTGGACCAAATAAAATAGAGTAAATTAATTTCAAATTACCACAAGTTTGTTTAATCTAGTATTAATTTTTTTCTTAAAAAATATTGGTTCCACATAAAAATGATATAATCATCGCAACATCAAGACACTATTGGAGATGGGTTTGGAATTTTTTTTCTATGATTTTTATTGAAATTTATATTCTATTTTAATCAAATCACTGATATTGAGAATGTATTCAATAATCTATTATTGCCCATATTTAAAATGAATCTAATAAAGTGTGATTCTTTTGTAAAATCTTTTAATTTTCCTATCTTCATATTCAATGGTTTAAATCCCACCTATACAAACAATTCATTACCAATTGATTGAAAAACCATTGGGATAAAGAATATATACCATTGGTTTTTTGAAACCATTGGCATAGATTAATATATGTTTGTTTTTACCAATAGCTTAGTAAACCGTTTTAATAAACTACCTTAATAAGAATGTTTCATAAGAACCGTTGGGATAGAGACACCTAAAACCACAGGCCATTAGGACCCATCTCCCATCAAGACATCCCCTCATTCCCCACTTCTACATCCATACAAAACAACTCATCCGGACCCCCCCCCCCTCTCCACCAATCCCATCCCGACCGCCCTCATCACCGCTCTCATCCCCCTCATTCTCCCTCCTCTCGATCACCGAACCCTACTCTCAGGTCCTCTCTTGTTGTTTCACAACTCTATCCTCCTCCCATAATGAGCACTAGAATCCATGGATCTCCCCTCACCCACAAATTCATCAATCTACTTGTCATCCCTCATGGCCAGAGGTAGAATTTCTGATTTCTAAAGTGTTTATTTTATGTTTATTCATTGGTTTCACTAAAGTATGGTGAAATCATTCATTTAAGATATGAAATTTGCTATAATTAAGAATAGGTGAACCCAAAATATTTGTTTGATATTCTTTTTTAGGTTTATTCATTATTTCATATTCAATTTTTCCTGTAATTAGGATTAGGATGGGTTGTTCATCGATTTTTCTATAATTAGGATGGGTTATTCAACCCTTCCTCTTTCTTTCACATTGATCCATTTTCGTATTCAATGATTCATATTATTTCAAGGGGTTTTTCCCAAAATCAATTTTATTGGTTACTGAATTTTCATTTTAAAACGGGGATTTGTGCCGTCGAGATTCCGGAATGCATTAGGAGTGACACAACATAACAACAACAATATATAATGGATTTATTTTGCAAAATTATTTTCCATTACAATAAAATATATTTATTTGAAGTGTGTGTTATGTGATACCCTAATTTGTTTTAATATTATATGATGTAGCCTTTCCTATCGTAATATAGGCATATTTTTCATATTAAAACCCCATGATGATCATCTTTTTTAATGACCACTAAAGAGTATCTTTTTATCATTTTCCCCATTTTACACCTCAAGGTAGACTTTTTTTATTTTTTTCTACATAATAAATCATGGAAACCACTTTTCAGTAACATATGACTCATTTAGCATTTCTTCATAGAAATATTACTCATTACAGTGACCATATGAATGGAAATATTCACAAAAATTATCAAGGCTTTCAAATATGATTCAATATGATAAGTTAATCTATTTATGTGAAAACTAATTTTTCATAATAGTTTTGTTCTTATTTTTAACTATTCTATCATTTTATTATAATATTATACCACATGTATGATTATATATAGTATAAAAACATTCATTGTCTATGTGCTCAAACTCCCAACAACGCTAATGTTTTATAAAAATTCTTGGTTCTATGTTATTTGATGTAGTTTTTCTATATTTATTTCATTGATGTATTTGGATAGAATGACCATAATATTAAAATTGGTTTGGGTAACTACACTTTATACATATTCTCACATCAAACCTTAATTTATTTGTGAGATTCGTTATATTTTATATCACTATGTTTTTCATAAATATTGATATATGTACAACACTTACATATAAAAAGTACTTAGAAATTATAAATTTATTTGGGTTTTGGGATAAATTATTCTAAATGGATGAACTGGGGGACATTCTGAATGTTCTAAAGATTTATTTTTTACTAGTATGAATATATTTTTATTATTAAATCTTCAACGTAACTTTAGTGGTAACACCTTTCTTCTCTGTTTGTTGGGAAGGATCATCATTGGTTGAATCTAGATTCTTTGAGTTTTGGTCCAATTTCTATGAACTTCAAACTGTGGGAAAATATATCAACCTTAGATAATTTTAATCTATCTTAATATTATGATTTTATTATTTATGCATCTTGTTAATCTCTTGTACTAAACTATAAATATCTTTTACCTTTTTTGTTATCACATGTTGTAGAAAATCTCTGATATTCACAGTGACTTTATAATACACTAATAATGCAGGAAAGCTTCAATAAAATCCTCTTATCTAATTTTGTGATATTTTAAAGATACTGATCTATAATGAAATTATCTCCTTTCAAGAATCATCAATAGGTGATCACATTCTACTCTCTTCATCATGGACTATAAAAAAGTATAATATTCTCTATTCTAAATATGAATATATAGAGTAACCGACTGGGATTATATGGGAGAATCTATTTTAGACACATCTTATTAATAATAGTAAATATTTTAGTAGTTTTGAGACTAGAGAATGTCATAATATTTTTTCCCTATTCATGGTTAGAGTTTAGTATTTGGATTTTGATTATTATAAGTAAATTATATTTTCTGATTGTATAGGGTACTATATATAGTCACTTCATAACAAGACACTTGGTTCACATATTTGTTATGGATGTGATTATTGGGGGAATTTATGAACAAAAAATGGATCATCAAAAAATAACTCCATATGATTAATGACTATGAAAATTAATACATTTATTTTTTAAAGGCTATAAAAAGGGATTTTATGTAACATTATAGATATATATATGATGATAACATTATTAGGGTATAGTTCAACTATAGATACACATAACACTCTATCATAGACATGAAACCTTCCTTGTCCCATTATCTGTTTCTAGATCATATTATTTGTATATGTTCATGATTCATCCTTAGGGTTTTATTTAAAAATTTTCCACTAATTATATTATTTAGACCAATAATGTGTACATGAAAAATCATTTTATTGATTTCATGAATTGTTTGATTTAAATTCCAATGCCTCTATGTAAAAGGAGAGAGAAATGTCTCATATGCCACTCTTATGATTTTCCATATATGATATCATTCATTTATATGTATTTTTGACTCTATATATGGATCCAATATATTTAATTTTTAATATGGATTGACATATTATTATTAATTCTATGATTTTCTAGAACACAAAAGAATAATATAGTCCAAGATAATATAAACAAAAACAAGATAAAGTAAATCTAATGGAAATCTCCCAAACAAAGTTGAATCGAACAAAACCAAACAAAGATGAAACTCAAGAAAAACTGATTATATACCATTAATAGTAAGACTAATTGTCAATTAATATGAATGTACTATTTGATAATATCATTTTGAAACATGGATCGATTCCCCCTTGAATTAAGGTACATTATTTTACCCATGGGGTGTTGTGGTTAATATATGTTAAGAAGTGAAGTGTATAATCATAGGATACATGTATGTGTTAGATTATTTTTTATTTTATTTTGTCTATCGCATTGGCCACTTAAGTCTATTATTGCTTTCTACAGACAGAGTGTAGTTATATTCTACGAAGAGGTCCAGAAGTGGTTCAGATTGTTTTAGTCCACTGGTTTTGATTTGAGGTAATATTCTATAGTTACTAATTTTCTCAATCCCCATTTATTTTCCTCTTTCACTATTTTTACTCCATATTATGTATTCGGTAGGGTTTTGGATCATTTTGTATCGGTTCGATTGGATTTGGTTTTCTGATTCCAATCGGGATAATGATTAAATGTCATTGGTAGGTTTCTAACTGGTTATGTAGCATCCTTTATGTGTTTTAAGGTTCCTAATATCCTTTATGTAGTCCGTTGATCCCTTCTTGTTGGTTTTGAGTCTCCAAGTCAAGTGTGATGCACATATGTGGGCATAGGTAAGTAATTATATGTTTTTGGGTTCCCTCATTACATGTATAGTTATCCCTGGCAGTGATTATGCACATATAGGGCCGGTGTTCCCATGTATATATATATATATATATATAAAAATGCATATGTAGGTGAGTGGAGACTGGTATATACATATAAGCTTAGGTGCAATGATCCCCTTGCACATTCTTATGGCCATGCGGGTGTGTGAATATTGGCTATATGTCTTTGCATGTATGTAATGTTGGGTATAACCAGTGGTGGAGTAGTAGCTTTTAGTTAGAAAGCTCTAAGAGCCAATGTGGATGGCTTGGTTCCTCCTTGAGACAGGGTCCCTCTCCCAGCCTCTTGAATTCAAGAATTCCTTAAACTAAATTTATCTTCTTTCATAATTCTTCTTAAATATATTTAATTACATATCTTGGATTAATTTCATTAAATATAATGGTTTCATTTGATTACTAAAGTCATGTTTTTATAATAAACCTCCTCGAATGAAGGTGTTCTATCTGCGAAAACTCGCAATGATTGTTATGTTGATCTTGTTGCTTAACATATTTCACTTCATTTGTGCTGAATGATATTTAGAATAAATGTAAAATGTCATTAAATGAATTATTTGATATATCAATGACATGATTTTATAAAAAACCCTCCAAAAGATGTATGATTTATTCTAAAAAAAGAGTAATTATGATATTTTATCTTATTTTGATTTGGTTTGAGTTGTCTATATGTATCTTGATGGATTTTTTTTGGCTAGATAGTTTTTTCTTTGAATAATATTAAACAGTTTATCATACTCGTTTAGCTCAAATGACATTTCCCAAGAAGGAATATGCCTTCACCATGACACTTTCTATTTCACCCATTGAATATGATAAACGAAATTGCAATCTTTAGGGGAAGTAAATAAATTTGTAAATTGTTTGTGATGGGTGTATGATTCTTTTTCATCAACTCATTTCTCATTAGACATTGCGTCATTGTGCTCCTCACTAAAACCTTCATGTGATCCCTTATTATGGAATATTAAATAGTTAATTTGTTCTATCATGTCCGTTGTGACCTTATCTTGTGGAGAGACCCATTTGTGTTGTTTTTCCTGGCCTCTCAGACACCCATTTTTGTGTTTACCTGAGCCCATACATCTAAATACACTGATGGGTTAATTCTTAACACCTATCAGGCTTATAGTTCCCCCACTATATGATTCATCTTACCACCACAAATTCATATTATTTAATGCCTCCCCATTGTAATATTCACATTGGGACATTTTTCCCATGTTATAATGAGAATAATTATAGTTGGGACACTCAATAAAGGAATTATGATCACTTTGGAGGACATGTGTATAGAAAAGTACAAAAAGTTGCTGGAGAGATTTGTATGTCATCTCCCAAAGCATTTTTGGAAAGATGGATGTTTTCATAAAGACCTGGATTTTCCCTGTAAATTTCTTTTTAATTATATGAAATTATTACAAGTCTGCAATATTTTATGGTACCTAATTCTGAGGCCCAGTGTGCCCGAAATGAATTTCTAAACTTTTTTTGTGTACGTTCAGTAAACACGTTAGTGGGGTTTTATAACTTCTAAATTATTGCTCATATTAAAAATCAAAGGGCACCATTGAATCCACAGTGTCAGGGTTCTCTTAAGGGAGGAATTACTTTAACTGTAGTAGGTCTAGAGATAAAGTTATTATAGCATCCCACCTTTTTATCACATAAACTTTCATTACATTTTACATAACCGAGGATCTTTAAGGTTTAGTGTCTTGGAAACCAGGAACTTAAAACATGAAAACATAAAACATTCTTCTGAAACACTTAAAATTCTTCTCCTCATGTTCATCCTAGGTTCATTACTGCATCTCAGAACCTGGGGACATACATCAAAAGAAAGGGTGAGCAGAAGGCCTAGTATGGGAAATAAGAGAAACAATTTACATGTGAACTTGAGATACTTCAATAAGGTCATGAAAAGTACTTTAAGGCATGAAAAATAAATCATGAGGCATTTTATAATAAGAATAAATTTTTTCATAACATTATGATGTGGCAACATTATTTAACATAGACAATCATGCACATATCACCAAGGTCCATCCCCAATGTGTCATTTGAAAATTACCAAGGTTATTCACCAAGATATCGTGAAAATTGTAATCTCTAGTGGTTACATCATTACCCAATGCATTGGAGCACTATCTGGGCACACCCTTAAATTTTCCTTTATTATCATGTGATCCACATATATCATCATCAAAAATTTCATAAATAACCCATAAATAATAAAATAAATGGGTTTCATTTCATAATCGTAACGTTTTAAAAACTGCTTTAAAGACATGATCTTTATGTCACTTTAAACCCACAGAAAGGGAAAGAGGGTTTCATTTATGTAAATCCCAGCATTTAAAATAGAACATTTTTATATATATGTGAATACCCCTATAGAAATAATAGCTTTTAGTATTCACTTAATAACATAAAATAATTTTGAGAAAAAAGAGAGAGGCATTTTGAGACGAAAATTCTGCAGCATAACGGCTATGTTACAGGGTTTTAGAAAACGTTGAAAAGAGAAGAGACATGGGTCGCCCACTCATAAATGATCTATAAAAATAGTAGAGGAAAAAAATATAAAAGATATGAATCATGGTATTGAAATTTTAAGTACACACCATTTGAAATGAAAAACATGGAAGTAATACAAAAATATGATTTCTCTTATGAAAATTCTGCAGCCTAACGACATCACATAAACTTCATTAAAAATGAATTGATGAGATCAAAAAGGGTATCTCATAATATGATCATAAAAGATCATTATGATAGGTATATAGATCATACCCCAATAGAATAAAAAGGAACTTTAAAGACTTGACATGAAAATAGAACAAGAAAATGAGAAGGGTGAAAGAATCCCTTAAAAATTCGGCAGCCTAACGACGTCACTTAAACATTCATAAAACGAAATGATGAGAGTAATAGGGGATCTATCATCATATAAACATGAAAAGGGAAGTAAGAGTAATATAAAAGAACATCCTCCCACATAAGAACATTGTGCATAAAAGGAATGTCATAAAAGAGATTACTTGAAATGAAAGAGAGAGGTCAGATCCCTTACTTTAAAACGTAACTCTTAAAACTCAATGGTTTGGAACTTGAGGGATTGGGGGAACCTTGGGAGGACTATTTGGGAGGTAAGAATACCAGAACATTGTTGGGGGAGAGTTGGGAGTGAAAACTGAAGGAGGAATGGGTGGGTATTTAGAGGGAATGTGAGGGGACAAGGCATTAATGGCCAAGGGACACCTCACAAGTCCTTTCTCAAAACCATGAGATCTCCCATGGTATTTCCCATTGAGTTAGGCCACATGGGGCCCCCAATACAATAATTCATCACCATTGGTTGTCTAACCCTTAAAATATCTCATGGAATCATCATGACATAGTTATGATGTTATTAACCATACCAAAACCCTAAAACTGTATTTTTACAATTCACTGAAAATTCATCTTTCTCAGAAAAATACCAAAATTTCACAATAACAAAATATCAATGCTCTGATTTCAAAAATGAACTCCATTTTATAAAAATAATTTTCTAAATATTTTTAATATAATTTTTAAATTAATACACTATTCACCAAAAATTCATTTTTTTCAGAAAAAACCCCAAAAATTTCCTTCACATAATATCGATGCTCTGAGTTCAAAAATGAAATCCATTTTATAAAAATACTTTTCTAAATATTTTTAATTTAATTTTTAATTAATTAAAAACACTATTCACCCAAAAAAACTAATACTTGAATAATAATTTATGAAACCGTTATTTAACCATTTTATTGAATCACATTACTTAATCAAGGTTCCTAGATTATATTAATACTTTCTTTAAGTGAGATTACTAATCAATTTGGACACATTACTAATCCTAATCATAAAATCACTATTCATAATTTAATATTCATCAAAAATAAGGTTGATCTTCTTAGACTCTAAATTTTTTACTGAACATAGTTGTAGAAGACCATTTTTTGAAAATCATTACACATTTTTATTTATTTAAAGTTTATATAAACATTTTTAAAATATCCTTTCTCTAAAATTAATCAAAAATATGCATACTATATTTATCCCGACATTTGAAAATTCATAAACATCGTCATAAGAAGAAATCAAAATTTTTATTTAAAACAAAGGGTTACAAAAGGCATTTACAGCCTCCTTACATAGCCCCTTATCACACCAGCAAAGGACCTAAGTGTAAGGTCTGCTAAGGTGAGAGAATCCGAGGGAGGCTCAGCCAACATCGCAAGAGTAGTAATTTCTATCAGTTTGAACTTCTCACAATGGTGATTCTGTTCTAGCTTCACACGATGAAGTTCGGCTTGGGTTCGGTCCAAAGCAAAGCCCAGTGGTGCTACCTCCTTCCCAAGTTCAGTTAGATGTGCTTCGATCGGTCCAAGACTACTGGGTGAGGCCATCGAATCTTATTTCTATATTAATTAACCATGATTACTTGTATATAGAGATAATAATCAAAACGTTTAGTTTCCAGTGGTCATATTGGCCAATGGTCATATAACAGTCAAAACCCAATGGTCTCATTTTAATTATACTCATGTTATTAAATAAAACAGTTTTGTTTCGTATCAAAAATAAAATAACACAAAAAATTAGGAAACAATATTTATTCAAAATTTCGGGTCGTTACAATATTCCCCCCTTATGAAATTGCATCCTCGCAATTTTTTTAAAATTGGGTTTTGAAATTTCATTGAAAGTCCCACATCGGAAAAGGAGTCAGAAAAACTATTACGTTAAAAGAAATAAAGGGAAGTACAGAGGTCACCCGAGATAACCCATACTAGGATTCCATGGAGTCAAACATGGATATGGAAGAAAAAACAAAGGGTCAAGTTTTGGGGGAGAGTGAAAGAAAACATGATTAGGAGAAAGTTAACCATAATAAAATCCCAAACTTATGATGTGTGTAAACGGTCTTTGATTACATAGTAGGAAACATAAACCAACAACATTTTTGTTTTATGTTCCTTTTTATAATTTTGAGGAATTCATTTACTACATAGAACAAAAACATAAGAAAATATACCTACCTTCATGTAGAGTTTCATCCTTTAATAAGTCTCTACCAAAACTAATCGTTTCTCTAAATGATGAGAATTCAAAAACACTTGGTATCATCAAAATCACAAGAATCGTCTTCTAGAGAATCACATAATCCACAACTGATTAACTATCTATTTCTTCTATCTTTAAACATTATCCATAAAATAGAAAGGTTAAGGTAAAACAACCCTTCAAAAAGAAATAATCCCATAGGAATGGAAACTACTTTTAAATCATCAATGTTCCATGGTACCACCCAAAGTTCATCATAGACCATTCCATAAATAACGGTCCTTAAAATTCCTCAAAATAAACCAAACTAAGATTGAAACCCAAATACAAGAAGGACTTGATATCATAGTCTTCCAAAATAAACATCATCGTTCATCTCCAAACAACATCAACCACTCCTAACATCTTATAACAAAAGTAGCTAACCTAAACATATTTTACCCAAGATAGGTTAATCATTCCCATAAGTAACCTAAATTACTATAAGTCCACCTTAAATTCATCGATTCTTCAAAATCTAAGTCAAACTTACTCCTCAATGAAAATACCATTGTAATCTATTTACCTTGATCACATAGGTTCCCCAAAATAGTGAACGTCTTCCAAAATAATAATCATCGTATAATACCCCAATCATCTCTGTCATATTAATACGAAAATTGTCGCATTTCTTATCACATTGGTTGTTGGGACATGTTCTTCCATTTCCCACTGTTAACAAAGAAGAGAATGTATAATTAGGGGCTTAAATTCTTATCCAATAATCATGAAAAGGACATTAAATCATATAAGGATAACTTGTAGAAGAAAATTATTCCCTAACTTTTGATCCCCCTAGGTTCCCATCTAGGTTATCCATGATCATATATTCTTATGTGAATCTTTATTTTATTTAATCTTTGTTTCTTTAACAATGGTTCATACTAAGCTTATGAATTTACCAAAGAATATCCCCTAGGAGTGTCATAACCAAGAGTGCAGCAAGGCCCGTTGTTGTGTACCAGTTCCCGTTTGAGTCTAGCTCAAAGCAGTGTTTTCAGGTTTTACCCCTATGTACATCTGTGCCAGAGCCACCTCTACCTGCTTGTATCCAGACAGGGATGTATTTGCTTGGCAACCCATTACTCAATACTCCCCAAAATACCAGGAAGATTACCTATATATAGACTTGTCTATAAGCTTCTTCCTAACGTTTTCATATCCTAATTTCCACAAATAACTAAACCATCCATTGATACCAACTATAGCACCCCGACTTTTTATCACATAAACATTCATTACATTTTACAAAACCGTGGATCATTACGGATTAGTGGCTTGGAAACCAGGATCTTAAAACATGAAAACATAAAACATTCTTCTTAAACACTTGAAAGGCGTCTCCTCGTGTTCATCCTAGGTTCGTTACTGCATCTCATAACCTGGGTACATACATCAAAATAAAGGGTGAGCAGAAGGCCTAGTAAGGGAAACAAGAGAAACATTTTACTTGTGAACTTGAGATACATCAATAACCTCATGAAAAGAACATTAAGGCATGAGAAAGAAATCATTAGGCATTTCATAATAATTTTTTTTTCAAAACATGAAGATGTGGCTACATCATTTAACATAGAAAATCCTGAACATATCACCATGGTCCATCCCCAAGGTGTCATTTGAAAATTACCAAGGTTATTCACCAAGATATCGTGAAAATTGTAATCTCTAGTGGTTACATCATTACCCAATGCATTGGAGCGCTATCATGGAGAACCCTTAAATTTACCTTTATTATAATGTGAGACACATATATCATCATCAAACATTTCATAAATAACACATATAGCATAAAAGAAATGGGTTACATTTCATAATCATAACGTTTTAAAAACTACTATAAAGACATCATCTTTATGTCACTTTAAACCCACGGAAAGGGAAATTGGGTTTCATGTATGTAAATCCTAGAATTTGAAATAGAAAATTTTGATATATATGTGAATAACCCTATAGAAATAATATCTTCGAGTATTCACTTAATAAAATAAAATAATTTTGAGAAAAAAGAAAGGGGCATTTTGAGATGAAAATTCAGCAGCATAACAGCTACATTATAGGGTTTTAGAAAACGTTGAAAAGAGCGGGGACATGGGTTGCCCACTCATAAATGATCTATAAAAATAGTAGAGGGACAAAATATAAAGGATATGAATCATGGTAATGAAATTTTAAGGACACACCATTTGAAATAAAAATCATGGAAGTAAGACAAAAATAATTTTTCTCTTATGAAAATTCAGCAGCCTAACGGCGTCACTTAAAATTCAATAAAAATGAATTGACGAGATCAAAGAGGGTATATCATCATATTATAATAAAAGATAATTATGATAGGTATAGAGATCATAAATTAATAGAATAAAAAGGATCTTTAAAGACTTGACATGAAAATAGAACTTGAAAATGAGAAGGGTGAAAGAATCCCTTAAAAATTCAGCAGCCTAATGGCATCACTTAAAATTTCCTAAAACGAAATGATGAGAGTAATAAGGGATCTGTAATCATATAAACATGAAAAGGGCAGTAAGAGGAATATAAAATAACATCCTTCCACATAAGAAAATGGAGCATAAAAGGAATTTCATAAAAGAGATTACTTGAAAAAAAGAGAGAGGCCGGATCCCTTACCTTAAAACGTAACTCTTAAAACTCAAAGGTTTGGACCTTGAGGTCTTGGGGGCACCTTGGGAGGACACTTTGGGAGGTAAGGAGACCAGAAAATCTCAATGGGAGAGTTGGGAGTGAATACTAAAGGATTAAAGGGTGGGTATTTATAGGGAATGTGAGGGGACAAGGAATTAATGGCCAAGGGACACCTCACAAGTGCTTTCTCAAAACCATGAGCTCTCCCATGGTATTTCCCATGTATTTAGGCCACATGGGGCCCCCAATACAATACTTTATCACCCATGGTCGGAAAAACCTTAAAATATCTCATGGAATCATCATGAAATAGTTATGATGTCATTAAACATACTGAAACCCTAAAACTTTATTTTTACTATTCACTGAAAATTCAACTTTCTCAGAAAAATCCCAAAATTTCACATTAACCAAATATCAATGCTCTGATTTCAAAAATTACCTCCATTTTATAAAAATAATTTTCAAATTATTTTTTATTTAATTTTTAAATAAATACACTATTCACCCAAAATTCATTTTTTTCAGAAAAAACCCCAAATATTTCCTTCACATAATATCGATGCTCTGAGTTCAAATATGAAATCCATTGTATAAAAAAATTCTAAATATTTTTAATTTAATTTTTTATTAAAAAACACTATTCACCTGAAAAAACTAATACTTGAATAATAATTTATGAAACCGTTATTTAACCATTTTATTGAATCACATTACTTAATAAAGGTTCCTATATTATATTAATACTTTCTTTAAGTGAGATTAATAATCCATTTGGACACATTACTAATCCTAATCATAAAATCACTATTCATAATTTACTATTCATCAAAAATTAAGTTGATTTTTCTAGACTCTAAATTCTGTACTGAACATAATTGTAGAAGACCATTTTTTGAAAATCAATACAAATTTTTATTTATTTAAGGTTTACATAAACATTTTTAAAATATCCTTTCTCTAAAATTCATCAAAAATATGCATACTATATTTATCCGGACATTTGAAAATTCATAAACTTCATCATAAGAAGAAATAAGAAATTATATTTAAAACAAAGGGTTACAAAAGGCAGTTATGGTCTCCTTACATCGCCCCTTATCACACCAGCATAGGACCTATGTGTAAGGTGTGCTAAGATGAGAGAATCTGAGGGAGGCTCAGCCAACATCGCACGAGTAGTAATTTCTATTAGTTTGAAATTCTCACAAAGGCGATTCCGTTCTAGCTTCACACGATGAAGTTCGGCTTGGGTTTGGTCGAGAGCAAAGCCTAGTGGTGCTACCTCCTTCCCATGTTCTGTTAGATGGGCTTCGATCGGTCCAAGACTACTGGGTGAGGCCATCGAATCTTCTTTCTATATTAATTAACCATGATTACTTGTATTTAGAGACAATAATCAAAACTTTTAGTTTCTAGTGGTCATATTGACCAATGGTCATATAACAGTCAAAACACAACGGTCTCATTTTAATTATACTCATGTTATCAAATGAAACATTTTTTTTGAGTATAAAAAAAAATAACACAAAAATTAGGAAACAAGATTTATTCTAAATTTTGGGTCGTTACAGTTATGTTTTGTGACTTCTTAAATGAAATGAAATGAAATAATTTTATTATTTTATTTTCTTTCTTCTCCACCAACGGACAATCGATGTGTGGGGCCAGCGATGTGTCAAGACAATCAATGGCTTTACCAATAAATCTTAAGTAATGTCATTGTTAGGGAATTAATAAGATTCCTAATTATTGATCCCACATTACTTCCCCTTGTCAATACTTACCCTCTTCATCTTCTATATATATGTAGTTTGGGGAGGGATATCAGCATTACTTCGCCAATAAACGAAGTGTTGAAGGAGTGATCTGACACTGAATCCATAACGGATGGAGTTGATCATAGAGGAAAGTGATGGGTGACACTGAACCTCAAACCGAAGGACGATGTATAAGCGACATCAGTGGGAATCAGTTTCTGGAATGAAGAACATGATCCACCATCAACGGAGGACGCTCTCCAACTGGTTTATAAGGTAGGGGTTTAATTCGAGTTATATTTCAAGGTAATTTTATTGAAAACCTCAATCCTCCCTCTATTTCATGAGAAAACGTGGAGGGCACAGGCCTAAAAACACAACATGGACCTTATGATATCTTGTTATCCATTGGCCTCCGTGGAAGACCGTATCCGCAATGGATCCAACTGGCATTGAAGTAGGCAGTGTGTCGACACACATCACAAGAGGAGGCTTTGACACAATGCTATAGCGATCATCGGAGCGTCCAACATCAGAAGAACAGGGAGGGATTGCGTAGAACCACCACACATCGCAGGTGGACAATGTGTTGCAGCTCGATAACTATAGCGATTAGAGGAGGCGGCTGGCACACCGGCCGGTCGCGGAAGGAGTGGGCGGCGTGACCAGCACACGCGTGGAGGACTCGGGTTGTGGATAGTTAGAGAAGGAGGACCGAAGGAAGGTGGATGACACACTGACTAGCCTCAGGTATCATAGTGGCGCACCATCACATGCCGCTTGAGAATGCAGTCGGCACACTGGTTGCCCATGATAGAACCGGCAGGAACTGCTCTAGTGGGTCCTGCGTCCCACCTGGCAGCTCCATGTCGTGATGACTCTGTGAAGTAGACTAACCAACCATATGTCATTTGGGAAAACTGGGGGTCTCTCCCCTGATGGCAGCTACAAAATACCCACACCCCCTTGCGGGCCTCGCCTCATGTGGCCGGACTGATGCCCAGCGGGCCGCACTTCGTGCATCCTGGTCGTGCCCCCTTTTGTGTTGGATGGCCAGCAAGATCGCCCTTTTACAGGTCATCACTTCTTCAGGCCACCCCTTCTTGGGCCGAACCCTTGTGGCCTAGGCCGAACCTCAACCTGGTAGACGGAGCCCACCACGACCCAGCCTAGATCGGTTCGGGTCAGGTTGGTCGTACCCGGTTGCACTGGACACATGCCCAACCGGGCCTAGAAACATTTAAGGGGCCATATATTGAGAACTAAAAGTCTTCTAGATGAAACTTCTATGGATTTGGGATCCCTAGGTTGAGACAGTCATTTTTTGTACTCTTATTGAGTTTTGGAGATAGTTTGAGTATGGTCGGGTTGGATCGATCCCAAATCGAACCGGGCCCCTAGAGTTAAAATTCTTATAACTCATAGATCGGGCGTCCGATTCATGCACCGTCTGTTGCATTGGAACCCTTATGACATGGTGGTAATTTGGGTTACTAGTTTTTGGATATTAGTGTTGGTAGTGGTATAACAGATATCTCGAGGTCAGATTCTACGGAACTCAAGAGCACCAGGTGTGAGGAATCTAGTGGCTGGCAGTGAGGCGGATGTTGGGGATAGATCATACGGAGGTCAGCGCTCAGCGATCCTATGTGGGTCAGAATTTACCAATCCTCTTTGGTTATGATCCTATGTGGTTCCGTGCTCAGTGACCCTATGTGGTCCAGTGCATACAGATCTAGTGTTAGTCATGTCTTGTGTGGGTCAGCGCTCAGTGATCTAGTGTGGGTCAGCGCATAGGGATCATGTGTGGGTAAGATCATGTGTTGTTCATTGCCAGAGTTCGTACCTATCAAATCATGGTGGGTTGGATCCTGTGTGGATAATTGTGGGGTTTAGTTAGCTATTGATCGTATTTGGGTCAGACTTCGTGTGGTTAAAAGCATTGCCTCTTGAAAAAAAGTGATGATCTATCTTTGCTACTAGTCATTTTTTCTTCTATACATCACAAAAAAAAGAGACTATTTTTGTGTTGTGTCTATTGCTTCTTGGTTTTTTATTGAGATCCTAATTTTTTTCTCTTATTTTTGGAATTCTGTGATACCATTTGGGGTCTTCGGGTCCCTACTCTGTATTGTTATACTCACTCATGCACAGGATACGCCTGCACCTTGTTGTGTCTTCTGTAGACGACAGGCGACTAGGCTGATGTTTGAGGTAGGCAGGATAAGATGGTACGCGAATGATATAGGCAGATGTGGAGTGTTTAGGAGGTTATATGTACCTCTATTTTAGGTAGGATCTCTTGAGGATGACTCGTGATATGTTTCCATTTTCTAGTTTTATTGTACATATCATCTGTTTTTTACTTTTTAGTTTCAGCGGTACATTTAAAATAAGGCTTCTATTCTACCCCCTTCACATTCAGCAAACTTTTACTATAGCAGTTGACTTTTTGGTTTCTACTTGTTGTGTTCTACACTGTGTGTTTTTATAGGTCTTAAGGAAATTCCTTCCCTTTCTAGGGATACCCCTTTATGGTTCTTGTTTTGAGCTCCATGCCTATAGAAAGCGGGCTTGGGGTAGTCATGGCATGATCCCCTGAGGGACGGGTCGTGAAAAAGTCTTATCAGAGGAGTCGATTCTATTGAAGATCTAGGACTCTATTATTTTCAATGTATAAATAGTGTTATGTTTTGTGAGTGTGGTTTTATGTTTGGGGAGTCCAGTGTTGGTGTGGCGGCTGAAGTATCCATACACTAGGACCCTAAATTATGATTTCTGAATCAGTACATGGATACATTGATTGCGTTTGTTTTTGATGAATTTTTCTTGTGATTTCTTTGTGCCATCTCACTATGTATTACTTAGTGATTGTATATCATCTGTTTTCTTTTAGGATGCCCCCACATAGATAGCCCTCCTGGATTCCTGAGAGAGTACGCAACGATGTCCCACTAATTGATGAGTGCTCCGTACGGGGACCTCTTACAGTGTTAGCACCTTCGGGTGGTGTACCAGTAGCACCACTATCGATTGGGCAATCGTTTCTACTAGACCCACCAGAAGAGGGTGCAGGTAGACTGGGTGTGTTTCATGGGTTTCAACAATAGAAGCCTATGAAAATTTGAGGCGATACTGAACCACAGGATGGTGAGGACTTGTTGGAAGTTATAGCCATAGTTTTATGACAAGTTGGAACACTAGCGGACCTTCTGGTGATCCAAGATTCCAGTCTCTTCTAGGTAGTATCAGGGAGATGGTGGATCTTGATGCTCCATATATATGATGAGGTGACCCTAAATTGGGTGGACTTAGAGTGCTTTTCAGGGAAGAGATTGTCTTATGGAGCATACGCTCTATGCATATTCAGGTGGTGTTGCAATTATAGCAGGGCATCGTGATATTGGCCTAGTACTCAACGAGGTTCCATGATCTTTCCCACTACTCCACCAACACTATACGAGATCTTTTCTACAGTGCCCGGACCATCGAGCAGGGACACCGGCAGGAGATCAGAGCTTGGATGGTATCCTCAGCATATCGATGCAGGTTGTAGTTCTAGAGTGAGTGCCTATAGTGGAGATATTCCTAGATGACCAGGCACCGACAGTGAGACCCACCACTAGGAGACATGTAGCAGAGTCATCTGCAGTTGGTAGTAGGCAGATGACATATAGTTCTAAGCAGACTAGGCCTACTGGTGGATAGCACCGAGACATAGGGTTGGAGGTGTAGAGCTCGCGAGCCAGAGGAGTTCAACTGGGAGGCAGGACGTGCATCATGTGAGGCAGGTGGGGTCACATGGCTCGCGACTTTCCAACATTCCATACAAATGATTAGAAAATGGTTGAGTGACTACCAAGTCAGATGTAGAGGTTTGATTGAGGAGGTTCACAGGCAGAAGATGCACGTTGTAGAGGAGCTGTCCATGCAGTAGCTAGTGTGTGACGAGCTCAGCTCCAGGAAGCTGAGGCCTACTACCACAACACTTCAGAGACGATTAAAGGTATGATTTGTGTCTACTACACCTTAGTTGCAGTACATATAGTCACATTTTCTAGTCACTCTTTTATTTCCATGTCCCTCGTATGGAGCTCGAAGATTTTGGTGGATCCATTGGCTCGATCCTTACGACTAGAGACACCTATAAAAGTAGATTTAACGATTACACATTGGTTCTGGTAGATTGATCTTATTCTAGGAGGTGATATCTTTGGATGGGATCTCCAAGTTGTGGTGTCAAGGCCTTACGATGTCATCTTGGGTATGGATAGGTTATCCATTTTCCATGCACAAATTGACTTTATTATGGGCAATGTGTGGTGTGTCCACGCATAAGGGAGCTAGTTTTCCTTCACCAGTGAGAAGGAAACCATTGAAGCACATGATGGACTTACCTATAGGAGGGTGCATCCGATCACACATTAGTAGGACAGCCTTACCATCGGGGATGTTGATGTTGAGAGTCTGCGCTATCTTAAAGTGGTGGACTAGTATGTCGATGTCTTTCCTGATTATGTTCTGGGACTACCTCCACGTAGGGAGGTATACTCTTAAATTGACCCAATCCCCAAGATGAAACCAATATCTACATGAGCATATCAGATGGATCCTACAGATATTCGTGAGTTATGGGTATAACTAGAGGACTTGTAGGACAAGGGGTTGAGAAGGCCCAATGTTTCTCCATAGGCAGTCCCAATTTTGTTCACCCAGAATGCAGACTAGAGTTTGAGACTTTCTGTGGTCTATCGGCACCAAAACCAGGTGTTCGTGAAGAACAAGAATCCACATATGAGTATTGATGATCATTTCGATCGGCTGAAGGGATATCGTTGGTTTTCGAAGATATATTTCAGATCATGTTATCATCAGCTCAGGGTATGATATGAGGATGTTCATAATATGTCCTTCCAATATCGGTATGGCCACTATGAGTTCATGGTTATGTTATTTGACGTGACCAATTCCTCAGAAGTGTTCATGGGACTAATGAATAGAATCTTTTTCCCATACCTCGATCGTTTTTAATGGTCTTCATCGACGAGAGCTTGATATACTCAGCGATGGAACATGACCATTCTTATCATATGCAGATAGTTATGGTTACACTCTGAGAGAACCATATTTATGGTAATCTCTCGAAGTGCCAGTTCTCGATAGAAGAGATCCAATTTTTGGGACTTGTTATCTCAAAGGCTGGAGTTGCAGTGGATACAACATAGATAGAGGTTGTGCTTGCTGGGAAGCCACCCAGGAGTGTGACCTAGGTGAAGAGTTTCCTGGGATTCGATGGATACTACCGTAGGATCGTGTGTGACTTTTCCATAGGTGAAGCAACCTTGTTAGATTTTATGAATAAGGTACAATCCTTTGTTTGGATAGAGAGATTCTATCATTGTTTTGAGATATGAGGAAAAGAATGGCGAGTGCCCCTCTATTGAGTATAAAATAAGAGGGTGTTAGGTATGTTGGAAACTACGACGCTTTGAGGACCGGACATGGATGTGTCCGAATACAGGGGCGAGTAGTGATCCCTTATAGATCGCGAAAACTGAGACTAAATTAGAAGAACTATCCTACCCCTGACCTGGAGTTAGTAGCGGTGGTGTTCACCTTGATGCTCTTGAAGAATTACATAATGGGAGAACATTTTATATTATACATTGTTCATAGGAGTCTCGGTTATATCTTGTCTCAAGAGTACTTAAACCTAAGACAGTGGCGATGGATAGAGTTTTTCCAGGTCTTTGACATTGAAATAGTATATACACCGTGGAAGGGGAATGTGGTTGCAGATGCACTTAGCAAGAGTTATGGTCTACAGTTTCTGTGTGAGGCGACATAGCAGCTTTTCACGATGCAGATATCCTTCATGGATAGAGATGGAGCTTCATACCTCCAATCTATGATAGTCGCTCCCCCACTCCTTCAGCTTGTTAGGGAGGCACAGCTTGGGGACATCGACTATGAGGCTCAACATGCTCATATATCCACAGTACTTGAACCTGATGGATTTTATGAAGGTGTGGAGCATGTAGTCCTCCTCAGATGATTTACCAAGGTACTGGTGGCGCTACAAGAGGAGGTGTTGAGGGAATTCAATATGTCCCCTCTTGCGGTACATCTTTGCGTGGTGAAGATGTACCGGGACCTCCGGCGTTAGCACTGGTGGCTAGGGATAAAGAAGGCTATAGCAGAGTTTGTTTCCCGATGCCTCACCTGTATGCATGTCAAGGATGAGCATTAGGTTCTAGTAGTCTTAGCATAGCCAATAGAGGTGCCTGAGGAGAAGTGGGATGGGATCTCTATATAATTTGTGACAGGGACTCCATGTGAGTATAGGGGAGATGATTCTATTTGGGTGATCATTGACCGACTCTCCATGTTGGACCACTTCCTACCCATTTGATAGTAGGGATCTATAAAGGTCATGGGAATCCTCTATATACAGGTGATTCTACATCTTCTTGGTGTGCCATCGACGATCATCTCTGACGATGACACACATCTTACATCCTGGTTATGGAAGGGATTAAAGAAGGAATTCAGGACTCAGGTACCTTTTGAGCGCTGCCTTTCATCCTCGTATAGATGGTCAGATAGAGTGGACCATACAGTTACTGGAAGACATGCTTCGCACATGCATCCTAGATTTTGGATGCATTTGGGAGGATCCATTTCCCTTGGTGGAGTTCACATACCAAAACAATCTTCACTCGTCCATAGTTATGGTTCCAATCGAGGACATATATGGAATACCTTGTAGATCACCTCTATGGTGTACATACCCCAGGGAGTCAGTACATATTGGCCAAGAGTTAGAACGGGCTACCAATGAGATGGTTCAGATCATCCAGGAGCAGACAAAGATGGTACAGAGCAGATAGATGTCTTATGCTGATCGGAGACAGAGACCTTTGGAGTTCCAGGAGTAAGACTACATTTTTATGCAAGTCTCCCCATGATGGGGACTACAGATATTTTTCCAAGGAGGCATGTTATTACCTAGTTTATCAGACCATTTATGATACTTTGGAGGATAGGCGAGGTTGAATACCACATGGCACTTCCACCGAAGTTGGAGAGGGTGCACGACGTCTTCCACAGATCCCAGTTGAGGATATAGGTGCATGACCTATATCACGTCATCGACCATGACGATCTAGACAATGATGATGGGGAGAAATTTACAGTGGTTCCAATAGAGATTGAAGATCGAAATTAGTGAGTCCTTCTTGGGTGGTCGATACCTATGGTGCGCGTTCACTGGTAGCATGGGAACCTCCATGAGAGATCATGGGAGCAAGAGGCTCATATTCAGGCTCATTACCCCAATTTGTTTCATTAGTCTATATTATGGAATTCGGGGATTGAAAGTCCCTATAGTGAGAAGAATGTAATGAATACTATTTTGATTGTGATTTTTTAATTATATGGAATTATTACGAGTCTGTGAAAATTGACTGCGCCTGATTCTGATCCGTGATGTGCCTAGAATTTATTTCTG
The DNA here is from genome assembly GCA_963277665.1 of Viscum album. NCBI lineage: Eukaryota > Viridiplantae > Streptophyta > Magnoliopsida > Santalales > Viscaceae > Viscum > Viscum album. The sequence continues at coordinate 835,106,276 of OY728143.1, read as the reverse complement.
AACTTTTTTTGGGTACATTAATTAAATGCTTGAGCGGAGATTTATAACTTTTGAACCATTGCTCAGATTAAAAATATGAGGGCACTGTTGAATCCATGACACATGTATTCCATTAAGGGATGATTTACATTGACTTCAGTAGGTCTGGAGGAAAAGTTATATTTTGTGATGTTTTAAAACAAATGAAATAAAATAACTTTATTATTTTATCTTTTTTCTTCTCCACCAACTGACAATCGGAGTGTGGGGCTAGAGGTGTGTCATTCTAATAAATGGATTGGCCTGAAAATCATGAGTAACATTGTTGTTAGGTAATTTGGAAGGTTCCTAATTATTGAGCCCCAATTAATTCTTTACGTTGATACCTAAACTCCCTCTATCCTATATATATATAGATTGGGGAGGGGTATCGACACAGCTTCACCAAAAAATGAAGTACTAATGGAGTTCCATGACAGTGAACCCATTGAAGACAGAGCCAATCCTATCGAGAGGTGACAGGTGACACCGATCCAAAAACCAAAGGACAACGTATGAGTGACAACGTTGGGAATCAATTGTAGGATTGAAGAACACAATTCACCTTCAATCACAGACACTCTACAATGTGTTTACGAGGTTAGGGATTAATTCTTTTTTTATTTCAAGTGAATTTTATTGAACACATCTATCCTCCCTCTTGCATAAGAGATCACACAGAGGGTTTGGTCCTAATGAACATGGCCTAGACCCTCTTATATCTTGGTATCCTTGCGTCTTCATGGAAGACCGTCGGTGAAATGACACCCACCGGCTACAAAGGAGATGGAGCCCCAACGCACATCGCAATAGGAGGTAGTGGCACAAAGCTGTTGTGTTCATCGGAGGGGCCGGCACATGTCGGATGTGGAGGGAGTGTGGTGCACCGTTGTTAACCGCTGGTGGACAAAGTTTCACGACCAGTCAGCCACGAAGATCGGGGGAGGTGGTCGGCACACTGACCGGTTGCGAAAGGAGAGGGAGGTGCAACCAGTGCGTTGGTGGAGAAATTAGTCCGCCGCTCATTAGTCAAGGTAGATTTTAGGTAGGAGGAGAGCCATGGGTGGTGGAGTGATGCACCATCACGCACTTCTGGAGATGTGACGACACCCTCGTTTGCTTGGACATCACCGACATGACCTTCTAAAATGTGTGATGTGTTCCACCTGTCGGCGCTGCGTGGCGACGCTACTGCAATGAAGTCCGAACAACATTAAGACTTTATGGAAAACTGATGGTCACTCCCCCATTGGAATATAGGGTGGACCCCCCCCCCTACGGGTCGCGCCGCATGCATCCAGGTCTCCTGCCCAGCGGGCCGCACCCCTTAGCGGGCTTGACCGGCAGGCCAGGTCGCCCTTTTGTGGGCCGCCCTTGCGGGCCTCCCTTTCTGAGATGCCCCCTTGTGGGATAGGATGGACCTCGGCCCAGTGGGCCTAGCCTACCACGAAACATCCCATACTGGCTCAGGTCGGGTCGGTCTGACCGGACTCGGGTGTAACTGGGCCCAGAAACACTTAAAGGTCCGTATCTTGAGAACCATACATCCGTCTGACAAACCGTATGTGGTGTTGGGGTCCATGGATCGATGTAGTCCTTCTGGTATATAGCTCCTGAGTTCTAGAGATAGTTGGTGTATGGCCGGGTTGGATTGAACCGAAATCTAATCGGGGCCCTTGAGTTAAAATGCTTATAACTCACAGACCAGGAATCCAATTGACGTGTCGTCTATCGCGTTACAACCATTATGAAACTGATTTATTTTGTGTTACTCCTTTGTGTATCTTGGTGGAATTTGAGGTACGACCGATATCTCAAGTACAGATTCTATGGAACTTGATTTCACCAGGTGCAAGGAATACAGTGGCTGGCAATGAGGAAGATGTTGTAGACAGATTATACGGAGGTCAGTGCTAAGGAATCTTGTGTGGGTGAGCACATACTGATACTTTGTGGGTCAGATCCTATGTAGGACAGTGCTCAAGGATCCCTTGTGGGTCAGTGAATACTGATCCTGTGTGGGTAAAATCCTATGTGGGTCATTGCTTAGCGATCCTGTATGGGTCAGCGCATACCGATCCTGTGTGGGTCAGGTCCTATGTGGGTCATCGCGCAGGTTAGTACCTATCAACTCTAGTTGGGTCGGATCATGTTTGGATCGTTGAGGGGGTTAGTTTCATATCGATCCTATATGGGTCAGACTTTTTATGGTAATAATCAATTCCTCATGATTGAATAAGATGATCTAACTCTGTGACTAATCATCTGTACTTTTATACATCACTGAAAACATGGTTTGAGATGGGACTTTTTTTATCTTTGTCTATTTCTATGTGATGTGTGACTGAAATCATGCTTAGTGGTTTTCCATTTTGGAATACAGAGATAACTTTAGGGGTCTCAGGGTCTTTACTAGGCATTGTTACACTCACCCCTACACGGGATTTGCCTGCACCTTTTTGTGTCTTGTGCATATGAAGAGCTGATGGGAAGAGGTTTGAGAGAGCCAGGACTAGATGGTACATAGTATAGATGGGTAGATGTGGAGTGCTGAGGAGGTGATATATACATACCCTTCAGGTAGTATCTTTTGAGGACGACCAATGAGCTATTTATCTTTTCAAGTTGTATTGTACCTTTCACCTATTTTTTACTTTTCAGTTCTACTTTACTTTTATAGTTGTGCTTGTATTCTGGCCCCCCATCACATCCAGTAATCTTTTACTAATGAAGTTAACATTTTGGTTTATTCTTGTTGTGTTCTACTCTATGTGTTTGTGCAGGTTTAAAGGAAATGCCTCCCCGTTTTTGGGATACTCCTTTCCGGTGATAGTAACTAGCCATAGGACTTTGGAAGACAGGCTTGGGGTGGTCACGATATGGGCCCCAAGGGACGGGTCATGACAGTTTTCATGTATCAGGATTTTGTAGTGTAGAAAAATGGATAAGTGGTCATGTTGTCTGATGTTTTGAAGGGAATATTTATTAATGAATTTTTGTTTCACGCCTTGGTGTGAACGTCAATGGAATGTTATTTTGAAACACAATTAAAAAAAGAGATTCTATGTCATGAGGTTCATGTTTTTAAAAGAAAATATTGAATGGTTTTCTTATGACATAGAAATTAATTTGGAGAATAAAAAAATTACAAAGTTATTGAAAATGTGGGGAATTAAAATGGAGGTATTCTTATAAGATATTCAGATGCTTTAAGTGGTGGATTCCAAAGGATATATTTCCAGATTATGTATATTTATAGTTAATAGTTTTCAATGGATGATGACTGAAAACATGAAAAAGTTAACCGAAAACTGCAGTATAGGATATCTCTCAATATAGGTCATCAATCAACTCCCAATATCTACCATACTACTAAATGTACTGTATAATATAACTATATATCACATAATAACCATCTCATTCAAAAAAATTCATTTTAATACATTTTGATCAATGTAAATCCATTTTATAAAATAATTCCATTTTAACCATTGTAGGTCTAATATTAGATTCTGAATGCTCTATTATCACTCATGGTTGAGTTCATCTAGAACCTTATCACTCAAGGTGAGGCAATTATCTTGAACACTACCCTATTAATCATGATATGGTTACATATCATGTTATAATATGATATCTTCATTATCAATCAAGTAATTGTCCCTCCAACACCTAATCACTAAATGAGTTTTCATTCCTTAAGATATATCACTATACTTGTTAGAATTTGTCACCCAACATTTGTATAAAATAATATTAAAGAAATTTCGTCAATATCATTGTTCACTATACAAGTACAAGGTTCTAGTCATTAGGGACCTATTCCCCCAGCTCAAAAATGTCTCACCATCCAAGTGAAAAATGATAATCCTCTTGGTACTCATATATCTTTCACTAGGGAATCCACTATAGTCCTTGAGACTCAAATCAGTCTCATAACCAAAAAATGAAATAATTTCTTCATGATGACATCAAATAATATATGATATTCATGGAAAATTTCATGAATCCCAGCCTATATTTGTTTACAATTCATTGCCACCACACTAACTCAGGTACCATGTTATATCAGTATCAGAAGAGATCTCAAGAACACTTGTTGAAGAAAAATAATTCCTGGTATTTTTAAAGAGATTATTTCTAGAAACAGAGTGCATTGTGTTCATGAAAAAATCCACTATGATAAACATTGCTCCTTATGATCCTAGTCATAAAATGTAACTAACCAAACACTCATTCAATTTCTACAGGTTGAGGATTCCAATATTGAATTGGAAACATGCCACTGTTATATGTTATTAATTAAGAAAACACATTTATGGAAAATTGAGAAACCAATAAGGTACACTGATTGAATGTCAATAAACATGATATGAAATAACTAAATCATTGTGTTTAAATTTGTGTCTTTTAGAGACTATACCTCTAAGGAGGCTCCATTTTATAATGTTATCCATCTCATTCAAATCATCATTGATTAGGTTTTCAAAATTGTAAACCATTTTGTCCCAATTTTCTAAGAGATCTTCCCCCACAAACTTCTACCCGTTGAATCCATGTGCCAGAATGCCATGTTTTTTTGGGGCCCAGGCCCCTCACTCCTTGGTAACGTTAGTGTGGAAATTCCTCCCTACCATATTTTCAATCTTCTCTTAGGTAGTGATGAACTCTCAACCCTTGGCTAAGAATTATTAGTTGCACTCGATGATGGTTTCCCACTAATCACATTCCACCATGTCCTTCCCGCTCTAGCGGATATCTGATAAAATCATCTCCAATATATCATTTTCCAGGACATAGAAAAATGATTTTCATACTTGTGGATCAGGCTCCTTTGTATAATTTTTCACAACCTACATGGAAGCAATCTGATGGATCTTCCATTTTCATGATAATATAGTTACATGAGGGCTAGGTATGGAGGAGTAGTCTTTTTTATTTTGTGGCCTCTGAGATTTATTGATGATATCTAAGAGTTTTGTGATCAATGTTGAGACAGACTTATCACAGTTTACCTTTGATGTATGATACATAGATACAGTTTTAGATACATTATCCACCCATATTTAATGGGGATGGGGGGCCTTGGGTCTCTAATGAAAATATTTAGTCAACTATAGACAACATTGGAGATGACAGTGAATATTGATACATGTATTCGACAAGGACCATCTATGTTCTCAATGGACATCATAGTACATGTTAGACATTATGAAAATATGGAAAAATTTTATAATGATTTTTGTATTTGGAGAATTGTCTAATTTTTTTAAAATGATAAGCTATTTATGGAAATTTTGTCAATTAAATTTGAAAAAGAGATAGTTATAATTATTTTAATGGTTTTAATGTGATATTTATAAACCATAAATGTAATATTTTAAAATATATAATCCAAATATAATTTGAAAATAGATGCTTTTGAACTATTTGAATGTATGAAATGTTTTACAGAAATCAATAATTGTGTTTATATGGTTTCATAAAAAATTAGCATATCTCATTATTATGTGAGTTTTTCAAAACCTCATGGTAACAAATAATGTTTTAATGAGCGAAAGATATTTTTTAAATAAGTTTTGATAAAATCATGGTCTGTTAAATATGCGAATTTTGATCACTTTTTCAATGGCGTAACATTCCATATTGTTGGATTTTTATGAATTTATAATGTATTGCATTTTAGTTTTATTTAAACAATGTACCGAGATTACGTGCTGATCCATTTGATATGTAATGTAGATAATTTTTTGAATTCAATTTTGATGGTGCATGTGTTTCTTATTTTAGAGTATATCTCCAATTGGATTTAATGGATTCTTTCATTGGTCAAGATCTTATCGCGATGGTTGTTTTGTTTGCTCAAGTCATAGATCATGTTGTTATTCCCCTCTGTTCCTATTGTGAGAATTATTTATGACTGATAAAGAACTTGAATCTGCCTCATTTATATGGGCAAAAAGATTCCTAGGATGAATTCTTTTTGGAAGCAAGGTTGATGATATTATTTCCCACTTTAGTTTTATGAGTCTCTGATGGTTATTTTTGTAACCATCCTACTAGAGGGTCCGATTAATAAGTGGTGGAAGACTACTATTAAGACTAAGCTAAACGGGGAATATTATTCAAAAATATTAAATTCAGGGTTCATTTTCCATTATTTCATAAGTAATTGAATGTAATTATGGCTATAGAATTTTATAGGCTCTATTAATGTGTTGAAATAGTATTTGAGTACACAAATAATTTTATCCAGTTGGTTCCATAAATTTATAATCTAGACATGGATGATTCTTTATTGGCATGGTGGTTTGAGTAATGTATTTTATGAGTTGTCACAAGTTTTTTGTTCCTTTGGACTTCACTTATATATTGTAGTTTTGAAATAATCTATTAATGTCTACACAATATTAGTAAGACCACCAAAGGTATTTCAGGTTTCTTCTATTCATGTCGCTTATATTCCTGCATATGGTGGAGGAATCCTTAAAAAAGGAAAAAGTAAGTGTTATTTTAGACCCTATAAGTAATGGATTAAAAACTATTTTCATTCTCACCTGTTTATTCTTATATAAAATTATTGGTTTTATATCAATTCCAAAAATTGGGATATATGAAACTATTTTCTTGGGATCAGCAGATTTATTTTTTGTTTGAATACAAGATGGAGTCTCATCAATGTGAATATATTAGGTTGCATGAATAAATTTAGACTACCATATGGTGCCTTTGAGATACTGAATACATTGAGGTGATTCATATTTGTTTTGTTATATTTCTTAATATTGTAACTATCTAGAATGAAATTTTATTTGTACAGGGAATACAGGAGGGCTGGTGTGTAATGCCTAGAAGCCTGGGGCTATCCATGAGGTTTCTTGGGAATGGGGGGTAGGTGATGGGGTATGCAGGGTAGAGGGAGTGTCTAGGTTGGGATGTCTAGGTGGGTTTACATGGGTTGTCCTGGGTGGGTGTGCAGGGGGGCTGTACGGAAAGGGGATGGAGTAGGTAGGGTGTCTAGAAGGGGGATTCCTGGGTCTGTCAGGGGGGGGGGTTCTAGGGGATGGTTTTTCTAGGGGGAGGGGGTCTAGGGGGTCTGGGGGGGGACCAGGAGGGGTGTCCAGGGGGTGTCCAAGGGAGGGTTCAGTTGGGTGTCTAGGAGGGGTGTCTAGGGTCTGTCCAGTGGGTAGGGGTGATGAGGGGGGAGGGTTGTCCAGGGTGTTGTCTAGGGGGGTGTCTATGGGGGAGGGGGTCTCTAATGGGGAGTTTTTTTGGGATGGGGTGTTCAGTAGGGGTGCAAGGGGGTTGTCTAGGTGGTTAAAGGGTGATATCCAGGGGGAATGGGGGTGCAGGGTGAGTTCGAGGAGGTGCAAGGGGTTTTCCAGAGTGGTCATGGGGGAATTATGGGGGCCTGTGAGGCTGGAGGGGGGAGATGGGGTGTCTAAGAGGTCGTTTCCACGTTGTGGGGGTGTCCATGGGGTGTTTAGGGGGTGTTGGGGGGGTGGCTGTCGAGGAGGGGGTTCCAAGGGGGTCTATAAGGTTGCGGTGTCCAAGGGGGTGTCTAGGGGGAGGGGTGTCCAGTGGGGGTGCAAGGGGGCTTTCAAGTGCGTGAAAGGGGGATGTATAGGGGGGGCATAGGGGTGCAACATGGTTTTAAAGGGGGATGTCCATTGAGTTCAAGGGAGCTTTCTTGGGGTGCGTGGGGGTGTTGGGGGTGCTGGGTGGGGGGGGGGGGGGGGTGTTGTCCAAGGGGGCATGGAGTGTATGGGGTGTTCAAGGGTGGGGTTGTGGGGGTGTTTTATTATGAAATAAGAAGGCCAATAAATCACCACAAAACCATAAAATCCATTTCAAGAGTGTTTATTGTTGGAATTTGGTATATTTTATTGTCTCCCTGGCTGTTCTTTTTTAATTCTATATTTTCAGGTGTTGTATTCATCATTGTATATTGTTTGCTTGACTATTTTTTTGTATTCATAATTATTCTTCATGTTTTTACTGTAATTATAGATTGGAGGCAGCTACATGTTTCTTGTTGTAATTTTATTACTACAATTGTAGAGGGGAGTCTGTTGTATGCTGGTTCAGGATGGCTAGAAGAGGGGCTGGATAGAAGGTTGGATGGAAGAGGGGTTGGCTTGAAGAGGTGCATACAATTTTGTTAGGAGAAGAAAAAATACCAATGGTTCTATGAACCATTGGTATACAGATTGAGTAGTTTATTCAAATGTTTTGAGAAATGTTGGTATAATTATATCCCAACAGTTTTAATAAAACCGTTGGGAGCAGTGTGTTTTATGTGGTATACCAACGGGTTTTAAACCGTTGGTGCATACCCATACCACCTATCTTAGGGAAACGATACACTATTAGCCCTTTTAATTGATGTATAATAATGTTTAAACCATTAGTCTAGTTGTAAAAACCCACGGTTATTAATCGTTACGATGGAAATTTACCAACGGTTAACACCAAATAATTGGTATTTTGAAAATAAAGATAACATGTCCCAACAGTTCATGTTGAACCATTGGGATATGGTTATCCCCACTCCTCAAAACCAATACGGTTAACTGAACCATTGGGATAGATTATCCAAATATTTTTGGGTATTTTTCCAATGGTTTGTAACCATTGGTATAACGTTATTTTACAGTAGTGATTGCATCATCATGAAATTGAATTTTACCAATAAAAGTCCAATGAGATATTTGATATTCTACCACATCCTACTCAAAAATAATTTTGTGGGATATGTAATTGCTTGAACCCAGAATCATAAAGTCGGTGCATCATTTTAATACATTGGCATGATTACAAGTAATAAAATCCAAAAGGACTAATCAATTAAGTACTCTGGGAAAATAGATTACATATATCGTATTTACATTACATTTTCAAACATACAATTAAACATAGATAATTCTTTGATAATTACACAATTATCTTATAATAACACGTCATATCGATCATAACACATTTCATGGAATCCTAGAAAAATAAAACATAATAAAGTGGTGATCTTAAATATTTAGAAAGTTTAAATAGTATAGTATAAGAAATTATAAATATGTACAAATTGTTATGGAAAGGTATTAAATTAGAACACAAGCATACTAACCAGAATCTCCAACATTATATGGTTAGAATAAATAAAATAATTCCTTTTAAACATTCATATGGATATTCTAATCGTCGAATAATAACATTTAATATCAATAAAAAAACTCATAACAAGGGAATGCATAATTTTGGATATCAAAGAAATACTTCAAGCCTCGTTCCAAGACCGCAAAAATGCATAATGTCAAGCCATTTTTCCAAGACACTAGTTTGTCTAATGAGACCTACTGATGAATGGTGGGGCTATAGTGGGCCTCACTCATCATATAATAAGTCCAATGCATTCCTCTTATAAAATTAGTGAATCATAACCAACATAAACATTTGTATTTAAAATAGCTTTCGAAATGTTAATACAATAACCATAAACCAAGATTTGTTTTTAAAAATAGAACCTAAAAATTAAAAAATATAATAAAAAATTAAATATAATGTGTTATATTCTATCATAACTAATTAATCTCAATTATGAAAAACATTCAACAAAGGATTTTTCATATATGGAAAATAATATAATATAATTGTTTCAACTTTTTGAGTGAAATATCCGATTTTTTACATCAAATAATTTAAAATCCCTGCAATTATAAATTAATTTTTTTTCAAAATAACATTATAATATTTTAAGGTAATATTCAAAATTTTAAGCAATTATAATTTGGTAAAATAGCTGCTCAGGTCATATAAATTAAAAAATATTTTTTCCTTAATTTCTCGAACATGTCATAAAGTACCTCGTTTGAAAAATGCCAGAATGATTCCTTTCAAAATATTTTATAAAAATTAGAAAATTGATGAAAATTACTGTAAATAGTAGTAATAATAAATTAAAATACCTTTTTAAGAAACAAGTATATGGATGATAAATATGTTTTAGTAGATACTTTCTTATAAAGAAACTCAAATAAAAATGGGATTGTGAAATTGACCCTTACCATGTACTTTCCTTTAGCCGAGAGTGTGTTAACCTAAATTATAATTGTTTAATCCACTTATTAAATCTAACAGGTTCATATCCATATTTATGATATCATATCAGATACTCTTATATCATTTTTTAAATAATATTTTTGTTTTACCATTGTTTCGGGTGTTAAGTGCTTTATTTTCCAATTCCTATTTTGTCATGTAAGTCTTTTGATTATGAAATAGATTTATTTTAATCATATAAATAATTATATAGGGTTATTAATAATTATTTTTACTCATAATATATAATAAATAATAATTTATTAAATGTTAACACGGATAATGAGTCTCACTATGATGTGTAGATGGTAGGTCGTACCTACACACGAGCGACGATGTCATTCTCTTGATGGAAAAATTGAATGTGATCTGATGGTATATTAATTGTAAATAATAATTATCATGTTATATTTATTATTTATATCCATTAAACTCTTCATTATACCCAACCAAATAAATTAGTGTTGAATAAAAAAATACACCATGTCGGTCATAAGGAAAGCCGTACGGACGCATGCATTGTGATATTATTTTTCATAGAATGGATAAAAGGAGGAATATTGTTTTACCATAATCATAATGACATATCAAAATGTATATTATTCTGGTGATATTAATTTATTATTGAAACAATATAAGAATAGGAATTATAATATGAAATGAAATTGAATTGAATTAGTAAACCAATTAACTCTTCTTCGAGAATCTGCTTTTGATTTGCAGGAAAGTACTCTATAGAATTTCATTATTTGTAAATCGTGTCCCATATGATAGAGTTATAGTTTTTTGGAAATTAAATGGTCCAGTTTTGGTCTAACTTAAGGGATTTAGAGGTGTGAATTAAAGAGAAGGAAAAGTTCCCTTTTATAAGAGAGGTGAGGGGCACTTTTGGAAGATCTTAAAATATTAATTTATTATAAATATATTATAGTTATCAAATAGATCCCAAGTTATTAATTTCATGGTTAATTTTTTTATGGGTCTAAATCATCATAGAAAATAAATTTTACTCTTTTTTTGTAATAAAAGTGACCATATCGTTAAGGTTTAACCCTTAGTTAAACAATTTAACTCTTACCATGTCATCTTGAATTTTTACAATATATGGTTAATATAATTTTTATAAATTTAAAAAAGAACCCTATTTGGATCATTTATTACATATTTAATACTATAATAGTTAATATTCTCAACCTGAAATTTTTATTAATTATTTTTCATTTAATAAAATATTATTTATTTTAAAGTATCATGTATGATAATTTTGATACATTTAAATATATTCATTTTTAAAAAATCAACCAACCTTATAACTTCGAAAAAATAATTCCAATATCTCATTAACATGTCTATTTTAATTATAAAATTCTTTTATGTCATTATTTAAGTCAAATTATATATTTAAATTATTTCTAAGATCATTTAGTTGATATTTATATTATTTAAATAATATATTCAACAATATGATGTCATTTTTAATGGAAATTATTTAATATTTAAATTTTATAAATAATTCTCTCTGATGTAGGTAATTATTTTAGACTTCCATTGACTATTTATAATTGTAGTTATTTCCCAGAGATATGTCTATTAAAATTACTATACTTATAATAAATGAGAGTATTTATCACATTTATTAATTTTAATAATATTAATGTCATACTCATGTTCAAGGGTCATGTAAATGATTAATTATAGAAACATATGTGTTAAGGGTCAAGTTTAGTGACCCAATAGGATTTTTATAGGTGTTAGGTTAATATTGTAATTTTATTTTTACATTTAATGACTCAATTTTCATTTTATGGTGGTAATAACAACTATTTCTATAGTTACCATTAATAATTCTTGTAAATTAAAGAACAATATTTAAATAATTAGTACCCACTAATTAAAAATAAATAATCCATTTTTCAAAATTAATATCACCTAAGATTCCATTATTAATTTAAACTAAATCATGTTGTCAGAATGAGAAATGTGTTTTTAAAAGGTAAAACATTGCAGAAGATCATCATGTTTTCAAATATAACATCAATGTAAATTTAAGGACAATGGAATAAATTTTATTAAATGATAAAAAATATTCAATTTGTACTCTAAAAAATAAATTATATAATTTAACCACATTAGTTATTTTTATGTAAAAATATTTTTTCAATTAAAATTTTTTCTATTTTTATAATTCATCAAAATGTCATATTTATCAAAAAAAATTCAAACATTCATCCAAAGTAATTTTTTATACTATTATTTCAAATAATTTTTTTTCTTCATATTTTATATTGAAAAGTTTGAAATCTTGGATTAAAATTGGGCTCTCCATCAAAAGGTGACCAATATGCATTTTTTTTTTGAAAAAATCATCTTTTATCTAAAAAATAGATTTTTTTTCTTATATCATGTCTACAGAATACATTAGAATAATGTTAAAATTATATGGAATATATAAAATTAAAAAAAAAATTAACACTATTCTCGATAGCTAAATTAATAACTATGTAATATATTAAATTAAATAATTAAATGTTATTATATATTGTTTTTTGGTATAATGGGGTATTGCATGTAATGTAAGATAACTCATCATTTTGTGAAGTGTACGCTTAATATGGTGTTTTATAAAAGTACGACAAGAAAAAAAATTAATTTTATTATGAATTAGAAATATTGTAATATATTGGGGTTTTACATTCTCCCCTCCATTAATAAATTTCTTCCTTGTAATTTGAAATTGTAATTTGAAAACAAAAGCCTGATACTACAAAAATACCTTTGTGGAAACCCCATATAGGTAATAGGGTTAACAAAATATAATCATAATAACAGTGAAATGTAATTTTGATGTTCCCCAAAAAATCATCCTTTCGAATTAGAAACCATTAGTGTAAAGTAAAGATACATACATGGAGGAAAAATGTAAATATTAATAGAGACTGATTTTGGTAATTAATCAAAAACAAGTGAACATTCAATAGAAAATTTAGGATTTCAATGCCATTAATATATGACTATTTATAATATAATTGGTCAATTGATTTTTATCATGAGATATGTAATTATGATAACATATTTTTTTGGAAACATTTTCCTATAGTTGAGGGGTTATTTTACTATACAAAAAAATACTTGATAAAAAATACTTGATTCAATAAATTTAATCATTATGTTGTGCTCCGATCTATTTTCGATTTGTACTTAAAATTTTAACTGAAACTAAAAAGGGTAGAACAATGTATCCAATAAAAAATACTTTAACTTAAACCATAAAATACACAATTAAACATACTTTATTATAACCTTAAGACATGACTAAAATACTTTTATCCAAGTTCATTGTCTAAAAGGGTAGCTAAATTGAAAAAATTAGTCTTCACATCAGATTCCCCAATAACTTTAAGGTAGCTATTATTATCAAATACCTGATATTTTTTCACCTTGGAATCATTAATGATAACAATTATGCCACCAAAACCACAAATAATATGTACTTCAATGCAATACTAATATATCTCATGAATCATATAACCCTAAAACCATTGATTTAATAATTCTTGAATCAAAATAAAAAATAACCCTAACCATTCCACATCAGTCTCAAACCATTATCTACATATATAAATAATATTACTTAAAACCTCCTTAATTAATTTATCTTTTTTAGTCACTTCATTTTCAGTTTCATAACCATCACTTTTATAACCTTCATGACTCTAACCATTGACCAAAACTCAAGGAACAATACGTGAAACAATAATCATAGTTTTATATTCTGGAAAAATCATTTATATATTCCATAATTGATATTATCATCTAATCAATCGATAAGTTAATAGGATTAACCAAGTTTATCCATTACCAAATATAAAGTATTATATCCTCTACTTATACGTATCCTCAAATTTATTCATAACGTTGTGTGTTATAATCATTGATTTCTAAATCTAATTTTCAAGGTTGTTTCTAAACATCCTCTGATACAAAATTTAAACCCCCAAACATAGAAGCTTGGAGCTGATGTGTTATTTTAATACATTATCATTATTACAAGGAATCAAATCCCTATGGACCAATGATTTTAGCTATCAGGTAGAATATATTAAATACATGATCATTACATTACAATTTAAAATATAAAATGAAATATAGATAATTCTATGAGAACACTATTATTCTCAAAGATTAACCCTGCATATCAATCATAAAATACTTGAGGGAATGCTATGAAAATTAAACATAGTAAGGGGAACATCTCGTATGCTCATTATATATAAACAACATAGTGGAAGCTATCATAAAAATTAATAAACATTAAATGAAACGTATAAAACAAAAACACAATCATTTTAAATATTATATTCAGCATAATATTTAATGAATAAATCATAAAATTCCATTTAAAAATTCACATGGATATTATTCTAGTTGAATAATCACATTCAATAACAATAAAAAAACTCAAAAGGACGGAATGCATAATGTTGGGCATCATAACCACACTGTCAAGGCCTCATGCCAAGACCATAAATAACCATACCGTCAAGGACTTGTTGCTAGAAACTATTTTGTATCATGAGTTATACCGATTCATTTAGAGGATATAGTGGTCCCCACCTATCACTTACTAAGTCCAATGAATTCACATTTTGAATGGGGTAAAAGATAACCAATATAGACATTTGTATAAAAACTAGAATACAAAATGTCAGTACATTAACCATAAACCATGAATGGTTTCCAAATATCACACCCACTATCAAACATATCATAAAACCTTCAATATGTTATGTTATGTTTTATCATAATAAATCACCATCAATAATCATTAAATCCATCCACGTATGTATAAATTGATCAAAAATAATCTAATAAAATCAATAAAACTCTTTTATGGAAATGCCCCTTTTACATTAAATCATTTAAAAGCCATGCAATAATAAAAAAATATTTATTTTAAAATTACTTTGTATTATTGTAAGGGATGCTTCAAAATTTTGAGGCGTTATAACAGTGGAAAATAGCCACACGCACCATATATGTTAAAAAACATTCATTCCTTAATTTTTAGAATATGTCATAAAGTGTCATGTTTGGAAATTGATGGAATAATTTTTTAAAAAACTTATTATAAAAATATAAACATAGGTAAAAATGACTTTAAATTTTATTAATAATATTTTAAAATACATTATCAGGAATCAAGGAAAAGTATGATAAAGATGTTCTGGTAGATACTTATTAATAAACAACCTCGAATAAAAATGACATTGTGAAATCAACCCTTACCTGTACATTCAATTAGACGATGGTGCCGTAAAGTCCTATATTATAGTAAAAGAATGATATTACATTATACCAAAACCATATCTATTTTTATGATATCGAATATGATTCTATTATATTCTTTTGTTAATAAAATTTTAGTTCTACCATTAGATCAGGTGTTAATTGCTTCATTTTCCAATTCATGTTTTGACATGTTAGTCATGTTTGTTATGAAGAGGATGCATTTTATTCACATCAAAATGATATAAAGTTATTAATTATTATTTTTAATCATTATGTAAATTTAATAATCATGATAAATGGTTTACATTGAGAATGATTTTCATGACGTCGTGGAGACAGCATGTTGTACGTATTCACGAGCGATGATTTCATTTTGTGATGGTGAAATGGTATAGAATTGGATATTATATTAATATTAATTAATAATTATCATGTTATATCCATTATTTATATCCATTATACTAATAAAAATACCCATCCAAATGAATATCTATTGTATAAAAACTTTCACCATAGAGTGGAAATGGTATGTTTTACGTACGCACACATAAAGATATAGTTTTTAATAGAATAGTTAAAATAAATAAAATGGATGTCCATTAGTCCTGATAAAATTTCATAATTTATATAATAATTTAAATATTAATTTAGTTTAGAAACAACATAGTATTATTAATTAAAAGAATAAATGGAATTGAGTAGAATTGGAAAATCAATTACATGTTCGTTGAGTGTCTCTTTTTGAGTTTCACAAAAGGACTCCGTAGGATTTATTTAGTAATCATTGTGGCCAATGATATTAGTTTAGGAAATTTGGGAGAGAAAGAGTTTATGGTTTTTCCAAAATAATGGGATTTATAGGTGTGAATGAAAAAGAAGAAGATGAACCATTTTATAAAAGAGGTGAGAGGAACATTTGGATGATCTTAAAATATTAATTTATTATAAATTGATTTTAATTTTAAAATCTCTCCAATGTGATTAATAAATAGGAAAATATGAGTATGGGTAGAAATACTCTAATAAAATGTTATTTATACATGTTTATGTATTCAAAGAAACATTATATTTTGGGTGTAACCATTAGTTAAACAATTTAACTCTAACCATGTATTCTTACATATTTACACTAGAGGGTAAATATAGATACTTCAATATGCAAAAAGGACCCCAATTAGAGAATTTATGACATATATAACACTATAATAATTACTTTTACTAACCTTATAATTTTATGAATTTTCTACCATTTAATAAAATATTATTTATTTTAATGTATCAATTATGTCAATTAGAATAATATTCGTTATTTACATTTTTAGAAATATTTAACCAACAAGATAACATAGAAAATATACTTAAATTAAGTAACTAAAATGTCTATTTAAACTATAAAATTATTTTATGTCGTTATGTAAGTCATATTATATTTAATTTAATATTTTTAAAATAATTTAAATAATATTTCTATTATTAATATATTTTCTAAATCACTATTCCGCCATCATTGATGGTAATTATTTATTCTATAAGAAATAAAAAAAACTTATATTATGTAGTTAATTATTTTATATTTCCATTGAATATTTATAATCTTTTTTATCTCTAGAGCTATCAATATAAAAATTATTATACTTATAATAAATAAGAGTGTTACATTTTGTCACATTCATTAATTATAAAAATATTCATGTTATGTTCCTGGGAAAGTTTTCATTAAATGTTTAAATTTTGATAAATAAGTGATAAGAGTCTAATTTAGTCATAAAATAGGATTTTAAAAGGTGTTAGGGAAATTTTATATTATTAATTGTACAATTAATTACCTTACTTACCCGTAAGTGCAGCAATAAAAAATTTACTAATGTTATTATTCATAATGCCCCAAAATAAAAGGTCCATATTTACACAATTTTGACAAACTGATTCTAAATATTTAATCTATTTTTAAATTTCTAAATAAATATGTTTCATTAATTAATTTAAAAATAAATCTCTTTTCCAGAATGAAAAAAAAGATTATTAAAGTAAAAACAATACAAAAGATTAACATGCTTTTACAACTTGTATCTATGTAAAATTAATAAAAATGATCTAAACTATATTATATGATAAAAAATATTAATGTTATTCTTTAAACCCATTCAATATTATAATTTAATCACCACAATTATTTTGATCTAAATTGTTATTTTAAATTAAAATTTAGTATATTTTTACAATTCATCCAAACATAAAATTTATCAAAAAAATATAAAAATTTCATCCAAATTAATTATTTATATTAATCATTCAAATAAAATGTTTATTTTATGAAATTTAGTATATCAATGTATAATATATTTTTTTATAATGGGGTTTTTATTAAAAAGTGGAAAAACTGAATATTTTTTAAAATGTCACTTTTATCTGAAAATTTGATTTTTTTTCATATATAATTTATAATAAATACGTTATATTAATCATCAAATTATATGTAATGTGTTAAATGATAAATTTGGTTAATACTATTCATAACCGCTAATTTAACAGCGAGGTAATATATTATATTAAGTGGTAATTTTGTATTATATATTGTTGTTCGGTAAAACTGGTTCTTGCGTGTAATGTTTGACAACTAATTTGTTAGTGTTTCATTATATTAATATGTTATGGTGTAAAAATCATGCAAGAATCAAAATTAAATTTATTTTTAAATGAATATATTGTAATATATTAAGTTGTTATAGAATATTTGATAATCTCACCAATATCGTGTTTATTATTTCTAAATTCTCTAGAAAATGATCACCCATAAAAAATAATGGTGAATATGTTTTTAAAGTAATTGTGGAATGATTGCTTTAAAAAAAATTTCAATAATGAAAAGTAGAATCTTTTATACCCACCGGTGTAAATGCTATCTCATGAAGTAAAACCGTGCTTCAAGAATATTTTGACACTAGAATGATCCTTATGCGGTCTTGTAGTATAGAATAATTATCTTCACAATTAATATAATATTGTATATCATATGATAAATATTTTATATAAGGATACCTAGTACTCTGACATCGAGATGAATTGCTTTTCTTTAATATTAATTGTCCTTAATCTAAGGAACTAGTTAAACATCATAATGTTCACATGGAATAATGTGAAAACCAAATAAATCACATCCTCAGTCATCCAATTCAATTTGGACGTATTGAATGTATGTAAGTCATTGTAAAATAGGTTTACATCCAATTTATTCTTCATAATGTAGTTAAATGGAAATAACCAGAATATTTCATTACCACACAACCTATCCCAGAAACATCCCAAACAAACATAGATATTCTTAAGGAATATTTATCTCTCCCTATAAAACACCATAGATTTGGGAAATATATTTTTATACACCTATAAGATCCTAATTTAGAAAAAAAAATAGTAAATAAAAAGCTTAACAGAGTCAACTTGGCTGTCATTAACATCTCTATGGTAATGTAGGCTCATCTTTACATCTTATTATGATCAAAATGATACACCAATAGTGAAGTCAAATAATAGATTTTCAGAATAGGTAAAAACCAATCACTAAAAATATGTTTTATGCCTTATTATCATGGGTTACAAAAATTTAATGATTAGGATATTCATTAGTAAATATTCTATTATTATGGAAGAGATAATTTGAATCGTATAATATATATATGGTTGAACTGCAGTAATCTCATTAGAACCAATGTTGTCTCATATTCTATATTCATATATTTTCCACATTTATTTGTCGGATAATGAAACTAAATCCATGGTAGTTTTATACTTGGATGACGTGATTATTTTCACTTAACATTATATTGTGGTGTCTTCATAAAATACATATGACCTGAGAAAAATAAATGAAGTCAGTTATACCATGGAAAAAGGGATATCACATCCCTTATAAGATATTTTATATCTAGATTTATGTTTACTATAATATATTATCTCCGGAATGAAATGTCTCCTCCTAACCAGGTTATGAGGGATTATATATATTGTCACGAACCAAAATTCTTTCTTTTTTTATGACACAAATTCATATAATTTTCCTCTAAATATGGTTTTGGTGGTATTCTCAATAAATTAATTGAAAGAGTATATACACTCTCTTTTATTAAATTAGTTCATGTAGGTTCATGTGGCCCCCATTATCTACGAAACAATATCGCACATCACATCAACAGGTTATGGGACTACTTTCCATAAAAAATGAATAACTTTATAAAGATCACAATAAAGTTTCATCCCTACCAAATACAATAAAATTAATTTCATCAACCTCTAAATCAATTTCATGATGGAAAATATTATTTATTGATTTCAAAACAGGGTGTTTATATCATATGGATATATCCCCCATAAACATTTTTAGAGTTTGAGTGCATAATTTCTGTCCTAAACATATTATTCTAATGGTCTAAGGATATACCACAAAGAAGTCTGAACAATGGCTAATATCAGTATTGTAATTCCAAAAATAGTCACTACATTTTGTTTCCATCATACAATATTTAAAAAACATGGAAACAAGTGTTCATCATCTAAGTTGAAAATGTTTTATTTTGAATATATCATTCATTCTAACCACTTCTTCACATATTATATAATAGTTAATGTATATATTTAAGGCATTAAGAAGACTCTATCAAATATCCCTCAGAATTTAGTAGTTATGGAAAATAAATAATTTCTAGAAAATCTCATATAATCTTCATAAGTTTACCAACAATATCCTATGTTTCTTTATGAGAAACACCATATTCACCTCTCTATGGAAAAAAGGTGGCTTTGCCCATTTAGGAATAATTACCCTATCCTCAAGTTGAAAATTAGAATTAGCTATTGGTTGATGATAATTCATAAATTATTTATTATAAACCTCTGAATCATGACTTGAAAATATTGTGCACACTACATAAGCTAGAATCCTATCTGAATCAAGTCACCAGATATTATTTAAAGAGAAATTCATCAGTTATCATTCTTTCATGGGGGTTAGTGATAGAACTCCAAATTCCCATGATCCTTATGAATAATCCTCTAAATGTAAACCAAAATTAGAGAGTCCTTATTCTGAGTAGAATATGTATTATAATAGAGATTACTCCTATGATACCCTAGATGGGTTGTGTGTTACACCACCCACATATTTAATATTTCTTATGAAATAAATTGCACGATTTCACATTGATTCATGTATGTATTCATCCCATGACATTAAAATATGGCTTGTGAAAATGATATGTGATACTATAAAGTTTATAACTCCAAAAACCATGGTAGAATACATAATACTACATGTGCTTTCCTTATAATGAGATGTAAAATTGTATAAAATCAACATGACTATAATACATTATTCTAAATATTTATGGACTTCATCATATGATCCAAATTTTCTTTTCAGATCAATCTATTCATCATGAAAATAAATTGAATTCCATTATAATTATATTTTTCATTATATTAAATTTTTTATAATTTGACTTTGTAACATTATATTAAAAATAATGATATTGATTCCAGATTGATATACCTAAAAAAATCAAAATTTCCAAAATTTATGGCTTCTATCAAAAACAGAATTTGTTTGCCTATATTGAAATTTATATTGTATAATATTTCTATTTTTTGGACAAAACCCCAAAACAATTCTTCATTTTCTCTACATGATATATATATTTGAGTAAGGATGTCATATGATATTAATTACATTCAATTTTATTCTTAATAATTTAGGTTACTTAATGAATATAATAAGTTTTATCATGAATTTATCTACAGAAAAAAATTCATATAAACCTCATTATCCTCACACAAGAACTACACCCATGAGGGATCCTGCATCTATATTTTATTCCCATCATACAACCTGTATTAAGGAAAATTTGACCCCCATAGTCATACCCACATTATAAAAAACTACATAACATGCAGTCAAATATAAAAAAAACTTAAACTACATTGAGTGGCCTTCCTTTTATGTAATAACACTAATGAATGAGATCTCGATCCATTTTATAGTCATCATTGAATGACTTTAAACTCCATCTAGCCAACCATGACATAGAAATAATATCATATGAAATGAAATTTTTGTGACTCAATTATTATTTATGGGTGATACATAGATATTTCAAAATCTTCTATAACATTCATATTACATAATTATAATCACCCTTAACCACTTCTTCCAATGTGAGACCCAAACCTATGTACAAATTATTGTTATTTTTTCAATATGAAAATCCTAACTATAAGTTCCCTATAATTTAATCCCATTTTATACCGATGACCACAAAGTTTTCTCTTGTTTCTCACGTTTATCATGACTGTTATTATCTTAGATTTCCATGTGAATAAATAACATTATCACATTTGAAGTGAAATATATAAAATTAATATAATCCAATCCATATCAAATGATATTAATATACATGACATAAAATCTCTCATATATGACTCTAAAAATCATTTGACAGGGAATGATTTTATGATTCTTTCCCATAAACGATATCCAGTTCATTGTAAGATATTTTTTGTGCATAGATATTCATTTAGATAAACTGATCCCACTCAAGAACAATGTCTGGATCAATTCCTATTATTACAGTATACGTAGTGACATATGGAGTCTGATCACAATCCACAATTCAAAATATATCAGCAAAATTTAACTCTATTACACATATTAGTTTGATCTACATAGGATCCTTCATCTTATAATTCCTCATCTATAGTCCTATTCTATTATTGCCCATATTTAATAGTAACATGTATCTTAATTCTTATTAATATATTAGATATAATGTTCAGTTATTATATATCCAATAATAATCTTTGTTTCTTGTTTTACTAGAAATATAGTTTTTATTCAATCACATTTGGTTTCATATCATCAAATATCTCTAGTGTATAAAAATTTCTCTCATGTAACGTATTTATACTAACTATCTATTGATTTATTTTTATTCTTTTATGATACATAGTGAGAAATGGGTCCTTTATTTTAGAGCCAAGAACATGTCTTGGTCAAAACTCTATATGTCCTTATATTTTTATAGTGGGGTTTACCCCTTTTTTCACAATTAGGAATGTTTTTGGGTTTTGTGAATAAGAAAAACTAACCAATGGCTTCCATAATATTCATTTAAAAAATACATATTCAAATAAAATACCCCAACATTTGGGTGATTTTTCATAGATTTAAAACCTAACGGATGGACTATAAAATGATCCTACATTATTTTATATATATATCATGTTAATCTTATTGATAAATATATGTATGTACCAATAAAAATTACTAGACTATGTGGATTAGGTCGTCATCACATGAATTTAAACTCTATGAAATCTTGTTCCACGTCTCTAGACCTTACACAATAAAAAATTTAGTTCCCCCACACGTGACATAAAATTTCCGAACATCAATGTCCTCAACTCATTACCTTAAACCAGTGGACATATAATTCCCACATTAATGATCTTGAACTAGATGAATTTTTTTTTCATACCACATGATGTTTATCCGAACAAAATCTACGTCTTGTTTCATGACATTAAACTAAATACATCTAATTCCTTGTAAAATTATGTCATAATACATGCAAATTAAGTCATCATTGATTAATAATAAATAGAAAAACATGTGACTAATATCAAATGACCATAAAATACTCACTGTATCTCATGCATTATGACTAAAATATCCCTCATAAGGTCACAATCTGTTAGGAATGTGTCCTCACCAATCATTAGTGTGAATAAAATTATTCCCAAATAAAAACGTAGTTTTAGTTATAACCATAGGTTGTCTAACATAGAGTATTCCACACTAAAATGAGTTTTATAGATTTTATCATTTAACAGGGAATGAGTTTTTATTGAATTTTATATTTATCGAATAATAGAAAATAATTAAGAATGTGTCTAAAAAATAGATGATCATGGTGATCAGGTCATGGTGATATTACATTCTCTAATGATTCCGTGGTCCTAAAAATGGTTCAACATATTTCCTAAAAAATATAAAAAAATAAAATTTTCCCCATTGATTCACCAAACATAGTTTTTTCAGACATATAATATTGATATTTGTAATATTTTCACTACTCAGGATATCACTATTCATGTGTGGAAGAAAATCAATTAATCACTCCCATCCTTCTGTGTAAGTCCTTGAGAATGTTTTTGTGTTCCTAGATAGGCTATAAGATACCCAATTCTCTCATACATGTTCAAGAAATTTCTAAATTCTCTCCATATGACACATTTAACAGTTCTAAAATAAGCTGAACCAGATGGAGAGATGTGGTAAATTATAAATTTTTAAGTAATAATTACCATTTTCAAAACCTAAAATACAATTTTATTCAATATATAAAACATTCAATGAGACTAATATAAATATAAATATATAATTTTATTCATATTGGTATGAAGACTCAAGAGTTACAAAATGGTCTACTTCCCTTTTCTAATCACACAAAACATTACCCCTCCATTAAATAATATAAATTAATAAATTCAAAGGAGAGGTAATTGCAATGCTATGAATATTATAAAATAAAGGAAATAGCATTAGAAACATTTTCTTATCATGTTATCTTGAAAACCTACTCAAAATGATGATAACATGTAATGATTCAATGTTTTATAAATGGAAATTACCTTCCTATAATTATGTCGTATATTAATATTAATTTACAACACAAGGAACTATTATGTGCTTTTTGAACATTATACATTATATTATCACCCCTTTGATTTTAATTTCGTCAATCTGACAGAAACGGTTGTGATCAGTAAGATTTTTGGAGTCCAATGGAAAAAACATAATTTTTTGTGAATAGTAAGCTACCCTTATGAATAGTAACATACCCTTATGAGTATTAATATGACCATTATGAATATTAAATCCTCCAAATGAATATTAAACTCATCCATGAATGAATAAATATAATTTTTTCATCTTTTAAGTGATAATATAACCATAGTAAAAGTATTTGTATTTATGTATGTTATAAATATATGAATAAAATTAATTAAATAATTTAAAATAAATTGTATTTTTCTAAAAGTTGTTCATAAATTAACAATTCTATATCATTTAGTATTATGGTTTTTTATAAGACCATATGTATATTTTGAATAATTATAAAATCAGATGTAGTTCTAATATATGTATTTTTCATGTAAATTATGATTTTAATTATATATTTAATAAATCATATTTGAAAACTAATTTTTAAAAATGGTGTTTGTTTTTGGATTCTACATGTTAAAAAATGGTTATGGGGAATTTTTGGGAATTTTCTGAAATACATTATTTTTTGTGAATATTAAAATACATTAATTTACTGTATAAATAAATTATAATTTACTATTCCTAACATCATAAGGGATGTAAGAACCCAAATATCGAACTCAAATGCACTTATTACTAGTTATGGTCATTGAATATTCCCTATTTATGGCCTTGAGGGAAATTAATAAAGAAAGGACTTAACTATTATTAAAACCCTTATCTCCAATACTTTAAATTTCAACCCTCCTTATCTCTTCCCATTAATCCTCTCAAGCCTTGTTCCATACCTAAGGTCTACCCAAATATCTCCCCATTATCCTCCCCCACGTCTAAAAGAAATTGGCCTCCTCAAAAGACCAAATTATCTTCCCTTAAATGGATCTCAAAGGAGATAAACTGAAGAGGTAAATTCCACTTTCTGATTCTTTTATTTTCATTCATGTTTTTTTATTTTCCTATTTCTTTCATGAAATCACATAACTCAAATGGTATGATAAATACAGGAAAATATATGTATTGTAATTGTATTACTCAAATGGTATATTGTATCATTTTCTCTCCCTACCCCACCTTTTATTGTATAAATGAAAATACCTTCCGAGATGTGTCGATTTATCACATTCAAGGTCAATGGATTTTGAATTAGAATTACCATCTTCTAGAATATTTAAGAAGCCATATTAATTTCTGAAACAGATCATAATATATTTATATTATATTATGTGATGTTATGTAATCCCTTTTCACACATGATTTAAAATTATAATATAAAACAAGTTAATTAGTAGAAAAATCACCAAATTAATTCTAGTATTTATCAATAATGTTCTATATAATGATTCAGCATCAATACATGTATCCAAATAAAATTTACAACCATTGATCATTATTTTTGTTAAATAAAAAATATAAACCAATTCGAGACAACCATCTCCATTTTACATGATTCTCCATTCATGAAAATAACTAAACAGATTGTAATGACCAAGAAAACAAATGGACCAAAACAATGAAATTAAACAACATAACCTATCAAAAGGATCTCAAATGAACATAAAACGGTTATAATAAATATTTTAAATTTAAAATAGGTTCTATAATTATTAATTAAATAACCTAATTTTATTATTCAGGTCATTAATATCAAGAGAATAACATCATCGAACTAATGGTAAGGTATCCTCTCTATTTCACTTTTATTGAAGAATGTTCTCTATGTTATGACCTTTTATGTTCCATTACAAATGATATGGTATTACTCAAAACCTCCCCATTCTTCCATCATGATGTATAAGTTATATGAAACCCCTTTCTCTCTCATTATGCAATGTTATGTACATCTGATACCATGCCAATAATCCTTACAAGATTCTACCTGTACCTCATTTATTCCATCTAGTTGCCTTATCATTCTTATTACAAAAATATTTTTATCTTATATTTTTAAGTGAATCTTATAAATTGTTTTTAGATGTTATAAATTAATTTATCAATACCCTTTCATCATTCTCTTCTAGGGATATACCTATTTTTAAGTGATTCCCTCCTATATATTTCACGAAAAGAAAACCTGTTTTGAGGGAAATTCGCGAGTTCATACCTGATTGAAAGTGAAATCTATCTTATTCATTAATCCAAAATTTTATTTATAAAATTAATATTTTTATTATGAATTCCATATTTTTCACTTCTATTCATATATAATTGATTAATCCAATTTCAATTTTAACGGCTCTGTAGTCTTTTCCATAAAACCACAAAAATATGTTTTAATGCTAAAAATTAATAAATACATATCATACATGTTGTCACTTATACTTTACATCACTTAAATTGATACATGTATATTTTTCCTTAATAATTTCAATATATATTTTATTTTATTTTCATTCATGGATGCTTTTATGAAATTCCCCTCTGTTATTCTTTGTGACATGATTGTGGTAAAAAATTCATTCTAAGGTTAACCCTTATGTTAATGTTAGAGTGATTATGTATGATTCATTATATGGAAATCATATTCATGAAAATTTAATATTGGTGCACCCAGATAACAGTCCAATTTATTGGGAAAATTTTTGTCTGGTGAGATTCTACGTGAGATGGTCTTGGCATTTAGCATTGGCATGTCCTACCATGTGTTACGGTCTTGTTCGTTAGCCTTGGAATATGATATCGTGTGAAAAGGCCATGGAGGACAGCCTTGAATCATTCTAATGACATGTTTTATGTTACTGAAACGTTTTTATGACTCCATGTTTATATAATTCTATGTTTAAATGTTATGATTCCATATGTTACATTCCTTTTTATATCATCATTTCATGCCTTCTATCTAATGTGAAAATTCTTTTTTCTTATGGTTATACCCTTACTGGGAAATTTAGCTCATCCCAATTTTCATGTGTTCCCAATGGTACCCATATGTAGATTTTTTAGCATAATGGATGTTAGGAACTCAATATTAAGATTAAATAATGAAAATACTTATTTAGTTCTACGTTTTTATTTTTATGTACCTAGTCTTTCATGTCACTAGACTTTATGATCCTTGGTTTGTACACTGATTTATAATTATGCTTAAAATCATGTAATGTTATATTTAAAAGGATAGGGTCTTGATATTTGGTATTAGAGGATGGTCTAGTTATTTCTGGAGATCAGGAATAGATCACTTTAGTAAGAACCTTAAGGATGAGAATAAGTATAAGAAAATGCATTTACATTTTGGTATGTATATATTACGAGGTTTATCAGGAAATAAATCCATGTATGGATAAAAACAGTTAGATGTGGCTCTTTCATAGATGTATCTAGGGGTAAAATCCAAAACACCAATTTCACCTAGACTTGAATGGGAACTCGTTCATGATAACGGGCCTTTTTTCACTCTTGGTTTGTCAATTCCAGTGGATATTCTTTGATAAATTCACAATCTTAGTAAACACCATTATTAAGGGAATAAAAAATATCTCATAATAATAACCTATTAAAAAGATCAAGGTTTACCTAGATTAAAACCATGGTAATAACAAGTTAGGATATACTTCTCTTTTACATGTTTATCCTCTTATGTTCATGTTTACTTTTTATGCTCAATATCTAAGTATTCAAGGCCACTAATTGTACGTTATTTTTCTTAGTCAATGGAGGGAAATTCAACAACTCTTGAAAACAATTAATGCGATTAGGAATGTGATTATTTCCCTAATTATATGCCTGATATGATGGGAATGAGTACTCTAAAAATCTTGACAACACATTCTGAGGTGGCTTATGTTTTGAATAATAACATGAATCATGTGATACACCCTCATCCTCCAAAAAAAATTTAAGTTTCCTCTAAATACATCATGCGGAAAAAACCTCCCATGTTTAAGGGATCTTCTGATCCCCTCCTTGTAGAAAAATGTATTAAATCCATTGACATGATAGTCTTTGTCCTAATGTGCTCAAAGAAGTGAAATTTTCACTTGTGGTCTATCATTTAGATGCATATGTTGATCAGTGGTGGAAACTGATCAAGAATAAGAATCCATATGAAGAAATTGATTCCCTAGATTGGGATGAATTCAAAATAATGATTTTCAATAAATATTTTCTCTGAACCATCCATCTCGAGATTGAATGAGTGTTCCTCAGACGCATGCAGAATGAAGATAAGTCAATTGGGGCTTATGAAGAATACCTTACAAGGCATGAAAGGTACTCCTCTAGCATTATCATGAACACTGAAAGAAAGGTAGATCGTTTCTTTAGTGGACTAATACCGAGTCTACGAAATGTTATGGAGATTTTAGACTTCAACAGCTATGCAGAGATTGTCTCTTGTTCCCACAAGGTTGAAATATATACGAGAGACTCTAAATGGTATCATGGGCGTAGTGAAATGAGGAGGAAAATGGTGTCTCATTTGGGCAGTTTCGCAAATATGTTCAATGATGGGAAGAAACTCAATCATCCCATGTGTAAAAATTGTTGGATGAAAAATATTGAGAACATACTAAAGGGAACCAATAATTTCTTTAAATGTGTAATGTTGGGAAACATGGTTAAAAACTACTGACAAGATATGAATAATCTCACTAATGTGGAAGAATAATGGAAGGATTAGATCAATACTAAGCCAATAGTGTACTTCTACAACTTCAAGTAGCATTTTCATAATTCGAACAATTTCCCAACGTCGATGGTTTTTAGAGGAAATAAATAAAAACCTCCAAGAAAGCAATGATGGGATTATGATAAAAGTACTACTGAGGTGGAACTGGACAATGATGTGGTGACAGGTATGCTAGTTATTCATTAAATAAATGAGAATATACTATTTTATTCTAGTTATATGCATTCTTTCATATCATTCATGTTTAGTAGAACTATTCAAACACCACCTCAAAATTTAGAGGATAAGTTATCTTTGAGAAAAGTGGATGGTGAAATCATTACATCCATTCTTTATAAATCCTTCCAGATTATCTTTTATGCACTAAAACTCCCATAAAATCCCATCATACATTATTTAGTGGAGTAAAATTTTATCTTGGCCATGGATTAACTATATGGTTACAAGGACAAAATCAACAATCGATTAAGGGAGATCACTATTCATATCTCATAGAATACTCCAATTATATACAAGTGTAAGGAGGAAGATGAACCTCCGTTAGAATCATTGTCTAAAGTGTGGATACTAATTTCATATGAGAAAGAATTTCATGCACAAATGATTCATCCAAAGGAGGGAATTAGGCTTGAGGACATTCCCTTCATGATGGATTACATTGATGTATTATATGGGGAGTCTCTTGGTCATCCTCATGACCGATATGATGTTTTTTAAATTGATCGTACTACAAGATCTCTTCCTATATCAATGAGGCCTTATAGAATGGCCACTGTAGAGCTGGAAGTTCTAAAAAAGTAGTTACATGAGAATGTGGTCAAGGGTTTTATATGCCTAAGTGCTTCACCATGGGGTTCTTTAGTCCTCTTCATCACGAATAAGTATAAACCGATGATCCTATGCATTGATTATAATGATATCAATAAAATCATGATAAAAACAATTATACCATGCCACAAACAGTTGATATTTTTGATCAGCATCATGGGGCCGGTTATTTCTCTACTGTGGACCTTTGATTGATATATCACTAATTGAAGGTGTGTAAGAAAGATATTCTCAAAAATGACTTTCAAACAATGTATGGAAACTATGAGTTCATAGTGATTCCATTTGGACTAACTAATGATCTTGTAATTTTCATGGATTTAATGAAAATATTTTTTAGAGATAACCTTGAAAAATTTATTGTAGTATTTATCAATTATATTATGATATACTCTAAGAAAAAGGGGAAACATGATGATCATTGGAATACTGTGTTTCATATATTGAAATGTGATAAGCTATATGAAACGTATAGTAAATGTGAGTGCTAGATGGATAATGTTTTATTCTTTGGGCATGTTATCACCTACAATGGGATATCAGTAAACCCTACCAAGACAAAGGCAATGAAGAGTTTCCAAGGACAACATCTGTAATAGTGATCTGCAGTTTACTGAGTTTATCCATGTATTACTGACGATATTTGAATAACATTTCAGGTTTTTTAATCCCAATGATCCAGCTAATAAAGATGGTAGCAATGTTTTTCTTGACTCTATAATATGAAGGCTCCTTTAAAAAGTTGAAAGGGAGTCTTATCACAACGCTAGTACTCACACTCATTTCCAGTAGAGAACTCTTTGTGGTTTACAAAGATTATTTAATGATATTATTAAGCTGAGTTCTAACAAAAAATGATAAAGTGATATCCTACATGTCAAGGAAGCTAAAAATACATTAGAAAAACTATCCTACATATGATCTAGAGTTGGATGTTTTTATCTTTGCGTTAAAAATATGGCAGCATTATCTTTATGTGGAGAAGTGTGAGATATATACTGATCAAAAGAGTCGCAAATATATATTCATAGAAAAATATCTTAATATGTGCCCACAAATATGGATAGTGATAATCAAGGATTATGACTACACAATCAACTACAATCTCTGTAAGGAAATCAAGGTGGCATATGCTCTATGTAGAAAGGATTTTACATCGGTATAAATTTTGACAATTTAAAAGGATCTGATTTTCTTAGATTTGTAGTGGATGGGAATGTGAATAATTAAGGGAGGAACATCAGCAATCCATTCTGAAGTTATTTCTCAACCATCCCTCATGGTGAAAATAAATGATTCTCATATAAAAGATGTGGAAATTTAGAAAATAGTGGATTCCATTAAAAAAGGGAAATCATATGATTTCAAGATTGATGAGGAAGGTGTTTCATGATTTGGGACATTATTATGTGTACCATATGATCGAGAGATAATGAATGAGCCTATGAATGATGCACAAATCTCGAACTTCCCTATCCACCAAGTGATCAGAATGATGTATGGAGAACTCTGAGGGAACTTTTGGTGGGACAATATAATGAAGGATATTGCTGAGTATACATGAATGTTCATAGTATGCCAACAAGTGAAGGCTGAAAGAAAATTTTATAATGGGATGATGAAACAAATACCCATACCAATATGGAATTGGGTGAACATCACCATGGAATTTTTCACAGGACTTCCTTGGAAATCAAGAGGAAACTATGCTATATGGGCCATTGTGGATTGTCTTATAAAGACTGGTCACTTTATCACAAACCTTGTACAAAATTCCATATTTGGTATATCCTCTTTCATTAAACTCAATTTTTCATATAAAAGTAGAGGTAAATAATGTAAAAGTATTAATCTCAACACATTTTATCACAAAATACATAAATAAATTGTTGATGATACATTTTCTTGATTCGATTCTTGTTAAGATCACTATAATCAAAAAAATTCACAAAAATACATATTTATTTTTAACAAAATGACTAGTTTCACCGCAGTATTACACACATTTAAAAAAGAATTCCATGTCAATGTTCTCATAGAGTTTCTTATTCAATTCATAAAACTCAATAGGGTTCATTCTATAGTCAGAATTTTAAAATGGTACGGAACTTGGTAAATGTTCAATTTACAACTCGACATTAATTTTTGTGGATGGGTAGGAAAAACCTATGAAAACAACTTAAAAAATTTCTATATATTATGCATTTAATTAATGAATTTTTTAACCAACCAAATTATATAATATCCACATATAAATGGGAGTTAAATTCCATAAAATAGTTATAATTTCCAAATAAAGTTTAATAATTTTAATTACAAAGATAGATGATCAATAGTTGGTTTATATTATAAAATTTATCTTAAATTCAGTAAAATTGGTTGTTGGATTTTTATAGAGAAATCCAATCCATTCTTTTGAAAGCATCAAATTCAACAAGAGGAAGAATAGAAAGACATTCTAGAAGAATATTTACACTATCTACAACTAAATAGGAATTATACACTTGAGATGTGATCATCATACCATAAGTGGTTTTTAGAAGTGATTCTACATTTAATTGATTTGTTGAAATATTGATACCCTTAAAAATCATCAAATATGAATGAATTTTTATATCTGGAGTTAAATAAGACATTATATGTTCTAGAGTGGATGGTATGTATACATATCCCTGAATCATTACTGCACCCATCATTCGAAATAGTGATATAATGGTATTTACCATTTTCTCATGGATTAAGAGGTTGGTGATGTTGATCATCGTCATTAACCTCTATAATTGGGAACTGTTTAGAATAGTTCCCATTATCCTTTTATTTGAAACACCTCTGTTTTTGTGGTCCATTTTTTGTAACACTCTCTACATTGACATTGTTATCTAATTTATTCATATCATGTTTATAATAAATTTATGTAATATCATCACTTATACATTAAATAACATAATATTCCAGTTAATACAATTCCAACTATTCTTCTTCCCATAATTGTTTTATATAGGAATGATCATCTTCATCTCTCCATTGTTCTTAGATTTTATGGTTAAGTAATTTTTTTCCCCTTCATAAAAACAAGAGAGTGATATGAAACTCCAACCTCAATTTCCACCTTAATTGTACTTCGGTCAATCAATTCCTATTCTAAAGTATCTTATAGAAAAATCAGATGGGATAGTTGGTCTAAACATATTGATGAAATGATAGAACATACATTCTGGTTTGTTGATAATAGTAGAATCATACCTCACAAGTCCTATAAACGTTTTATCATAGGTACCAATAGATTCATCATTATCTCGATTTATCTCAAGGAACTATTTCACTATATTTTTATATATAATATGAGGAATTTTGTAATTGAAAAATAATTTATTAAAATAATCCAAAGCCATAGATTCTATTTCATAATGTTTAATAACATTATGTAGAAGATTCCATCATTGATCCATTTCAATTTTCAAATAGTAGAAATCCAAAATGAATTTTTCATGTTCAAAACACTAGATAATGGAAACTATCTTTTTAGTGGTTATAATCCAGTATTCAATGACTATTGGATAAATATACTCGTCTATAATTTGGTTGGAAATACAACAAGATTATTATCTTCAGAAAGTTGTGTAATCATAAAAATGAAATTATTCATCCCATATCCAATAACATTTAGATTCTCAAGAGAATAGAGATGTAATTTTATGTCTCACTCATCATTAAAATGGTTACTTTGACTTCCATACATTCATTAAACTATGTATCATAGTGTAAGAAAAATAATCTTGTTGGTGAACCACATAATCATGATTAATCAATAATAGGGGTATAAATATAGGACACTTATTTAATATGTTAAATATTATTCTCATAATAAGACATTAATAGACATCATTTATTCAAATCCTTCCTGATTATTCCTAAACAGTATGTAAATATCAAAATAATATCACTCAGGTGTCCCAATAAAGGTGTGAATTAAGGTTCATTGTCATTCATCAGGTAACGATCCATTCTATGTCAATGTAACCATTTCAGAGTACTACGCCAAGGTAATATTTTCTAGAACCAAATTGACTTAATGTACCTTGAAAAAGATTTATTTTCTAGTGATAAACTCACTCCATCCTTTACCAAAATTAACTGACATTTTCCTACACTTTTAATAATCATTATACTTATCCTTAGAGGCATTTCCATAAGAATATCGCTATTATTTTGTTACAATAATTAGTAAATAATAACTGAAAATATTATCTAATAACAACATTATAGACCCTAACAAATCATATATATATATATATATTACATGATTTTTTATGAATATTCATTATATTACAAAAACACATTCCTAATAACCAAAATATTGTCGTGTATTTGGAAACATGGAAATAAAAATGATGTGTTTAATAGAAAAAATATGCCATCTCCCATTATGATCTTTATAATTGGAAACCTTCTTTAAAATATCATACATTATAATTTTTTTATATCCTAATGAATGGAAACAATAGAATGGGTGAGATTATATTATTAGTGAGGGTAAACAAGGGAGATAATTAAGCATAAAATGAAAACATGTACATGAGAACATGAGAATGACATTTAAATACCATACACTACACTTCAAATATCAAAATCTTGAATCATGGAATACATATTGGTAGCTTATAGGACATGAATCATAATGGAATCAATGGAACAATCCTTTAATGATTATCATTATCATATGACTTATATTTTTATCATACACTTAAGTATAAGAAATAATTTCCATAATATTCAAGGATAACATCCATGTTTATCATAGTGGATTTGATTCACTCCTCAAACTATCCTAGTAGTCACGAATCACTACCAAGACCATCATAGAGGAAATAATTTCTTACTTATTTGGGTTGAATCACCATTATATCTATTTCTATCTCATGAGACATAACTTTTTACATCATTCATTATATATATATATATATATATATTTCCTTCCTATCACATAATTAGAATAAAAAATATTTAAGGAAAATTATCATAAAATATAAATCAAATAATAACACATGAAATTAAATGGTTTTCATTAACATTTAATCATATAATAACCTATGGAAAGTTCATTGGTTTCATATTAAATTCATCATTTCCTCATATCATAAAACCAGAAAATGATTTTTTTCATAATAATTTTATCATTGTTTAATCCAAGGAAAAACAATAAATTTTCATAATAATTTTATCATGGTATTAATTTTAGAAGGGAAACCAGTCTAATAATCATATATTCATAAAAATCCATTAATATAAAGAATAAGAATATCATCATTGGTTCTAATCCCCCTTAAAATATGGTTAACATAAATGGATAACATTTTTGAAATGAAAATTATTTTAAAAAATAACGTAAAACATTTATTACAGAAAATAGATATTCCTCGTTGAAGAAAACACATTTTAAGAAAAATAAAAACAATTTGAAAATACATTTAGTATAAAATAAAAAATAAATCTTTAAATGGATTGTTTTATGAAATGATTTTTCCTGATTTAGATGAATTCTATTCATTCTGTACATTTCCAAAAAAAATTCTTATCAAATTTTTTGAAATAGTAAACATGAATGGAATGGAAAATGTCATGAATAATGCATAATTTTTTTTATAAAATGTCAAAAATGGGTAAAAAATCTTTTAATAATAATAGAATAATATTTAATCATTTTTATAAAAAAATTTTAAACATGTTTCTAAATGAAAACTGATTTCCGAGTGAAGAAAAAAATAATGACAAATTTTCGTAAAAATATCAAATTAATTATTATAACTAAAAAAAATTGTAAAATGATATGGTTAATATCATTATTAACTAAATGATATGGTATTTCATGGGTTTACTAAATAATGGACCTTAATATTTTTTCATCAGAAACATATTAACAAAAATTACTAATAAACAATGATATTGTAAAATGAAATTATTACCACATTGGAAACCATAAAACTAAGGGCCATGAAAGAACATAAATAAATTAAAAATAAAATATCATGTGGATAAATCAATTCGTATTACTACATTTCAATGATTATGTATATACAAGTCATTATGGAATATTGGTTCACAGCATAACATATGTCTCAATTAAAAACAATTGAGGCAAAAATTCATTACCTTAAGTCTTGACTTCCATCATAGACATTGAATAATAATTTTTAATAAATATAATTTTATTTAAAATCTATAAAATAATAATATTTATATATATCAAATTTTATATTATTTTATTAAGACCGTTTATGAACCATTTAGTAACAATTCCATATAAATATTATGTTTCAGGTAATTACCACATTGTTTTTTATATGTGATTTGATTTTGTAATGTTGATCATATTAATTAGATCAAGATTTAATAATATCCATAATTTTAACCCTTATATATATACCTTTTATATTTTATACAAATTTATTTATATTAATACATAAAATTTAGTGATTGAAAATGAAATACACCCTTCATGGAGAGGGTTGGTCGTACATAACCATGAATGTTATATCAATTTTTATTACTGGTTGGATGAAATAATTGTGGATGATATATTATCATCTCATTATGTTTTTTATCTCAAATTTATCAAATAATTTTTATAATCCCATCCTTATAACCATTCCTGTAAAGCGTTCATAAATCACATCGATTTGAGAGGCGGTAGTCTTCCATACACATGAACGACATTATCGTATTTCCAGAAACATGTAAGTATGAAGGTATGTGTGATTTATAATTCCATAAGTGTAATAATATAATATCCATAATATCTATATAATAAATCAAACAATATTTTCAACCCTGGGATGTGGTAATTAATAAATAAATGAGATTTTTTCATGAAGTCTTTGTCTTTCGTGAACAAAAAAGATGATCTCATAACCCATTTTATGGAAGTGTAGATTATTCTATGTCATGGAAATTTCCTAACTGTATATTATTATATTTAAGATACTACGGTTAGTATATCATCATTTTTTAATAGTAATTTAATGTGTTGGAAGATAAAATAAATTAAATAATTCATATTTTTGAACGTCGCCTCTCCTTTGGGTATCCTCTTTATGTTATCACAAATAGAATTCATAGGATTGATTATTGACATAAATAAGGATTATAGGATGAGATTATGGATTTTGTGTATTATTTGGGGCAGGTATTGGCTTATCCAAATAGATTTTATCATTTTAATAATATAAGACATGGGTGGGATTTCATTAGTGAGGTGAGTGGTATAAAATTAGTTTTTAAAACAAAAAGTTATACCAAAATATTTATCATACATAAAGTATCCAAAATGGAAATTATCATTCTTATAAGTGATACAATATAAATATATCCATACATTTGGTTTTTTAAGAGTTATATGTTATTTTTAACAATAATATTTTAGTTTAACCTCCCCTATAAAACCATTTTTTTCCTTTACTATGGTAAAATAGTTTTTGATTTTTTATATTAATTTTGGAAATGAAATTTATGTTGAAATTATTAGATAATTTAATTTGTTTTGATTGAAAATATAGAATCAATTTTTCCAAATTAAATTCATAGAATTGGAAATTTTAATTTAATAGTAATGCTGGAGACTTCATGTTAAATGGGGCTTTTAAATAGAAATTGTTCAAATGATCATAATATTTTTATATCAATATTCAATAAGAAATTAATTAAAATTTATTAAATTGGATTAAATGATTTTTAGTTTATATTTTTTTACTATAAAACCAATTTAATGTATAATTTAACTTTATAAATAAATTAAACGTGATGGCTTATTTCTGTAAAAATTAAATATTTTTATGTATTCATCAAAAAATGAATCTTTTTAGAAAAGTCCCAAAAATAAACCCTATGATAATTTTTTCCTGGTTATTTACAAAATAAATTTAATTTTATCAAATAAATTTTCTTATAGTGTTATTAATTAATTTCATTGATATTAAAAAACATAATTTGAGAAATAAATTCTTCTTGAAACATGTAAATACTTTAGATAACACTAATTACCATTTTAATTTAAATTCAAAAAGTTTTATTGCTATTCATATTTCTATGTTTAATAGCGTAGTTTAAATGGTCACATTTAAATAACTATATTAATAATATAATGTGGTGTTTTATATCTTATTTTTGTGTTTAAAGCAGGCTATCCTGGTATTATGTTTAACCCAAGCATGACTCGATGTTGCATGTAACACAATACATCAAAGGAATTTAATTAAGTTGAATAAAAATCTTGAAAACAAGGGGTATTGATGTTATTTATACAAGGACACTAGCATATGGGTTCCAAACAGTCATATACATGCACAACTCATACTTTCATAGTTGTTATGAAATATTTCATTCCTTTTTCTTAGGTTTAATAATAATTTTTTTATGCAATCATTAATGATATCATCATAATTATTAGTTATTGAGTAGTTTCATAGTAGATTCAAATTATAATCCCCACTCAAATATATATTATCACATATTTCATGAAATTTATGTCAATGACACAAGATTAAATACCATATGAAAAAGTTCTTATCACATGACGTTAAAATACACCGGATGGTCTTGCCACACAATGTTTTACTATATAATTCAAACTATAAGGATAATATGATGATCCATATTTCTGGTTGTCAGTAAATTTAGCATGAGAAAATCATCACACTATTTGGATAGAAGGAAAGAATTAGGTCTTCATTGATTGTTCTACCAATAATCTCCTACTCAACATATCCAAGACTACAATGAACTAGGAGTTCAACCCTCTCTCACCATTGTGTTCTCTGAATGATCGGATGTCTCCTCTTCCCCTAGCTTCTCTTATGGTCATGGGGTGCATTGGATGCCACAATGGCTGGGCCTCAATCTCAACACAGACAGTTCATGTTTCTTGGGAGTTATTCATGGGGGTGGTGTGGTGTGTCACTCGTCTGGGTATATCATCTTCGTCTTCTAAGTGTTCTTTGGAAATTGTTATTCCCTTCAATATTAAGGTATGGCCTTTTAGATTAGTCTGATACAATTCATGCACACAAAAATTGTCAACGAGGCTCTTGATATAGACTCTCTAATTCTCTATGACTCTATCGATTGGATGAGAACCCCTCAATGGTCTATCACATATATCATTCCTAGAATCATAAGAAAGACCCCCCAGATTGAAATCACACACACTTGGAGTGAAGGAAATCATGTGTGGACCACCTCTCCTCCTCAATAGATCTTAGCATCGGTATCATGTGTTTTTCTCTCATTAACTCATTTCAACCAAATGCAATGAATGTTTTAATGGGTGATTCTCTAGGGTTTCACCATTATAGGCCCACATATCTGGCTCTATGATGTATGCTCTCCTATTTTTTGTAAATGATGATGACGGCGAATTCAATGTTTCATGACTTTAAACTACATAGAAATGGTAATGGACACATATCCATAAAAAGAACAACTAAACTATTTCTCATATGAACATAAAAGGAATGATGTGTCCCATTATTCACCACTAAACTATGTTTCTTCTTATTCCTTTTACATGTATACTAACAATTAACTTTTTATAGATTTGGTCCCAATATTGTGACCATCTTCAACCTCTCTCAATATAAGTAGTCTCTAAATATAAAGAATATGTGGATTTAAAATTGAGAAACATAATTTATAAAATAAATAAATGGAAAGGCTCTTACACATATAGAGAGTATCACTGATGGGAAAACATTGATTCACTTTTATGTTGAAATTAATGAAAAATTATTGATATATGTAGATATTAAAATTAATAAATATTTGTAATCGCTCTCTTACTAAGTGGTTATAAATCATTCACTTGTATTTTGGATGGATTCATGAATTTTACATAAATATATAAGAGAGCCCCATATCATATAATAATTTTTCATAAATGGATGAGTTGATCCCGACCTCTAATCCTCATGAATAAATATTTATTATAAAGAATCACTAGTATAAAATCCAATTAATAGCCTAAATTTGGGATTTTTTTCAAAAATTAATATCATGCAAACCTATCACAAACATAGAAGTGTCTGGGAAAGTATATATTTGTAAAAAGATTAAACCTAATGTGAAATATATATGACATCTAAATAATTGAGTTTTAATGGGAATCATTCATTTTTCTTCCCTTATATGCACAATTCCATTGGAAACAACAGCCTTATAATTTTTTTATCCCTAGTGGATCTTTCAGTATTCAAGAAATTACCTTACTAATAGATATGTAAGGATATTTTTTTATCAACATTCATTTGTTTTTTTAAGAGGGGTACATTGAGTTAAATAATATTGGCGATTTTTGAACATTTCATTAATATAAATTATACCCCACCAAATTGGAAAAATTATTATCTGGAATAATATATTTCTTTTTGAGAAACGTTCATTCCATTTTGTCATGAGTGCATAAGAATTCCATCAAAATCCCTTTTCCCCTATATTCTTTTGATCCAATAAATATTACTATGGTTATAGTAGATAAGAAAATCTCACGAAAACAATACCTCATATTTTAACACCTCTATTGAAATATCGATTCTATGTCTTATCCTTTTCCACTAGGCCCTTGAAATTATAGAAAACCTCTCGTTATATTTCCCATTATTCCATAATAGAAGAACTTAATATAAACATTCCTATGATAGTATTCTATCATAGATTTAGATGGAATTTTTTTCATCCAAAATAACTACATATTTCTATATGTTTTTAAATAACTTATATTTAGTTCCATGTGTAACATCCTGTCTCAGGTTCCATGCCCTTGTTACCCAAGCCAGTTCACCACAATACCTCATGTGCACATCCCCACACACTAGAGGATTTCGACTAGTAGAGATAGAAGAATATTAGTCATGTGGATATTATACCCTATTTTAGTAGAGTGATATAGAAATATAAAAATAATAAACAATAATTTAATAATATTTATCAATAAACAGAACATTACTAAGATCACAAGATGAAAAAACTGGTTTCAAAATACCAAATCCATACAATATATATGCAATCCTTATGTACGTGTGAAGCTTCTAAAATGAAAATCAAATACAAAGACACAAAAAAATCCCATGTGGGAATCGAAACTTGTCTGGTGCCCTTATCTATGATCAATCACCAATCATCCTTCTAACACAATTAATTTTCCTTAATCCTATCTGGAAAACAAAAAGTCTACTCAAGTACCGAACAGGAATCCCAAGTAGCGTGTGAGCACAACTCTGTATTCCACCACCAAAGGTGCCTAAAATAATATCCAGTTAATTACATTGTATGTATTTGTATGAACAAGTAATTACTATTCATAAGTAAACCGTTATAACATTATCAATTATTCATTATCTGACCACATAAGCATCTAGCTTCCCAAGGACATGTGAAACTTCATACATGATTCAGCCTTTGCAAGAATCACAATCATTCATGTAAAAAATTCAAAATTAATTTAATAAATGGTATTTCATTATCCATTTCATTTA
Source organism: Viscum album (assembly GCA_963277665.1). NCBI lineage: Eukaryota > Viridiplantae > Streptophyta > Magnoliopsida > Santalales > Viscaceae > Viscum > Viscum album. The sequence continues at coordinate 835,065,085 of OY728143.1, read as the reverse complement.
AATTCCCAAACACAGTTACTGGAAACACAATCCATTGATAGTATTATAGTCATAGAACAACAGGTAGAGCACCCTGTGGGTATTTGGAACATCTATATGTGTCCCACTCTCCATGGGTATTTGGTGAATCAGTCCACAACCCATATAATTTTCACATGGGTTAACATTCTCATTAAATGGGTATTTTTAGCGTGAGCCTATAATCAACACTCATATATCAATCAATCACAAAATATAAAAAATATATTATATACCTAATTATCACTTTATTCACTAAATCATATTATCATTATTAATTGGAATTATTCCTATTATGACAATAACTCTCGTTAATTTATTTGATGTTATCTAATAATATTCATTAATTAATTATTTCTGCATTTAATTAACCACATCTACCATATAAATTATTTTAAAAATTAATTAATCCTAATCATTCCATTAATTTATTTTTCTATTAATTAAACACATTCATATCATTAATTTACTTCCAAAACTTAAAAATCACATTAATTACATTTGAAAAATGTCACATCCCAATAATTAATTCCACAATTAATTATCTCAATTCATAAAATCAATATCTCATAATTATTTCACAATTAATTATCTCACTGAAAATTTCCAATTTCTTGTAATTAAATCCATGATTATTTATCCTCAATTCCATAATTTTACAATTACATTATTATTTATTTCTAATATAAATTATTTCCATTATGAAATTTAATTACTAAAAAATATAGAAATTTATCAAATATGATATACATAGTCAAAATCATGATTATGTGATTTGAATATTAGACCCCCTACATTGAATCATCGACTAATTACCACCCAGTGTAAAACACCATAATTGAGCATCACAATGATGTAGATTAGTAACTTGATTGAAATCTTTAAATGAAAATTTACAAAACAAGATATCATATATCAATATATTGACCAAGAATCCAAGATATAGATTCATAAAATATTGAAAACATCTCACCTAAATAATTATACAAGAAATTAGGATGAATGTGAAAGCAACGAGATAGGATCCACTTACCTGGAGGGATGGAGATCATTTAAAATAGTTTCAAATCATAAATAAATTTTTTTTTAATGCATCTGATCCATTTGGAAAGCTCCAAATAATTAAAGTTGACCAAGGGTAGAGTGGGGTAGATTTGGGATTAAATTGGGAGTTAGAGTAATTTGAAAACTAGTTTTCAAGGTTAATTATTTCTCATGCATAGTTTGTTGGTCAGGGGTCATGGTATTCCATATGAATGTGCCTAAATTATGCACCTCATTTATAGGGGTGCGTGATTACTCCTTTAAGATCACACTATTTTCCAAGACTATGAACAAATCATGTATTTCCCGTCTACATAGGATTTCATGATTTGATGTTCTGTGAAAAATGGTTTTCCCAAACCATGAATCAACTATTCACTGCCCCTTTTTCAAAAAAAAATCGAAATTTTCACCCAAATGCACCACAAGGTAAAACAAAAATGAAAAATAATCAAATTACTAAAAAATATTAATTGAAAACTGGTCTAGCACTTCTCCTAAAAATGTCAAGATCCTATAATCTTTCCACCTTATAACATCTCATCATTAATTTTCACTCCCAAGCATCTAAAATATTTTTCATTGAAAATATTGGATCATCGAGCCCTCATATCGTCTTCCCTTTAACATGTCTCCTCCTACACATGTCTATGTTTCGACAATAAGTGAAATATGGAATGGTAATTTCCTAAAACACTTTTTCACATTGATCTAACACATGTTTCAAATGCTCCCTAAAGGACACATCTATCTCAAACTCAACATTATCCATGTCGATCACATGATAAGGGTCATATTGATACCATCATATTTGTGATTCTTTAAAGATTTTGTATCCTTACCCATAGATATTTACGATTACACTTCTTTTTCATGTTCATCATGTTTGTCACTTTGAGCTTTTCTTACACCCATATTCGTGATTTCACCATTTAATGACCCCACCACTTTCCTAGACATATTATTATAACTGAATAAATTTATCATGTGTATAGAAATTTCATTATTTGATTTTTTTAGTCAATACCATTCCACTTATTATCGGTATTATGATTATGATTATTTAATGAAATCACATTTAATTTCATAAAATTAGTGAAATTATTTCCAATCATATTAGTAACCACATTAATCTGTATTTCATTCACAATCTTCATATTTTTCACAGATATATTTATATAATTGAAATTGATATCATAAAACTCCGTATTCATTCTCAAATCTATGTTTTATTTTTTCCCCACACTTAATTTTGTATTATGTGGAAAGCTAACACTCTTTGATATCTTAATTTATTATCACCATCAATGCATACAACAACACATGCTAAATAAAAATCCTTTGTTTTCCCATTATTGTTTTTTAATGAATTAATAGATGCACAAACAGTAGAACTCATACATTACTTTTGATATTTTTTGGTGTCCTAAATTGAAATCACCCATTTTAAAAAAACTATTCAATTATATGGAATGCCATCATAGATATTCTTTTTTATTATATTCATTCACTTAAACATTTCACCAAATAAATATAATGGTGTAATATAAAGAAAGTATTATTACCTCATAGATAAATTCATAAAAAAACAAAAATATCAGCAATATTTTTATACAACTTATTTCTCCACTATGGTCCTTATTAATATGTTTCCTGAGGGGGTGGTTATTAATATTATGAAACTAGATCCAATTTTATTAAATAAATCGTAATATTTTACCCACTGGATGACCATTTCCTAAAATATAATGAGAAACCCTAATTTTCATTAATTTAATGGTATTATAACTAATTATATTATTATCTTATCATTAATATGATTATATCAATGTTCTCTAAAACCAAATACATTGATTTTACTCCTACAAAATCGAAGTATAGAATCCACACTGTACTTGAGAATTTTACATTGTTTACTATCATTAGAATATTCCATATATGAAACAATGAAAATGTGATAATTCACTATAATTTACTAAATTGATTCTTGTGGAACTTTTTTATAGTGGAATCCTTATCACCCATGTTTCATTACTAAATCCTAGGTTAGTTCCCCATATTAGATTTATAGATCCCTAAAAACAACCAATATTCACCATATTTTCCCTATCTCTTGGGTCAATTCTCAAGGAGGGGACTCTCTTTTCCACGTAAGAAAATGAATGATATCACCGTCTCTTTACTGTTGCACTATGTATGTTATGTTATTTTTCATCTCCACACATTCATTTCAAAGATTTAGTGTGAAATTCTTCATAGATGTATCTTTACATACCTCATGATAATAATTTTGAATTTATATAATAATTTATTCATTTCATATGGTCTTCATTGAGTGGAAACTCAATTACTCTATTTCTCATTTATTAAGTATTCTCAATACGATCTTTAACGAAACATCTTATTTTTTTAATTATAGTGTTGTAAGTCCCTATAAAAGTTCATTTTCACATCATTTCATTCATAAAACAACATCCCTTGTAAAATAAAAAGGGTCTAATAAAAATTTTGTTGATAACACTAAGTAGTTCTCACAAGTAATTCATGAATCATAGTTCATTGTGCTACACCATTCACATGACTTTACATTTTATAATGTAAATATTTTTTATATCTTAAGAATCTTCATATATTAAATTTCTCTTATTCATTTTGGGATCTAGTTACTATAGGAAAATAATAAACCTTAGTAAAATTACCTGAATCAATGTTCTCAAAATACATTTTTAGGAAGTCATGATACCTTCTATTATCTATAAAACTATATTTTTTTTGTTAAATCACCAGTTCATGTTAATTTTTTTAAATTTACATTATGAAATTTACTCATTTAATGGGATTTACCTTTTAGTATTTTCATTGTTAACTAATGTAAACATATTCATTCAGGATTCATTTTATTCCATTGAAAAATAATAAATTCATGGTACATATTTCTTCGGAAAAAATTTTAAAACCATAAATTCCTCCCATTAATATACCATTATGAATTTTTTCAGAATTTATAGTCTTAAAACATCATCATGAATAGTAACTACTACAAAAAATCCCTTTTAAAGTGATGGTAATTATAAGGGATAGAAAAAAGTGCTGATAAATGGAATCATTATCATAACTACATAATGAAATATAAATTTATCCCTCTATCTGCACCTTTTTTAACACTCATAAAAGGACCCGTTATTAGCACTCTATTTCTACAGCTCATAAATAAATCCTTTATCATTGACTTTTTAGCTCTGATAATGCTCCTAATAAATAATGTGAAATAATTAAATAAATGAAAAATAAATATTTCATTTATTAATAAAATATTACAAATTTTATTAATTTTGAAATTATTGAAAAAATTTATTATATTGTTTATATTATATATGTCATGAACCAAATTTGGTCGCCACCAATACAAGCACCAAACCCAGCCCATTATAAGACAATAAGGTCATTCCCTATCCCCACGGGATGCCACAAGTTCCTGGGGAACATTAATTTATTTTTGGACATGATTAACTTGAGTATGAAAGCATAAAACATTAAAATCAATCCATAATATAAATATGAAATTTTCTAGCCAAACAAGACTTAAGAAAAACCAGAAATAGATAAAATGGTTTGAAGACAATAAAAGTGGTCCAAATACAAATAAAGATGTTAGAAATACATCCCCACAGACTCCACACGACTAGGGGTCATTGCCCACAAGCTGTCTTCATAACTCCGCCCCAAGGATAGGGACTAACACCCTGAACTGCCATGACCCTTAGCATTCCCTTATGCTGAGTCAAGTAAACTAATGTCTACTTACACCCAAGGGGTGTATGTAGGGTGTTAGAATAAGGAAAATATGATACCACCCAATTATTCCAAATAGAATGAAATACAATTTCAAAAAGAAAGTAGTTAAAATACAGAAAGAAAACAAGTCATAAAATTCAAGAAATGCAACATTCAATTGGAAATAGTTTTTGAGATAAAATTTTCAGAATGATTACACATTTAAATAGAAATGTTAGCTACTATAATTTACTTCCATAAACACACCAATACAAGGTAAAATAGCACAAAAATGAGCAAAAAAATCTGGAACTCCCTTAGGCACTAGATAGTATCGGGCCCCATGTACCTCATACCTCGGAGTATTGTAACCATAGTAAATATGTTCTCATGAACGAGCCACTAGTAAGGAACATACCCATAACCTAGTGGTACCTAATCATCATCTATATAGTTTATTTAGATTTTTTGTTATCCAAATGCAAAGTGAAACAGGGACAAACCCATCTGGTCCACTAGCCGTACTAGTACACATCTGCCCCACCTATGTACCCGGGCTTCCCCATTTGTGCTCAAACAATTTCAACATGAAACACATATCCATTTTCATGTATAACACCACTACTGGTCATAGGAACCCAATACATTATCTATACACATTTTATACCTTTTAAAACATACAAACAAACACTTGGAGTTTCAATAAAACCACTTCTCCAAATATTTCCATGTTTTGCACCCAAAACTCTTTGAAGACCCCACTTGAACACCATGTGCATACTCAAATTAACCAAAATAGAATTCACATAACATTAATTATTTCTTTACAACTATTACATGATTTATAAAACAACCCCAATTAAACACCACATAGAATATCGATGTAAATCACCTAATTCAACACCAAATTTGTACTCGAAAACATTTTTATAACAAATGTCACCCAAAACCAATTTCACAGCAACAACCAAAGGATAAGAACATTTTAAAAATAGTATTCAGCCATAATACAGTTCAATAAAAGAAACTAAAAAATTACAGGACATCCCTTAAGGAACCAGCAAAAGATTTATATGAAAAACCCCCAAAATTCACATGAAACTTGAATTAAAATTAATTTTCTTTATAATTGCCACTGATTTTTTTTTGAAAAATAAAAAAAATTAAATATAGAATCAAACACTATAAACACAACATCTAGATCACAATGATTTTATACAAAATGGAATCACCTACAAAGAAATGAAAATCCTTGAATCATCGTGCGAAAATAAAGTCGCACCACCACCACACCAAGAGGGGATTAGAACAAACATAAAACCACAAGAATTGACCATGAAACCCATGTTTAAATCCTAGGTTCGAAACCCTACCTCTTGGTTACTTGTTACTTCAAGGAAAAGAGAAAAACCCCTAATCAAATAGAATGAAACCCTACGAAATTTGTAAGAGGAATGAAATGAACTAACTAACTTGAGGAATCTTGAAAAAATCGCCCCAAAACACCAGTATCTGAAATTGAAAACAGACTCAATTTTGAGGTTGTTGGAAGGAGAATGTAGAGGTCATTTAAGAACTAGAATGGAGGAAATAGAGTAAGAATTAAGATAGTTATGATGGAAAGAATGTACCTCGTCAAATATGGATAATTTTCAAAACCCTGTGATGTTATGTACTTAATCGGGAAGTATATGTTCTCAAAAGTGGGTTGGAGGATACTGGATGCACGATTGGGTTTAATGGCCATGTGTGAAGCTTGGAATCACCGATAATCCTTAAAATTGAATACATTATTAATTAAAGAAATTTGATTTTTAAAACTGGAATTGGGCATTCGGACAGGCCCAATCCCATAAATAAAAACCCATATACACCATGGATATGGATGTATAAAAGCTCAAAACGAAAATGGTGGTGTTAATAAGTCAGGAGAGGCCATTTAGGAATTGGAATGAGTATAAAAGATTAAAAATTGAAAAGGTCAAAAAAGAAATAAAATTTATTTTTAAATCTAGAATTGGGCTCACGGTTTGGCCCAATTCACGAAAACTCTCCCATTCACCCCATTAAATCATAAAAACCCAGAAAAACAAAGAATAAATTGAAAATAAATAAAAAATAAATCTAAAATATGTCATGTATGTGAAAATTCTCCCCACCATGAATGCATTCCATCCCATTAATTCAACCTGAAACTTGATCAAAAAATATGAACAAATACTCTTTCTCAACACATGACTTCCTCTCCCATGTCTCATGTGTATCACTACCTTTCTGCCAATGAACATAGACTAGTGGAATAGACTTCCATTGAAGAAACTTCTCTTGGGAGTCCCCTATTTGCACACGCTGCTCAAAAACTGACCAATCAGGCTCTCTCTCTAGTTCTTCCTATATCAGTACATGGGATGAATCCGGGTAATATTTTTTCAAATAGGATACATGGAAGAAGTGATGGATGGATGTCAATTGAGAAGGTAAGTACAACCTGTATTCAACCATGCTAATACGCTTGGTGATCTCAAAGGGCCAACATATCGCGTCATCAACTTCCCTTGCTTCCCCAATGAACGATGGCCCAAACGAGTGGCCACTTTCAAGAATACCCTGTCATCCACAGAAAACACTAGGTCTTGATGCCTCCAGTCAGCATAAGATTTATGACGACTTTAGATGTCAACAAGTGTTGCCTGATCAGTTTGACCTTCTCATAAGTCTCCAGTACAAGGCTCGGCCCCAAGAGGGAATCCTTACCAACCTCATCCCAACATTGGGGGACCGCATAGGCTGACCATAGAGCACCTCAAAAGGAGCCATTTGAATCGAGGATTGGTAACTGTTATTATTAGAAAACTCAACCAGTACCAAATGGAAATCCTACGAACCACCATAGTCAAAGAAACATGCATGTAGCATGTCCTCCAAAATCTGATTTCCCCGCTCTATCTGACCATCTGTGTGAGGATTGTATGTCGTGATCATGTTAATCTGAGACCCCAAGGACTTCTGAAGTCCTTCCCAGAACTGAGAAGTGAAACTTGGGTCTCTATCTGAGACAACTTCTTATGGAACAACATGGTGCCTCACCATATCCATAAGATATAAATAGCACAACTCATCCACATTATCTGTATCTCTAATCAGAATGAAGCGGGATGATTTGGTTAGATGATCAATAACCACCCAAATAGCATTCTTACCCCGAGGAGTATGATTAAAGACAACAATGATGTCCATGTTGACCTTGTCCCAATTCCAGGTAGGAATAGGTAATGGCTTTAGAAAACCTAAGGGACTTTGAAGCTCTTCTATCTCCTACTGGCATGTGTAGAATCTCGACACGAAGTCCGCTACGTCTCGTCTCAATCCAGGACACCAGAACTTCTGAGAGACATCATAATACATCTTTGTGGAACCCTGATGGGAAACCCACTTAGACTGGTGGTTGTCCTCCATCACCACATTCCCTAGAGATAACGGCAAAACTGAACAGCCCTTGTATCACAATATTCCCTTGAGAGACAACAACCAATCGGTGGATGTATCCCCACCATGAAGAAACTACTTCGACCGCTGAAAAATCTCATCACTCGGTTATTCCCACTGAATCAACTCCAACAAAGAAGTATTCCACTGGACTCTCTTCATGAATGCCCCTCCACTTTGTTCCCTGGTCCCCACATGAATCTTACAAATTAACCCCATCAAAGTCCACTCATCACTAGACTTCCTCAATGCTTTCACTGGAAGTCTTCTACTCAATGAATAAGCCACCACGTTACCCTTTCCTGGGGTATAGATAATGTCAAATTCGAACACCTATAAGTACTCGATCCAACGACGCTGCCTCAGGTTGAGGTCCTTCTGCAAGAAGATATAAGACAAGATTTTGTGATCAGAGTAGACCACAAACATCTCCCCAAATAGGTCGTGACGCCATTTCTTCAATCCATGTATCACCAATGCCAAATCCATGTCATGGTCGGGTAGTTCTCTTCATGTGGTCAGAGTTGGCGAAATCCATACGCCACCACATGATCATCCTTCATAAGAACGCACCCAAAACCCATACTTGAAGCATCATAATAGACCACATATCCCTTTCAAGCCTCTGGAAAAATCCGCATGTGGGTCGTATTCAACCGCCTCTTCAGCTCCTCGAATGATGCCTGAAATTCTGGGGCCCATACAAACTTCACCCCTTTCTGGGTGAGGGCAGTCATCGGGGAAGAAAGCCTATAGAAATCCAGAACAAATCACCTGTAATAACCAGTCAGACCAATGATACTCCTAATCTCAAACACATGCTTTTGCTACTCCCATGAAATAACCGCACTAATATTCTTGGGGTCCACTGAAACCCCTTACTGAAATATCACATGCCCCAGAAATCTCACTTCCCTGATCCATAATGTGCACTTTGAGAACTTTGCATAGAGGCGGTGATCCTGCAAACTGCCCAAGATGATCCTCAAGTGATGTTAATGTTCCTCCTCCGAGCCAGATTATACAAGAACGTCTTCCACAAACACCACAATGAAGGAATCAAGATACTTATGAAACACCCTATTCATGAGTGCCATAATGACCACTAGAGCATTAGTCAATCCAAAGGGCATGACCAAATACTGAAAGTGGTCGTACCTTCTTTGGAATACTGTCTTTGGGATATCTGACCCCATCACCCTAAGCTGATGATGGCCCAAATGCAATTCTATTTTTGAGAACTACTTTTCCCCCTTAAACTGATCCAACAATTTATCTAGTCATGGAAAAGGTTATATGTTCGTAATTTTTATCTTATTCAGCTTCATGTAGTCAATGCACAACCGGAGGGATCTGTCATCCTTTTTCGCGAACAACATAAGAGCATCCCAACGAGAGATGCTTGTGCCAATGAATCCATTGGATTCTATGTCATCGAGCTGTATATTTAATTCGATCAGCTCAGTGGGGGCCATGAGATAATAGGGAAGAGATATTGGTCGTGTTCCCAGCGCCAGATCAATCGAAAAATCCACATCCCACATTGGGGGAAACCTGAGAAATCTTATGGGAATACCTCCGAAAACTCATTCACAACATGAGTTAGGGAACCTCCAGGGGAAATACCATAATCTTCTAGCATGAGTGATCATAACTAGATGGTAAGACTTACCATCTCTAGGAGTGGAAGTACTACGTGATCCGACCGAGGATCCCATTCTCCCCGAAAAACCTGACGACTCCCATTAGGTACCGTGAAACTCACTCAACGCCTATAGGATTGAATGTGTGCATAGAAGTGTACTAGGAAATACATTCCATGAATTATCTCGTTCATTTCCATATCTTGAACTTGGTGGTCTAACTCCATCTCAACCCCTAACAAGGAAAGCGCACATGAGGGTCACCTGAGGCCCTAATTCTTCTTCTTTCCCAGCGGTGTCACCAACTCCATCACGAAAGACATCAACTCAGTTGGAAAATTCCGAATTTCATCAAAATACGCAGAAATAAATGAAACTAGGGAACCAGTATCAAAAAGAGTAGTAGCTATTGAAGATGCAATCAAAACAGTACCTCCAATTGTCGACAGTCCCGCCTCTGATCATGTTGGTGCCTGATCCACTATATGGAGATATATGGTCTCTACTTGAGGACGACCGTTAGTTTGTGGCTATGCCCTGAACTGGGTCTTCCCATAATATGACCCAACCCTACCACCATGGCTGCCCAATCGAGATCCCCCCATCCTTGATGGCTTAGACTGTTCTGGCACTCCTCATGAAGCCAGTGACCCCGCCCCACTCGGAAGTGGATGTGCCACACCGTAGAAGCACTACAAATGACCCATTCCTCCACACCGATTACAAGGCATCGAAGGAAGTGGGCATGCTTGTCGGATGTGCCCTGGCTTCTCACATTGGTGTTACACAACCGTTCTCACATCAAAAGCTACAGACAAAAACTATCTGGAAGAGTGGCCTGAACTACCACCTCCTTTCTTCACATGTTCCTCCTACTTCCTTTTCATCTCTGAGGTGCGTTCATAGCCCACTAATGATACTGAACCAGAGAAACCAGACCTTCCTTTCCAATGAATCTCCATAATGCATTCCCGATCAACGACATCACCATATGTCCTCAGCTTAAACAAGAATACTTGGGAGTATATCTCAGGTCACAATCCTTTCTCAAACATCTAGGCCATCACCTGCACATTGGAGATGATTTCTAGAGCATATCGAACCAACACAGCAAAACAGTTAGCGTAATCCATCATAGATAGATTCCCATGAACATGGTCTATGAACTCTTTGCACCTTACATAAGCTAACACCTCTGGGCAGTACTGTGCATTGAAGATAGCCTTGAAATCTCCCCAGCACATATGCTCATTCTTCCGTGACTGAAGCACTATCTCCAACCACTTACAGTTGAGTCCCTCCAAAAAAAACAGGCACACTTCACCCTAATCACCTCAGGTTTTTTCAGGAACTCAAATATACACTCGGTCTTCATGATCCATTACTCAACTTCCTGGGGTTCTGAGCTACCGCGGAAGGTAGGAGGGTTGTTTTTCAGAAACTCTTGTGCTTTATCTTTTCTAGGACCTGTCTCTTTTTCCATAACAGGAATAGGAGTAAAATCTGGTCCCTCTCCCAAAGCATGGATAGCCTGGACTATATCCACCAAGATCTCCTGATCAATCTGTGTGGGATAACTCTATCCAGCTTCCTCTGATGGGCGCGTGGGAGCTTTCCGGGGAGGCCCGTTGCTAAAAAATGAAATTGACTCAAAACAAGAGTAAATAACACAATTATTAAAATTCTAATCAAATACATCAAATATAAATAAACTGAACACATTTTAGTAATAAAAGAAACAACTACCCCACATCCGCCTGATATCCACGCATGGTCTGCATCCCACACGTCTCATCTAGAAGTGAAGTCAATTTATAAATTCCAACATCTGCTAGTGACTCAAGGTCATCCACGAGAGGTGCGGGCCCGACACCCTACTCACAACCAAAACCCCGAGCCCCAACAGTCCTATCACATGTTTATCCCGAATCATCCCAAAATAGCAATATAACCCAAAAACATTAACCTCCTCAGATAACATTTTTTCACTAACCGAATCTGGTCTCCACCAATACCGGCACCAAACCTGGCCCCTGACAAGGCCCAATGAGAGTTCCCTATCCCCATGGGATGGCACAAGTTCCCAGGTAAAATTAATTTTGGTTTTGGAATGATTTACAAGAGTATGAAATCATAAAACATTAAAAACAATTCATAATACAAATCTGAAATTTTCGAGCCAAACAAGTCTTAATAAAAATCCAGAACTGGATACATTTATTTCAAGACAATAAAAGTTGTCCAAATACATATAATTATAGTAGGAAGACATCCCCATAGACTCCACATGACAATGGGTCATCACCCACAAGTTGACTCCACAACTCTGCCCCAAGGATGGGGACTAACACACTGAACCGTCATCACCCTTAGCTTTCCTTTTACCTGAGTCAAGCAAAAAAAAGTCTACTTACCCACAAGGGGTGTAAGTAGGGTGTGATCCTAATCCCAATAGGATACCACCAAATGATTCCAAATATAAATCAATACAATTTTAAAAATCTAGCACTTTAAATAAGCAATGAAAAGAAGTGATAAAATTCAAGAAATTAAACTTTTAATTGGAAAAAGTTTTCAAGATAAAATTTTCAGAATGCCCACAAATTTAAATAGGCATGTTAGCTGCTATAATGTACTGCCAAAAAACCCCAATACTAGGGAAAATACCTCTAACACAATGAGACACCTAATTGGGAACACCCCTAGGCACTAGATAGTCTTGGGCCCCATGTACCTCATACCTAGGTGTAAAGTAACCCTAGTAAATCTATTCTCATGCACGAGCCACTAGTAGGGAACATACCCATAACATAGTGGTCCCAAGTCATCATACACATAGTTTAGTTGGAGTTTTAGTTATCCAAATTCTATGTGAAATAGGGACAAAACCCCTCTAGTCAACTAGTCATACTAGTACACATCCGCCCCACCTAGGTACCCAGACTTCCCCCATTGTGATCTTTCAATTTCAGCATGTGGAACATATCCATTTTCCTATAAAACACCACTACTGGTCACAATCACCCAATACAGTAGCTATACAAATTTTATACCATATAAAACACAAAACAAAACACTTATAGTTTCTATAAAACAACTTCTCCAAATCCTTCCTTGTTTTGCACCCAAAACTCTTTTAAAACCCCACTTGAACACCCTGTGCATACCCACATTAACCAAAATAGAATTCACAGATCCTTAAAATTTTCTTTAAACCTATTACATGATTTATAAACCAACCCCCAATAAGCATCACATAGAATAGCCATGTAAAGCACCTAATTCTACACCAAATGGGTACTCAAAAACCATTTTCGAAATGAACCTCTCGGTAAACCAATTTCACAGCAACAACCAAAGGATAAGAAAATTTATAACACTCTTTCTAGATATAATAAATTTCAATAAAATCAACTAAATAATTATAATACATCCTTTAAGGAACCAATAAAAGATTTATATGAAAAACCCCCTAATTACACATGAAATTTGTATTAAAAATTAATTTCCATTATAATTGCTACTAAAACCAATATTAGCAGAAACATTAAAATTAAATATACATGAAAATACCATAAACACATCATCTAGATCACATATATTTCATACCAAATGGAATCACTTACCAAAGTAATGGAAACCCCTGAATCACAATACGAAAATAATGTCGCACCACCACCACACCAAGAGGGTCTTAGAAAAGACATAAAACCACAATAATTGACCAAGAAAACCCAATATTAAAACCTATGATTGAATCCCTAATCCCTTTCCACTTGGTACTTCATGGAAAAAAGAGAAAACCCTAATAATATAGAATGAATCACAAAGCAATTTGAAAGAGGAGTGAAATGGACTAACTTACTTGAGGGATCTGGAAAAATCTCCCCACAATACCAGTATCTGAAATTGAAAACGGCCAAAATTCTGAGATTGTTTGACAGAGAATGAGGAGGTCATTTAGGAACTATAATGGAGTAAAAATAGTAATAATTGAGAGAGTTATGATGTAAATTACTAACCTCCTCAAATATGGACGTTTTTTGAAACCCTAAGATGTGGTACACTTATTTGAGATGTATACGAGCTCAAAAGTAGGTGAGAGGATACTGGACGTGCCTATGGGTTTGATGGCCGTGTGTGAGGCTTGAAATCACCGAAAAATCATTAAAATTCAATATGTTATTAGTTAATAAAATTTGATTTTTAAAACTAGAATTGTGCTTTCGGTCAGGCACAATCCCTTAAATAAAAACTCATATACCCCTTGGTTATGGATTCATAAAGGCCCCAAACTACAATGGTGGTGTTAATATTTCAGGGAAGGCCATTTAGGAATTGAAATGGTTGTAAAATATTAAAAAATTAAAAATTAATAAAAGAAAAAAAATTTAATTTTAAATCTGGAATTGGGGTCACGGTTTGGCCCAATTCACGAAAACTCAATCATTCAACCATAAAAGCCTGAGAACACCTAAAAAAGAATAAATAGAAAATAAATGAAAAATACCTCTAAAATGTGTCATTTGTGTGACAATATAATGATTATAGATATTAATAAATAGTATTAATTAGATATATAGGTATATGAAAAATTAAAATTAATCAAATAACAATTAAAAATTTATAAATTTAGAAAAATATAAAACATTTTATTATTTTGATAATTATTGATAATGTTGATAAATATTATATATTAAATATATAGATATCCATTAATGTAAAAAAATATATTTATATATTAAAAAATGTTTATGCGCTTTACAGTAAATAGTCATATACTTAGTGAATAATCGTTTATAATTGTTAATTAATATAAATTAAAAATAATAACTAATGACATAGAGTATTGGACATATAATTAAATGTTGTTATATTTTTTCAATATAACATAGATCAAATGTATGATATATTTATTTCACATATACATAATAGAAGAACTTTTAGATATAATGCACACACACAAAACATATCCATTTTTCTATAATATTAAAGGGTAGTTTTCTTAATTTTTTCAATTTCACTAATTTTTAAACATAATGCACTAAAAATTAAATATAAAAAAATAATGTTAAAAATATATTTATAAAAAATATTTTTAAATAAATATATTTATAAACACACAATTACAATATTTATATAATTATATATTTATAATTATATATATATATATATATATAATTTATATATATATTATCATTTAAATGTATATAAATATTATTTTTTAAAATTATTTAAATAATTTTAAAAAATTATATATTTAAATAATTATAAAACTATAATAAAACTATTTAAATAGAGAATTGAGTTACTATATTTATATTCATATATATTTATTATATATATATATATTATTTCAAAAAAATTAGATTTATAATTGTAATTTTAAATCCATTATAAGTTCTTAGGGAATAAGCGATGACAAAAAGACTCTTTATGAGTGCTATTTTTTTAGCATTGAAAAAAGTGGCATGATCTATTTAAAAAACTCTAACTGCCTGTGAACATGTGGTGGTATCAAAAGGATTCCACAGAAGTCACCCAATCGCAGCGTTACTCCCCATTTAATCGAAGCTCAAACCGCTTAAACTCACTCGACTGTCTCCAAATGATTGAACAATGTCTGGAATTTAGTGTTTGATTCTATTGAGGTTTGTTGATGAAAACATTGACATATAGATCTGAGGGTATTGAATTTTCATTATCCAAGTAAGGTGGGCCTGTGTTTTTTTTAGGTTCTGATTTTCATTCTGTAATTGGCATTTTTTTGGATTTATTCTTCACCCATGTGATTGGTTATTTGTAGTTTGGCCATTATATAATAATTTTATTCTTGTTTTTTAACGAACTCATTGTTTATGTTATGTTGTTTCCTTAAATAACGAGTTGTATATCCCATTTTGTAATTTTTATATTGTTTTTTTAAAACAATTTCATGGTTTTCGAGATCTGTACCCCATCATTTTATGAAAGATTATTTTTTTCTAGATTTGGATATTTAAGAGAATCACATCCATTTCATGGATAAACCAATTAAATAAATAATTATTCCACTATATAAACTATGGAGTTTTTTATAAAAAGAACCATAAACGAACAAGGAAATTGATTTATCAAACTAATACTCTATCTTTGTATTGTAAAAAGTAGCAACAAAATAATATTTTATGTAATTCATGTCTAGGGATTTATAATTTAAAATTATATTTTATTATTATGATGTAAGGTGTTTTACTAAAAAACATTATTTTCGAGATTTGTTTGGTCTTATTTTAATATAAATCATATTAAATGTCATACCATATATATTTATTTTCAATGGATCTATACTTTCAAAATTATTTTGGGGTTGTATTAATTTTACAATGATGTGTGATTATTCTACAAGGGTTACGAATATTTTCAACTATTTTATTTGATTTTATAATGATATTTATAAATATATATATATATATTTCTATCGATTTATATGTGTTTTTAGAACATATAATTAGGGGTAATTTTATTAATATTTATATAAAAATTATAGTTCTTGATTTTCAAATTAGTATGAAACTATATCTATTTTTGTTAAATATTATGTGTAAATGGACATTTGTTTAGTTAAGTGTATTACAAATTCCATGTTCTATATATGTCTATGTTTTTGTATTTTTTAATATATATTGGATAGAAATTTTGTGGGAGGTGTGCCTATCTCCCTTTTTTGTGATATGTCTTGTTGATGTGTATTATTTATTTATGCTAACTTCTTTATGGACCTCCCTATAATCTCAAGAATGTGCCAATTTGAATAAGATGACCTCCCTAGAATCCTTATGATGAGTATATATGATGTGGAAACCTCCCTATAATCCTAGGGATGGGTCAGTGTGGTGATATAAAATCCCATGAGTCTTAATATGGTTTCAAATATTTTATATTCAATTAATTTAAAATGTAATAATTCCATAGGTTGACACATAATGTTTTCCAAAAAATACAATGTATGTTATCAAATTTTTTTTATTAGAATTTATTTTTCGGTTTTCATCACCTTAGTTATACATTCTTTGGTTCAACCCATATGAATATCTAATTACAATTCGAGTATATGAAATAACTCTATATTTATTAATATTTATTATCAACAAATTTCTAGATCATTTGGTTGATTGAATACGATGATATTATTCATGTTTATCATATTTAGGTTTCTTATTACTCCTTAATATCCTATATTATATTTTAAAATGTTTATAATATTTAAGAAAGACTGGATGTGTGTAAAACAATAGTTATTATGGAAATTGGGTGCTTTATAATCATCCACAATCTTTTTTAGAATACTATCATCCTTATCAACTTGATCTCCCAAATAGTAATTATTGAAATTTGTTTTTTGAATCTTATCCCCCATCTCTTTTATGTTTGTTTAACTGCTTCTGATCATTATTCATCTCATGGATAACTACTGATTGATTATATTATGCAAAATAGGTCAATGTATATAAAACATGAAGGATTTACCAAATAACTAAATGCAATAATAAATCTCTAGAAGATGATTTGATGAATATAAGTTGTCTATATTTTTCACCATTGAATGAATTCATTGGATAACACCTGTTGTATTGGAGTAATGTTTTTCAAAAATCAAGTTACCCATTTTATTCAACATTTTGAACTTCTTTGAAACTATTAAATGTTGATTTCCCATTATTATAATTCTTTATAACTTTATCCATTTATAATTAATATGTTGTGTCTATTTATTTATATATGGTAAAATAATAATAATTAATAAACCCAATAAGATCAATATAGATAGAAAATGGATGCATGCTAATATTTTGAAAAAATATTATGAAAATGGAGATAGAGAGTTCAACATGTTTGTAAGAGATAAAGAATATAACCCTTCTCAATTACTCTATTAGTTTTTATGTTGTTTCATTCAAGACAATTTACTCTTGAAGATTTTCAAGAACATATGATTTTTCATGAAATACATCAAACCAATAAATAAAGGAAAAAAACTAGAAAATAGAATGTGGACCCAGATTGGGATGATAATGTGGCATATAGATCATTGGTATGAGTACCATTGTAAACAATGATGGAGATCACATAGAAGAAATTACAATGTCAATTTGAGATGGCATTCATGATTTTAAAATTTTGTTTGATTTTTTAAATAGTTTTGAAAAGAAACCATTATGTAAGGGTTCTACTAAATGCTCAACATTGTCGACTATATTGATGTCATGTTATTTTAATGCTGATGGTGGATGGACTGACACCATCTTTTGAAAAAATACTTGGTCATTTGAATGATATGATACGAGAAGAAAATGAACTACCATTCTGAATATATGAATGTAAAGGAATGTTCAATTCAATGGGGATGATCACTAAAATTTTTATTCTTGTCCAAATGATTGCATACTATTTCTCATGTACCATTAATCACTCATAAAATTCCATGTGTATGGTTCTGATCGAAACAAGATAAATTGAATTAGGTCCATCAAAATTTTATGTTATTTCCTGTCATTCCACAGTTTAGATGACATTTTAAGTGTTATAAAACTGTCAAAAAATTGACATAGTGTGAAAATAAAATAATAAAAAATGCTATCCATCATTATCCAATAGATTCTCCTTAGTGGAAGAAAATTTATTCCAAGTATTATGAATTTGGAAATGAGCTGATAATCTTTCTTCTTGCTTCATTTATAGATGGAATGAATAAATTTTGGTGATATAGTAATACAGTATATGGCCTATCATGCTGAAACACTATTAATTATCACCATTGTTATGCATGAATCACAAATACCCTATTGTGTCTATACATATATCTGGACCAAATCAACTCGCTAATGATATTGATTTATATTTGTCTCCATTAATCATTGATCTAAAATTGATGTGGGATGCATGTGTTATAATGTATGATGAGAAAATAAGTGATGAATTCACATTAAGGTTCATGTTCTACATAATGATAAATTAATTCATCGATTATGGAAATTTATTAGGTGATATCATTAAATGAATGTTGGGGTGTTCCATTTGTTAAAAAAACACATACTCATTTCTGTTAAAACATTCCTTGATGACTATGTTTTTAAGACATCATAAATTTTTACCTTCATGACATAAACACCATTCCATGAAGAAAATACCTAATGAGAATATCGATCATGGTACAATACTATCCCCATTATTCGGTGATAAATAATATAATAAGGTAAAATATATTTACCCATTATTTGGTAATCTATTTTTAAAAACATTATAGAATCATTTTGGAAGACAGGATAATTTTTATTTGAATTATCATGTTGTAAATTTTTGAATGTCGTACATTCTATTGGTGTCATGAATGTAGAAAAAATATATTTTATAATGTTATGGGATTATTACCAAATGATCCCGGAAAATTAGAAGTTGCAATCAAGGCTAGGATGGACTTGATTGAAACTAGGATAAGGGATGATTTGGCACCAATGATGGGTAAAAAGAATAATTTTTTTACTTCAGTAGAATACCCTATATATGGATAAGAAAATTTTCAATTTTTCCCTTTCTTAAATAGTGTCAAAGTTTCATAGGGGTATTCACCAAATATCCTGATTTCGTTTTAATGAAGAAATAAATTTCATAATGATTCAAATCGCATGACAGTCATGTTTTGATGAAATATTTAAGGGATGTTTCATTCTATTTCATTCTACATTAAAATTTAAAAAAACATTAACTAGTCTTTGCTTGTTTTTCAAATCCATATGAAGTAAATATATAGACCCAATGAAGTATCCCATCATGAATAAGGTGGTTACAAAAATATTATTTGAATTATATATGTTCTTCCCATAAGTAATCCTTGATATAATTTTCCACCTAATAGTTCAATTGGATAGAGAGGTTTTACGATGTGGCCCATTAAAGTATATATGGATTTACACTATTTAATGGAATATGGTTCTTTTGAAAGGGTATGTAATGATTCAATGTTGACCATAATGTTGTATTGAAAATGAGATATTTTTTAAGAAGCAATTTATTTATGTACAATTACCTATCAAATGTTGACAGCATTGGCCTACCAATGTCTCTTCATAGTGAACTTCTTATAGGAGAAGGGATTTCAGGAAGAGATGTTGTTATAATTACCTTAATAGTGTGGGATAAACAACATCATTACATTTTACAAAATAATGAATATGTTGATATATATATTGATGCCCCAAAATATGTTCTTTGATATTCGGATCCATCATGGGAAGAATGATGGATATCAAATACATATAATCAACAATTTATAATATGGTTCTAATACCTAATTTTTAAGTATTTATCTCAAAATACTAATTTAACTAATGAACAACTTCAATGGATATTTAATGCACTGAATGAAAATGTTATATCTAATATTGGTTATGTAATAAATGGATATACATTATATAAAATAGAACACGATGATGGTAGTTGGATGAAAAAAATTGTGATTTTATACTTCTGACTCAAGAAATGCATGTTTCTTTTTATAAGTATAAATATACAATTTATTCAAATATTTCATTTTCTGGAATTTTTGAACAAATATAAAAGTTAGTTTATAAAACATTTCATGTGACAATTTTCCATTGAAAATGGTTTGATGATATTATTGTAGTAAATTTTGATGAAATGGGATTTTTGAAGGTGAATTTTACTGTGGAAGCGGGAAAATATTTGGAACTCATATTGGAATCCCAATAAGTGTACATATTTTATGTCTCTGATCCAACAAACGAGAAATAGTCGATTTTCCTGCTGGAGAATAAACCAAATTTTGGGTCAAAAAAAATTCAATCAGGGATTACCCTTTATTAGTGAGATCACAATTTATTGATGTGGGTCACAATATTGATAATGTCTTATACAATAGAGGGAACCACAAAGAGGGTATTTGGATTCTAAATGGAGGAATCAAATCCATGAAACTATTAAAAAAGAATGAGTGTTCCAAGAGAAGTTAATAGTTTTTTTTCATATACTCTATTTTTCATCATTATATTATATGATATCCACTAAATTAACATTATATATATTAAATGTTAGACCACACATGCAAAAAAAATTAATTCTTCACATGATTTTGTTTCCAATTCCTCTGAATAAAAATCTATAATATAGGAAACACTTTTTAGAGATGTAAACGTATGGTTACGATATACATTCTCCCTTTTACCAAAAAATCATATAATGGAACGTTTATTTAGTTTTCATTATTTCATACATAGTTATATTCTTTTATCTTATTTTTTTCAATCTATAATGCCTTTGTAGGAATATAATAAACACTTCCTATGCTCAATCAAAAAGATATTCATGATGTTTTCACAGAAAAATTATTATCCATGGAATTGATGTATTGTTTTAAATTTATGTTTAATTTATTTATTTTTATTATTGCTCACAAAATATTTTTTTCGTATGTAGGTTGGATCATTTTTTATCATTACGAAGATCAATTCATATTTAATGTTTTCTAAAAAAAGGCTTAAAAACATCCTATCCCTCAAAACCATTCACCCATATAGTGTTCACATTTATCACTTTCCATCACGCTCCCTCCCCTACTAAATTATAGAGGTAATTTTTTTTGTTTCCATATTAAATTAACTTCTAATATATTGAATTTATTATTTCATATTTATTTTTATTTTATTTACCTTTAGTATTAAGCATATAATAATATCTTTCTTATATATGGGGATTCTAATTCCAGCTTGAGGTGGTTTGTTTGAATCTTCTCATGCAGTGTTGGATATTTGACATTGAATGCCAATAGATATCATGGTAACAGTAATATTTTGGGTTTTTTTAGACATTAGGGTGTTTTAGAATTAGTTAAACCTCAATCCGACACATGGTGTGATTGGTATCACTCCATGTAATTATTTCTCATTAAAATTGACATTAATCTATGTAAAATGGAGAAATTCAATACTCAAAACCAATTAATCACATTCACATTTTTTTGATACATTATGAAAATGATTCATAAATCATTTTTTGATGTTTAATAATCTTTTGTACCTCAATCTGCTACATGATGTGTCTGATATGACTCAATGGGTCCGTTATTAGTTTAAAATTGAAATTCTACAAAAAAAATTATTACTCACTAAAGAATAAGAAAATTTACTTGAATTTTCATGATGATTTTGAGCAATGATTCATAAATAATTTGTGACCTGTACAAATTAATTTCACTTCTAAATGAATCATTATGTTCTCTATCTAATTTATAGTGTGTGTTTCATTCTTAAAAAAACTATTTATTAAAAAATATAAATTAACGTACTCAAAACCAATAATACACATTCATATTTTCTTGATTCTGTATTAAAAACATATTTATGTCATTATGAATGGGTAGGAATTAGACGCACCTCAATCCAAGACACGTTATTAATGTTATGACTCTACGTGCATATTTATTTATAATTGAAATCAATTTTAGAAAAAAAGGAAAACTGACATCCTCAAAACCACAAAAACACATTAATATTTTTTTATAATTTCGTAAAACGATCCTTAGTCATTTAAGAGATATAGGAATCAAATAATCCTCAATATAATGTCTATTTTCACTTTATATGACTACAAGTGCATCGTTCAAT
This sequence comes from Viscum album, assembly GCA_963277665.1. NCBI lineage: Eukaryota > Viridiplantae > Streptophyta > Magnoliopsida > Santalales > Viscaceae > Viscum > Viscum album. Next base: position 835,042,461 of record OY728143.1, on the reverse strand, counting down.
TTAAAATTGACATCAATTTTATTAAAAATGTCAACAGACCTACTCAAAATAAATAAAATGAATTTATATTGTTCAAATACATTAGGAAAATTATTCATAAGTCCTTTTTTATATTTTAGAATAATACACACCACAATTCGATACATGATGTTCCTGGTATGACTCAATAGGTACCTTATCAGTTTAAAATTGACATTTTAGTCCAAAGATAGACGCTCTGTAAAAACTGAAAAAATGATTACGGAATTTCATGATAACTTATGAAATATATTCATAAGATACTTCTGGAATGTTTGAATATGTCTCATGTCTATCATATACATTATGTGATCATTATGAGTCAATGGGTATGGTTTAGTTTTCAAAAGGAATTTTAGTAAAAAGGACAACTGACAAGCCCAAAAATAATAAAAACCTTCATATTGTTTTTATACATTATTAAATTGATGTATAAGTCATTTAGGATGTGTAGGAATCATCCTCACCTCAATATTATTCCTTGTATGACCAGTATTACTCCACATGTAACTTTTTATTTAAAACTCTCATCAATTATAATTAAATGGACAATTGAACTACTAAAAATTGAGAAAACACATTTGGTTGTTTTAATAAATTATAAAAATGATCCATAATTAGTTTTATATGTGTAGGGATTAGAGACTCCTCTAATCAGTAAACAATGTTCCTAGTATGACTCAAATTCCATGTTTTCAGTTTAAAATCAACAATTTAGTTCAAAAGTGTCCCTCCCTAAAAACAGTTCAAACCCCCTTGGGATTTCATAATAATTTATATAAAAATTTATAATTCATTTATGATATGTAGGACAAGGTCTCACATTAAGCTGATACAATATGTGATCTTAAGGATTCACAGTGCATGTTTCCATTTTAAAATGAAATTTTAGTAAATAGAGAATGGACATAATCAAAATAGTGAAACCAGATTCAGATTATTTAGATACATTAGGAAACCACTACATAATTCATTTGGGATGTTTAAGTATCATAAGAACCTCAGCATGACCCATTCTGTGACTACAATGACTCAATGTGTTTATTTTTATTTAAAATTCAGATTAATTTTACAAAAACGGACAACTGGCCTACTCAAAACCGAGAAAATACATTCATAATGCATTGATTTTTTGCGAAAATGATCCATATGTCATTTGTGATGTGTAGAAATTATATGTAACATAATCCAATACATTATGTGAACTAGTTGAAACAAAGTTTATTTTATTAGTTTTAAATAAATATTTTAGTTCAACCCATTCCACACACTGACAAATTATCAAACACACTTTTATATTATTGATAATTTTGGAAAACTATTCCTAACATATTTGTCACATGTAGGAATTGTATTCACATCAAAATGATCCTGGATGTGGTAAGAATGATTCAAAAATGTGTGTTTCCAGTTTGAAATGAAATTTTAGTAAAAAAGAAAATGTAGACACTCAAAACAATGAAAACATTGTTATATTGTTTTGACACATCATGACAATGATCCAGAAGTAATATTAAATACCTTAAAATTAGTATTGCCATAATCAGACAGAAAAAAATGATTTTTATGACTCAAATTGTGTCTTTATATTTAAAATTGACCCCAATTTTAGAAAAATTAATGCTTTATGTTAATTTATTTATTTTTGTTTTTACTAACATAAGAATTATGTTTTTAATTTAAGTGGCTTCTTTTTTCTCGGTAATGTGTTGTTTTTTCGGAAATAGAATGAATCGGGGTCACCATTAAAAGATAAAGGAACATTGAAGTTTTCGAATCTATGTTATAATTTTTATTTCTGTAATTCTATAAACCAATTATTGAAATGTATATCATGTATTGTGTTTTATTGAATTTTTTTTTGTAAATTTCATTTCATATAAATATGGTATTGGGACTTGTTTCTGTTGATATATGGTGTGTTTTTGGTTCTAGAGGGTGGTATTATAGCACATTGTACTAGTTTTGTAATGTGTTGTTGTAGCACACTACAGTATATCCCTTTATCATTGCTATTAAACGTTCACATAAAGGGAAAAAATTCAGAATATTTAAATGACCTGATAGAGGACACATTTACAGTGTTATTAAAGGCAATAATAAAGGTACACATTATCATCACCTATATAAGTGATGATAATAGACCCATTATCTGTGCTTTTATAAGCGATGATAACATACTAAGGGTTTCAATCATGCCCTGGTAGTCAGTGATTATCTAGAACTGATAAAAGCCATTTCTAGAGCTGTTAAAGGACAATTTTGTAGTAGTGATTGAACAGTTCAACTCTATCTTGACTATCATCATTATTTTGAACTTATTTTCATGTTGTTTGTAATAAGATCATTGTAATTGATTGGTCTATTTTCACATAACAATCCAAAATTTATTATTTGATACACCCTAGAATCTGTGAAGATATTCTCAAAAAATATCCTCATTGAACACTTATGATGGACATTTTGGGCACATATCCATCATCACACAATATCCCTTTTTATCCAATAAACATAGTACTAAAAATTATAAAATTGGATTCTTTTATATCATTTCTCATTAAATATACTATTTGACAGAGTTATTTATAAGGTGAATAAAAGATACAAAATACATGGACTATCAACTGAAATGTTTTTTAGGAATTTAACACATTCAATGATCCCAACATAGAGACAAGAATTCAAATTCAATTCCAAAACAAAATAATAACATTCCATGAACCGTAGTATCTTCAACTCACCCAAAAGGGAAAACATTGGGCTCTCCAAACACAATAAATCATGTACCCATTGGTTATAATATGTACTCATGAACCCATGGTGACTCACAAATCCATATTTTCTACATGACCCGATACTCATTATATAATTAAAGAAACTCAACAATATCTTCCCTATGTTGAACACACCATTCATCATCTCAACACTCATATGGGTGTTCTTAACTAACTATGTGATGTATGGAATTCAAAACAATAATGCCTTTGAAATAACACATAGTACTTCCCAATTACACCAATTATACTAATATTTCATATAAACATATTATCAGGGCCTAAATACATGCATGAATACTATCAAAAACTCAATCAGCATCCCTCCACTATAACAATATGATTATTGGGCACCTCTTTTTCCATCAATAATTACAAGAGAACATGTTACACACTTATGAGACTCAAGGTAACCCTATCTGTTTATCTACAGTGATCTTAGTCAGTATCCTCTTACTCAGTCCCATTACATTATGAAGGAATTCACACACGTTAATAAACAAGTATATGGGTTTTTATTATAGGCACCACTTAGCAGAAACATAGAGTTATCTTTCTCATGATGCCTCTCAAATCCTCAAAAATGCTTTTTTATGACTCATTCAATATCATACCATCACATATGATCCTACCTCAAGCCATAAGTTTTGAGTATTTTATTATAGATTTTGTTAATTAATTATGTAGTCCAAACCCACTAATTATAATCTCTTCTAAGGACATTAGTAAATGTTGTATCATCGAAATCGATCAAACAATAATGTGTCTATAACACACCAGGATTTTGAGAAGTATTTTTCAACAAATAATTTTAATTTTTTCAATATTTTCAGTTAAATGCAACAATGACATCATCTTTTCTTTGATGAAGCACTATTTTTTAGATTTTGATACATGCAACACTGAGTTTCACTAGCATTACATGGATCAACGAGGATAAATGAAACATGACATACTATTAAAATATTATTATTTAACACTAATAGTTATCATATTTTTATTAAAACAGAGGTTATGAATAATATTAACATCTTTATGAGAATATATTATTTACACATTTATATTATATTATTTCCTTGCTGATAAATTAATTATAAATGAAAATAAGAACCAATTGAAAATAATGAATTTTTTTTTCTAAAAATATAATTTTATTTGAAATAATATGTTGTATATTAATAAATAATATAAATAGATTTTTGATAATTACATTAATGTTAAATATATATTAAATATTCAATCAAAAGTTTAGCATTCCTATTATTTGTAATCTATAAAACAGATAATAATAATTTCAATCTAATGCTTAACAATTATATTTTTTTAAATAATAGTTTTGTCACCTATTTAACACATATTATAAAAATAAATATTTATATTTTTAGGGAAAAAATTGAAAACATAAATATATTTCTCCGAGTCATCATAAATTTTCTTTTTATAGGGATAATATTTGAGAATTTTCTTGAGAAGATAAATATTTTAATAATTGGTGAACAATACTAGTTTTTATTAAGAACTGTAACTTCATTTATAGAATTTAAAAAAATTATTATCTTATATGTTTAGTAGAATTTTAAAAAATAATTAATATAATAGAAATTAAAATGTATTTCATCGAAGTTAAATTAAAATTGGGTTTACCTTTGGGATTTAACAAAAAGGATAATGGTTAACAATTACCCAACACATTCAAAAACCAATATTGTGGAACTATATCTATCATTACTATTCTACTTTCGATAGTGACCAATTCTTTCCATTAGGAATGTGAAAAAAATGGAATAAATTTTGTTTTTTAAAAATTGAAAGTGTGCCACTAACCTAACATATAAAATACAACCCTCGATCCTCTCCACATCACACTATCCCAACACATTTGTTTTGATAATATTAGATAAAATATCTTCCTTAAATCCTTATTCATATACAACATGAATTTTTTTTGACATAAAACTACCCTTTGAAGCCCTTGTTACAAAACAAAAAGAATTTTTCCAAAAATAGTCAACACACCTAACTGAGCGTCTTATTTTATTCCTTCCTCCAAATCCATAAATTCTTATTAAATCATTATGGTTTTAATAAAACAAATATCTATGATAAAACTATATGTTTTTTTGTTAATTTAATTACCTTAAACCCTCTTACATTCCATCAAATTTTCAATGAAGTGGTCGATCATGTGTATGGAGGACAATATCCTTACAAAACGACGTAGTTTGTTTTCCATCATCATTTGTCACAGACTATTATGATGACAGTTTTAATGATTATAGTTTTATATTTGAATCATAATTATTATTATTCTATTTTTATTTCTTATATAACTTCCTACAATCCATTCTGATAGGGGCACGATAACATCACTCTTGTGTATGGTGGACTACTGCCTCGTAAATCAATGTGATTCATTCATCACATATAATTTACATGGAAGGGAATGAGGATATTTTTTATAAAAGTGTGTGATATTTAGGACCTTACCATAATTATGTAATTTTAATATCACATATAACATCTTTCCTTCCAATAAATTGAAAATATACCATTTCACTTGTGTCTATGATAGTCTACCTCCATGTGAAATGATGGGATATGTTTTTATATTCTCATTTAGTTTGTTGAAAAGAAGGATATATTAAATGAGATAATATAATATATGTATCAAATATATCAAAAAACAATTATTTTTTAATGGTGATACGTTATTTTCCCCTATTATGTTCTATACTTTGATTAAATGGAATCAAAGTTAATTCATATGTGTGACCAACCATCTCAAATAATGGTGTAATTCATTATATTTATAACCTTGTAGGATTTATATATATATATATAATGAATATATATTATATTTATTTAATTAGAAACACTAATTAATGGATATAACAACATGAAATTTAAAAAAAATGAAAACATCAAACCAAAACATTCGTGAAAAAATAAGCAGTTATTACCAAGAACGTAACGTTGACCAGTAAATGTCATCAAAAAGTGAAAAAAGGCATATAATTATGCCATATATGGTATTATATATTTTTTATTTTTATTTAGTACTTTTATATTAAAATTATATCTATTATAAATATGGTTCAAACATGTACGAAGGAAGTTGACTCTTTAGGTAAGGGATTATTGTCTCACTTTTTTACTTCTATGAGAGTCATGCCATATTCACCACCAATTTCATTTATGTGGTGTATATATTAAACATTAATTTATTTAATGATAATTCACATGATAATCATTGGTATATACATATCCATTTTAGTATATGTATCATACATGAAATTTATAGTTTCATTGTTACATATACTGTATGGTATTTTGTCTCAATTTTCATTCTTTACGAAAAATGTTATTTCATAAAATTGTATTCTATTTAGAGTTTTATATTTATCCCTGTATTTGATATAAAATCTGGAATTTATTTTTTTAATTATATTACTTGTTTCATTTAAAATTATTCTTTGATGGGGTTTACAATTCAATGATACCAATATGGTATGATATTTATGTTACAATCTGATCATTTATCAGGATTGATCCCGATTATGCTTCCAATAATGAAATGATAAGAAACAATAATAATGAAACTAATTTAATATCATTAAATTGTTTATTTAAGGAGAATAGATTATTATCTTTCGTTTTCATATATTTATTTACAAAATAGTTCAGAAGAATGTTTTTATAAAAAATCCTCTTAAGTTATCTCCTCGGTCCAAAACACATTATCACCCAAAATATTGTCTTCTAAAAAAACATATAAAATGTTTTTAATATAAATTAAATTATTTATTTAATACATTTCATCCCATTTTATACATTTTACAATAAAAATTTAAGGAATCATATTGTCTTTATCCAAACAGCGCATGTTCAGATTTTACCGAAAATGTGAAAAAAAGTATTTGCTTTAACATCTACCTCATGAATAGAATTTCCCACCATCAATATAATTATTCTTTTAATTATTTTATTAAAAAATATAAAACATATTTTCAATTAATTTTATTTTAAATATGTTTTATGTTTTAATTTTTTTTCAAATTTCGAAAAGGAAATTTTCCCCATGAAATATTATAAATAATTTTCAAATCATTATTTATAGGGTTTCAATGTTATTATAAAGTAAAATGTTCACAATAATATTTTATGAGTTTCTTTTTATAAGAAAACTTATTTACTAAGTAATGTTATTTTCTACATGAAACAAACCATGTGATATTTCAATGTCATTTTCCATCTATGAGGACATTATTTGATGCTAATTATAAATTACTAGGTATGTGATCCAATGATAACATTATTATTCAATCACTAAATAGATTATATTTATAATGAAGATATTTTTATGAAAATTATTTATCTTCAATAGGTTATTCAATGATTAATTTATTTTGAAACTCGCTTCTTTTCAGGGTTATGCTATTATGATAAGAAGAAATAGTTATGAAAACTATCTCTTTTCCAAATGTTATGATATGAGGAAATGTTTAGGAAACCCATTTTTTCATGATATATAATATAATTAATGTTTTATGATTTTCTTGGACAGATACATATTATTTTCATTATTTGATGAGTGTGACCTATTTCTCTATCCAATTCACTGGGAAAATATTTATATCTATTGAGATATACAAGAATTGAATAGGGATTAAACCAAATTCAATGTGATACATTCTCTACTATGATGGTATCAGGACTAATCCTTGATTACTATGATGTCTTGGGGAGTGGACACATTCCACTATTCCAATCTTTTAAATGAGCCTTTTTTCATATGGAAAATATTTTCTACGATTTGGTGTATGCAATATTACATTATATTATGCCAATGTTCTTATCTCATGTATAATATTCTTTTATTTCCTTAAAATCCATGCCATATAAACTACCAATGATTATTACACGACTCAAGATTATAATCTTTGATATTCATGGTATGGTTTTAAAATGTTATAATAATGTTATCAGACCGTTTTTCTCATTATATGATGATATATCCTTGGATTACCCTTATTGAGAATATATGATTTTCCATTTTTAATGTATTCTTTACCAAAGCTATAAAAACAATTTATGTACGTTTTGTCTAAGAATAGAAATATATGGAAAGATCATTGTGGTAGATGTTAAATATGTTTTAGAAAATAATATTAGTTTGTGTCTATTATCAAATGGAATTATACATTTACAATCCTGAAAATTCAATATGTTTAATATAATTAATATTACTCTAAAAATATTTATTATTTATTTATTATAGGCCAAGGACATTATAGTGTCAATCCTCATGGGACCTCTCCTAACTAAGATGAGTAAAAAAACCATTTTTCCAACTCAATTATACTATGATACAATTAATTCTGTATCAAATCCTTCCTCAAGATAATAAAATCAATGAAAATATAGGGGGATAACAAAGGGAAATATAAAACATTAATAACATTAATAAAGTTCCTAATTTCCCAAATACCACCCCTCATCCAGTGGTATTTAATGTATGATAGAGGGTGATATCATGCCAAAATGGATCTCTCTCTATGCCGCATCCATCCAAAAATAATAATGTGGATGACATGTAAAAACAATTCTATCATTATTTATAATAATTAGGTAGGAGGCTAATTTCAGCATGAACAACTTGGTTAGTAAGCAACTCCCATTAACTATGGTTTAATGAAGATTAAACCCACTAGGTTGTAGTGAAAATACCAACCCCTACGCACTCGATATCATGGAAACTATGATCCATGGAATGAACCTCTACAAAATAATTATATACACCCTTACCTCCTAAGCATCATCTTGGTCGTAGCCCAGTAGATCTAGTTAAACATTGTTCCACTGAGATACCCTAAAATGAATCCATCCCACTATAATATAGTCCTCTATCTTTATAGTGTGTCCTTCATGGTCCATGTCTAAAATAATTATTTTGATAACACATTATGATTAAGCCACATAAGTAATGGTGTGCTCCCTATTCCCCTATAAAATATCATGAAGGAAGAGAATAATGGTTCTTATACCCAATATATGATGTCCCCATAAAAAAATTCTTATTCATGTAAAACATGGTATCAATATAAAAAATTAATTCCATTGGGAAAATATAAAATATGACACATTCCATGCCCTAAAACCATCTATTTTTATTATTATTTGTCACATGTAGTGTAATTATATAGTAGATTCACTATGACCTTACCACGATATTTACATGATCACATGAAATGCATCTTATACCATAGTACAAAAAATAACTCTTTGAGATATTCCAAAAAATATAATCCCTATCTAAATTATGATTCACAATATTTCCTTTATAATTAGAGAAAAAAATATTATACCTCTTGATTTTTGAAAACATAAAATTACATGATTCATTACAAAAAAGAAAAATATCATGAAAATGTATTTAAACGTATTCCAAACAAAATTATTATTTCCTAGATTTTTATAATTAATTATGAACTCTGTGGAGAATGTGATAAAATATGGTATTTTTAATAATAAACATAATAATGTTCATGGAATAAATACATTATCATGGTGGTTATATATCAAATTATTAAAGGATTGTAAACCACTAAAAGTGATTAGATAATGATAAACAGTATCTATATAAATCAAAACATATTAAAGGTTCGTATTTATTGTATGGTGTGAAAGGTAAATATTCAAATTCCTAACATATGGGAAAACACCTTGTCATTATATATCAATATTCATTTAATGGAATAGAGAAAAATTTTCTTACATCTTTTTGTGGGCCATCATCTAAGACGATTATATAATTATTTTTGATGTCATTAATTATTTCTAAATTGATGGTTTTATGATTGATAGGAATATATATATTCTCTTGAAGGGGTTATTATATTATTTTGAAATGTTTTCATTAATATAGAATGTTTTATAGTTTTCAATTATTTATTAGAATTCAATTGCATATGTATCATTTTAATTTATTTCAAATTGATCTTTTGAATAGATCTGTTTAAAATAGAATCCATGATGAAGATGATTGTCTCAAAGAAACGACCATGAAAATTATAATACATAATCAAAATATTTATTTTTCAGTACATAAAATAAGAATTGATTATCACGTTTCATCAAATCATGACAATGCCAACAAGCGAAAATCTCACAAAACCTCGTTAAGAATCTATAACCACTATATGCTTGAAACAAGAATTTATGGTTAAATAATTTAATTTAGAGTAACAATTTTAATCTAATTTATCATTTAAATTACTAACCAAGATAAAAATAAAATATATCAATAATAATAGATTTAAAATAATAAATATATAAATTAAATCCCAAATATTTTCAAATAAAATTTTAATATCCGATACGTGAATCTAATAAAAAATAAAAAAATAAACGAAAAATAAATAAAATACATGGAGCCTCATAAATCTACAATAATTCCAATATAATAAAACATCATGACCCTACTAACCTACAAATTCCTAGATATGGTCTTTATGATTACTATCATAAATATTTTTAATTCAAAAAAACTATAAAATATTTGTATGTATAGTGTGTGAGAAATATAGTCAATAGTCTGGAACAAAAAGGTTACAATAATTTTTTAGTACACCGTGAAATTTTGGTTAGGTTCGAAGAAGATTGATGATCCCATAATTCTTAGTGATTCAAGGTTGTTGTACTTGGTGAAAATTTATTTATGGAATTCTTTAATTATGGTGTTTCTTGATCTTTTTTTAATGTATTTATATATCATTGAATAGAGTTCCATGATACTATAATTTTTTATAAGTGTTGGATATCAAATGATGTAGTTCTATTATAGTTTTAGTGGTTTCTAGACCATTGCATCTATTTTTTGTAAATAGATTGAATCTTATAGTCGTTTGAACTCTAATGCCAATTTGATAAAATAAAAAACAATATATGTGATTATCTTATCCATTTTATCTATTTATATAATTATTATAGATCTTTTATCAACATTAGTGATTCCCATATCAATTTTTACTATTTAAGGGATTAACATAGCTATTTTAGACACATAGCCATTTTGATATTCAAATGACATAGAAATATTGTGACATAGTTGAATGTCAAATCATAGAGGGGAATATTATGCATTGTTTATTGAGTCATGTTGTTGATTGAGTCATATTGCAGAATGATATATGTAGAAGATATATGTTTTGCTCTATGTAAATTTCTATTCCATGTAGATAATTCCCAATCTACACTATATTCAAATTATTTTTCAACTGGTTTTCATTTTTATTATATTTAACGAATTTTATAGGTGTGTATAGTTTTAAATGAATTAATGTTATTTGGTTTGAATTTCAAATTCAGTTATGTACATGTGGAATATGATAGTAGTTATAGTGATCATAGAGCTATATTTTTTACACATTTTTCTATAGAAAATGTTTTGGATTTTGTTGATTCAATTCTAATAACTCATTATGAAAATAATATTCAATGCAGAATGTGGGTTGTATGATAAAAAAGGGTATACCCTATTTATAAAATATATATTTTGATAGTGATTGATACATAAAACAAAATTGTAACACCCCAAGCTTCCACAGTATGTTTCCCATTGAATAATGCAATAGCTAGCAACGTACACAACTTTGAGATTCTAACACACCATGACCAATCATACAAGTCGTTGTGAATAGTAATACCCACCTTATAAAACATTATAAATTTTATTTTCCAAAATAGACATCATTTATGAATTCATAATATTGAAATTAGAAAAAGGTGAATTTCTTGTATTTTTCTAAAAACATACAATTTTTTATTAATAGTGAAAAACATTGCGTTATTGGTTAAAACCAACTTTTTATCTATATAATTATTTTATTATTTAAATTTATTTTAGGTTAAAATAGATACATAATACCTATATAGTTTAATGTAATTAATTGGAGTCATTTTATAATAAGTTTAGATATATACAATTTTTATTGAACTTTTTGCCGTATTCTACCCACCTCCTAAGAGCATTTGAAAATTTGTATAAAACATAATTTTACCGCTTATGTGAGTTGAATTTCAAAAATCAGAGAGACATGGTTAATATAATCTAGTAAAATGATGTTCAATAAGTTGAAAATAATTTTTCGTGATTAGTAACTTTTAACTTATATTTTCCAAAGATAAAAATAAATATGGTAAATAAAGGTAAAAATGATATTATTATTATTATCCAAACACATTTCCTAATTATATTGGATAAGTGTAATTCGACCAAAAACAAACTCAGGAGTAAAATATGATCCTTTATGTCCACTTGGATTATATTAGGACATTGATTATTATTTTATTTAAAGATGAGTTAAATGTGTAAAATTCATGTTTTCATAACTGAAACGTTTTTAATATAGGGTTATACATAAAATAAATTCGACCATAAATATTTATTAGAAATGCAATAATATTTCTTACATAATGGTATTTAATTTATAATTTTTAGACATTAAATAAATAAATTTATTTATGACACAATGATGATGCAGTAATTACCTTATTAATGAAAAATTAAAATAATTGATATTATAAATAACCTAATAAATATAGTTTTAGACTTTTGATGAATTATACTAATTTTTTAGGTCAGTATGACATATTATGGTTGATTAATTATTATTTTTTTTATGTAATCATGTTGTTATAACTTTAACAAAAACCAAAAACCAAATTGTTTCAAAATGGACAAAATACAGTTTTACAAAAAAATATTATATTATTAATTGATATAATATTATTAAAATTTATGTTTTAGAAAAAGGACTTATATAATGATACTTTTAACATTAATGTAAAACTTGGGGTTCTCGTGGTAGTTTATAGTATGTTTATTAACCATAAAATATAAAAATACAAAGATACATGGTAAATGAAAACTATTTGACTAAGAGTTAAATCTAAAAAATAATGTTAATATGATGACCCAAACTTTTATAAAACCTATTGGTTGAGATGTTATTGACTTATCCCCACCTTAGAATAGAAATAAATTATTTTTTATCCATTATAAACCAAAAAGGATTTTATTCTAAAATAATATATATATCTTTTCCTAAGGTTCCCCTCACATCTCTTATAAAAGAGAACATCACCTTCTCTCAAATTCACACCACCAATGACATTTTGCTTGACCAAACCTTGCCGAAATATCCTCTAAACTATCCTCCCATCATTCTAGATTCCTTAATTTGGTCATAAATCTATCCTAAAGATCCCTTTTGATCAAATCAAAAAGGGGTAACCCTAAGAAGAGGACAATATTTCATCACAGATTTCATGTTCTTTTCTTCTTCCACTTCTTCTTTCCTTGTTGTTTCTGTTATAAAATAATAACTATAGTATATTATATATACAATGTTGTTATTATAGATATGGTACTACCATATTAATTATTCTATCCATCATATGAATGAAATGTCACCATATGTTCGTATGTACGGCTTACCGTCTCCACGTTGTGGTGTAGTTATTATTCAATACATTCATATATGGATGGGTATAATAATGATGTATAATTGATGTAAATAATAAATATAACATGATAATGATTCTGTATATATGATATATAATCTATTTACAAACAATTTTAAATTCAAATAATGATATTGTCGCTCGTGCGTATGTACGGATTACCCTCTCCACGAACGCAATGAAATTCATTTCCCCATCGTAACCATTCAAGAATAGTTTTCATATGATGATTAAAAATGATGTTTAAAGAACATAATATCATTCTAGATATGAATGAAATAAATCCTATCCCTAAAAACCTGGACTTACGTAACAAAACATATAAAGGTAAACGAATCAGTAAACACCTGAAATGATGATAATACTAAAATATTATTAAATCAATATTAGAAGATCATATATGATATCATATTTATGTATATTGTTTTTGAATAATTTAAAAAAAATTATTTAACTATTATACAGGAGGATAACGTACCCTCAATCAATGAGAATTATATTGTAAGGGTAAATTTCACAATCTCTTCATTATCCGAGATTGTTTTTATGTATTTATCTACTGGGACGTCTTTATCATCCACATCCATGTTTCTTAAAATTGTATTTTAAAATAGTGCTTCTATTTACAAGACAATGGGTTAAAGTAACTTATACCCTTATTTGACTATATATGTTCTGAAAGGAATCTTTCTATAGCTTTCCAAACAAGGTAGTTTGTGACCTTTTCAACAAAATTACGGTATGAATGTTGTTTTAACTTATACGACTGGTGCAACTACTTTATGCCATTACAACATCATTAAAGCATCCCATACAATCTTATAAGAATATTTTCAAAAATAAATGTTTTCTTTTATAATTATATGAATTTTAAATGTTTCCAAAATAGAAAGATATATTTCTCTTAAAAAATTTATTTCATCGATTGAAACATTCTTTAATGGATTTTATGCTTGTTGATGTTAATATATTATGATCCAGAAGTTCCATATTGTATTGAAGGTTTTGTGATATGTTTGACTGTGGATGTGTTATTTTTACACCATTCATGGTTTATGGATAATGTATTGGCATTTCATATTATAGTTTTAATACAAATATTTTTGTTATGTTTACACCTTTTCATATGAGGAATGCATTGGTCTTTGTAAGTGATAGGTGAAGCCTGGTATACCTCCTCAATGCATCTGTTGATCTCATGAAACAAACTAGTGTCTTAGTAGAAGGCCTTGACAAAATCATATTTGTAGTCTTGGCACAAGGCCTTGACTATGAGGTTATCAAGTCTGGAATTATGCATTCTAGCATTACAAAAGTGGCTATTGATATTCATATTATTATTCAACTAGTAGAATATAAATGTGAATAATTAAATGGAATTATTTGATTTTATCATTTCTATATTATTATTATTATTATTTAAATAATTGTTTCCACTCGTAAACATTTCCTTAAATGTTTATGCTTATTTATGAAAGTTTCCTCTATATTGTTATCCTTACTGAGAATCTGAGCTCACCCCTTTCTATGTTTTATTTTTCACAATATGTGAAGAGGTAATTTATGATTGACCTACATGGATAGGATAAGGATATAAGTGTGTTCAATAAGGGTAAAAATGTTGTTGATGTTTTTATTTCATGATGTAATGTAAATGTTATGAATGTATCTATTATTTACAAGGATACTAAACTGATCGGTCTTTCGGGACATGATTCCTTGTATCATTCCAATGTAATGTAACAATGAAAAGACACTGGGTAAATAGGGTCGTGGATTTACAGTTGGTATTAGAGGATGTTTAGTAAAAACCTTGGAAGAAAGATTTTGATATACTCTGATTAGATCACATTACCCTAAGATAGAATTTGAGGGTTAGTACAAAAGAACATCCTAGAATTTTGGTAATGTAGTGATTTTATTCGATTTCCAAGAAATACATCAATTTATGGATATGTACAGGTTGAGGCAGTCTGCCATAGATGTACCTAGGGGTAAAACCCGAAAAACGTTCTTTGAACTAGACTCGAATGGGAACCGGTGCACGCCAACGGGCCTTTATTCGCAATTGGTTACGACACTCCCAGGGGATATGATTAGGATAATTCTCATTTTCTTTAAAAACCATTATAAAGAGTTTATGAGTACATAAATCCTCAATGAAAACATTTTTATGATTATATATTATATCTAAAAACTGTTCTATTTATTTTAAGTGTTTTACAAGATTTGAATTATATATTTCAATTCATAAACTAATCTAGTGAATGAAATTTTTAGAAATGGATCCTAGTGGAAAGAATGGAAACTGTTTTAATTCACGAAATACATGTAGGAATTTCCCTCAAACTCAAGATAATTATAGTGGAGCTGGTGATCCAACTGGTGATGATCAGCTTATCACCATACTTGGAGAACTCACTCAGGTAATGAAAAATAACCTTACCTGTATGGATCACCCAGATCCACATCGTAGAGGATCAATGTTAGATCACTTCATGAGTCAACAACCACCAACATTCAAAGGGACTACAAATCCATTTTAGCTATGCAATGTATATGTTTCTAAGAGAAAATATTTAATGCTTGGGGAGTAGCGAAAGGGAAAAAGGTTTCATGGCAGTTTATCGCCTCATGAGAGATGCAGATCAATGGTGTTCATTGATTCAAAACCCAACGAAAAAGATGAATAAGTATCAAATATGGAATGGAGGGGGTTTAAAGAGCTTATATTATAAAAAACATTACTCATGACAATTGAGCACATATAGAAATGCAATTCCTGACCCTGAGACAAAAGGATGATGAGAATGTCGCAAAGTACGAAGATAACATTACAAGGTTAGTGAGGCAAGAAGTAGATTATATATGTAACACAAGGAGTAATATTGATCGATTCATTGATGGGTTAAAACCATTTCTCCATTGTGCATTAATCTCATAATCATTTTTTTCATATGAATATATAGTCTCATGTGCAATCAAGACATAAAATGAATTCTCTAAGTCTTACGACATTAAAGCAAAGCAATAGAAGAAGAGATCTTCTGAACACTTTGGAAATGGAAATAAGGGGAATAAGGGAAATGCTGAATATCCATAATGTTGTAAATGTTGGAAGAAACACCCTGGTACATGAATAAAGGAAATGGGAGTTTTTTAGAAGTGTGGTGAAAAAGGCCACCAAGCTCGTGATTGAAAGGAGAAGAATGAGGTTGTCAATTTTGAATGCAACAATTGAAGAGAAAGGGGAATTTTGAAATTGAATTTCCTAAGCGTCAGGGAACCTTACCTCAGGAAAGGACAGGGGATCAAGGCCTAGAATATACAATCACTACTGTTGTGGTTGAAGCTCTGAAAGACGTGGTGGCAGGTAATTGAATGGTTTCCTCATGTTTAACAAATGCTTTATTTGATTCTGGATCATCGCATTGTTTCATATCTTCCCAGTTTTCTAAGAAAATTAGATATTTACAATTTGATTTATCATCCGAGTTTTCAGTCAAAACTCTTAAGGGAAGTATCATTGCAACACTGTTTTGTGAATCAATCCCCATTAAGGATTATAAAATATATTTATCTTCTGATCTCATCTTTATACCCATGATTGAATTTGATATAATCTTCTGTATGGATTGGCTTTCAGACCATGATGTGAAAATTTATTATAAGAAGAAGGAGTTTATAATTCTCTATGATGATAAGGATTACCTTATCTTTAGAAAAGAAACGTCACCATCTGATTCTTTTCTAGATCCACCCCATGTAGCTCTATTAAATTCAATTACTGGGGAGGAAGATAATTAAATAACTATGTGTGAGGAAAATAATGCTCAAATATAGGAAATTCCTATTGTGCAAGAAAATGTTGATATGTTTCCAGAGGATTTACTTGGACATCCTAGAGAGTGAGAAATTGATTTTTCTATTGATTTATTTCCTGGTTCAAGGTCCATATTGAAGAACACTTATAAAATGACCACTTTGGAATTATTGGAACTAAAGAATCAACTAGAAGAAATGAGTAATAAGGGATTTATTTCCCCTAGTGTTTCTCCATGAGGATCCATTGTCCTTTTTGTTGAAGAGAAAGAAGAGTCTATGATGTTGTGTATTGACTACAGGGAGATAAATGATATTATAATAAAGAACAAGTATCCCCTACCTCACATTGATGATTAATTCCATCAACTTCATGCAGCTCAATATTTTTCAATGATTGACCTTAGATCTGGATACCGTCACTTGTGCATGAAGAAGGAAGAAATTCCGAATACAACATTTCAACCAAGGTATGGGCTTTACGAGTTTATACTAATGCCTTTTGGATTGACTAATACTCCCTCTGTCTTCATGGATCTAATGAATAGAGTTTTCAAGGAATATCTTGATGACTCTGTAGTAGTATTTATTGATGATATCTTGGAATACTCAAAATGATATGAAGATTATGAAAATCACTTGTGAATTATTCTAAAGGATCTTATAAGAAATGAATTATATTGGTAGTTTAGCAAGTGTGAATTCTGTCTATAAGAGATTTCTTTTATTGTAAATATTGTCTCTAAGGATGGAATCTATTATGATCCTTCAAAAATAAAGGCAATCCATTATTGTCCAGCACTGATGACTATAACTGAGGTATGCAGTTTTAGTGGTGTAGTAGGTTATTATTGACGTTTCTCCTAGAATATTCCCCCATTAGCAAACCCATTAACCATGAACACACATAAAGTGGATAAATTTGTTTGGACAAAAGTCTGTGAAGAATGTTTTGAAGAACTTAATAGTAGACTGGTAAATGATTCTATATTCACTCTACCATCGACGAATGACGAGTTTCTTTTTTATAGTGATTCTTAAATGAATGGTATTGGTTGTGTCCTTATGAAGAATGATAGAGTTGTTACATACGCATCACAACAGCTAAAAAATCATTAAAAAACTATCCTACTCATGATCTTGGGATAGAATCTTTATTCATTTCTTTGATGATCTGGAGACACTACCTCTATGGTGAAAAATGTGAGATATATACCGATCACATGAGTTTGAAGTATATTGTCTCATAGAAGGAACTCAACATGAGTCAAAAGAGATGGCTTTAACAACACAAGGATTATGATTTCACTATACACTACCACCCATGGAAGTAAAATAAGATGGAAGATTCTTTGAATAGAAAGGAACATGGAGTTCTGAACAAGATAAGAGTTTAAAGGGATCCTATTTTCCTAGATATAGTAAAGATGGATATGGGAATGACCATGGAAGGTGAAACATCAATACTGTTTCAAATGGTTTCCATAATATCATTACTAGAAATGATAGTGTTATCAAACTGATTATGAGGAGTTTCAAAAGAAGATTATAGATTTGAATAATGGGAGATTGATTGACTTCATATATGAAGATGGAATATTGAAATTTAGGAAGAGTCTTTATGTTCTTGATATACCAGATCTAAAAAGAGAATTGTTGGATGATTCTCATAGATCCAATTTATTTATACACCTTGGGAGCACCATGATGTATTGAGATTTGAAGGAGAATTTTTGGTGGGACGACATGAAGAGGGAGATTACTGATTTTGTGTCAAGTTGTATGGTTTTTCAACAAGTGAAAGCTAGAAGGTAACTGCCTGGAGGAGTCATGTAACCTCTTCCCATACCTATGTAAAAATGGGATAATATTATGATGGACATTTTTATGGGGCTACCAAGGACTCCTCGAATGAATGATGCAATAAGGGTAATTGTGGATCATCTTACGAAGTCAACACATTTTCTTGCTATAAGAAAAGATTTACCACTTGAACATTAGACAAAACTATATTGTAATGAAGTTGTAAAACTTAATGGAGTATCTCTATTGATTGTTTCTGATCGTGATACCCATTTTACATCAAGATTCTTAAAAAGACTTTAGAAAGCCCAGGATACTGAACTTAATTTGAGCACAACCTACCACACTCAAACTGATGGACAACCAGAATAGACTATTCAAACCTTAGAAAATATTTCATGATGTTACTCACATGACATTCTAGGTATGGGGGATAAATATTTACCTATGGTAGAATTTCCCTATAACAATAGCTTCCATTCAAGTATTCATATGGAACCATATGAGGTGTTATATAGAAAAAGATGTCGCACACTAACTTGTTGGGATGATGTTGGTGAAAGAAAACTCGTAGTCCCAGAACATGTAGAGGAAATTATGACAAAGGTGATGGTTATCCATACCCACATCAAAGCAGATCAAAGTAGGCAAAAGAGCTATGCCAATAACTAAAAGAAGGATTTGGAATTTTATGTGGGATATCATGTCTTCATGAAAGTATCTCAATGGAAGGGAGTTATACTATCCGACAAAAAGGGTAAATTAAGTCCCAGGTACATCGGACCTTTTGAAATTATAGAACTAATTGGGGTTGTAGAGTACCATTTCGAAATTCCACCAAGTCTCTCAAAATTTCATGATGTGTTCTACATATCACTATTGAGAAAATACATTCCTGACCCAACACACGTACCCACCTATGAAGAAATTGAACTAGAACTGGATCTATATTATTGTGAAGAGACTGTTATGATTCTAGATACCAGATAACAAATGTTGAGAAACCGAACAACTCTTCTGGTAAAAGTTCTATGGAGAAACCATAAGATGGAAGAGGCAACATGGGAACCCAATGAACTTATAATAAAAAACCACTCGAATAATTTTGTACCATAGTATTCTAGAAATTTTGAGGATTAAATTATTTGAAGGAGGGGAGAATGTAAAACCCCAAGCTTCCATGGTACGATTCCCTTTGAATAATGCAATAGCTTGCAATGCACGCAACTTTGAGATTCTAACACAGCACGACCAATCAAACTAGTTTTTATGAATAGTAATACCCTCTTTTTGAAACTATATGAATTTTATTTTTGAAAATTGACTTCATTTTTGAATTCGTAATATCAAAATTAGTATAGGGTGAATAGTTTTTATTTTTTGGAAAACTTTCAATTTTTGATCAATAGTGAAAAACACTACATTATTGGTTAAAACCGATTTTCTTATTTAAATAATTATTTATATAATTTTATTTTTATTTTTTGACTAAATAGATACATAATACCTATATAAGTTCAATTTAATTCATTGGAGTCATTTTATAATAAGTTTATATATATATATATATAATTTATTGAACTTTTCACCATCTTTTACCCACCTTGTAGGAGCATTCAGAAATTTGCATAAAACCAAATTTTACCTCTTATGTGAGAATAATTTCAAAAATCAGAGAGACACGGTTAATATTATCAAGTAAAATGGGGTTCAATAAGATGAAAATAATTGTTGGTGAATAGTAACTTTTAACTTTTATTTACCATTGTTAAAATTAAATAGGGTAATTAACTGTAAAAATGATATTATTAATACACTAACACATGCCCTAATTCAATTGGATAAGTTTAATTCGGCCACAGAAACCATAAGAATAAGATCTGATCCTTTAGGACTGCATAGATTAGATTAGGACATTTATTATTATTTTATTTAAAGAAGAGTTAAAAGTGTTAAATTCAAGTTTTCATAAATGAAACATTTTTAATATAGGGTTATATAGAAGATAAATTCTACCATAAATATTCCTTAGATATATAAAAATATTTCCTACATAATGGTATTATATTTATAATTTTTAGGCATCAAATAATTAAACTTATTTATGACACAATGATGATGCAGTAATTACCTTATTAATGAAAATTTAAAATAATTGATATTATAAATAACCAAATATATTTAATTTGTCAATTTTGATGAATTAAACTAATATTCTAGGTTAATATGACATGTTTGGTTTGATTAATTTTTTTTTGAAAAATCATGCTCTTATGACTTTAACAAAAACAAAATACCAATAGTGTCGAAAGTGACATAAAAGAGTTTTAAAAACATATAATATATTATTAACGGATATAATATTCCTAATAACTTAAGGATTTGAAAAAATAATTATATAATGATAGTTGTATCATTAATTAACTACTTGGGGTTTTCTTGGATGTTTATAGTATGTTTATTAACCATATAATATAAAAATACAAAAGAGACATGGTAAATTTCAA
Organism: Viscum album; assembly: GCA_963277665.1. Classification (NCBI taxonomy): domain Eukaryota; kingdom Viridiplantae; phylum Streptophyta; class Magnoliopsida; order Santalales; family Viscaceae; genus Viscum; species Viscum album. The sequence goes on along the minus strand of OY728143.1, from coordinate 835,021,013 downwards.
ACTATTTAATGAAGAGTTAAATCTAAAAGATAAGGTTAATATGATTACCAAAACCTATATAAAACCAATTGGTTAAGAGTTTTTCGACCCATACCTATCTTTCCCTCGAAATAAATCATTCTTCATCCATTATTTACCGAAAATGTGTTTATTTTAAATTAATATTTCAATCTTTTCCTATGTTGCCCCTCACCTCTCTTATAAAAGGGCCCTTCCCCTTCTCTCAAATTCACAGCTCCAAAGCCATTTGGCCCAGCCAACCCCTGAAAAATATCATTTAAACTATATTCCATTCAACCTAGAGGCCTTATTTTGGTTATAAAGCTAACCTAAGGAGCTCTTTATATGAAATCAAATGGAAGAACCCAAAAAAGAGGTAAATATTTCATCACCTCTTTCAAGTTCTTTTCTTCATCCACTTCTTCTTTCCTTGTTGCTTCCATTCTAAAATAATAACACCAGTATCTTCTATATACTGTGATGTTATTATAAATATGGTACTACCATATTCATTATTCTATCCATCCTATGAATGACATGTCACCATATGTGTGTACGTACGACTTATCGTCACCAAGTCCTGGTGTAGTTGATATTCAATACATTATTACTTGGATGTGTATAATAATGTTATATAATTGATTTAAATAATAAATATAACATGTTAATGATTCTTTAAATATGATATAATATCTATTTACATATGATTTTAAATCAAAATAATTATATTTTCGCTCATGCGTACGTACGGATTACCGTCTCCACGAACACGATGATATTCATTTCCCCATCGTAACCATTCAATAATAATTTTCATTTGATGATTAAAAATGATTTTTAATGAAAATAATATCATTATGGATATGAATCAAATACATCCTATCCATAACAAAGATGACTTACTTAACAAAACAGATAAAGGAAAATAAATCAGTTAACACCCGTAACGGCGATAATACAAAAATATTATTAAATAAATATTAAAAGATCATATATGATATCATATTTATGTATATGGTTCTTGTATAATTTAATAACAATTATTTAATTATTATAGAAGAGGTTAATGTACCCTTAATAAAGGAGAATTACAAATTAAGGGGTAATTTTACATTCTCTTCATTATCTGAGGTTGTTTATTCATAAATATCTACTATGACCTCTTTATCATCCACATCCATGTTTATTAAAAATGTTTTTAAAAACTTTTTTACTATTTACTAGACAATGTGTTAAATTCATTTATACGCTTATTTGACCTTATATGTTGTAAAATAAATCTTTCCATCATTTTCCAAACAATTTACTTTATGACCATTTCAACATAATTAAGATAAGAATGTTTTTTAACTTATACGGTGGGTGCGGCTATTTTCTGCCATTATAACATCGTCGAATATTCTCTTACAATATTATAAGAATAATTTCAAAAATAAATGTTTCTTTTTTAATTACATGACTTTAAAATGATTCCAAAATAAAAAATATATATTTCTTTTAAAAATAATTTTTCATCTATGTCAACATTCTTTGATTGATTTTAAGCTTGTTTGAAGTTAATTTATTATAATACAAAAAATCCATAATATATTGAAGTTTTTGTGATATGTTTGACTGTGGATGTGTTTTTTTTACACCATTCATGGTTTATGACTAAAGTATTGACATTTTTTATTCTATTTTTAATAAGAATGTTTATGTTGTGTTTAAACCTTTTCATATGAGGAATTCATTGGATTTAGTAAGTGAGGGGTGGATCCCGATATATCACCACGATGCATCAGTAGATCTAATGAGACAAACTAGTGTCTTGGAACAAGGCCTTGACAAAATATTATTTGTATTCTTTACAAAAGGCCTTGACTATGTGGTTATGAAGTCTGGCATTATGTATTCCACCATTCTAAAAGTGGATATTGATATTTCATGTGATTATTCAACTAGTAGAATATCCATGTGAATATGTAAATGGAATTATTGGATTTTATCTTTGCCATATTATGCTGAAATTTAGTGGAAAAGCCTTTTTTGTATTCTTATACATTGACTTAAATGTTTATGATTATTTATGAATGTCTCTTTTATATTGTTATCCTTACTGAGCATCTGAGCTCACACATTTCTATTTTTATTTTTCCCCAGATGTGATGAAGTGTTTTATGGTTTACTTGCAAGGATAAACTAAATAAATATTTGTGTTCAAAAAGTGTAAAAATGTTGTTAATATTTTATTTCTCGATATAATGTAAAAATTATGAATGTATCTAGTATTATCAATGCTACTAAACTCTTCAGTCTTTCTGGACATGATTCCTTATATCATGCCAATGTTATGTAATAGTGAACCGACTCTAGGTAATTGGGGTCAGGGCTTTACAAAATGTATCTGTCTAAATTTGGTGTAATATAGTTCATAGTCAATCAGAATCTAATGTATCCCACATATTGAAATGTTATGAGGTCTCAATATGAGAATATATATGTAGTTATATCAATATTACACTATGAGTAGTAATTTATTGCATATTATAGAGGTTCATTAACAAAGATGTATATTCTTATTTCTGAATAGACTTATTTTTATAGTGATCTTCTTTAATTTTTGGACTCAACATTTGTGTCACATCGAGAATCTATGATTTTGGGTAATACTCATAATATCTGTGGTGGGTTTCTAAATTATTATTTTCAAGTGAATTTACCTTATAGATATATTTAAATGAATCGGGTATTTGTGGGAGTATGTATCATGACAAAGGGTAGGATTCCATACTGAATCAAAACCTTGTTAAAATTTATGTGTCCCTTATTATTTATTTTATTAATAGTATTATGATTTTTTTTATTTCTATTTTGACTCAATCATACACTAACATGTAATAATAGATAGTATAATTTTATATATATTTAAAAAAATACCCTCCACTAGTTCACCCACCCCCATTCTCAGTGGAGGAAACCAATGTTGATAGACACTTCAATTGTTATTAGAGCCATGTTCCACCATTTTTTTCTTCACCATTGTCCTATGGGGGCAAGGTACAACATTGTTGGGGTTATTCAGAGCATGATCAAAACACTATATTCATGGTGGATGTGTTTATAATGATTGAATCGGTAATTTTTTGATAGATCATCATTATTTTATTGTAATTATTTTTGTATGTTTGAACTAGATTGGCTCTAGGTGGGGGCATGATGTGCTACAAGGTATTAGAGGTAATTCATATTTTGAGTGTATTTCTAGATTCTGATTTCTATATATCTAAGGTTATGTGTATTTTTTTGTATGTATTTTACATCAATACTAGGTGGTAAGACTATTGTATCCATATATGTCATTTAGGATCTTGAGATTCATTAAAAAATGGATTTTTTTCATTTGTAAACCAAACTATATATTGTGTTGTCTTCAAGAACAAATTCCCTATAGTGCCCCACATCCGATCCTAATGTTTCATGTGAAGTCTTAAATAACACGCTGTGTATGTGGGAATACATTTCATGTTACCCTACCTACGTGTAAAATCCATATACCAACCTCATGGGCCTAGGGCGCTATGAGGATGGACACATTGTGTACCAGTGTACATGAGCACACGTATGAATACATATTATAGAATAAGATGCATGGATGAGACCCTAGGTGGTTATACACATCTTATATCCTAGAGGTCATGTTGGGTACAATTTCATTCCTTCCCAATCCATTTCTATAGAGATAACGACCAGGATGTGGAGTGGGACCACACATTATGTGTGAACACATACACATCAAGTACTCATTTTGAATCATCTACCTCTCATATATCTTTTTATCAAAACACAAATTTATACCTTTTTCTAGCATATCCATATTTTATATTTTTAAAAGATAAATAATGTTAGTTGTTGTGGATTTTTAGGTATGATGAAATATTTTATGATCAGGATGATTACTTTAGAGACTCCCGAGGAGGGTCATGATCACGAAAGATTATCAGAGAGATTTAAGGTAGACATAGTAAACCCCTATCCAAGGTTCTATTTATCTATCTATGGGGATTTTAATCCCCTATATCTCTATCGAATGGTTACTCATATTAATTAGTTTTGTAGATATCATACAACCATATGCTGGTTGTAGGTCTACAATCTATGATAAATGTAATCACCTGTATCTGGATAGTGTACGTCCCCCATCTTCATTAGTTAGGTATATATGGGACTCCCCTATTTAGGGTGAGGTTCTTTTATCTCTGGGCATGGTACTCCCAAGCGTTATCTGGTCACAACATCTATATAAATTTTAGTCAGGTAGAGGGTGTACATCCATATTTCGTGTGTGATTCATCTATATATGCAGGGGAACTCCCCAATCGTTGGGCTCTAACCAAGTGTGGGTACTTCATAAGTCATGGATCCCTCAGCTTTAGAGCATAGTGGAGAGGAGTGGAACCCTCCATGCATATACTATAGAGGGTTTCATTGACTCTTTGAATTGGTGATGGAACACTAGAGTAGTAGGATTACATATCAACAATGTCTACTCTTTGAGATCAAGATCTCATTTCTCCCTCATATGCATTTATTTTTTAAAATATAATTATGTATTCACTATAATTTTCCTATATTTTTGGGGTCAGATGGAAAGTTTCTATCTCTATATAACTCCATGTTGATCTTTCTTGTTATAATACTAGGTATGTGTATAATCACCTCTGAATGGAATCTAACTATATTTTTCATGTATTGGAAAGACGGACCAAATATATAGTATATCATCATTCATTTTTTGATGTTACATTCCTATTGGGAAATCATTTAATGTTATGGTGTATTTTTCCCATTTAAATTTCAGATCACATCATCTTACACTTTTTAATTCCCCAGTGGTTATTATAATGATTTTATTCACTCTATATATTGTTTTATTTTATTATTTTACCTCTAAACATCTTTATGGATATGGTTGGGGGTGCCTTTAGTGGTATATCAGTAAAAGGACAACCATTTTGGTTATTTATTCTTGACACTTTCCTACATCACCAAGCCTATTAGAGGTAGTCTTAGTGTTGTGATGACTCATTTTTTGGTGGTTAGATAGGCCTTGGTTGGACGTCTTTTTAAAGAGTGGTATTGGATAGTGATTGGGTTTCATCAATATTGAAAATTGATAAGACATATAAAAACACTATAAATGTATCATGAGTGTGGATTTCATGCCAAAGATCCCAGTGTGGGTATCGTGGTAACTAAATATTTTCACCAGGATTCTAACTACCTTAATGTCGAATTGGAATATTTAGAAGTCATTTATTGATATCAATGGTACATTTATCACATTGGATTGAGTCTTTTGAATGTTATTCTTGACTCGTCTCCCAATATATATATTATCATCTAATTATGGTAAATCATGATTATTTTAATAATTCTTATAGAAATATTGATTTATGTGTTTTTGATTCATTATCCTGACAATGATTAGATGATAGGTGTGGAAACAATTCACGGTGCATCTCTTGCTTACTTTTCTCAACACATGAATGTAATATCACTCCCACCTATCGAGTAGTATATTTTACATGTAGGGTAGGATAAGGATGAAAAAAGTATTAGTTAGTTCTTTGAGTTATATTCTAATTAATCTACGGATACATAGTGATATTGATCCCCAGGAATTGTATGATTGTCTTGACTCAGTTGTTTGAGTCTATGGGGTGGTTTGGTCCCCAACTAATCTAATGGTTTCACTGAAACATAGTCTATTACATAGAGAATCAAGGAACTAGTAGAGTTTAGTTACACTAACCAATGTTTATATGACTATCTCATGTACTGACATACATACATTAATTCATTATGAGTATTATCTCTTGTCCTTACACTCCATTTGGATTCATGATATTCTGGAGCATCATGAGGGTAGTATGTCATGATTAGTACATCCACTTTTTCTTGCATTAAGTTTGCATTCATGAGATTCTTGAGCATCATGAGGCTTGTATTTTATGATTCATATAATCGATTGGACTTGCACTCAACTTGAACTAAGTGTGGATTAATAAGGATTAGTAGCCAAATAGAGTACTCCAATGACATGGTGTGCGATCTGTTCTTCTAGGAATGTAAATTCAAGCTTGGTCTCTATATAGACATTTTAGCCAGCATGGTCTCTTAATTTCACTCAAACTATATTGGGTTACTTGTATAAATATCTTGTCATAGAGAGATTTCTAGAAGAGGGTTGTTGGGAAACATGTTCCAAATGTAAGAATCCCAAGGATGAGTTGTCTACATTTGATTGAAGGCCACAGAAGTAGAGGTCTCAATAGAGGAGTAAAACCCATGCACATAATCAACCATGTGGTTACACAGAATGGGGGTTGTGAAATGGTCTACTATAGCTTGGAGAGAGTAAAATGAAACAATTGGATGATAATGGTCATGTAACATGAAAATTCCTGACCCAACAACTATAGGATGGTTGTGATGTATTGGATGGAAAACAATTTAATAAATATAACTTTTATCAATGTTAAACTTAGCTTGTCTAGGGTATCCCCAAGGTGGACATGTTGGGAGAGGGCTAGGTGAGGCTCTAGGAGGAGGCACTATAGGTTGAGGGAGACTCTATGAGCTACATCCACCACCACCACCTATAATCCCTCTCCATGAATAGGGAGATGTGAAATGGAGATGTGGGGAGAAACTGGCCATAGAGGATAATGAAAAACTAGCTTAAGAGATTATAAAAGGTACAATATTTCTTTTTTCTACACATTCAACATAATATTTGTACACCTATGTGTTTCACTCCATTATTTTGGAATCCCTTGTTTGAGATCTAGATCTCCCCCATTGAGGCCTAACAAAATTTGATTTTTCTAGAGGTTGTGACTTGGTGGGATTCATTCATATCTCTTCTCTTATAATAGTGAATGTTATGGTTTTTGTAGCGAGTTTCACATGGGACCTCTTGGTCTTCCGGATTAAAAGTTTTTATTTTATATTGGGTATACACTGGTTTTCCATGGTATGGTCTTGAATAAAATTTCATCACTACCAGGTTGTTTCAATTTGATAAATATTACGATATTATCTGTTACATGCATGAGAGATGTCATGGATGAGTGGGTGGACATTTTGAGTAGGAGGACACAACACATCACCCATAAATTGGTGATTTTATCCCCAAGTGAAATAGCATCTCCATTGATTTGGTTTCCATTTTTAGTGGAGGATCTTATCAATGTCTTCCAAGAGGACCTTTCGGGACTGTGTTTGATGTATGATATGTACTTATATATCAATATTCACATTGGTACCAAAATTATATACTTTGGAATATCATATGGTCATACTGTACATTGGGAGATGATTGAGCAGTTGAAGGATCTTCGAGAGAAGCTTTTTATATGACATAGTGTACATCGGGTCAGTTCCATTTTTTCATAAAAAGCGTTTACAATAGAATACAAAATTTTATTGATTATCATCAACTAAACCAAGTATTGATAAAGAAAAATTACACATTTTATATTATTAACAGCTTCCTTGATCAGTTATGAGGATCATGTTTGTTCTCAGATATCAATATTGTGTTAGGATACAAACAATTGAGTGTTATTTAAAATTATATTTTGATGACATAATTCTTATGTCTCTATGAATACTGTGAGTCTACGATGATTCCATTCAGGGTTAAAAGTTACCACATAGGGGTTATAGAGTTAATGAAGTGTATAATCCTAACATAAATTGTACAATTTAAGGTTGTATTATTTGATTGCATACTCATATATTCTCTGTTGGAGGGGTAGCATGAAGAGTATTGAAGGAAGTTAATTCACTTACTCTTGGGACACCATCATTATGTTAATCTCTCAATGTTCCATGTCAGGAACTGTAAGGTTCACATCATGAGGATTATCATTTATGAAAATAGATTATCTATATACTTGGTGTATGTTAATGATGTTTTTTAGGCTCCACCTAAGATTTTTTGGATGTACGGAGATTCGATGGAATGGTATTGTACTACAATATGTACAAATAAAAATTCATATGGATTGAAGAACATTTGACCACCTTGAAAAGGATGGTAATACCTTGACCTAGATATAAAAATTTCACAAATATATTGTGAAATTAAGGATGTGGTTGATAATTCCTTGTTTGTTGAGACTACCCGATAAGGGAATGGAGTTCCTAATGTACAAACATCCTCTAGAGCTAGGCTCGAATACATATTGATGGAGAGGTAGAAAGTGACTGCATATGGTCTAAGTCTTTTTATACCCAATGACAATAACTATCTGACTCATGACTAAGAATTGAATGTGGGAGTCCTCACTATTAATATGTGGAGACATTATCTTCTAGGAGAATGATTGTTTTACACAAATCACCAGATTCTAAGGTATTTCATCACATATAGATATTTGAACCTGATACAGAGTCACTGGTTGGAGTTCATGTTAGAATATGATATCAAGATAGTCTATACTCCTTGAAAGGGAACCACAATGGTAGATTCCCTTATTAGGGACCCCCTTTCACACCTACTGAAAGAGTCATATGAGATGTTGGATTAATTATAGATGACCATGATGGATAATAGGGGTTCCAATTTTATTCAGAGAATGGTGGCTAATCCTCCATTTCATTAGCATGTGTGGGAGGCTAAGTTAGGATACATCAATAATTAGGTTAATCATTATCATATAACCTTATGATATTTAGTAGATTTATTTCTTGATGGAGGGGATCATGTCCTTATTTTCATGGGACAAATAGTTGTTTGGGTAATGATGTTAGATGTCAGAAAATGTGATAAGGATGTTTTAAAATGTTCCTTTGGATAGGAATCATGATATTAGAAATATATAAAGTTTCCTTTAGTGTAAATTTTTCTGGTTTGGCATTTAGTGGAGTGTAACCGAGTTTATCACTAAGTTGATATCATGTAATCATGTGAATGCTAAAGATAATGTAACATATGTTTTGATATATCCTATCAAGAACCTAGGGTGGGAATATGAAATCATATCTATGGTTTTTGGGATAGTGCTTCCACATACAATAATGGTCCATGATTCCATTGGGTTAATCTTGACTAAATGTCAAAGTTATCAAACTTTCTTTTCTATAAAGAAGTTATTTTTTAGAGTTTTGAGTAGCTAAACACATGGGTGACGATCCGACCTCATTTGGTACCCTCCAAAATTGAATTTGATCATTATTTTATTATTATTTCATGATTATAGAGGGGTTTAAATGAGATTTTCATGACCGAGTTGTGGATGAGTATGGAATTTGACCCATAGATTTAATGGAAAACCAAGGACATCATCTAAGTATTTGATGAAATTTAATGATATTATATTTTAGACTTCAAAAAATGATTGTAGGATCACTTTTAATTTTTATAGTTTTATTTTAATAAAATAAATTACTCTACAATTAGAATGAACCCTTTTGATTACATTTGTGATATACCCTTAAGGTCAATCTTATGGTGGTCTGAGGATGGTGATACTAGGATTTGTTAGAACAAGTATTCTACATAAGAAAACCAATAAGTTTTAGGAGATCCATGAGTACATGAGAATGGCCCAGAGCTAAGATAAATCCTAGTCTCCGCATGATTAGTATTGTAGAGATTCAGCTAAGGTAAATTTATATCTTAAACATTCATCGGGCCATCTGAGATCATTTGGATGGTAAAAATGGATTTCTATCAATTATCCTGACTACCATAGTTGGAGTTGGTGCATGTAATCTTATATGTGTCATTGCTAAAAAGATATATGTATTATAATATTAATGTGATTGACTAGGGTGATAATGAAATAAAAGTGGGAGACACCATCATAGAGTGCATGGGGGAGACTGAGGATTAGAAGTACATGATCCTATAAGGATTGACTATTCCCTTGTTTTGTGTGTTGTGGAATTATGAGAGTAAGAAAGATAGATCTTGTGAGAGGGAGATCTTGATGAAGGTTTTTTATGCCCACTTTTTTCTTGTTATTTTTGGTGATTAAAATCCTTCATGTCAGGAATAATTTAGTGACCCTCTGTCTTTTTTCTAAGACATTGAAATATATATTAACGAATATTTTTTGACCATGGTGTTGAGATGGTATGATATATTGAGTCCATGTGAGACCGTAATTGATAAAAAAAATATTAAATATATCAATATTACATTCATTTAGTTTTCAAGAAATGGTATAATAACTCCTACATGTAACTATATATTTAAATTTAGATATCATGGTTGATTATGAGATGTGGGGTTTACCCTAGTATTGACCTATGGTTCGTTAGTGCCAAAGGTTTGATTGAGGTAGCCAATACTGAGTTCATTTATTTAAAATAAATAAATAATTTATTTGTTTATGTCATTAAATTTACTAAAACAATTCCTCTATAAATACCCTCTAAGGATAGATTTCAAGGGTTATCCATACAACACTTCCTATAAGTTACTAGAGGAGGAGATCATTCTTCCTTGGAGGAACAATGTTGAATGAATAACAATGATTGGATCGACGTGGCTATATGGGTAGTGAAGGTAGTGGGTATTACATAATTTTAATGAATTTATTATTCACTATATATATTTATTCATATTATGGCTTTTCAATTGTTGTTTTACCTCCTTTAATTGAATTTTTAAGTTGTTATTTGTATATATTTTTCTACATGAATGTTATCCACACCCTTCATAAGAGCCCATTAAGGAATTTATAATTTTTTCATATAATTCTTGTTATGAATGTGTGTCACCCTAATTATCATTATCCATATGATTTTTGTCCATGTACAGTTGTAAAATGTTGGTGTCACCCTTGTTCTTTTAGAATTTCACTACTTTTTTAGTTCATCATCATTAACCTATTGGGTAACGGTTCAAATTTTTTCAGGTAATTCCAAGCATGGTTGGCCTACCAGATTCATGGAGAATTTGTTCATGATGACCATATTGTTTAATTCTATATTAATCAACATGAATTGTGGGTAATTATTTATCGACCATGGACCTAGAGTGGGGACGGGTGGTGACGGAAGATAACGAGGTGTTGAGTTCTTTAACAGGATTTCCATATTCCAATTTTCATCCATTAGAGGCCTGAAATAGATGGATATAGGTTTTTCATCAATAATGGTCTATATAATTATTCTTATCCAAGTGGTAGTATAATATTTGTTGATTCATGAAAATAATGTCATTCTTCCTTTAGAAAACTCAACTACATAGTATCTAGTCTGGAAGAACACATATCGTGTAGCCCCTATGCTACGACACTGGGGGTTCTGGTGATGTTAATTATAAAACACCATGTAGGTAGTCTTAGATGATATGTTACCCGAACCATGTTTTCATGACATGTTCCTACCACACATTATTAAGGTGCCACCTGGAAGGACAATCCATTTATTGTTGTGCTTGGGAATGCGAAGAAATACCCCAAACCGGTTGAAATACACGACCAAGATCTTAGGTGGTCAAACAAACAATGTATCTCAAAATGAACTCCATGTATAGAGACATGGCTTCCCAATAAATGTATATTGACATGAGGACCACACATCAATGCAGTGTCATATTCCATGTAGACCCTATACACATTGTGTACTCTACTATGGATCTTCTACCACTTGTACTTCCTCAGAAATCAGGTTTTGGTATGTGAGTAGCCGATTAATTATGTTATTCTTGGTAGATCATGCCCGCAGCCTTCGTACTAGATTTTTAGTTAATATGTGTTATTTTATATGCATGAAGATTCATTAGGTGACACTCTATTTTGGTAGTGATCGGGTAGGATCATCAGAGAGATTATAGGTATAGATGGTACCCCCACTATTTAGTTCCCATGTACTCCATCTAGGTGATGGTACACCCCTATTCCACCAAGGAAGAACTCTAATATTAGTGTCCAGATATTGGTCAAGGTAACAATGATAAATAATTTAATTACACAACATCGAAAACAACATATGAATGAATAGTAAGTAATATATTTTATTTTTCTCAATATCTCATAAAGAAGGTTTCAAGTCATTGTCATAAACAAATGTATTTGATTCATTATTATTTTAATATCTGAAATAAACATGACATTTCAAAATGGAAAAACAATTAAATTTTGTGGTTTCAAACCAATCAAAGCAATGAGATATCAACTCCAATAAAGATGGAATGGAAAAACACTACCATGATGTATCCATTAATAGCATGTCACTTATGATACAACTGAAATATCCAACATTATCTTGAACATTTAACATCATGGATGATAAAATAAATCTATGTGTCTGATTTGTAACATGCATTAATAGTATTTGAAAAGTCTTTGGACCATTACACAAATTCATTGATAGGAATATCTAATGACACCAAAGAATGACAAATAGCTATTGTTTAGACTATTCCCATAATTTTTTTTTCATGGATATTACCATGTAAAAACTTCATGAAAAAATCCACATCCAATTATGAGTACTTACACACGACAGTTTATGTACTATGTTCCCAATCATTTTATATTATCAAACTATTAAACTATATGTAATATATGTCTATATAAAATCCTAAAGTACTTATCATAGTGGAGAACATCTATGACCATATCAATTTCTGATATACTCTACGCCATAGTCATATCAATGTTATGTAGATGAACAATGAATATGTGGTAAGATATATACATTAATATTCATTTATTTTAAAATAAATGTATTATAAATAAAAAGTATTTGGTTCAGGGGTGCCAACTCTAATAAAGTGAGAATTTGGTTTAAAATTAAATAGTTATTTGTATCATAGTGATATAATATTAAGGGCTAAATAAATATAGGTGGTTTAGTGTAACGCCAAGATATTTTTTTATTTATATTTAAATAATTTATTTGAAATCTTTCATTACACAGAATATTTATTCTAAACATTCAACGATTTACTATGGAAATATTATTATTAATTGAAATAGTTTTTGTAACAAAATGGATTTTTGATTTATTATTTTTGGATATTTTATGAATTAATATCAAGACATAGTGCTAAAATGGAATGTTATTCTAAGACCAAATGTGCCCAAAAAATTTTTAATTTTTTTTAATATATCAAATTTCACATACATTTTTTTTCTAAAAAATATGAAGAAAAACCCAAGGGGTCCTATATCAGTTCATTGAGGGAACTATTTAGTTCAGAATGTGATTTTTACCTTAGGTCAGATATAAACATTTTCGAAATGGAGAGTTTCTATGAAATTCATCATAGGTGTAAGATAAACAAAATAATAAAATAATATTATTTTATTTAACCACTGATATAGAGACCTAATGTTTATTTGATACATGCTCATGGAAACATTTTAGATTTAGCCACATAACTCTACAAATCATTGGAGAGTCGTTGGAGAGAATGAAAGGAGATTCCATTAGTGAATGACGACAAGATCATATATAGGTGACCGATATGAGATGGAATCATTGGATCTCACCTATGAGGATGGAACAGATCCATAATTCATCAGTGATCATTCTGAATTGAGGTAGGAATATTTTTTCGTAGATTATTTCTTCATAGTCTATTTAAAAAATGAATAAGTATCATTCAACTAATAGATTGATCTATGGATCAATATTATTATTGTACTGTATTTTAATGAGTTAATTAAATTGGATGTTTTATTTATTCATTATAGTTATTAATTTATCATTATAATGGTAATAAATCATGGTTAACCTAACATGGATAAGGTTAATGACTAGATTTTTTGTTTTTTTTTGTTTTGTCCCATTGTTCAATGTTCTCCAATCATTAGGGATTCTTTTTCCATGTGATTTAACCAAAAATTGACGAATTGAATGTTTTTCACCCATTTCATAGTAAAATGATTATATTACATTGATCTGGAATCAATAATTCATGGTGATCATGAGATGAAAACACCAGCGATAAAATTGGGACACGTCTTTCATGGTTAGATTTTGTTCATGGAAGCACGATGAGGGATGATTTTCGAGATGGTTCTCGATTGAATGAGGCTTCCTAAAATAACCTCTCTATTGACTATCCGAATCAGGGGACCATGATATGTCTTCCACTTGAATTATATTTGAATTTAGGTATCAGTGTAGTGGTTAGAAATGTGTTGTATAAATCATTGGAATCTGTTAAATTTCAGGATTCTCATCTTCTGTTCCAATGGAACACGTTGTTTGGGAACCACTTAGAGGCGAATAGTGTTTTTGGAGGAAGAAAAGTATAAAACTATATGTGACCTTGTTACATAGCATGCGGTCTCATTTTCTGAGCTTGGTGTGTACCTCCGAGGGTGCACAGACTCGGGTAGATAGTACATGTCCATGTGCATGATATGTTCTCATACATGAACATGGTCAATCTAGGTGTACACTGGATATACAGTGTACTAGTACAGGGGAAGAGTACAATGGAAGCTGCACAAAATGTATTGTTACATGAACATGGGAATAATCTATTTATAAAGGCACGACCTGGGGTTAATGTTAGATGACATGTACCCTGCCACACATTGTGTGCTCCTTAAATGTTGTCATCGATCACATGTCCTATGTATCTTGGAAATGTTCCATTTTATCACATTATTTATATCCATTACTTGTGGTATAGCATGTACTCATCTTGTACATAGAGGAATGTGATCCCTTAAGTAGGAATAATTGGATAGAGTTGTTGGAATCCATATGTGAGTCTCCAAGTGTGACCTCATTTCATCGTCTTGGAATTTGTAGAGACCCGAAGCATGACGTACATTGACATTACATTACATTTGTGGAATACTTAGTACATAACAAAAACACACACACAAGGATCATAATAGTTTAGTGTCTTTGGAAACTCAGAATGTAATCTTGTAATCATGGTGAAAGATCTTCAACATCTCCCATAAAGATATTCTTTTTTTTCTTACCTAAAACCTTTCTTTATATCCTGGGAAAAATAAAACATAAAAGGGTGAGCTCAAATGCTCAGTAAGGGTAAACAAAAGAAATATCAATCACATCATATTCATAAGAACATATCTTTTGGAAATATTAACCTGCAAAAGAGATCATAATTTCATAACATGGGATAAATCATAGTAGTGAAATGTAATCCCAATAATCATATCTTAAAACATGAAACTTTGTGAAATACTCACATAATAATAGAGAGTCATTTCTTGTTATTAAAGACTCATTGGCAAGACTATCTTAGTGGACAAAGTCCCTTTCTGAACCAAGTCACCCTCGTTTCAGTCCTGTTTCACTGAACCGGTATAACCTACCATTCCAGCAATGTCTATCTCATGAGATATAAAATCTTTACCCAATGCATTGGAGGGAGATATAGGTCCCACCCATCTCATAATGATACCATTCTTATGTGTGCCACAAAATCTTAAAACATACATCATTGCATAACCCATGTAATAAAAATGGGAATCTTAAACATCGTGACATCATAAAAAAATTCATATACGATAAAGGAATTCATAAAAATAATTCCATCACAACATAATCAAATTAATGTAATAATAGGCATAAAAACAGAACCCTTTATTATCTTAGATGGAAAATAATTTTGATAAAACAATTGAACTTCATTCTTGAGGAAAATATCCTTTCTACTTGAAAAACACTTTTCGTTTCTTAACATGTCGTAAAATTATAAACTAAAATAAGTTGATTAAAAATAAACTTGAAAATTTATAAAGGAAGATTCTTGGAAATAATGTTTTAAAAATCAATTCTTGCCGTATAAGTTAAAAAAAACATTCTTCGTACTTTTGTCGGAAAAGCCAAAAAGTACCTCGTAAGAAAAACGACAAAGGATTCCTTTCATATTCATTACTAAAAACTCACCGAAGGGAAAAATTGGATTTAAACATTTGTAGGTGGATGGAAATAATATTACATATTCAGGAAACATGGATGTGGATGATAAAATAAACCCCAGTAAATACTAAAGTATAAACAATCTCGGATAAAAATGAGATTGGGATATTTCCCTTACCTTAGGTCCGATTTTCTTCGTAGGTGTCCGAACCTCCTGTATAATGATTTGAATAATTTCATTGACTTATTACAGAATCAAATTCATTGTTATGATATCATATATGGTTCACTTATGACTTTATATTACCCGTTCTTTTGTAAATTCCATGTTAAAGAAGCGTTTTGGGTAAAATCGTTTCATTTATCGTAGGTGTTTGGACTTGTTGTTATTGACATTATTATTACTTATATCATGATTTAATTACTTCAAGAATATAAAACATGATTTATATATCATATATATTCAGTATATATATATAATAGATAGATAAATGAAATGAAACACACCGTTCATGGAGACGGTAGTCCGTACGTACGCATGAACGATGTTTTCCTTTCCTTATTGTCTTGAATGGAAGTAAGTAGATGAAATACATATATAAATAAATACAATAGATTTATAATGTCATATATTTCATTATTATTTCTTATATATACTTTATAATCATTCTTAAATGGTTAACATGGAGAATGAATCTCATCGCGTCGTGGAGACGGTAGTCCGTACGTACGCACGAGCGATGATATCATTTCCATAATTATTGAAATGAATTGGAGTGGATGATACAATATATCAGAATCATTATTATGTTATAATTACTATGTATAGTTATTTTTTACACCATAATACCCATCCATGTAAGGTGTTGGTGGAAAAGCAGATTACACCACGGCGTGGAGACGGTATTCCGTACGTACGCACGCGTGGTGAATTCCTTTTTCCGGAGGATGGATAGAAGGATAATTAGAGTTGTTTAATATTTATAATAAAATATCAGTATATTAGTGATACTGATGTTATTACTTCATAATGAAACAACCTTAGAAGAAGAAGTGGAAGAATAAATAAAGGTGAAAGAATTGGTAACGGAAATTACCTCTTCTTTGAAGCGCCTCTTTGAGACCTCCTCTTAGGGTACCAAAATTGGTCTTTGAGGAAGACAAGAACCTCTAGGATGTTGCTAGGGAAGTGGAGAGGAGAATTGGACAGGGGTTGGCCGATCTTGAAGGCTCAAAGTTGTGTGAGGAAGAGATGGATGAGGTGCCCTTTTATAAGGGAGGAGAGGGGCACCTTTGGAATAACAAAAAATATTATTTTATTTTAAAGTCATGTTCGGTTTTAAATAGCTCCAAATTGATTTCTTTCTATGATAAGGTGGGGATGGTTCGATATCCTCTCATCCAATAGAATTTAGAAAAGTTTAGGTTCCTATTTTAACCTTATCAATTAGATTTAACATTAAGTTAAATAATTTTACTTTTACTGTGTCTTCTTATGTTCTTATACTATAAGGTTAATAAACTTACTATAAGAAGCCAAACGAACCCCAAATTGTTTATTATTAATATATATAACCTTATCTAAGTCATTTGGCCTAACCTTAGATTTTTAGGAATAAAATAACAATTAATAATATAATATTTGTTTTAAAAACTATTTTATGTCAATTTTGACACTATTTAGTAATTGATTTTCGTGAAAATCATAACAGAATGATAAGTTCGAACAAAGTTAATTAAATCAATACTAACAAGTCATATTAACCTATAAATTAGTTTAATTCATAAAAAGTATTAAATTACATTTATTTTGGTATTTATAACATCAATTATGTCAATATTTCATTAATAAGATAATTACTGCATCATCTTTGTGTCATAAATAAATTAAATTATTTGATGTCTAAAATTTACAAATAAAATACCATTATGTAGTAAATCTTTTTATATTTATAATTAATATTTACAATAGAATTTATCTTATGTATAACCCTATATTAAAAATGTTTTAGTAAATAAACTTTGATTTTATCTCTTTTAACCCTTATTTAAATAAATTAATAATAAATGTCCTAATCTAATCCAAGTGGGCCTAAATGGTCATATTTTATTCCTAAGTTTGTTTTTGGTCGAATTACACTTGTCCATTAGAATTAGGACATGTGTTAGGGTAATAATAATATCATTTCTACCCTTAATTACCCTATTTACTTTTAACTGTGGTAAATAAAAGTAAAAAGTTACTATTCACCAAAAATTATTTTCATCTCATTGAACCGCATTTTACTTACTGACATCAACTTTGTCTCTCGGATTTTTGAAATTCCACTCACAGAAACGGTAAAATTATGTTTTATAAAAAATTCAGTTTTTTTAACTTCCACTTAGTGGTTTCACTATTCATAAAAAATTGAAAGTTTTTAGAAAAATACCAAAAATTAGGCCTAAGCTATACTTGATATTATGAACTCAAAAATGATTTCTATTTTACAAAATTCAAAACATATAAGATGCATTAATTAATTTAAAAATTAATTCCCGTCGTCAAAACAAATAGCGTGTTCTTAAGAGATAATAACTATCAAAAGATTGACATTTGTTTATGTCTGGTTTAAATGTGAAATTACATCTAATGACCAACATTATATTAAATTGTAAAAATATATTCTAAATATACTTTAAAACCAATCAAATTAATAATTTATCACTATTAATTATTTCGATTGAAAAAGTTGTTTTTAATTAAAATTTAGTAATTTTCACTATTCATCAAAATATGAAAGTTATCCGAAAATCACCAAAATTTCACCCTAAGCTAATTTCGGTATTACGAATCCAAAAATATAATGACCCATACATTACATACATTTTTAATACTTCAAAATTGAAGCACACTTATTACAACATATGACAAAACCACAAAGGACCGTATAGGTATAGTGTCTTTAGAAACTGGGAAACATAAACAACTGGTTCATAAATCTTCTACAGTGTCTCCCATTTATTTCATCATATCTAGGGTCCCTTTTAGCATATTCTACTTAATATCCATCTTCCTGACCTGGGGAAAAGAAAACATAAAAGGGTGAGCTCAAATGCTCAGCAAGGGCAAATAAAGGAAATAAAAATCATATCATATCTTTTTGAAAATCAAAACCTGCAAAAGAGATCATAATATCTTAACATGGAATAAATCATAGAAGTTAAAATGAGATCTCCATAATCATAACATAAAACTTGAAACTTTGTGGCATGCACACATAATCATGGAAAATCATTTCTTGTTAGTCATGACTCATTGCCAAGACTATCTTAGTGGACAAAGTCCCTTTCTGAACCGAGTAACCCTCGTTTCAGTCCTGTTTCACTGAACCGATATAACCTACCGTTCCAGCCCTGTCTATCTCATGAGATATAAAATCTTTACCCAATGCATTGGAGGGAGATATAGGTCCCACCCATCTTATAATGAATCCTTTCTTATGTGTGCCACATAATCATAAAACATACATCATCGCATAACACATGTAACAAAAATGGGATTCTTGAAACATCATGACATCATAAATCAATTCATATAAGATAAAGGAATTCATAAAAATAATTCCATCACAACATGATCAAATCAATGTAATAATAGGGATAAAAACAGAACCCTTTATTATCTTAGATGGAAAATAATTTTGATAAAACACTTGAACTCCATTCTTGAGGAAAATATCCTTTCTTCTTCAAAAACATTTTTCCTTTCATAACATGTAATATAACATTAAAATAAAAGAAGTTGATTAAAAATAAACTTGAAAACTTGTAAAGGAAGCTTCTTGGAAATAATGTTTTAAAAATCCATTCATGCCGTATAAGTTAAAAAAAACATTCTTCGTACTTTTGTCGGAAAAGTCAAAAAGTACCTCGTACGAAAAACGACAAAAGATTCCTTCCATACATATTACTAAAAACTCACCGAAGGGTAAAAATGGATTTAAACAATTGTAGGTGGATGGAAATAATATTACATATTGATGAAACATGGATGTGGATGATAAAATACACCCCAGTAAATACTTACGAATAAACAATCTCGGATAAAAATGAGATTGTGATATTTCCCTTACCTTAGGTCCGATTTGCTTTGTACGTGTCCGAAGCTACTGTATAATGGTTTAAATAATGTTATTGACTTATTCCAGAATCATACATATTGATATGATATCATATATGGTCATATTCTTAGCTTCTTGTTAGTAATATTTCATTGTTACTTGTTACTCGGGTCTTTATTTCCTTTTGTTCTTATGCGTGTTTTGCCGAATACATTCTTATTCTTCTTTTAAGGTTATAGATACCTTATATCCAGAATGGTATTATTGTAACATATATCATATTTATTCATTCAATTCATTTATATAATTACTATGTAATGATGATCATGTAGAACGAGTCGCATCACATCGTGGAGACGGTATTCCGTACGTACGCACGAGTGATGATATCGTTCCTATGATCGTGGAACTGTATTGGAGTATATATATATTATTTCAGTATAAATATTACTTTATAATAATCATAAATAGTTACTCATTACACCATTATACCCATCCTTGTAAAGTGATGGTGGAAAATAGATTACACCACGGCGTGGAGACGGTATTCCGTACGTACGCACGCGCGGTGATTTCATTTTTCCGTGGGATGGATAGAAGGTGAATTAGGGTTGTTTCATAATTATAATAACATATCAGTATGTAAGTAATACTGATGTTATTACTTTATCATGAAACAACTAAAGAAGAAGAAGTTGAAGAAGAAAGAAATTGAAAAGATCGGTAATGGATATTACCTCTTCTTTGGAACGCCTCTTTGAATCCTCCACTTAGGGAACTAAGATTGGTCTTTGAAGAAGACCAGGACCTCTAGGGTTATTCTAGGGGAGTGGAGAGGAGAAAATGGCAGGGTTTGGACGAGCTTGAGTGCTCAATTTGGTGTGAGGAGGAGGGGGAGAAGGTGCCCTTTTATAAGGGAGGAGAGGGGCACCTTAAAAATATCTCAAAATATTATATTATATTAAAGTCAAAATCGGTTTATAATGGTTCCAAAGGGTCTTATTTCGAAGATAAGGTGGGGATGGGTCTAAATCCTATCAACCAATAAGATTTAGACAAGTTTAGGGTATTATTTTAACCTTATCAATTAGATTTAACTCTAAGTTAAATAATTTTACTTTTACCGTGTCTTTTTGTTTTCTTTCACTATATGGTTAATACACTTACTATAACATGCCAAACGAACCCCAAATTGTTTATTATTAAAATATATATCCTTATCTAAGTCATTTGGCCGAACCTTAGATTTTTAGGAATACAATAACAATTAATAATATAATATTTGATTTAAAAACTATTTTGTGTCAATTTTGACACTAATTGATATATGATTTTTGTGAAAGTCATAAAAGAATCATATGTTCGAACCAAGTTGATTAAATCAACACTAATATATCATAGTAACCTAGAAAATTATTGGAATTCATAAAAAGTCTTAAATTACATTTATTTTGGTATTTATATTATCAATTATGTAAATATTTTATTAATAAGATAATTACTGCATCATCTTTGTGTCATAAATAAATTATATTTTTTGATGTTTAAAAATTACAAATAAAATACCATCATGTAGAAAATCGTTTTATATTTCTTATGAATATTTACAATCGAATTTATCTTATGTATAACCCCATATTAAAAATGATTTACTTATTAAACTTTGATTTTAACTATTTTAACCCTTCTTTAAATAAATCAATAATAAATGTCCTAATCTAATCCAAGTGGGCCTAAATGGTCATATTTTATTCCTAAGTTTGTTTTTGGTCAAATTACACTTGTACAATAGAATTAGGACATGTGTTAGGGTAATATTAATATCATATTTACCCTTAGTTACCCTATTTACTATTAACCGCGGTAAAAAAAGTAAAAAGTTACTATTCACCAAAAAATTATTTTTATCTCATTGAACCACATTTTACTTACTGATATCAACCGTGTCTGTCGGATTTTCGAAATTCCATTCACAGAAGCGGTAAAATTAAGTTTTATGCAAAATTCAGGTTTTTTAACCTACCACTTAGTGGTTTCACTATTCATCAAAAATTGAAAGTTTTCAGAAAAATACCAAAATTTCACCCTAGGATAATTTCGATATTCTGAGTCCAAAAATGAAGTCCATTTTGAAAAATAAAATTTAAAAAATTTCAAAAAGTGGTTATTACTATTCATAACGGCTAGTTTTAATAACATATTGTTATTTAGTGAAACTCGGTATTGCGTACGACGAAAGCTATCGAGGAAGGTCGCGATTGCGTGTAAATCAAGCCAAGCAAGTGTTGTGTAGAAAAAGATTCCTTTTATGATTTATATAACATAAATGTCTCGGGTGTTACATTCTACCCCCCTTAAAAATAATTTCGCCCTCAAAATTCGTCACTTTGTAACAAACAGATGAGGATACTTCTCCCTCATCATATCCTCAAGCTCCCAAGTAGCTTCTTCAAGTTGGTGGTTCCTCCATAAAACTTTCACCAATCGAGTGGTCTTGTTTCGTAGGAATTTTTCGCTACAATCTAGAATCTCTATCGGCTGTTCTTCATAAGAAAGATCTTGCTCCAGCGGTACAACTTCTGAGCCAAGTACATGTGAAGGATATGGTATGTACTTTCTCAGGAGAGATACATGGAACACATCGTGAACTTGAGAGAGATTCGGTGGAAGCGCCAATCGGTAAGCTACCTTCCCAACACAATCCAGTATTTCGAAAGGACCGATATATCTAGGGCTCAACTTCCCCTTCTTTCCAAATCTCATAACCCTCTTCCAGGGAGATATTCGTAAGAACACTTTATCACCCACTTCAAACTCTAGGTCTTTTCTTCGGTTGTCGGCATAACTTTTCTGTCAACTCTGAGCTGCGCTTATGTGTTGTTGAATAAATCTGACCTTTTCTGCCATTTCATCAACGAGATCAGGTCCTAATAGCTTTCTTTCCCCAACTTCATCCCAGCAAGTTGGAGTCCTGCATTTCTTTCCATAGAGAGCTTCATAAGGAGCCATCTGAATACTGGAGTGAAAGCTATTATTATAAGAAAATTCCACCAAAGGTAGGTGTTGATCCCAACCTCCTTTGAAATCCATAGAGCAAGCTCTCAACATATCTTCTAGGGTTTGAATTGTTCTCTCAGACTGACCGTCTGTCTGGGGATGATATGCAGTGCTGAAACTCAACTCTGTATCCAGAGTATGCTGAAGACTTTGCCAGAACTTCGAGGTAAATCTCGGATCCCGATCAGATATAATAGAAAGTGGTACTCCATGCAATCTTACCACTTCCATTACATATATCCTGGCAAGCTGATCTAGAGAGAAATCCTCTCTAATAGGAATGAAGTGTGCAGACTTTGTAAGACGATCAACTATGACCCAGATAGCATTATTTCCTTTGGATGTTTTAGGAAGTCCTGTGACAAAGTCCATAGTGATGTTTTCCCATTTCCATTCGGGTATGGGTATTGGTTGTAACATCCCCTTAGACTTCTGTCTCTCAGCTTTAACTTGTTGACAAACCAAGCATCGAGAGACATATTCAGCAACATCTCTTTTCATGCCATCCCACCAGAAGTACTCTTTCAGGTCCCTATAAATCTTCGTGCTTCCAGGATGAATAGATAATGAAGGACTATGAGCCTCATCCAGCAGCTCCTTCTTTAATTCGGGGATGGAAGGAACACAAACCCGATTCCTGAACTTTATTATCCCATCACAATCAAGGTTGAATTCAGGAACATTTCTCACCTTCTTTTGTAACTCGACATCTTCTTTCTGTGCCTCTTTAATCTTCACATGTATAGATGGTTGAAAATTCATTTGAGAAAGATAAGATTTTTCCCCTTCCATTATAATTCCAAGATCCATCCTTTGTAAATCCATAAATATTGGATCTATTGTGATCCACATCATGGATAAACTAGCATGGTCTTGTCGACTTAATGCATCTGCCACCATGTTTGCTTTCCCAGGGTGGTAATGGATTGAGCAGTCATAATCCTTAATCAGATCCAACCATCTTCTTTGGCGCATATTCAGCTCCTTTTGTGTGAAAATATACTTTAAACTTTTATGATCAGTATAAATATCACACCTTTCACCATAAAGGTAATGCCTCCAAATCTTTAATGAAAAGATTACCGCAGCCAACTCCAAATCATGTGTTGGGTAATTTTGCTCATGGATTTTCAACTGTCGTGAGGCATAAGCTATCACCATATCATTTTGCATAAGAACACACCCCAATCCCTTCTTGGATGCATCACTGTAGATCACAAACCTTTCTCCACTACAAGGCAGTGTGAGCACAGGTGCACTGGATAACCTTCTTTTCAACTCCTTGAAATTCTCTTAACATTCCTCTGTCCAGACAAACTTAACTCCTTTCCGAGTCAACTTGGTGAGTGGATTAGATAATCGTGAAAAATCTTTTACAAAACGTCGATAATATCCAGCCAAACCAA
This sequence comes from Viscum album, assembly GCA_963277665.1. Classification (NCBI taxonomy): domain Eukaryota; kingdom Viridiplantae; phylum Streptophyta; class Magnoliopsida; order Santalales; family Viscaceae; genus Viscum; species Viscum album. Next base: position 834,996,583 of record OY728143.1, on the reverse strand, counting down.
GAAAATTTCGGATCTCAGTTACTGTTGTTGGTCTCGACCATCTTTCGATAACCTCTGTTTTTGCTGGATCCACAGATATCCCCTCTTTTGAGATTATGTGACCCAAAAAATGCAACTTTTTGAAGCCAAAATTCACACTTGGTAAATTTGGCATAAAGCTTCTCCTTTCTCAGGGTCTTCAATATAATTCTCAAATGATCTTCATGCTCTTCCTTGCTCTTTGAATAGACAAGAATATCTTCTATAAAGACTACCACAAATTGATCAAGATAGTCCCTAAAGACTCTATTCATTAGATCCATGAAGATAGCAGGGGCATTAGTAAGACCAAATGGCATCACTATAAATTCATAGTGTCCATACCTTGTACGGAAAGCCGTCTTCGGTATATCCTCCCTTTTGACCCTTAATTGATGATACCCTGTACGAAGATCAATCTTGGAAAAGTATTGAGCTCCGCGTAGTTGGACAAATAAGTCATCAATGCGTGGGAGAGGATATTTGTTCTTGATAGTGATCTTGTTAAGTTCTCGATAATCAATGCAGAGTCTCATTGATCCATCTTTCTTCTTAACAAATAGAACAGGTTCTCCCCAAGGTGACGCACTAGGGCGTATGAATCCCTTATCAAGATTCTCTTGGAGTTGCTTCTTCAATTCCTGCAACTCAATTGGGGCCATTCTATAAGTTGTCTTTGAAATAGGCAAAGCACCCGGTACGAGTTCTATTGAAAACTCAACTTCACGATTTGGTGGAAGACCTGGTAATTCCTCCGGAAAGACATCATCAAACTCCCGTACAATGGGCATATTCTTAATTGTGAGTTTCTCACCAACCATTTGAGATAAATAACCTTCATTTAGTGGAATCAATACCCATAAGATGGAATAAATTTCCACTGGAAGGTTATGTTCATCCTTGCATTGATATACGATCGTAGATTGATCTGGAATATGAAATGTGACTTCCCTTCTTTGGCAATTGATATGAGCTCCATGTAGAGAAAGCCAATCCATGCCAAGAATCACGTCGAATTCAACTAAAGGAAGGATCACAAGATTTGCAGGAAGCACTTTCCCACAAACTTCGATCGGAGAAGAATTATAAACTTCTGATGCTATTGATGTGCCATTAGGTGTTGTCACAGCTAACTCAACATCTAATTGTTGAGGTAATACGGTGATACCCTTAGAAAATTCTTCATAAATAAAAGAGTGGGTGGATCCAGAATCAAATAAAACATTTGCTACTTTAGAGTGGATGGTAAGTGTACCTTTCACCACTTCGTTATCGTACTCCACATCACTGATAGAAATTTCATGTGACTTTCCTTTGTCTTTAGCCTTAAGATTTTGTTGACGTCGACCATCATCATCAACCCTTGGATTTGGGCATTGATTGGCATAATGCCCCATCTCCTTGCACTTGAAACATTGAAGTGTAGTAGGTTCATTCTGTGTATCCCTTCCTTTGTTTGCATCATTAGACATCTTCTTCCCATTATCACGACATTCAAATTCCCGATGACCTTCTTTTCCACATTTAAAACATTTACTTGTTCCTTTAAGACAACTCCCTCCATGTTTCTTTCCACACTTTGAGCATAAGGAAAATCTCATCTTCTTTTCCGTGTGCTCTTTAGATTTTTCTTTGAATTCCATCTTCCTCTTCTTATCAAACCCATGTGACTGATGGGTTACTCCAATCTCTATCTCGACTTTGAGAGCACATCAAACGATTTCCTCGTAGCTATTGAAGTCCCTTATGGATAACGCCCTTCGAAGACTTGGTTTTAAGCCACTAAAGAATCGATCGATCTTACTCTCAGGTTGGATAATAATACCAGAAGCGTACCTTGAAAGTCTAGTAAAATTTGCTTCATAGGTACCAACAGATTCATCATCCCTTTGCTTCAGTTCAAGAAACTCTTTCTCCATCTTTGTTCGGAGAATACGAGGGATGTACTTATTGAAAAATAAGTTCTTGAACTCGTCCCATTCCATAGACTCAATTTCATCCCTTTGCCTCGTATTCTTAATAAGATTCCACCATTGATCAGCATCTCCTTCCAAACGATACACTGCTAGGATGACTTTATCATGTTCAGAACATTGAAGAACTGAAAATATCTTTTCAGTAGTACTAATCCATTGTTCAGCAACTAATGGATCAGTAGACCCACTGAAAGAAGGTGGACGCTGCCTCATGAAGGATTCAACAGAATGTTGCTCCTTCCTTTTCTCGTTTGGAAGTGCTGCATGATTCATAGCTTGAGAAAGTTGTGTGAGCATGGCTACAAGATTTTGCATTCCAGCTCCCATATCGTTTGGTTGCTCAGGGGGACAATCATTGCATTGCCCATCAACATTCCGCATTAATACGGTTCCTTCAGGTTCCAGCCATTGACTAAAACCTAGAAGAATAGTGTGAGCAACACTAATTATAATACGAAAACAACATAATTAAAGAATAAAATTTTCATGCTTAAGGTCTTATCCTAGGTTATTCAAGGCCATTTCTAAAACACTAAGATTGTGTTCTATGCTTAGACTTATCCTTAGGGTTCTTACTAAGGCTTTCACATCCTAGTTTCCAAAGGTTGACTATACCTTTCCTCTGATACCAACTATAACGACCCATACTTTACATACATTGTTAATACTTCAAAATTGAAGCACACTTATTACAACATATGACAAAACCACAAAGGACCGTATAGGTATAGTGTCTTTAGAAACTGGGAATCCTAAACAACTGGTTCATAAATCTTCTACAGTGTCTCCCGTTTATTTCATCATATCTAGGGTCCCTTTTAGAATATTCTACTTAATATCCATCTTCCTGACCTGGGGAAAAGAAAACATAAAAGGGTGAGCTCAAATGCTCAGCAAGGGCAAATAAAGGAAATAAAAATCATATCATATCTTTTTGAAAATCAAAACCTGCAAAAGAGATCATAATATCTTAACATGGAATAAATCATAGAAGTGAAAATGAGATCCCCATAATCATAACATAAAACTTGAAACTTTGTGGCATGAACACATAATCATGGAAAATCATTTCTTGTTAGTCATGACTCATTGCCCAGACTATCTTAGTGGACAAAGTCCCTTTCTGAACCGAGTAACCCTCGTTTCAGTCCTGTTTCACTGAACCGATATAACCTACCGTTCCAGCCCTGTCTATCTCATGAGATATAAAATCTTTACCCAATGCATTGGAGGGAGATATAGGTCCCACCCATCTTATAATGAATCCTTTCTTATGTGTGCAACATAATCATAAAACATACATCATCGCATAACACATGTAACAAAAATGGGATTCTTGAAACATCATGACATCATAAATCAATTCATATAAGATAAAGGAATTCATAAAAATAATTCCATCACAACATGATCAAATCAATGTAATAATAGGGATAAAAACAGAACCCTTTATTATCTTAGATGGAAAATAATTTTGATAAAACACTTGAACTCCATTCTTGAGGAAAATATCCTTTCTTCTTCAAAAACATTTTTCCTTTCATAACATGTCATATAACTTTAAAATAAAAGAAGTTGATTAAAAATAAACATGAAAACTTTTAAAGGAAGATTCTTGGAAATAATGTTTTAAAAATCCATTCATGCCGTATAAGTTAAAAAAAACATTCTTCGTACTTTTGTCGGAAAAGTCAAAAAGTACCTCGTACGAAAAACGACAAAAGATTCCTTTCATACATATTACTAAAAACTCACCGAAGGGTAAAAATGGATTTAAACAATTGTAGGTGGATGGAAATAATATTACATATTGATGAAACATGGATGTGGATGATAAAATACACCCCAGTAAATACTTACGAATAAACAATCTCGGATAAAAATGAGATTGTGATATTTCCCTTACCTTAGGTCCGATTTGCTTTGTACGTGTCCGAAGCTCCTGTATAATGGTTTAAATAATGTTATTGACTTATTCCAGAATCATACATATTGATATGATATCATATATGGTCATATTCTTAGCTTCTTGTTAGTAATATTTCATTGTTACTTGTTACTCGGGTCTTTATTGCCTTTTGTTCTTATGCGTGTTTTGCCGAATACATTCTTATTCTTCTTTTAAGGTTATAGATACCTTATATCCAGAATGGTATTAGTGTAACATATATCATATTTATTCACTCAATTCATTTATATAATTACTATGTAATGATGATCATGTAGAACGAGTCGCATCACATCGTGGAGACGGTATTCCGTACGTACGCACGAGTGATGATATCGTTCCTATGATCGTGGAACTGTATTGGAGTATATATATATTATTTCAGTATCAATATTACTTTATAATAATCATAAATAGTTACTCATTACACCATTATACCCATCCTTGTAAAGTGATGGTGGAAAATAGATTACACCACGGCGTGGAGACGGTATTCCGTACGTACGCACGCGCGGTGATTTCATTTTTCCGTGGGATGGATAGAAGGTGAATTAGGGTTGTTTCATAATTATAATAACATATCAGTATGTAAGTAATACTGATGTTATTACTTTATCATGAAACAACTAAAGAAGAAGAAGTTGAAGAAGAAAGAAATTGAAAAGATCGGTAATGGATATTACCTCTTCTTTGGAACGCCTCTTTGAATCCTCCACTTAGGGAACTAAGATTGGTCTTTGAAGAAGACCAGGACCTCTAGTATTATTATAGGGGAGTGGAGAGGAGAAAATGTCAGGGTTTGGCCGAGCTTGAGTGCTCAATTTGGTGTGAGGAGGAGGGGGAGGAGGTGCCCTTTTATAAGGGAGGAGAGGGGCACCTTAGGAATATCTCAAAATATTATTTTATATTAAAGTCAAAATCGGTATATAATGGTTCCAAAGGGTCTTATTTCGAAGCTAAGGTGGGGATGGGTCGAAATCCTATCAACAAATAAGATTTAGACAAGTTTAGGGTATTATTTTAAACTTATCAATTAGATTTAACTCTAAGTTAAATAATTTTACTTTTACCGTGTCTTTTTGTTTTCTTTCACTATATGGTTAATAAACTTACTATAACATGCCAAACGAACCCCAAATTGTTTATTATTAAAATATATATCCTTATCTAAGTCATTTGGCCAATACTTAGATTTTTAAGAATACAATAACAATTAATAATATAATATTTGATTTAAAAACTATTTTGTGTCAATTTTGACACTATTTGATATATGATTTTTGTGATAGTCATAACAGAATTATATGTTCGAACCAAGTTGATTAAAGCAACACTAATATATCATAGTAACCTATAAAATTAGTGGAATTCATAAAAAGTCTTAAATTACATTTATTTTGGTATTTATATTATCAATTATGTAAATATTTCATTAATAAGATAATTACTACATCATCTTTGTGTCATAAATAAATTATATTTTTTGATGTCTAAAAATTACAAATAAAATACCATCTTGTAGGAAATCTTTTTAGCTTTCTAATGAATATTTACAATCGAATTTAGCTTATGTATAACCCCATATTAAAAATTATTTACTTATTAAACTTTGATTTTAACTATTTTAACCCTTCTTTAAATAAATTAATAATAAATGTCCTAATCTAATCCAAGTGGGCCTAAATGGTCATATTTTATTCCTAAGATTGATTTTGGTCGAATTACACTTTTCCAATAGAAGTAGGACATGTGGTAGGGTAATATTAATATCATATTTACCCTTAGTTACCCTATTTACTATTAACCGCGGTAAAAAAAGTAAAAAGTTACTATTCACCAAAAAATTATTTTTATCTCATTGAACCACATTTTACTTACTGATATCAACCGTGTCTGTCGTATTTTCGAAATTCCATTCACAGAAGCGGTAAAATTAAGTTTTATGCAAAATTCAGTTTTTTTAACCTACCACTTAGTGGTTTCACTATTCATCAAAAATTGAAAGTTTTCAGAAAAATACCAAAATTTCACCCTAGGATAATTTCGATATTCTGAGTCCAAAAATGAAGTCCATTTTGAAAAATAAAATTTATAAAATTTCAAAAAGTGGTTATTACTATTCATAACGGCTAGTTTTAATAGCATATTGTTATTTAGTGAAACTCGGTATTGCGTACGACGAAAGCTATCGAGGAAGGTCGCGATTGCGTGTAAAGAAAGCCAAGCAAGTGTTGTGTAGAAAAAGATTCCTTTGATGATTTATATAACATAAAAGTCTCGGGTGTTACAAAAAATGAATTCCATTTTTAAAAAATAAAATTACAAAATTTCAAAAGGTGGTTATTACTATTCATAACGGCTAGTTTTAATAATATTTTAATAGCATATTGTTGTTTAGTGAAACTCGTTATTGCGTACTACACACGCTATCGAGGAAGGTCGCGATTGCGTGTAATGCAAGGAAAATCAAGGATGCATGTTGTGTAAGCTCATTTTGGTGTATCGTACAACACAAGACATTAGTGAAATTAAAAAGAATATTTTTCATAAAATCTCGGGGTGTTACATTCTACCCCCCTTAAAATAAATTTCTCCCTCGAAATTCGTCGGGGTTATAAATGGTTTACTACTTGAAAGATTCTTTAATAGAAACCCACATCGTAAAATGGAATACCAAAACCATTCTTTAAAAACAAAAGTATGAAACGTAACGTTTACCCAAATAAACTAATCACTAGGTTTCCACATAGGTGAAAATATGTATATGGAAGAGAAATCTAACCATCATGTTCTGATGGAGAGTGGTAGAGAACATGGCTATGGAAAAACCAGCGATCACAAAGCCATAAATTTGTGACGATCAAAGGTACCATCTGATTCATCAGATATAAGAGCACTAGGACAACATTTTTAATTTTCAAGATCATTTTGGAATTAGGAGAAATACTTTCGTTGGGTCAGCCAAAATGGGTTGGGTCATATGGGACACTCGGTTCGGGTTGGTTGGGTCGGTCTAACCATGTCATATTGTGTCCGGACGTAACTGACCCCTATTTACAAAAATGCCAATATCTTTCAGACAGAGTGTCTGAGTAACGTGCCTCAAACGACGTTGGGACGCTTGAAACAAGAAAATCCTTTGATTATACTATAAATTAGTTTTTTTGTTAGTCTTGATATGGATGATGGCGTCCGGAGAATAATATCCCTGAACAAAGCACACTAGAAAGGGAGAATCCTATAGTTGGTTGTGAGGGGAAGGATATGACGAGCGGATCTCAGTATCCATGTAGATGAGAGGACCTTAGTGGTCCAGTAGACGAGGGGACCTCATTGGTTGAGTAGAAGAGTAGACCTCAGTGGTGGAATAGACATGCATTCCTAGGGTTTGAGTAGACGAGCAGTCCTTAGTGGTCCATCTGACGAGCGGACCTCAGTGATCTAAGAGTCAAATGGATCTCAGTGGTCTAGAAAACGATCAGACCATTGTGGTCCAGTAAACCAGTGGACCTCAGTGGTCTAGCATAAGAGCAGACATCAGTGGTACAGTAGGTTCGTGGGCCTCAGTGGTATAATAGCTAAGAAAACATTAGTGGTATAGTAGGAGAGAAAAAACTAGTGACTCATCAAGGATAAGTCACTCAGAATTAAAAGATGATTCCACTTTACGACTGTCAATCATATATTATATAACTTGTGTTATACCTAGTATGAGTTGTATTTTCATTGTATTGTTTATTTTTTTCCATCATTGTGGTATTTCTTTTGTGGTTTGGGGTCCCCATTGAGTATTTTTTTACTCACCTTTGCACGAGCTTCGCCTAAACATTTCATGTCTCGTGTAGGTGTCTGACGCTTTGACAGAGACCATGGTGGTCTTGGACCATGTGGTGCCGAGTGAGATGAGAGGAACGGGCCATACATCAATGGTTAATAACAACTACCCTCCACCTACCCTTTGGGTATGGTTTTAGTGGACATATATTGGTAGATGTACCTTACCTTGTGGTTTTGGGCTTCTATTTTGGCCCCTTTTAAATTTTCAGTTTGTATTATACATTAAGTAGTTGTCTTAGTGACAATTGTGGTTTACTTAGTGTTTAATTTTCTATAATTTTTGTTTTGTGTGTTTGAATAGAATTAAATATAATTCCTTACCTATTTTGGATAATCCTTTTCAATTATAGTCTCCATCCTCTGGCTTATAGAAGGCGGTCTTGGGGTAGTCAAAGTATGGCCCCTGGGGAATCTGTTTTGACAAATTTGTATCATAAGGGGTCAATTATAAAATAAGAACTAAGAGTCTAAAAACATTATATTTGGAAACATTGTTATGTGTCTCATGTTCATCATTCAGGCCTAGGATTCTAGTGTTGGTGCAGCGGCCGACATATCCATACACCTGGACTAAATATTATTCTTTCTGGATCAGTACATGAAAACACCAGTTGCATGCATCTTTGAGTGTTTTCCCATGATCTTTTTGACTCTGAGTCAGCTCACCATGTATAATATATTATATTTATATCATCTTGATCTCATTCAGGATTCATCCACATAGACAGCCATCCAGGATTCCATTGCGTGACCACAAGGATGGTCCATAGAATGATGTGGATTCGGTACAAGGACAATTTCCTCAGATGGATCCTTCGGGTGGTGTCCCATTGATACCACCACCTATTGGTCAATAGTTACTACCAGTGATGCCATGATAGGAGGAACATAGGATCAGTTACATACACAAGTTTCAGTGAGAGATACCACTAAGTTTCAGAGGAGAGATAGATCATCATGTCATTGAGGATTGATTGGTGTTGGTTACATGAGTCTTCTTCTTAGTGTGGATGTCTCTTGACCATATGGTGGTTCCAGCAGCACACATTCTGCATGTCTCGGTGGGGAGATGGTGGGGTCTCAATATCCAAACTCACGAGAAGGAAACCCTCACCTATTATAACTTTGAGAAAATTTTTATGGAGTATATTTTCCCTAAGACTATGTGCTTAGTGCAGAAATAGGAGATGCTTCACCTACTATAGGGAAACCTAATAGTGGCTGTGTACTCATTGAGGTTCACAGTCCTCTCCCGAGACTCTACAGATATAGTATAGAGTTCTTTATTCAGGGATTGATCCTTTAAGAAGGGACTCTGATATGATATCAAGGAATTAATAATTTACCTTATCATCCCAACACATTTTAAGGTGCTGGTGTGAGATCCACTAGTAGATAGATTCCTCGCTGGGTAGGTAATGATGGTGGGAGCTAGCATTGGGTGACATGTGGCCGAGTCAGTTGTTGAAGGTTTTTGGTAGATGACATAGAGTCCCAACTGGGCCACACAATTTAGTGGATTACCCAAGGACTCGCGGTCAGCAATACATAGCTCCAGGGGTAGAGGGAGTCATCAAAAGAGATAATATGCAACACATGCAGTGGGCAGGGGCACAAGGCTTGAGATTTCCCGACTCACCCGTGCAGAGGACCAACATATAGTTGAGGGACCACTGATGCATCAAAAGAGACTATAATATGTTCGTCCTCTAGGAGGAGGATGTCGAAGAAGAGTTGGATGAACAATAGTAGGTGGGAATATATATGAGGTACTACCACCACCACCCCAGGTGGTCCACAACGGGCTCTAAGAGTAGGTGGAAATGGGTGGGCTCAGCTTCAGGTAGTCGAGGCCTATGGTCTGGACATCCAAGTGATGATACGAGGTACGATCTATGTATTATCAACTTAAGATATAGTTCAAGTGGACAGAGGTTCTATTCACTCGTTCCTTGATGCATACTTTGTTTGGAGATCAGATACTCTGATCGAGTCATTGGATTGATCCTTATGATTAAAGACTCCTACGGGAGGGGATTCGAATATCACAATGAGTTGACGACAATGTGATCTTACTATTGGAGGAAATAGATTCATCTGGTAACTCATAGTAGTGTCGTTGAGGCCATATAACCTCACTATGTATATGAACTAGCTATCAGTAGTCCACTCTCAGATCAACTATTTTAGGCGCAGAGTTAGGTGTGTCTGCGGATGTGGGTTCATATTTTCTTCACCATTAAGTAGGGAGGTCTTATAGCATGGGATGGAATCACACATAGGAGGGAGAAACCAATCACTCATCAGATAGATACCATGACCCTTAGTGCAGTTGATGAGACAAGTCAAATGTTCTCTCCAGTGGTGGATGAGTACGAGGATGTATCATCAAAGGATGATCTAGGACTTCCTCATCATGAAGAGGTAAACTTCTTCATTGATCGATACCCTGGGATGAAATCAATATATACTTATTCATATCAGATGGCTCCCACAGAGCTCTGGGAGATGATAGTATAGTTGGAGGATTTGCGGAGGAAGGGGTTCGTAAGGCCCAACATATCACCACGTGTAGCACTAGTGTTTTTCCAAGAAGACATAAGGATGCATGAGGTTGTGCGTGGACATCTGATTCCTGAACCAGCTGACTACGATAAACATGTATCCTATACTGAGGATTTTGGACCTCTTCTATTACCTAAAGAGAGGGAGATTTTTCTTGAAGATATGCATCATATCAAGCTATCACTAGTTTAGAGTATGAGATATGGAAATATCGAAGATGAATTTCATATGTCGCTATGACCAATACAAGTAAATAGTGATGCAATTTTTCATGAATAACTCCCCAACATTGTTCCTGGGACTCATGAACATGATCATACAGTCATATATAGATGAGTTAGAAGTTGTATTCATTGATGAAATCTTACTGTATTCAGTGTCTAAGGAGGAGCACATGAAGCACAAGAGAATTGTTCTTCACACACTCCGAGGGAACCAGATTTACAGAAATCTCTCAATGTCAATGTTCTGGATATGAAACATTCACTTATTAGGATATATAATCTCATAAGATAAAGTTTTGGTGGATCCATCGATGATCAAAGAGGTGATTATTTGGGATCCAGCCAAGATCATTACTGAGGAGTGTGGTTTCCTTGGGTTGGTTGGGTAATATTTTAGGTTTTTACATATCTTCATTATAGTGGAAGCACCAATGACAGTGTTGAAAAATAAGGAAAAACACATCTCATGGATAGAATGTTTCTTTCTCATCTTTTATAAGTTGAGGTATATCATGACGAGTACTCATATTATTACATTGCTATAGGAGGGCAACGACTGCATGGTATTCAATGACACATAAAGAACCAAGATTGTTTATGTCCTGATGCAGGGGAAAGAGGTTATTTCTTATGGCTCTAGATAATTGACAACACATGAGAATAACTACGTGACTCATGACCATGAGTTGGAAGAGTTAGTCAACCCTCTAAAGATGTGGCGACACTACCTCATGGGAAAATATTCATCATCTACTTTGACCATAAGAGTCTAAAGTGTAACTTTTATCAAAAGGATATGAACCTATGATAGTGGATTGGGATAGTGTTTATCTAGGACTATGACTTCGAGATAGTCTATACTCTTAAGGACGGGAATGTTTGGGCAGATTCTCTCTGTAAAATATTGAGTTCATATCTACTGAATGAGGCCTCAGAGACGTTGGCCTCGCTTCAGATATCCTTTTGGAATAGAGATTATGAATCTTATCTTTAGTCAACAGTAGTCTCCCTTCCAATCTTATAGTGAGTCAGGGAGGTGCAACTTGGAGATGTTGGATATGAAAATACACATGCTAGAATTTCCAAATGTAATTCCCATGATGGATATTTGAAAGGTGGGAAGCATGTCATCCTTTTTATAGGACACACCATTATACCTGTGGCGTTACATGAGGATGTTTTGAGAAAATTCCATTAATCTCCTTTCGCGGTACATGTAGGTGTGGAGAAGATGTACTAGGACCTCCGAAATTAGTACTGGTGGTCACGGATGAAATCAGATGTGGTCAAGTTTGTCTCTAGATTCCACGATTGTCAGAAAGTGAATGCAGAGCACCATGCTCAAGAAGGTTTGAAAACCCCCCTCAAGGTACCATAGTTGATGTGGTATGGGATATCGATGGAAATTGTAATGGTTTTACACAAAGGTCTATGGGGAATTATACCATATGGATGATCTTAGAAATACTCACAAAAGTAATACAACTTCCTACCCATTTCAGAGTAGTGTTTAGTGGAGCACTTGGGATGCCTCTATATGCAAGAGAAATATTACCTCCATGGAGTCCCATCGAAGATAGTCTAAGATCCTGATTCATTCATTACGTCTCGATTGTAGAAGGGATTATAGGAATAATGTGGGACTCAACTACACTTAAGAATAGCCTTTCACCCATAGGAAGATGGTAAGATAGAGAGAACCATATAGACCATGGATGACATGATTCATGATTTCATTATTGATTTTGGTTGTAGTTTGGAGGACCAGCAACAATAGGTGAATATGGCTAACAAAAACTGCTACCACTCCACCATTGGTATGGAACCATTTGAGGAACTATACAGATGATCTTGTTGGTCACCGTTATGCTGGAAAACCCCAAGGGAGTTACCACTATTAGGTCCAGAGATGGTACATACTACCATTGAGAATGTGCAGTTTATCCGAGAGCGGATGGATACTGCACAGAGCCAATAGATTTCATATACTGATAGGTGATGGAATCCCTTGGGTTTCAACGAGAGGGAACATGTATTCTTACAGGTCACTCCTTGATGAGGTATATATAGAGTTAGTTGGGGTGAGAAGTATTCTTCTAGTTCATCGAACCATTCCTGATATTGTGAAGAGTGGGAGAGGTGGCATACTAGTTGGATCTACCACTGATGTTTGATATGGTGCACGACATCTTCTATGTATCCCAACTAAAGATATATGTTCATGACCATTCTCAGGTCATCAACCATAGAGAGCCGGAGATTGACTAAGGGGTAAAATTCATTGATTACCCATTGAAAATAGAGGATCTACAGGAGAATAACATTCATGGATGTTCTATTCCTCTAGAGTTTGTTCGTTAGCAGAACATAAATATCCAAGAGTGAACATGGGAGTGGGAGGATAATATTTGTGCTTAGTACCCCTTTTGTTTGAGTAAACCTTGTTTTGGAATACGAGGATGTAAATCCCTAAAGTTGGAGTAATGTAATACCCTATAAATTTCGTATAATTTTTTTGAAAATAAATTAGGATTATTTAAAGACCAGGCTCTGAGATGGAACTTAATTTTGAGGCCTAGAGTGTATGTATTGTATTTTTTAAGAATTTTTAAATTTCATTAAATAATAATGTGTGAGTGGTTTTCAAATATTAAAATTGGTGGCCGGATAAAAAAATTCGAGTACACTTTTGAACTGAGGGTGTATGAAATATCCAAAAAAGGTCCTAACATTGGATAGTGCGGTCCAACAATGTAAATTTGTTTATGGAGATATGTAAAATAACTAAGTAATGATTATTTTATATTCAAATCATTATAATTATAAAAGTTAATCATGGATTGGAAATATGAGAGTACCGTTGAGATCATGAGGGCATGCTTCCCGTAGGAAGAGCCTAACCTCGACCAGTGCGATTCAAGGGTGAAAGTTAATTTTCATACATTTTGGAAGAATAATAAGATAACATAAAAAAATTTATTTTATTATGTTTTCTTCTTCATTACACATCAACTTGTCAGCACTACAGTGCATCAATGAGGCAACACAAAATCCTTTTAATGGACGTCATTAATGAATCAGCACGGTGACGCTATAATGCGCATGAGTCTTCTTTCATTAATTAAAACGGCAATTCACGTTTGACGAACAACCCTGGGATTCCCCAGACAAATGATGAATGTAATGTCTTCAATGATGAATGTAAGCAAATCATTGGATCATGATGACAACCACGGAGAGGGGATTTAGTATCAGAGATTGACAGACGACGATGAACGATCATCCTCGAGTAATATTCCTTCCCATATTTGGGTTTGATGCTTTTATGTGTGAATTTTTTTTCCATGTTCTTTCTTTTAAAATAAGAATGCAGGTTAACCCACGAACATGTTATCCCACTGATCGGTCGTTTATAAGAGCAGGATAAAGGGGATATCTATTTTTGTGTGATTATTCAGCCCTTTTGGTTCTTTGCGATCCTTATAACAAGAACATATCGATATCTAAATGAACAAATACCCCAATAATTTTTTGGTGTTCATATCTTTGGATCATTCCCCTCTCATCTTCTAGAATTCTTTTTGTTCTACATGGAGCAGTGAATTTTCGGTGATGGTATATGTGGTTCAGATGGGAGTGCAGTTGTGCATCATCCCATCAATCGGTGGCATCAATAAGAGGATGTGTCATAAGTTCTTGAAAATGAAAAAAGACCACGACACATGGCTGGGGGAAACACAAGACCGTGTAACCCAGCCTCTTTGGCACACAGGGCGGAGATGTAGTAGGATCCATCAACACCAAGGTCGGTGGTTGGCAGTTGGTGGAAGTGGCCACCCAAACATGTCAAAGTGGCCACATAGAGAAAATCCATAGTTTGATAACTGCAGTGGGGGGACCCCTAACATGTTAAACATCGCCTAAGAAGATTGGTCTACTTGAGCAGACTAACTAGCTGAGGAGGCGGTGCCCCCTGGGCACTGTGTGTCTTCGTGAACCGGATGTTGTACGGCGTCCGAGATCGACCGAATTGGCCTTCCATGGATGGCCAGTCAAGATGACATGAACTATGCTACATGGGGGCCCGGTCTGGAAAAAATGCAGCACAATAGTTTTGGCTGGGCCTGATGAGAACCAGGTCACGGGGCATCCTAGAGGGTTGGACCAACGACAAAACCAAGCTAGGTCCAGCATGAATGGGACTGGCCATATGGCCAGGCCATACCGTGTTGGACCATACCAAATCGGGACGGGTCATCCCAGAACCAACCGGGGATGGGTTGGGTCAGCAAATTCGGGTAGAGTCATGCTGGACCCCCCAAGATCAGTTTGTCGGGTGGGACCAAGTTGGACTAGGACTCGTTGCAACTGACCCCTATTTACTAGAATGCCAATATCATTTAGAGTAATCACATGATTAATGTATTTCCACCTCCATTCCTACCATTTTAACAAGATGGTACGCTGAATATACTCTACTTGAGTTATTGTGGAAGTCAGTATATGGCCTATGGCTTGAGGAGTAGAATATCCCAGAGTCAAGTGCACCAGATAGCATGAATCCTACATCAGGTTGTGACACAAACTATTTAATGAGTGGACCTTAGTGATCTAGAAGATTAGTTCACATCATTGGTAAAATATATAATCAGACCATAGAGCTTCAGCAAACGAGTGAACCATAGTGGTCTAGCAGATGAGGGGACCAGAGTGGTCAAGCATACGAGGGGACAAAAGAGGTCCAGTAGATGAGGGGAACGGGGTGGCCTTCTATAATAGATGACCTCGGGGCTCTACCAGACAAGCAGACCACAGTGGTCCAGAAGAAGAGTAGGCCTTAGTGGCCCAGTAAAAGAGTGTAACATAGTGGTCTAGTAGCCGATCACGCCTTATTAAATCATTAGGGATGAGTCCCTCAACATAATAAGATGATTCAGCTTCATTACTGTTAATATTACATTGAATAACTTGTGTTATAGCTGGTGTGATGTGTATTTTCATTGTATATTTTATTTTTTGGTCCTCATATGTGGTCTTTCCTTTGTGTTTTGGGGTCCCCATTGAGTATTGTACTACTCACCCCTAAACTGACTTTGCGCACATGTGATGTGTCTCGTGCAGATGACCAGCACATTGAAAAATACTTTGGTGTTCTGCAACAAAGTGGTTCCTAGTGAGATAAGATATATGAGACATACTTATATGGCTACTAACAGCTACCCTCCACCAAACCTTTTGGTAGGGTTTGAGCAAATGGACCTTGTTAGCTTTACATTCTTTTTTTTGTCTTATATTCTGGACTATTTATACATTCCAGTTTGTAATGTACTTTATGTAGTTGTCTCAGTGATTCTTTTGGTTCACTTAGTGTTTACTATTCTGAAGTTTATGTTGTGTTCATATGTACATGTTTAAATGAAATTCCTTCCGTTTTTGGGATATGTGTTCTCGGTGCAAGACGCCAGCCCATGGCCTATGGAAGGTGGGATTGGGGTAGTAACAACATGGGCCATGGGGGATAGTTTGTGACATGATGACATATATTTATATATACATCGTGATAAATAAATAATATTTTGTTATGTTGAATTTAAAATTATATTGTTAATGGAATGAAAACCTAAATGATATTTCAAATACATTTTCAACATGTACATAAATTAATAATTTACTTGTATCAATCAAATAAAATTTAAAATAAGGTGATGTGAAAGCCATTGAAAATCTTTACATTTAAAAATATTCTCTAACAATTAATCCATGAAAGGGAATAATTTTTGTCTTAGATAAATTTATATAAGAACAGAAAACATGTTAATGTCAAAGGAAAACACTTATTATTATTTTTAACAAAGCTATGTTTAAAACTCAAATTTTGAGAAGGGTAAAAAATAATTCATTTTTATTAAAGTGTAAATTTATAAGAAATATTTATAAACTACCATATGAATATTTTGGTGGGAGAACCCAACCATGGAAAGTATAAGTTCAAGAAGAAATAATGTAACTCAAGGGATGAAGGTTTGGTTTATCAACATCCCTTATGGGAAACAAAATCCATGATGAATGAATAATTTTGAATAGTTTCTTTTGGGGTAAAATTGTATATATTTGAATAAAACCACATAATACAATAAAATAGTATAATTTACCAAATATTTGTGATATAATTTCAATTTAATGAACATAACTCAATGAATTAAAATTTAGTTACCAAAAACACTTCTGATTAAGGTTACACTTTAGTAGAAAAAAAATTATGAAAAGAACTTTTTTTGTATTAGATTTTCCAATTATAGAAAACTAAATATTTTAATTAATATCCATGTGATAGTAAATAAACAGAATATAATTACATGGGAAAACATTGAATAACATGTAACATCACTCCATGAATCAAAATAGAAAGTAAGAAAATCATACTACTTATGTTACAATTTAGTCAAATCCCTATGAAATAATAATCACATATGGAAATTTAAAAAAAAATTGTTAAAAGATAATTCATGGAATTATATATCATATAGTTAGTATATAAAACAAAAAAAATGAATGTAGGGGAATAATACAGAGTGTGCCTCAAAGAGGGGAATTTGAGATGAAAAGTTGTCCATTTTCCTTGGTTTATATTTCCCATAAACTAGACATCCTAAATAATTAAATAATGTTCATTAAATACATACACAATATCCTTAATAATAAGTATAAACATTTTATACCATATTTATTATGGTTATATATATAAATTACTTTTAACATATTTTCTACACCGTGTTTATTTCAGCTTTGTCACTTAGAACTACAATCATAACCATGTTTTTGGAATCTATTATTTTCAAAATTCTATAATTGTTATATAAGATATGTTACTGTAATATATTTGTTATGTTATTTTATAAATCTCTAATTTTATTTAAATGTAGTCTGAATTAAAAACTATGTTGTTGAAATTGATGATGATCATTTTTTGGTGATTATTAATGAATGAATTGTGTTTTCTTAATTAATGAATAAAATGTTAATATAAAATTAACAAAACCTAAAAAAATTATTTAAATATTTATATCATACTATTTTAGTTAATATCTTATCACTGTAATCCATGATATAATCAAATATTGTTGTTTAAGTAGGTCGCCAAACAGAACCACACATGAAACTACCTAGAAAAATAGATGATTTGGAAGTTATATAGTAATAATAATTAATATAATAGAATATTAATAATCATGATTAGTTATTATTAGTGTGATATTTTAATATTTTAAATAATTATAAATATATTATAATTTATATAAATTCATTAATTAGAATGGGGAGATCATTTTGAACTTAATTAGCTTGTTTTAAATGACACAATTTACCCAAATCATTTATTAATAAGATCATTTGTATTGTAAAAAAAATTCAAACCAAGATATTATTTTAATAATAAACATAATATTTATCCATTAATACCAACCACATCATAACCATGTATAGAAGTGACAAAAAGAAAAATGAAAATCAATTGTTCAATAGAAGGAAGTAGTCTGCATGTATGCATAGTTGATGATTTCATTTTACATTCAGATGTATGAAGGCATAATATGTTTCATTATTTAAAAATCATAAACATGATAAAAAGAAAATAATTTTTTTAATTTACCAATTAATATGATCATTTTAATCGGATAAATGGAAATTAAACAAGTTATGTTGTGTAGTCGGTAGTCTGCAAAACACATAAGATAGGGTGTCGTTTTTATTAATAAAAAATTAAAAATGTAATTAATGATTATTAGAAAAAACCAATAATATTATCTATATAACTAATACTAATTTAATTTCATAGTGATTTTAAATTTATAATAGGAAAAAATGAATATGTTCAAAAAAATGATTACTCACATTGATTACTTTGATATTTTTACAGAAGATCGCTTCGTAAAGAGTGGAATAGGATAATATATAGTGACTATAAACACATGATAGTTAAATATTATTCTATATAGAGAAAAAATTTTATTATTTCTTGAATAATGTTTACTTTTATGAGTTCCTTTAAGGTATAGTGACATGCCCCTTTGATAAGTTCTGAGAATGAAAGTTTTGTATATTTATCAACATTATCAAAACAGAGAAAATGGTAAACATATATTGCAGATAAAAAATAAATAAATAATTTAGTGTGAAATATATAATTTCAATACACACTTTCTAAAATCATTTTAGAAATGTTTTTAACATGTTTCAAGGTCATTCCAAATTGAATTGTTTCTTTTACGATTTAATCTTTTACTCTGGTAACATTTTTTTATATAAAATAATTATTACTTTATACACAAAAATAATGTGTTCATAGAATCAGTGATTTTAAAATTTTAAACCATTTTATTTTATTAAATTTATAAAACTGATAAAAATAATGTAAAAATAAAAATTGTATAATTTATTTTACAGAATTTTTTAGAAAAAAATTTCTTACGTTCAAAATTATTAAATATGGTTTTTACATAATAAACCAACACAATAATAATTATATAGTCACATATAAAATACATATTTTTTATTATAAATATAATTCAGGAACATATAATTAATACTAATATATTTATAATTGCATAAATGTCATGTTATTTATAAAAAGGATATTTATAACATTTAAAAATATTGATAATTTCATTTTGACAAATATAATAAATATATATTAAGATTTATTTATTCAACAGAGTAAAAAAATTACTTTCATTTTTTGAAATTAAATATACAAAATATTATAATTCAATATTTAAATAAATTCAAAAAAAAAGTTGAAAACTAATCATACTTAAAATATTATTTTCTAAAAATATTAACTTACCATTATTATTTTTTCATATCTAATAATAATTTTTATTTTTATAATATATTGTTATTTTTATCATTATATTTCACTATTATATAATAATAGAATACTTATTTTCTTGAAATAAAACTCCTTTTTTTGAAAAATATATTTTAAGCCTAAATTTATTTTTTTATTTTTTCTATAAAAATTTAATATGATTCTAATAAAGAGTATCAATTATTTTAATTCTCTAAATATTTTATAATGAGGTTAATATTATACATTCCCACTAATTAAATTTATTGGTTTTAATATTTATACTTAATATTTAAATTTTAATTAATATATCATGTTTTTGTTTATGTTTATTCTTGTGTGTGGAGAAGGATCTCGAACAAAATGACCTAATTAATTGTAATCATATATTAAAATTTTAAGGAGATAAATTATAGAAACATAAAAAAATTACATCCTCGTTATTTTAATTATTATTGATTGATGAAATTAGGAATTGTTATTCTTAACATATTCATCATTCATGGTGTAACCCATAATATGACATCTACTATACTCCATTATGTTATACTAAGTTACTCATCTTTCCATGAACAACTACATTAATTTCAACAATCATATAACCAATCATGTATATAACCAATCATATATTATCCATAAAATTCTTTTCCCAACACTATTTGAATCTCCAATCCAATAAACCAGATAAATTAAATATATTAATCCAAACATTAGCTCTATAATTAATGATCAAATAATATTAAGAACTAGTTCATAAGATCACAAAATAGTAAATTTATATCATAATCCCCAAAATATGATGGACTTCAAAAAAATATCATAAATCAATTATCAATCAAAATACTACCAATACAATCTAACATACTATTCTAAAAATCAGTCAATCATTTATTACGTCCACATAAAGAATGTATTAAACATTACATTTGTTCATACCCCAGTCATGTGTTCTCAAAAGTTATCCATAAAATAAAAAAATACAAAGATAACTTTTCAATATTATTTTTACCATTTAATATATATTCTCAAACAATTAATGATAAACTAATGAAAAAATCATCATCTAGTTCATGTAATTACCATTAATTTTAGAATGTAACATAATATTAGTAATAAATACAACTCACTTGAGAGAATAGATAAGAGTTTTAATATTTAATTACCTTTAAAATATCAACATCAATACCAAAGGTATAACTATGAAACTCACATTTTACATTATAAAAATTATATAATTAAATTATTGATTATTTATGTATTCTCCCTTAATAAATTATAAAACATAATGGTTTCCAGATACATATCTTTCTCAACTTTATATTTGTTCCCTATTTTAACCAAATACAAATCCCAAAATGGTTATGATAATATCAAATGTATTATTATAAAAATTCTAAATAAGTCTTCAATTATGACACATTTTTTAACATATGATATTTTTGGATCAATATATGAATCACATTGTTCAATCAATATATATCACTTGTAATTTTTCAATTAGGTTATATAACATAATTAGTTATCATAATTCATGTATCCATAATTATTTTTCATAAATAGATAATGATTAGAAAATGAATATCCTCTATGAGTGTCTAACCATATTTGTAGTCTTAGGAAAATTCATTGTGCATCAGAGTGGTTATTTAGTTAATTACACACCACCATTTTTATGGGTGGTTCCACTTTTTTAAGATGTCCCACATCATCATCAACATAACTGTATCTATATTGGGATGTATATTTAGATAAAAACATATATACCTTATGTTACCAAAACATAAAGATGATATTAAATATTTAAATATATTTCCAAGGTTTTTACTAAAATTAAATAAACCTAATCCAAATAAAATAAGATTTTTTACATTATAATTAAATAAAATATATATTTAATGGGTTATCTATTCATTTGAAACTATTGAAAACATTAATATATCACTACATAATTTTTTCATAACAAAAAAACCCAAATCTCTAAGGTTATTTAAACCATTCATTTAATACCAACATTGATTCCACTGATCTACACTCTATAATCCAGTGCTAATAGAAAATTAATTTACATATATTCATTGAAAATATTTATACAATCTGATATATGATTTTCCATACTTACTAAATCAAAAAAATAATATCCATTATCTGAAGGATAATTTATGGTTTAGATATTTTGTTATTTTCGACAAATAATGAACTAATAATGCCTGTACCTTTCTCAAATAAGGGAAATTTCATTATTTATATATAACAAGGTACATAATTAATGATAAATCCTCAATATATCCAAAAAATTATTTGAAACATTCTATCCTTATAAACATTTCAGATGTACTATTTTTTTGTAACAATAGATATCAAAACAGAAGAAAGTTTTTAGCTCAAACACTCATCAAAGAATCATATAACTTGAACAATCATGGAATAAAAAAGGAATTAATAATATGTTTGGAATAGGTATTGAAAATAAATTTATAATCAACATGTGTCTGCATTAATTATATATACTTAAAATTAAATTAAAGTGTGTACATCAATATTATTGATCTGATACTGATGGAATGAAAAATTTCATAAATCAAAACCACAGATCCAAGTCGTTATTCCTAGAAAATAACTTATAATGGGCAGAGGTATACACCAAACCCAAAATGTTTTATGATAAAAATCATTGATGCATTTATGTAATATTTAATTTCAAACCCAATGTCACATAATAATCTCAAGGAAATAATCAAAAGATTCAAAAAAACTCTTCTTATAATTCCATAAGATAACATTTTTAGAAAATAAAAATATTGATATCCACATTAATAGGGATAAGAAATATCAATACATGATCAACCTGTGATAGTAGTCAATAATCATCTATAATGTAATAAAATTTCCCCATGTCAATTTAAGAGATTACATGATCATTAAACATCCTAATAAATAAGATGGATGACCAAACAATACATAGTAAAGTTGATAATAATCATTCATGTTGTAATAATAATATACAGAACACCTCTATATTTCATTATGTATATAAAAGAGATAAAATGATCCAAAAAAATCCAGAGGAAGATTTTGGATAGTAAACAATTACATAGTTTTCTTTCCAATAACAATATGTATTCAAATAAGAACATATAGAACACCAATACATTTCCCCATGTTAATAAAATAACATTTTTCTAGTTGAACGTCATATAATATGAGTTATATAAAATTTTATGTCAAACCCTTATAAGGAAATGAGTATATGGATAAGTAAATAATTTATTAACATGATCATATGAAATTTAGAGGAAGAAGGTGGCCATTTTCTAGAAAAAATAACCCCTGTGCAATAAGGAAACATAAAACTGTGCTGAAAAAATTAAAAAAACCCATCCAGAACAATACTGAAAATAGTATCATAACAATAAAATTATTCAATACTAAAAGGTATATAAACCATATATATATATATATATCATGAAATATAATCCCCATTTCAATAATTGATTATTTTAAAATTAAATATATATTAAAAAAAATAAAACAACTTTTAGAATCTTTTTTTAACATTAATATAGAATAAAAAAATTAACATGACTATTTGGAAGGTAAATTTGAAAAATATTATGTTAAAGCCTTCAGAATACATTACATTTAAAATTAATCTCCCCTAATTTGTCTATAAAATGAAATAAATATTATCCATGATAAATTAGGAGTGGAAAACAAAACATTTTAAAGTCAAAGAAAAAATAATATTATTTTCAAAATACCATAACATTAGAGATAATTTTAGAAATTAGTAAGAAATAATTCATTTGTACTAAAACATAATTTTTCAAAATATGATTATAAAATACTATATAAAATATACATATTTCAAAACCCATTAATTTTAAACATAACTAGTACTTCACCCGTGCAAATGGACGGGACTATTCAATTTTCTTTCGAATCATATGAGTTTGCATCATTCAAAAAAATGTTGTTATGTTACTGAACTCAAAATAAATTTTTGAGTAAAATGATGTTTAATGGTAGATATTATTATAACACAAGTGTATAATATATTAAGAGATCATAGATATAGTATAAAACAATAAGGATAAATCTAAGGGAATGTGAATCTATTTTGAGGATGGAGAGGTAAATTACATGAATTACCATACATTTCAAGAAACATTCACAATATATATATATATAAATATATATATTACTGTGAAATATAAAGTGTTAAAAACTAAAAGATAACACAGTGGTTTTCATAATCAAAATGAGAAATGATAAAATGAGAAATTGTAATAGGAGATAATAAAAAGGTGATCAATTTTAAATGAATATATCCAACTAGTTTTTTATAAAGGATTTATTTTTAATGGATAAAGGTACTAAACGATTCAAGAAAATAAAGATAACCAAACCTATAGAATATACAACATGGGGAAATCAACATGCGGCTCCACTGAATTGTTAAAAAGCATTAACATCACAATAAATTATTATATCCAAAATTTATAATATACATAAAAACTAAAACAATATAAAAAGCATTAACATCACAATAAATGATTATATCCAACTGTCTTTTCATAAACGATCCATTTTAAATGGATAAGGGTACAAAATCATTCAAGAAAATATAGATAACCAAACCTATAGCATATACAGTATGGAGAAATCAACATGCGACTCCACAAAATGGAACCTGGAAGCCATCAGACCATCGATGATGGACTAGCATATCATATGATAAGAGAATCTCATACAACCTCCAAAGGATTCACATCTTGGAACTCAAAAACCATAGGATCATGGTTTTCACTTTCACCACCACCAGTCAAGAACCGGATCACCCAATTTATAGTCTCCATAGTCAGAGCTACGTCTCCAATTCCCACCCAATCCCCACCATCACACAATGTCCACCCCCTGGTTATTTTTTACCATGTCACAGACTACCTACACCAGAGAAAACCATTAATTAACCCTAAATCACAGTTTCCAGATAAGCAGATCAGAAACCCAGAAATAAATGAAATTGCAAAGGGGGCCTAATTTTTTGGGGTTATGGTAGGGGACCTGATTTCTTGGGTTCATGGTAGTATATACTCATTGTTTCTACAAGATGGTAGTGAGTAATATTAGAAAAGTCATTATTTTTTTAAAATTACATTTAAATATTATATCATTTAAAATAATGATGAATGGAGGAAATATTTCTATACAATACATACCTATACAGAACAACATAATCATGTACTTGTTTTAACCTTAGAAATCCCCAGACAACAAACATGATTCCAGAAAATCAATGTTATTACACCATGCAATTCATGAAAAGACAACTGAACATAACCAATATACAATTTAAGGATAGAAAAAATGGCTCACCAATGACTTATGTAGAAGAAGTAGTATAATGCTTTGATGCCACAAAAATCTTGGATCTATCTTCTCTTACCGATGCTCTCACTTCGGCATTCTCGATGTTTCTTGAGACTCGATGAAAGAAGCTTTTGGTAGTCAACAGCCTCCAACTTGGCCTTGGAAACTCTTTTCATCTTCTCCACAATCCTCTGATGCTTCCTCTGAAGAGTCAAGAGGATCCCCAGCCTCTAAATTTTTGGAGATTTGATGCATTTTTTTCCTGTTTTAGAAACGAAGTTTTGACGGTAAGTGACTTACTTCTGCACATCATCATTCTATTTTTTGTAGTACTGTTATAATAATATAAATAAGGATGTTATAAAATAATGATAGTATTTTATTCTAGTATGAAAAAGCTTCCAAACATCTTTCCATATATTTCAAAATAAATAGTTTTATTTTTAGGGTCTATCATTTAGAACTCAACTAAATATGTATCCTTCAAAAATCACAATTGTGTTTTTTCTATAAATCAATGGATTTTATTACATTCAATAATACCTAAAACAATTATTTATTATGAAAAAATCACATGAGTTTCATGAATTTATAGTAAACAGTATTGGTATACAAAAATCTAGACACTATAGTGAAAATATATAAATACACTACAATGAATAAAAGAATATATTTTTAGACAACTAATCAAAAAATGTATCATGTAAAACTGCTCAATAAATTACCTGCTAATGTGATCCATCATCCATTTTATTAACTTCTATTTAATGATGAATCATATAGTCCCTAAAAGGTATATTAGAGCCTGGAAAAAATACCTACATTAAAAGAATATTCAGTTGGACATTGAAAATTCAAAATATACAAAATAAGTATTAATGATTGTATTTTTAGAACTGTATCAATCATTAAAAGTAAGTTAAAGTTGTAGGATGTTACCTAGATATTATGTCACACTGTACAGATATCAATCTTCAAATTCATAGAGCATACTTTTCTGCAAAGAAAAAAATGTATAAAATAAGAATACCTGAATTTTCATAATCAAAAGAATGAATGTAAACATAAAAGAAATAAGTACAAATCAAAAATAAATATAGTGACAACAGAACATACACCATGATATTGAAGGTATTTTTTTACTCTTAGAAAGTGATTTTTTCACATAAATCCATGATGGAATGATTTATGATAGAAAGATCATACATGTGTTTTACCCCACAACCTATGAAGTGTAATCCTGGTATACAATACTTTAATACTTAATCATACAAATTTAAACATCATCTTTAATTAAAATAGGTCTTCTCCATGTTATGAAGGAAACATGTATCTGACATGTTATAGAGACACATGAGAATACCAACTCGGAAAAATTAAAATTATAGAGAAATGAAATTCTTATTGTAAATGCACTTTTTGATGCATATGTAATAAATTGTATGTATTTCCGCAAAATAAGGTGTGTGAATTTAAAAATAATTAATATTAAATAGCAATGCTAAATCTGCCTCTATTATGGAATATGTTCTGCATGCTAAATAAGTATCTCAGGGAATGTTGAAATGCTCTATGAAAAAGGAAATTGAGAAACCTATTTACAGAAGTAAAAGGTGGTATAAACCGAAAATTTATTTCAGTTATTGGAAACCCTCATATAGATATAACTATCAAATGCATTCACAAAACGATTAAACAGTTGAAAATTGAGTTATATAACACAAATAAAGAACACTTGTTTTTGAAAGTAGAGCATAACACCATATAGAAAACTAATAATATGTAATCAACAAACATATCTTTATACATCACTTATCGAAGTAGTCATTATTTTTTTTTATGGTATTAATTTTTACAAACCTGAACAGTTGCGCTGGAGACACTACATAAAAAAGCCTCAAGATCCACATAAAATCATTCATCAAAAGAACGCTGTTAAAAAAACATCGGTGAAAAAACTTGAATTAATTAATTACTGCAACTTATTACAAACTATAATAAATTACAAGATTCATGTAAATATCCAAACTATGGGATGTGCTACATTTATTTGGTTGCTTGACGTACAAATAAAACCAACATAATCAATTACATATATGGAAGAAAAAATATTAATGACTAGAAATAAAAAAATCAAGTGTATCAGCCAAACTCACATATGAGCATGCATGATAATGCATGCTTGCAGAAGGAAATTTCAGTCTGCATAAAGAAACAACATTCATGATAATATAATCTATAAGGGAAATGCAATATCAATAAATGATAATGCAATATAAATAGAAATATGAAGTTTTATTGAAACAGCTATAAAAACAGGATTGCAAACTGCAATTTCAGTACCACATGAAATAATATAAAGTGTAGTATAAAGTGCATTATGAAATAAAATACAAATGGAAATATAACAAATATAAACCAATATATTACAGTTTACAAATTTGAATAGCGATTAATAGAGAAGTATAATATGAATTTGTATATTAAATAAATATGAACAAATACATCCCTGAAACAACATCAATAAAATTACATAATGATACATCAAAAACCATATCATTACTACTAAAATAGGTTGATTAAACAGTACCTAAATCTCAGGATGAGAACATTCCATAATGCGAATGACCACCATTTCAGCATCTATGAATAAAAAAATAGATATATAAATTGACACCGTGTTGAATAAAGAACTGAAACAACATCAATAAAATTAAAGAATGATGAAACAAAAACCCATTCATTACTACTCAAATAGGTTAATTAAACAGTAACTAAATGGCACGATGAGAACATACCATAATGTGAATGACCACTATTTAAACATCTATGAATCAAAAAATAGATGGATAAATTTACACAGGGATGAATAAAACACTGAATCAATTCTAATCTAAAAATCTATGAAACTAAAGAACATACCTATATGTATAGTAGTGAGACCTTATCCAAAAATTATGTTAAAAAGAATAATTAAAACTGAAAAATAATTGTACAGAGTTGTTATGAAGGAAAACAAACCATATACTGTATGCATCTGGAAACAGTTCAATCTGCACGAAGAGGAAATTTCCACCCGACTTCGAGATTTCCATCCCATTTAAATCCATGCACGATAAAAATTATATTAGATAAAATATATCTTCAGAACTACCACATGATGATAAAAATTAAAAATTAAGTAATATTGGATGAGCAGAATTAGTAATGAAAGCTGATGAGAGATATTTAGTAAACATAATCCCAAAAGATATAGTATTAAATAAACCAAAAACTTAATTCATATAGAAAAAAATATGATATAATGGATTGTATAAGTTAAAAGTTGAATAGTGCAGATTGTGAAAAAAAATCCAAATAAAAAGAAAAAATTACTGAAACTAAAAAGAACACTACAGCGATTGGAGAATATAAAATGATGATGATGAAGTGAGTTAATTTAGTGTGAAAAATGGAAATTGAGTAAAGACTAATGCTGGAAGAGATAGAACATGATGGAATGGGAGAGACGGGTATCAAAGATAGAGATGAATATGAAATCTGCATATACTGAATAAGTGAAATGCATTCAATATAATATTTCAAAATCTAATATGAGAAATATCTATATTATACATTATGAAAAAGAAAATTGGAAATGCGGTATATAATTGAACTCATGAAATCCTACCATAAGTCTGAAATTAGAGGTTGACTGAGGCGGACTAGGCAGAGGCAGAGCAGGCGGAGGTAGAGGCACCGGAGGCAGATCAGGCTTAGGGAGACTTAGGTGGAGCAGGAAGAGCCATAGAAATTTTAAAGAGGGAACATGTGAAGGTCACACCGAACCTGCGAATTAAAAAGAGAAAAAAGGGAAGATGAAATCTGTGAAGGAAATATGAACCTAAAGTAAAAAAGGAGAAAGAGGTAAAGGGGAAATCAAACCTAAAATCTTGAACCTAAAATCATGAGAAATAGAGAAATGAAACTTTTGAGCTTGTGGGAGATTGAAAGTACAGAGAAGCTTCAAAGTATCTTGGATTTTTCTTCTTATCGAAAAAAATTAAGGGAAACAATATATTACCATAAAAGATGTTAACATAAATCTGCAACACATATTGAAGTGCTGGAAGAAATAGTGAACCCTTAAAAAAGAATAGGTGAATAAATATCATCTTAATGGATGAAATAGTTGTTGTAAATGATGAATTAGAATTAAATATGTATTATACTGAAATAATAAAAAATCTCAAGCACATAGTAATAGAAAAAAAATATAGAAGATATAAAATAACTAAATATCTAATACAAATGTTTTTCACAGTGTATATAATGAAAAATGATGATGATGATAAAAAATGCATCTTAATGATTCAATGATATGTACTGCACAAAAAAATATAATTGGTTTTCATAAATTATTAGGGATATAGTAAAAATTAAATAAACCCTTTTATCCACTAAAATATCGTCATTGAAACATGATACCATTACATTCAAAAACAGGAGATTGTGATAATAAAACCTAAATAAAAGAAGAATTGTGTGGTCATTCAGCACTGTTTTAATAATCATTCTATGTAGAGTCGAATCATAGATCGGTAATAACATTGCATTTGGTAGAACGTGCATCAAATAATGAAAAGGTGGATAAATACCAAAGAATAAAATGAAATAGATGCCCTAATTTGTGAATCTAAAAACAATTTATTGTAATAACATATGAAAATGTTTTAAGTGATGGAAAATACCAAAAATTAAAGAGGATACAATTTCCATGACATTAGGATAACATACCTACGGCAGAGATTTGGATATGTAGATAGATAGTTGAATAAATATTGTCTGAAAATTTGAAATAGATATTGTAATTGGTTAATGGGGAAAATATATGTATTGTAATGAGATAAGAAAATTTATTAAGAAATGAGAAATACTAAAAAATAAAGAGTAATGATAAACTAAATATAGTTGGTTTTTAGTAGATAATATAAATTGTAGACGAATTGATGGGTTACTAGAGGAAAAACAAAGGACAAATTTTGTAGAATACATCAACCAACTAAGGTATATCGCTAATGAATAAATTGGAACATAATAATCTGTCTTGGTAATTAATTAGGTGGTGTTGAGAAATGGATAAT
Organism: Viscum album; assembly: GCA_963277665.1. NCBI lineage: Eukaryota > Viridiplantae > Streptophyta > Magnoliopsida > Santalales > Viscaceae > Viscum > Viscum album. Next base: position 834,966,677 of record OY728143.1, on the reverse strand, counting down.
ATTAATATATTATGTCAAAATAGTTAAATGACTATTAAACATAAATTATAAATACATTAAAAGTATCTAAATAACCAAAAAGAGATGTGCATGAGGTCAACATCGGTGAACATTGGAAAGAACTTGGTCTGAAATCCATGTACGGGAGGTTTCCTTCTGAAAGCACGTGAAATTTCTGGTTTATAACAATAAATATGTACAAAAAACTAAGAGATTCACAGTCAATGACTGTTTTGACATCGCATCTTCAAACAAAAGTGAAGAATATTATTACCAAAAATAAAATAAAATGATATTTTGAGAAAACATATAAAGGAAACTATTAAAACATAGGGAAAAATTATTTCATAAAGCTTTAGTGTCACAAAACAATAAAAACAAAAAATAAGAGTTTTCAGTCTTTCGAAAGAAAAATTGTTATGTGAAAAATGTTAATCAAATCTAAATCAAGTTGAACAGAGGAAAAAGATAGAATCATAATCATATGTGTTCAAAAACACATCAACATGGTAATTCTAGAAAGCGTGAAAATTAGGAAAAAAACATGTTAAAAGGCATAGATAGGATGCGTTCTTAGATGAAAAAAAAATCATGCTGCACAATTATGTTAATTCACCACTCATGCACTGCAATGATCAACGCAGCTGTCTATTTCTTCCTACCTCCTCCTCCTATCAAGAAACTAATAAGATCACTTAGTGGAGGCCTGTTGAAACCATATCATCGTTAGAATGAAAAGCAGCGAAAAAACATCCTTCGAAATGTTAGATGTTGAGAATCATAAAAATGCACCGTCCATCGAAGAACGTTTATCGAAACAGGGAAGAGGGAGTACCTGAAGATTAAAATCGACATGGTCTCGAATGTTTGAGAGTTGGGTTTGAGCAGCAACATTCACCTTGTTTAGATTTTGCCTCATTTTTTCAATAAAAGGTTTCTCTTTGAGATGCTGCCCAGTGATCTATCTTTTAATGGTTTTTCATTTAGTGTTTCTTCTATTAAAAATGTATCCTTTTTATGGCGTGATTTCGGGTAGGAAGTGTAAGGATTGAGTCGAGGGAGAGAGATGGTAGATAGAGGAAGACTACCTGATTGATGATGATATAAAAAATTGAAGGCGCTGGAGGTAGATGTTGGAGGAGATGAATTTCTCCTTGAACTGTAGGAGATAACAGAGGATTCAGAGGTGGAGGAGCCAGAGTTGGAGGAGCTGGAGCTGGAGGAGCCGAAGCCGGAGGAGCTGGAGCCAGAGAAACTAAAGTTACGGCGGAGGAAATGAAGGTGGAGGAACTGAAGATGGAGCATGCGGAGCGGGATATGTTAACCGCAAGGAAGGAAAAATGGAGGCGCATCAGATATCATAGATTAGGGCCAGGGTAATCACGAAAGGGAGCCTGGTTGAGGGGTAGGGAAACTAGTGGAAGGAAACGGGGTAGAGATGGGAGACATTGTGGAGTTGACACGTGTCGGAAAAAAACCTTACTTTAGTATGTATATAGATTACATGAATAAACAATATAATTCAAGAAAAACAGACTTGAATTATCAATATCCCTTGCGAGAACTATACTCGATGAGACATGATACATTTTAAATGGGGATTATCTTGTAAAAATTTAAAAAATAAGAGAATAAAATAGTGGAAAATAAATATTCATAATCTACTAAATATATTTGGAATAGGTTTAAGTGAACAGTCAAAACTCAATTGATTAAAATTGAGTTACCAAAAAATCCTAGCATTCGAGTAACACATGATTAGAATGAAAATTGAAGAAAACTACCAGATTTATCATAGTGTATATAAATTATTACTATTAGATAGTTTATAGAAAATTCAAGAGATATTAATTAAATATAACTAAATAAAAAAAAGAAATATAGTTCATAACATGTTTTATTTCTAATGGATTAATAATTTAGACTAAGAAAATTCATGCATCATGAGTAAAACTTCAATCAAAACCCAATAAATGATTAGAAATGTAATTTAACATCTAAATAAAATGAATGAAATAAAAATCATAATATTATACATCAAATAGGTAGTATACACACCACCAAAAATGAAATTTGGTGTATGATAACAAAAATTTATCAAATTGGGTAATTTTATATTAGTACCCTTACCTTCCTCCTAATTCATTATTCACATGCACCAGACTTCATGATTAATTAAAATAAGTTCACTAAATAGATACCCAAAATCATTATTCATAAATATAACCATTTGTATTCCATATTTATAATCATATATTATATATATAAGTTAGTTCTTACCTATTTTCAACTACAGGTGAAAGTAATGTTTTTCACTTCAAACTATTTTCATAAAATATATATGTTTAAATATTATTATTCAAATGTAAATAATAAATTTAATATATTAGTTACTATAATAGAAATAAAATGATTGTTTGTAGTGTTATAATTTATTTTCATTATAGTTTTGGTTACAAACCATGAAGAAGAAATCAGTGGTGATCAAGTTTTGATGATTCGTAATCAATGAAATGTGTTTCCTTAATTAATGATTTATATGTTTAAATAACCTTATAATAAACCAAAATATTTATTGACATATTTATATCTTATTATACCGATAAAAAATATTCATATTCATTCCTTATATAAATGTATAGTATTGATCATGTGGGTGGTTAAACATATTGAAACATGAACCTACCATGATTAATAGAGGATTGGGATGTGGTTTTTTTGTATTATCCTTGGATAAATAGAATAATGATCATATTTATGGGTTATTTGGGTTATATTTAATAATTAGAAATAATTATAAAGATATTATCATTGATATAAAGTCATTACATAAAATGATAATTTCATTTTTCCCTTGTGTCCACCTATTTCAAAAGATTGAATTGATGATTGTAGTTTTTTGATCATATCATTAATAAGTTTGAAAAAACACCATAAAATTACCGTAATGTTTTAATAATATTTATACATGTCCTTAAATACCATCCTCATGATGATTTATATATGGAATTTATGGAAAGAAAAACTAAAATCAACCATTCTATGTAAGTCGGTATTATGCATGTAAACATGGTTGGAAAGTTTAGTTTTTAGAGAGTGGAAGAATTGACTAATATTATTTATTGCCTAATAATAACAAGAATGATATAAATGTATTAATTTTTATTAAATTCTGATTTTATTAGAACCTTTTATGATGAATAATTAAAACAAGACACATTTTTTCTATAGAGGGTAATGCAAAAAACAGATGAATTATGGTCTATTTTTCATGTTGGGAAAGGAAAAGATTATTAAATATTATTCCCATAAAATAATAAAATTAATTAAATAAATAATATTAATGTAAGAAAATATTTATTCATAAATGTTAATAGAAAATGAATTATTGAAAAATATTAATTTATGTAAAAAATGATTACTCCCATTTAGAACATTGATGTTTCCATAGTATATATATTGAAATTGGATTAACATTCTAATATATTGATATTAGAATATCAATTTAGTGAAGTAGAGTTATATGGTATGGTAAATAAAAAAAATTTTCAATGAAACTAAATTTATAGTAGTTTATTGAAGGTTTGGTTAGGTCCCTCTCTTATAAGTGATGATAACGAAATTTTTCTAGATATTTCATCTTTATAAAAATGTGATAAAATTGTAAAAATGTCATGCAGATCAAAAACTAATAAATGTTCTTCATGGATAAGGGATATTTTAATAAAACACCACAACCACAATATTTTGTACGTCTTTTTATCATGTTTTTATCCCTTCACCCCATTAAATATTAACCTTACTATTTTTTCTTTTACTATGGTAAAATGTTTTTATATAAGGTACCGTGACTTTTATGGGAGTGAATTTAAGGGTTAATATTAGATAAATTAGGCCCCTAAAATTTAAATTTTAAATGAAATTAATTTTATTCAAATTATAAGAATGATAAAAATTAATTTTTATATGGAAAGAGATTAATTAATTATAAAAATTATGATAAAATATTACTTATGCTAAAACAATTATTACATAGATTTTTAAATAAAAGGCATTTTATTAACTAAAAATTTATGTAAAAATTAAATATTTATCCATATAAAAAGTTTACATGTATTTATATTCATTCTTATATATTGATTATTTGATAAATTAAATTTTATTTATAAAAACTATGTATTTCTCTATTTAACTAAAAAATATTTATTTTTATAGAAATCCCAAAACAAAATCAACGTAAGATTATATTATAATGATTCATCCAAATATGTTGTTAATTTTTAAAAATAAAATTAATGAAATTTTATAATTCAATATATAATTAAAATCCCAAAATATAGTTGAAAATATTTCATATCAGAAAGTTGATTTTTTTAAAATGTCAGCTATTCATTATTATTACATCCAATAAATTACTAATTAATTTATTAGAAAACAATTTCTAATATTTCCATTATATTTTAATATTTTCTGATATTAATATTCATATATTGGTGACAAAAAACAACCATTTTAGAAAAATATATTTTTTATCCTGAAATAATGTTCACAGTTGCTTTATCTATACTACATGAATTTAATTCATTTTAAAGGATGAAATTATTTTAATTTTATAAATATTTCATATAAGATTTATTCATATTCATTCCTAAAAATTCATAATCATGTTTTTAATGGTCACACTAAATATTTATATTTCTAACTAAAAGTTTCATTGTTTAATTTAATTTCATTTTTGAGTGAATAGAGAGTTATCCGACACATCAATTTAATTACAGGTAATAAAATATTAAAATTTAAACTTTTAATAGTGAATACGCATCCCCATTTCCACTCATGGACACTCACATTTATATATATATATCATTCATTGATTGGTTAATTCCATGTATGTTATCGAAACACCTTAATCATGGGATTAAAAGTGATGAAAGATGGTCTTATATTTTATGACATATGTTTTAAGAAAATTCATGTACATTATTTAAATCTTATAGGAAAGATAATAACTATATATCCCCCCAATGAATTTTGTAATATTTTTATCTCATGAGATACCATGTATGGCTAAGTAGTGTTTATCATTAGAACATTGTGTTATTGCCTCTTGATGGTTATCCTTGACCTATTCATATGATATCATGTTTCATGTTGCAACCACATTCCTCTAATACCTTGATGTCATAATATTATATTATTATTTTATGTAAAATATTATGATTCGCACGTTTCTATGTCACAATGTTATGCCACATGACACGCAAGTACTTTATTAATGTATTCTAGGAATCGATTATTAAATTATTCAGATTTATTGCTCACCCCTTTCTTATATACATCCTTGAGTTATCCCATGTAGTTTTAGAAGACCACTTGACTATTAAGGGAATGTTATGATGTTTTTTAATTATATATTTATGTTATTTTTTCATTTCATTGTGATATATATCTAATTACCCAAATACACTATACATCATAATCTAATGGGAATTTGTTATGCAAGTTATAACATGATATAACATAAAATTAAATGTATAAATGATTTGGGATATCTTAAAATGGACCGAGAACTCTATATATAGTTTCCCTTAAATCTCTCCAAAATCGAGGTATTGATAATGTATCAAGGCCATTTCATGGACTCCAATTATTGAAATTTATAAAATCATCCTCCATATCACCATGCCAAATGATTGGATCCCCTGAATCATAGTCATTCTGGTCAGGAACAAGTAATATTATGAAACTTGACCAACCAAATCATAAGGATGACATATTAATTTAGTAGTAATGATAATAATAAATATAAATAAACAATTCCAAAATCCTATGAGGTGGGATCCTCATCAGGCTAAGCAATCAAGTGACTCATAGTGTCTAGGGTATCCTACATAGACTCGAGTTTGAATATCGACATCGCATACATTCTTTATGTGGATCAATAGCCATATCCTTACATCCACTAGAAATCTATAGGGAAAACATGTTCTATTCCCCCTCACCAAATACTACATATGGGCCAAATATGGGTCATAATAAGAAACTTTGGACATCTCCAATTTCATTATCATGTTTCATCAATCCCTTACAACTTTTCCCTTGAAGGAAATATAGGAATCAGAAGCTACATCATGAATAAATAAGTTAATTTATAAATATAAGGTAGGGTATTATGGAACAAATTCACCAATCAACTTAATAGATATGCTTTCAAGATCTCATTTTTTGTATGGGCTTTCGGTTACACCAAATAACATCTCTACCTGTTCCCATGTCCATCTAGTCAACAAGTACAAAAGCCTTAGTAGACCACACTAGGGTCCCCTTAAGTCTTATTTAGTCCCTTTTAACCCCTTAGTCATTTAAAAATTTGGAGACAACCATAACCATATACCATTTTTATAGAAACCAAGGTCAGCCCGAACACCCAACCTATCTTTCAATATCAATAGGTTATCTCTCCAGGCTAACCTTTTTTCCATGAATCCTGATTATCACCCCTCTTGACATAGGTTTCACTACCCCACTCATCATTGTTTTGATAACCCCATTATTATTAAATAATTTAAAACACCCCTCGGGGGTATCTTGTAATGAAAGGCACTAAATTATATTATCAACAATATATAGCATTGTTTTCTAATAAGTTCATGATGTTCCATCGAGGCCCGCTGCAATATATGTGGATCAGTTTTAGGATATATTTTCTTATTAAATAACATAAATATTTTATATAGGCCCACTACATAAAATTGTGGGTCCACACATACCACTTTCATATAAATAATTTTGTGATACCAAACGATATATTTTTTAGTAATCTAACATTTTTTATGAATTCCAAATTTATTTCCAAGGGTCGGTAGAAACCACCAAGTACCTCCCTTGCAATTTAATAGCTCAATATCTAACCATATACTCCCATAAAACCTACATCGTACAATGACATCTAATATAATATTTTATAATGATATATAATTAACTAAAACTTTTATATAGTATGGAAAAAGTCCCAAATGAATCAGGTAATTTCATCATCTTGCTAAAATGATGCCCAATAGAACCCTAATGTTATTTCTTGCATCTCTATCCCTACATCAAGTAAAATCCAAATATAAATTGTTAAATCAAAATATATTATTATTATATTTTAATTAAATTCCTAGAAAAAGTTTGAGGTGAATCATTCCTCGGTCAAAATGATGTGCTCTGAAGCTTACCAAGTAACCTCTTCCAATGAGGAGTAAAATCCCCGTAATTATTGAATGATTCAACAATGATCTGGTAGAATTTTATGAAAATCCCTAAACAAGTAGAAAAAAATTAGTGTGGGAGACACTAAATAGTAATAGAGGTTTTATGAGGGTAGAATGTACCAAAAATTACTAGAAAAAAACCCTTGAAAGGAACCCCACATCATATGGGATGAGGAAGGAGAATGGGGAGGACCCCTCAGTATAAAATGATCCAATAGTAGGTGAAGGGGTACATGATTATAAATACCCATGGGGGAGAATTGTAAATTTTACCCGTAAAACACACAATTACTAGATATTGGATCTACTACATCATTAGCTACATTTTCAAATCTGCCTCTCTCAAGGATCCCTCGAGCCCTCGAGATTACTCTTGAGCATCCAAAAATGTATAAGGCACCTCACCTGTAGTGATAAATTCCTTTAATCCCTTGAATGATGCTATGATCAAAATTTGACCAGTTAACTAATTTGATAGTTTTTTAATTTTCCACAAACTCTGATACCCCAATTAAACATGGTGGAATTCAATATTTGAACATATTTAAGTAAGATAACGAATTAGAAAAATAAAAATTTATCACATAAATTGAAAAATATTTTTTTATATTTTATGGAATATATTTATTGATATGTGATTTTATGTATAAAGGATATGTTTAATTTTTTAGACAATAGTTTTACATGATTTATTGGATTTGAATATTTAAGAAAGTTCATGATAATTTAGTGATATTTATTTAAGTAATTATGTTAAGAGGGAAGAGAAAATAAACCATAATTAAACCATGATTAAACCCAAAGGGGTTTTGGTTTAGTTGAAAGATAATGTTATAATTTTAAATTAAAATAAATTTCTAGGTGGAGTTTTTTAGGATATAATCTATAATAATTATATTATGGTTTTTTATTAGTCCGGTAAACCCCTTATGTATACATTATTGGATGAGGATCGAATGATCCATCAATAAAATGGTTGTTTTATGTAATAAGTATATTTTCCCAATAATAATCCTATAGGTATAAGATATGTAGTTATAAATATTGTGATTATTTCAGATCATTTATATTGAATAATTTACAAAAAAACTAAATTGAATTCGATTATAAACCAATCAATAAAAGGATGGAGTCACATAGAAGTTTCAATGAAAATATAATGAAGTAAATAATGTTCAATATCCAAAATTTTAAATAAAATAGGATAATTACCAATGAGTGTGTCTCAATGTAATTTATAGATGATATAAGTGTTGAAAATCTGGGTATTTAGTCACTAGTTACAGAAGAAAAAAGGAATATTTTAGATGAACATATGAAATATAAATGTGAATCCTATAATACCATTTATAATTATCCATAATAAAGTTGGAAACTGTGAAATTAATCCATTCAATTCCCTAATCCAAGGGCTAATAATGTTTTTAAATACTTTAAATTTCAAAAAGATAAAAAAAATACTATACAATAAAAACCTTGAATGTGAGATCTGAAAAAGATATTGAATGTGGAAAACTAATAACCCACTCAAGAACCATGAGTATTATATTCATATTTTGTTTGAACTTATCCTTTTTACCTTATAAAATAAAGGCACTGTGACGATTACAAGATGTTGAATTATTAATAAAATCTTCTAGTGGTATGATTATTTTATCCCAAGTAAATAAATCTACTCTAATATTTATTTATAAGAGAATGCTTCTTAAAAATCCTTTAATGTTTCTTTTAGTCGTATATTATGTGATATTAGGCAAATATTGTCTCTCTTAATGTATAAGTTGTGATTATTTTCAACATAGTAAAACCACATCTAAAGACCAAACCATTACACCTATTAATAAAAATATGAAAATAAACCCCCAATGTATAAAATTACTCCAATTAAATTACTTTATTAATAAAAAATTTGTTAAAGTAAAAAACTCAGAATTAGTTATATTCCTATTATGAGAGAAAAATGTAACATATTCTTCTATATGATAGTATGGTTTATAGACCTTTAAACATTAAATCTTTAGTCCTGATAACCCGTTTGATGCCCATAGGTGTTGTTATTAATAGGTAATAATTAAAATTTGGTGGATGAAATTTATTTGATAGGGGATAATGTAAAACCTTTTTTATTAACAATAATTTTTTTCAATAAAATATATTTTTATAAATCAAAACAATCCTTCTTAAATTTTTTTTGATAAAATTAATTGAAATGGTTTAGGAAATAACCCATATAATATATACATTAATCTAAAAACCCTATATTCATTATTAGAAAATTAATAAATCAAAGGAACATGAAACTAAGTATTACACACCCTGTATTATTACTCACCACATATTATTACATCTATTAAAAGAGAATGACTTAAAAGGGAATAATAGATTTAAAACAAAAAATATTCTAAAAAATGAGATATTAGGGATAATATTGACACTTCAAGATAACCAATATATAATGAAAAGGTATAATGATAATAAAAATCAATAAAGGGTAAATCAGATTTTAATATCTAAAATAAATATTTTTGGAATCAGATGTGTGACTTGAGTAGTGTTAAAGGAATAAACGAGTTTAGTTAGGCTATATTTAAAAATTAAATAAATCAGTTATAAATATGGTCATTGGAAAATATATTCATAATAAATAAGATAGTCGGATGTAACTGTATCTAATAAGAATATTAATGTTAAGTATTTTTTGTAGTAAATTTAATGTAATATTATCTATGAATAATAAATGATCAAGTAAAAGTATAATATAAAAATAAAACATATATATAAATATATATTGACGTGTTATATATTATTAAAAATATTATAATTAATCGTGTATGATATTATATATTTATAATATCCATTGAATGAAGTTAATATCATTTTATTTATAATATTAAATTTTGTGAATATAAATAATCAGTTATAATATTAATGGTTATTTAATATAAAAGTAATATATTTAATAGAACTAATTTTCATCATGTTTTCAATATTTTTTCCTAATATATTTAGTGCACCATTTTTGAAATATTAAATTATCATTATTTAAATTATAAATTGTCATCAAATAAAAATAATAACATTAAATGATCAAAATGGAAATTTTCCCATAAAAACGTTTATACATTTTTATTTTCATTCAAAAACTATATTTATAATTTTTTTCAATTTTAATTAAATATAATAAATATAATTTTTTAAATTAAAAATTAAAAATTATCTTATTAGGAAATTTTTTCATTTTTCAAAAATAGTCAATTTTTAAGTGAGTGGTGATAATAATTTCTCTAAAAATAGTATTTTTATCATATTTGAAACACAATGATTCTTATAAATCCGTTTAATTTATCAAATTCATATATGAAAAGTAATACATTATATTTTCAAATTCTATTATAAATATTTTGAACCTGGGATCCAAATTTTATCGACATAACTAATATTTTCTAATAAATGAAAATGTTTTTAGTCTTTTCCTTTAATTAAATATTTTTTTTGGAAAAATAAGGGTCTGTCTCACTTTGGAATCTATATAATTCTAAAAAATTTTATAAATCAATTTTTATCTACATAATCAAATACATGGATAATTTTATCCCACCAATAAATTTTATAATTTAATATAAAATATACTCTAAAATAGGTTTTTAGTCATTAAATGTTCCAATATTATAATTTATTTTTCTAATTTTATAAATTTATTAAATTTATTAAATTTATATTATTTTATTACCTGTTATAACATTTCACAAATATGGTAATAATGGAAATTTCTTTTTTTCTATATAATTAAATTTCCAAATAAAATTTTATTTACCATGATAAAAATGTTACCAAAAATGTATAAATTTTTAGATATTTTGTATCATTAAATTAAATGAATATATTTTCAATTCACCCACTTATATTGATTTCAGAGATATAGAAAAAAATTAACAATCACTAGATTTATAATTAATGTTCAAAAAGATTAAGAAGACCTAATAACTAAAATGTAATCTTTCTATAAAAATAATTTTCTACATATTATTTGCTTTAGTTTAAATGTTTTTTTATCATGTTAAGAAATTGAATAAGATTTAATATACCCCAAATATAGATGAAATATGTCAAAATTTGTTAAGAAGATTCATGTCACGAACCTACCTTCAAAGGAAGTAAAGTTGTTATTTTTTAAGAATGGTTGTTTCATCCTGATATTCTTGTTTTCCAGTTGATTGTGGGGGCTCATTATAATTTCATAATCAATGATTTTGGTATGATTTATACATAAAACAACAATAATTTATCAAATCCATGACTATATGTTTACAGTCTTTCTTAATGTAGGTGGCTAATTAGGGTTTTAAACCCAACGATGCTTAGAAACTCTCAATGGTTATGTGGATGGGATGTCGTGCTTATCAAACCAATTTGGGGGGAATTATTTCCAATTACAAGTCACTATTAGATATTTATGACGTTTTCATGAAATCCTTACCCATCCTTGATATGATATAGGTTACCCTTATGATATTGACAAGATTAAACAAATGTGTTTACATGAATAACTATGTGTGACATAAGATCCCCATCATTCCCCTTTTAATTTATGATTCTGTAGTTTATATCTTTTTTTGGGATCTTTGGAGTTTATATACATCTATATAGGAATGTGGTGTCTTGAGGATGGGATTATACCTCAAGGATGCATCATAATAATCCTACAATAAGATGAATAAAAAACATCTAATTCATTTGAATTAGATTAATGTCGAATGATAGGATTATGCCATGTAGTTTAACATCATATGGTAAGGACATATATATTGGGCTTGGTCCTTAAGAAGGAATCCTATGAATAATAGAAAAATAAAAAACATAGTACAAATAGTTTTTATTGGTGTCCACATCTTAAAAGATTCAATAATAGATAACTTGGATTTGACTAATGCTTGTATGGATTCCCTAAATTTCATCCTTGGGAGTATTACCATTAGAGTGTATATGAGATGTTGTTTTCCATACATCCTAATGAAGGGAACATTCGTGGGGAATACTAATCAAGATATGGGTACAATCATCACCAGTCCCTAACCGATGATATTCATTTTTGGTGTGATAAATTAGAGATAGCATATGATTAGACACATCACTTAATGGAACATTTTCATGATGATTACAAACCAAAGTTTCCATTTTTAGAGGTATGATCACATGTCTCATAGAGAATATGGTATGGATCTAATTTCATCGAAATATATCCTATGTATCTTATTCAGGGAAGAATCATAGTTCTCGTAGTTCAATTCATCCCTGAGTGGGTTATGATTTATTTTAATTTATCTAAAACTAATGTTTATGTTTTATTTTTAACATTGACTTTGGATCCATGACCATAATCTTGTTATTTTGTTTGTGGGAATTTGGGAGTATTAGGCTGGAGGATGATTTCAGAACAAATACATTATGTGTATTTAATAGATGATGTGAATTGGTCTATCCAAATCATGTTCATGATGTGAAATTGTTTTTCCAAGGGGAAACACCAGGATTTACATAGTGATTAAAATATACATGTCATGCATAATATAGAATTTTATAGGGGGGAGAATTCCCTTCATTAGACGAACCAAATTATTTTAACATTTATCCTCCATTAAAATATTATTCCCATTATTATTATTCTATTATTCCCAATATAGTCATCCTTATAGCTTCTACATTCGTACTCTGATGGGTCCACAATCCATCGCATTAGATAGACACCTATATGCTTTCCCATCACCTTTCACCTTTTTCTGTTTTTCATCCTATCAGATGAGTCATTTTAATGAAATATAATATATAATATTATCCTATAACATTATCATTGATCAAGAACATAATCAATCAAGAAAAAAAGAACTAATGTTTGGAATGTGTCAATCTACCAACCTAATTAAGGTGGTCTAGTATGTTCTCCTTAATGAAAAGTCGTCTTAAAACATGTGTCATCATGTCGAACGTCAGACTCTCTACATGTTTCCTTTAAAATCATAAATTACAAATTCTATATACTATCTCATGGTTTAAATTCTCTATGTAATATCATTTATGGTTAATGGTCCCCCTCTTCAACAACCTCTAAAAATCAGTACACCAAAGTAAATATTTAGAGACAGTTTTTAAAAGTGGTTTAGTAAACTACTGTAAAAATATTCTTGGATATGATGACAGTTTTTTAAAAAACATTAAATATTCTGTTTTTTGTAAAAAAAACCACTTTTCCCTTTATCTCACTTCCTTCTCCCAAAACCCCATCTTATCATCCCACAACTCCCCCAATCCCGAACCCTAGCTACCCCCACCCCCTATCATCCCCATGCTTATTCCATCCAATACATAGATAATGGCTATTGAGCCTTAGCACTCCAATCCCCTGCCAATGAATCCCAAACCCAAAACCTCCAATCCATAATCATCTGAGCATGATTCCTCACATCTTGATTCATCGAATCCCGTGACGGTGTCGCTCGAGGAAGATTCCCTGAATCCCTCGCATCCCAGGCCCTCATATCCCAAGCCCCCCGAGCCACTATATGCGCTACACTATGCTATAGTCAAACCTCCCAATACAGGTATATTTATATATTATTTGATAAATTAAAAAATATGGTAGTTATAATCTCCAATTTTATAGCCACTTCATTACTTTTTATGGAAGCTTTAGATAAACATTGGATAATTTTTTTACGATAAGTATTTTATATGTAACCATGAATTATTGATACAAATGACATACTCTATAAGTAAAATAATAAAAAAGCTTGATTAATTTGAATATACCACATGTACAAACCCTGATCATTCTATTTTTTCACCATTATCATAGGTCTTTACCAAGGTATAATTGGAGTTCAAAATGACCATACCAGTTACCCTTTAATAATTGAGTAGTGGAGATAATTCTTAAAAAATTATAATTGTACTCTTTCATAATTTATTTCAATTTCATTCGACATGTGTCACCTATTCTCATTGATATGTTAAAATTTAGCAAGTCATAAATGAAAAAATTCTTTTATTTTCATTAAAATTTATATTTTAGAAATATTTAATTTTATAATTCCATGATGGTTTATTTCATATATCTCAACATATCATCCATACATTTCTCAAATTCCCTCTATATAAATCAGATCTGTAATGGGGATTTTATATCTAGAACAATGTGTGTATTGATTTCAATAACAATGGGATTAATATTTATTCCAATATATCACCTCTAATCCAATGATTTAGAATCTACCATTTTGTTAAACATCTACTAGGATGTGATATCTACACTAACCCATGTGAGGTTATCCATTTTTGGTTTTAAAGGATAGAATTGCTAAGGTCATCATAGCGTTGACACTCCCTTTATGTTTTGTTTCCACTATTCTCAAACTAGTAAATCCATTCACATTGTTATTATTATAAACATTACAATATTTTATGATTATCTATTTTTTTATTTAGTAATATTAATGTGTTTTAATTATTTTTTATAATTTATTGCCACATTATGAAAGATATGGATAAAATCTGGTTCACATTACTGAGGAACACACATCGGTATACTAATTGTTTGGAGGAGTTATTAGTTTTTTGAATTTCCAATCAATCTGTTAATTGGATAATATTATTTCCTTGTCCTCAATGTAAATTTAGAAAATGGTTGAATTTAGATTAATTTCATGAATACTTGATATTAAGGAAATTTTATGCTCAATAGTTTTGTTGAACTTGTCATGGAGAATTGAATGTTACAAAAACTTTTATCATTGATGTCAATCGACAAAATGGACTCCCAACATCATTAAAAAGGGATAATGAAAGGAAAAACCTTGTTAATTATACATTTGGTGTTGTAATACAACAATATATACATAAAAACATATCATAAAGACTAGTTGAAAGTAATACAAATAGAAATGGTAAAGATAATGTTTTTGAGACTATAGGACAACAATATCAAGATTGTGACATATAATTGGATCCTCTACATGGTTCTGGGAGACTAATGTAAGTGATAAATTCACTAATATGATAGATTTGTCTCATGTATGAGTTAACGATAATAATAAGTAGTTTTATATATGGTGTTTGATATATTCAAAAGATTTTTTGATGAAGTTGTACCATACCAAATGCCTATGTGAAATTTCAAATAATGATATTTACATTATATTAGAATTTTTTCATGTTGAATTTCCCAAAGAAAATATTTCTTCGTATTTTTATGATTTCAAAAATGTTGTTAACGAGTTTGGTCTGAATTATACAAAAAATACACACATGCCTCAATGATGGTATGCTTTATTGGGGTGAGGACTAAAGTATATAGGATTGTAAAAATGATCTTATTCTAGATAGATGTCAATGAATGATTATAGATGTTTGAATCAAAACACTACTATAAATAAGAAGAGAAGGAAAAAATCAACATCAGTTTTTCATTACTTTCCATTAATGCTTATAATGAAAATATTATTCATGTAATCAAAAACCGAAAACAAGTGAAGTGGAATTATATAAACACTAAATACTATGGGTTAATATGAATTCCAAGAGAATCAAAATTGATAAAGACATTTGACTTATTAGATCAACAATTCTCAGCAGAACCTTGGAGAGTTCCCTTGTGATTGGCTACGGATGGATTCAACACATTTAGGACATTGAGAACATGTTACAACATTGGGACATTTGTTTTTATCCCTTTCAATCTTCCTCAATAGATGTGTATGAAATAGACATATTCAATCATTTTAATCATTATTAATATAAAGAAAAGTCCTTGAAATGATATCCACATATACTTTCAACCATTAATTGAATAAGTACATGAGTTATGGAGAAATAATGTTTGGAAATTCGATGCATCTTCTAGAATAATTTTGAAAATGCCAGTAGCTCTAATGTGGACCATTACGGACTTCCCTAGAATAGTTAATTAATGGGTTAGAATGATTAAACGGGTTAGGCCATACCTATTTATATCTTTGATTTTGATCCCAAATGATTACCTCATAGTGGAAAATGGTTCTTCTTGAGTCATCATATCTTTCTCAATGTGTCTCATATATTTAGGTTGAAAAGTAAAAATTAAATCGTTCAATTAATCATAGAACACTTCCAATGTTTTTTATATGTTCTAAAATATTGGATCATCTTGGAAATTTTGAAATAGAATTTGGTAATGTTTCTCATTTGAATGATTGTGGGAAATTAATATGAATTGTATCATCCATTGAAATCAGAATACAACAATAGAATAAAAATAATATTCATCAAGATTATATATTGGGTATTTACTTTTTTTAGAGAAAATATTGATGCAACACACATTGAGAAAAGTATTTGTGAACATTTGATCATAACATTGCATAATGAGCATAGAAAATTGACGGACCATCTAAATGCTAATAAATAATTACGAGGAATGATGTTAAAGTGCTATCTCCAACCATATAAAAATATAAAGTATTCTATAGAAATTTTCGCAATGAAAAATAGGGATAAATATTCATTACATCATATTTTAAAACATGTTAAGGTATATTATGGGTATTCAGGTAACATATCAAGGTTTTTTGACATAATACATTGTTGGATGCATGGATTGAAATGTCATTATTCAGATATTTTTTCACAGTAGTTGCTACCATTGGTATTTCATACATTATTTCCTAAAAGGAGACTTCTATTGTACACCAATTTTACAATTTCAATATACAACTATGTGAGAAAACACTACAACCATTTGATCTTGAAAAACATCATGAGATATTTTTATTGACACATTGTGAAATGTAGAGGATCATTCCTACATTTTTAATATAATGGTGTATTTAACTATGAATTAGGTTGAGGGAGATAAATTTGGAAGCCTTTTAAATTATATATGGGCATACCCAATTGATATGAAAACTATTAATATTGTTATTAATTTATGAAAATAATTCAATTAACTTCATTAAATAAATAATTATGATTATTTCTTTTATTTCACCAATTTCGTAGGAATTTGAAATTGTACTAGAAAAATAAAGGTGAACCTAAATGATCAATTTGTAAAGGTTATTTGGTAGAGGGCTATCTAAATTTTTTTCTAGACACTTAGAAGATATTGACATATGATTCAATCAAGTTGGATGTTTTTATGACGCATTGACTTAATATCAACTACATGAGAAATCAAAAAATATTCCTGGTATTGGCCAATCAGTTGGGAGGAGCTCAAATGTTACTCTAATAGAAATAGAATTGTCATAAGAAAATAGATATGTTATACTAAATAGTGAAATTTAATATCCATTTATTGAGGACTTTAGGATACAATAAAAAAAGATGAATGACTGTCTGATCCTGAAATGACACAAATATAACAAAATCGGTTAATGAAGATATTGTAGAATGGTTTTCACGATGTGTATGTTGAAAAATATTGAAATCAATACAGATGTTTGGTTGAAATATATATTTTGTTGATCTAATATTGTATATTACATTTTTTGATCATGAATACATATAATCAGGAAGGGTTTCTAGAAGATTTGATGTTTCTTAATTGATGTCCTCTAAAATAGGATTGAAATTTCAACACATACAATTTGAATGGATTTAAATTTCGTACAATCAATCGAGAAGAGGGTTTGAAAACAAGTAATAGTGGTATATTTATCTTTGTTGAGGTGGGATACTTTGAAAATATGACTGATTATATTTAATTAAACTACCATGGTAAGTTTTTAGTTATTTTATTCAAATGAAATTGGGATGATTTTATTAGGGGTTTTCAAAGAGATTCCTTGCAATTTACTTTTATGAACTTATCTCGCATGATGGAAGTTGGTCACTGTGAATTACATGACATGTATATCTTATCATCATAATTGAAAATTGTACACTTAGTGGATGATGTCATAGATGAATGTTGGAGTGTAGTTCCTCACATAAAATAGAGGGAATTTTATGAAATGGGTGATGAAGTGGAATATTTTACCACTTACATTGAATCCCATCGACAACAAGAAGTGATCTTATTTTTCCATCATGATATTGAAAATATTATTCTTGAAAGGGTTAATGAAATTGATGAAGTAATGATGGATCAGTAAAATGAATTTAATGAAGGAGAAAATGATTGTATATGCAGTCATCCATTAATTTATCAATGTCTTATGTAATTTATGCAGTTGATCATTATCATAGTTTTTTAAATCTTGTTTGTCAGCAATGTTCATCTGTTATTGTTCCTATTTTTTGAATGAATTTATTGATATATATGCTCTAAAGTTACTTTTATTTCTTTAAATGATAGGAATTCCAGGATGAAGTTCTATATTGATACATGTTGACCCATAGAAGGGAGGTAGTATGACACTCTGGGTTCATTACAACGATATTGGAGGGTGGCTATTATCGGTAAAAAATTTAATATAAATAATTTTATGGTAGTTTTTCATATAACTATCTATTTTCTTATAAAATATGGAAATAAT
Organism: Viscum album; assembly: GCA_963277665.1. Lineage (NCBI taxonomy): Eukaryota > Viridiplantae > Streptophyta > Magnoliopsida > Santalales > Viscaceae > Viscum > Viscum album. Next base: position 834,947,914 of record OY728143.1, on the reverse strand, counting down.
GCTACAACAGAAAATATGAATAGTTTAGATGTCTGGAATCTTAATGGACTAATGATAGTTGTTCCATATGACTATTATAGGGTCCCTATAGATGATGCTACAAGATTATTTCTCAAGATTCTAGCCCATCTGCTAGCTGATCTAGTTACACCTTCAATTACATATTATGATTGGATTCATCAAGTAATAATGATGTTTTTGATTCACATATAAATGTAATTTTAAAACATTATTGTGTAATTGAATGTAATTATGTTATTAAATTATAATATTTTCAAAATGAACTCCTTAATACATATATTTTTTCACTTTCTCACTTCGGATGTTATAAAAAAAAGTGGACATTAAAGTGTTTGTCAATTTAGATCATAATACAACCAGATTTTTACCTGGTGATGTTTCTTCGATGACTAGTGGTGAATAGGTAAATTTTACCACATTAAAATCATTTATCAAAATTTTATTGGTATTAAGTTTAAATATAAATATAAAAAACTATTTAATTTTCAATATAACTGTCTTAAAGGTGCAGGTAGCTGGAAGTAGAGATCGAGATGAAGAGGGAGATAGAGAGGGTGATGATTGAAGTTTATCTGGTAGTTCTTAGTAGTATTTTTAATGATTTGGATCAATATGGAATGAAATGGTTTGCGGATGTATTATTTTTAACACAAACCAGAATCAATTTATAGTAGGATGTGAGGAAATATACTTGTTTTTTATTCCATATTTCTTATATATGATTGATTTCATGTGCCTCTGATAGGGATTTTCTATGCTACTGATAGGTGATACACTTGGATTCCATTTTTTCTCTAATGTTTCTTTTGGTTCTATAGAATCTGCCGATGGAAATATTTTGTTAAACAACATTTAGAGGCAGTTTAAAACATTGATATATATGGCCTATTTTTATTCAGGGCTGTTAATATGAATGTTATAAGATGCATTTTTAATCTTTGAAATAGTTAAAACCTCCACTAAATATGACACAATATTATTTATCAGTGGTTTTAATTGGTTTAATGGGGTGTTTTGTGGGGGGATATTTTTTGGATTTAGTAGTGGTTTTTACCACAACTAAATCACTATTTCTTCTCCTCATGGAAAACCACTAAAAAAACAAAAATAACTCCAACTAAATACACTTTGTATGAATCTTACCTGAAACCACCTCTAAAATGAAGATACAACCATGTATTGGATGATGACACATTATTCAGGGGATATTTTTTAAAACCACCATACAACCATGTAGATGTAGTTTAAACCACCACCAAATCAAAAAAATGTCCTTACACTGCAATTTTGTGGTAGTGCATTAGGTTGTGACCATACGGTTCCCCATTAATAGTTAAATGTTTGTTTAGCTAATTTACATTTTATAAGGAATTTTCATTATCTCTAAGAGAATAGACATCTGAATTTAAATGGGAGTGAGTGTAATGGACACTTCCCATTACATTACATTAAATATGGTTTTCCCCCGTAATGAAATGGCATGATAGGTGTATTATAATTTAACCATTTGGATAATCCTAAATAATTACTTGATATTTTTCCAAAGTAAGTGAATGGTGTCTGATATACATGTGATACTTCGAAATGGAATCCCAACTATGTATGACACGTATTCATCGAATCGCATATACATGTGATACTCAAGAATTGTTTCCCTGATATTTGTGGTACTCTTTCATGGGGTGCCACATACATGAGATAATGCATATAGTCTCATATATTTTTGATACTTGGGGATGGTGTCAAATATTTTTTTGATACTCAACCATGGATTGTCATATACATGTGATATTCATGAATGAAGTTACTTCTATTTACGATACTCGGGAATAAAATTCCTCAACACTCTGTGAGAATCATACTATTACAAGTGGATTTAGGGGTTACACCTTAGGTTTTGGATAAAATTAGTATCCATATATATGCCCATTTAAGTTACTATGTATATTTACCAAGTATATGTATACATATAATTACTTTTTCTAAGATATTTTGGCACAATCCATTGTAATAAGAATCGTCCTGACGTTCATAGGAACCACTGATGAACTATTAACATTTTACAGATTTTCTAACCTTTTAATATTTTATAATTCTAATTTTATATACAATGGTGGTATTTTATTAGACACTGTTGGTGGAGGAAAACTCATTATATCTTATTCCTGATTTGCGACACATGTGGTACTCATACAATCCCCATTATTTCAGTGTTAGAAATAGATAGTTTCCCATCTTGTTATGTTTTATTCTTAGTACAACGATAGAGTACTGTAATAGAGGATTGAGCCTTTGTTTGTGATGGTAGTAGAGTCATCTTTGATTAACTTTTTATTTTTTTTATTAGAGTTTTGTATATTCATGTACCCCTCTAACACATGTTCTTTTCCTTTTTATGAAATCATGACATGATCACCATTATTGCCTCTTATCTTGATTTAGTTTCTTCCTATTTATTATATGGATGATTTATTATTCTACTGCTAGTATATTATTTCTATTCCGCTTCTTAGTATTATTATTCACCTTTATCATAAACTATGATCATGGGTGCATGGTGGCCTCCCTAAACCAGCATATAACCCTTCTCTTTGTCGACAACCTCTGGCATATGGGGGACACAGTTGTGGTTGTGTGGAAAACTTTCTTGGGGAATAATTTAGTGGATTATGGTTCAAGACTCTAGAAAGTGGTATCAATGTATCATTTTCCTTATTTTATTTCTATTTGGTTATTAGAAAGGATAATATTAATGTGTCATAATTTTGTAATGATCCTATGATATAGATGACCTAAACTACGTATAGGGTAATTCTAAATTAACTTGGATGGGATATTGCAGTTTTGGTTTGTGTCTGTTATAGTTGTACTAATTTCACTATTGGGTGATGCACATGTCTTTCCCTAGTGTTAAAAATATGTATCATATCATGCATTATTATAGTAACTATATGATTCACATTTATTAATCATTTCCTTTCATTTTGGTGTATCTTGAAGTGTGAATTTATCAAATTTCATGTGATTGTTATGATTTTTTCGATTATTATTTATGGAAATGTGGGAATGATTCTTACATGGATAAAATAATTGGATTTATTAATTTTCTTTAATCAATATAAAATATTTTTTCCAATATATTTTCATCATGAAACTATAATTAACCAATTATAGTATGTTTTAGTCAATGACCACTTGTTCCATTGGCAAAAATGTTTGATGGTTATGATTACATGAATGTACATTGTACATTATGAAGAATTTACTTCTTAAATTGGTAATGAAATTTCATTTATTAAAATAAAATTTCATGAAGTGTTCAGTTGGGATAAATTATGTAATTTTTCGGTCATATTAACCTGAGGTGTCAATTTCAATTTATAAAGAGTGTGGACCTTTATAAAATTGGGAATGGTGACACATCTAATTGGTGTTTGATTTCTATTTCCATATAAATGTGAATGAACATAAAATAATTTCATCTTTTAAATGAAATGGTTTGTGTTAAATTTGGATTCCAATTACTAATTATAGGGTTATTTTATTCTATATCATTCAGTTGACACTAAATATACCTCAACACATGTGATGTTATATAAGGCCTTGACCCTAACCTAACCTTAGTAGTGGGTAGTGGGAAGTGTATCATGTGTATCTTTTGAACATAATTCTCACCTACACATAGCTCTATGTGTAGGTAGGGATGAGTAACATGTTTATTATAAAGGTTTTTTACATATACTTCCATATTATATTGATTGTATGGGTTGTTAAGTATTATCTGAGGCATTTGTTTAGATATTTTAGACATACACCACCAAAACCTCCTTGACTCATGTGGGAGGTGGGAGGAGAGACGTTAAATCAGAGGTGGGGGAACCTAGCCGCCATTATTAGATCATATGTAACCAATAGTGGAACCTTCTTATTCATACTACACTAGTATCTGATACTCAGTTTCAAGATAGATTCCTATGATTGATACATTAATTTTAGGGAGCTCCCAACCTATCACTATTAAGGAAGAGATGGAGTGATAATTTCATTATTAAAATCTTGTTAAATTATCTGGGTAAAGTGTTCCTCTGGCTTTAGAATCTTGGATAGAGGTCGTTCTCTCTATATTATGCCATTTATATATTCCTTCATAGCATAGGGTTAAGAGAACCACTGATATGTTATGTGATACTCCTAAGCATTGGTTGGATGATATCACATAGGTTGTTCAAAATCAGGGTATGGTCTAGGTGGACTTCCACAAAGCCTTCATGGATTATTTATTTCAATAGAAGATGTTAAAATACTAGTATATGTCGTTTTTTCATATAATATAGCATCCCATGTTTGTGATGAATTCTTTTTCTCATTTCACCTTTCTTTCATGCTTCAAAATGACTCTTAATGGTGACATGTTAATGAATATGAGACGTTTTGATGATATGATTGTGTATTCCATATGATCATAGATGATTGTATTTTGATTTAACACTATTTTTTAAATAGTGATCCAGTCTCTCATCACTGATATAAATCAGAGGGAAGCTGATAGTGTAAGCTAGGGAAGTTCTATGATAGGATTGGGATGTGTTTCATTGAGTTATAGAAAATAACTATTTAAGTCATCAGAAGTGTGTAGAAGCTACCCAATGAAAAAAATTCATAGTTATGTGGTGCTCTATATGATTAAAAATCTAGGTAATAAATTTTTTATTTTCTTAGACATCTCAAGGAATTCCAAGGGTTTAGCATTTTGGGAAATATACAATGTTTCTGGAGGACCATAATTTTTGTGACTAGTGATAGAGGATCCATATTACATCCTCCATATAGATCTATATCACTTCTCCATGAAGGTAGAAATCATAAATTCATTCAATCAAGCTGAGGAGGAGGTCATGGCCACGGTTGTTAGCCCCCAAACCTATACTATTTGCAAAGCATGCCTTCTCATTTAGAAAAGTGGTACCTTCGGGCCACATATCTAGCCATATCTATGTAGTGTATCCCACTAATACGAAGCATAATTCAAATATATATATATATATATATATTCTATTATAGATTTGACAATATTATTATCTTCCCTATTTGATATTGGTGTATGCACACTTCTGTGTCTAATGAAATTATTAAATGTCTATGCCTAGGGATAGAATGCTTTTGTGGTGTAATGAATATTAACATGGAATTAGGGGTTATATCAGTGTGTGTGCACCAGTGGAAGGAGTTTTCCATTCAGAAAGTTGGGTGTTGATTCTTGTGGAACCACTTTGTCCTCAAGATAATAGGATTCGACATTATACTCGAAATGGACTAGTCGACGCCTTACCATGCCCATGTTTATTTCTATTACTAGAGGTTGTATTTTACATCACCCAAGGGAGATTCATATGTTTATAAGGGAAAATGGGATGTCTAAGAATTATGAGTTAGTCTATATCATAATGTGAAGGTCAGAAATTATAGACCAAATTACTAGTCTCTTTATGAGAGATCTATGAATGTGATGAATTGAGCACCCTCATATAGATGATAATTTTGGATATTTCACCGATAATGATTTCTATGGATTTAATATGTTGGTAAAGTTGAATTTCACAATTGATCTAGTTACTATTGAGACACTAATTTCAGTTCATACTAATTGGATAATGCCAATTGAGCTCCAAGAACTCAAAACATTGTTAGAGGAAATGGATTCTATATATTTTTTATGAACCATTACTTTATCATGGGGATCACATATCATTTTATCAAAGGAAGTGGATGTTATCGTCATCTTTTTTATGGATTACTATTGGATGAACTATATTATGGTTAATAACTGGGCTCTATTTCCTCTTATAGATGTCCTATTCGTGTAGATATATGGAGTCATGATTTTCTAGAAGATCAACTAGAGGTCTGGATACCCCCATGTTTTTGATAGGCCATCATATATATAATTTATAGTGTTCCTAATCGACACTTCATTTATGAGTATCTATTTATTCCATATGTCTCTAAAAAGCACCAGTAGATTCCACGGCTCCCCAGAATCAGGGTTTACACCCATATTTTGATTCTTGTAGTGGTCTTCATAGAAGACATATTCTTGTATACGTACCATAGAAATGACCATTTCTATGATATTGATATCATGCTGAATACAAAGCATCATTATCAGTTGTATTCCAATATAACTAAATGAAACTTTTGAATTGATAAGGTTTGTTTCTTGGGTCATATCATCTATGAGGAGGTATTGTATGTTCACCTAGAGAAGTCGAGAATTGATAGTTTCCTAGGATAATCCAAATAATGTATTCTACATACACTGTTTCTTTGGGAGAGATAGCTATTAATGGGGTTTCATTTAAAAATTATCACTCCTAGAATCACATTTCATATGTTGAATAATTATAGTGTTATGATTTTAAGGCCATCTTCATGTCAGGTATCCTGTCATTAGTTGATTGGAAGACTTACTTAAACACCGATCCTAATAATTCCATATCATGAAAGAAGAAATACATTTTATTGTGATTCATTAGGAATCTATCATGGAGTAGTTCTGAAATTGGGAGAACATTTGGTAGAATATGTTTCCCTCTAGATGATAACTCATAATCTGAATTAGACTATGCATGAACATGATCAAGAATATTTGGATCATGCTTACCATTATTGGTGAAACTATCAATTGGGAAAATGGTTCATCATTTACATAGAACATAAAAGTCTCCAGAACATATCCACACATCATGAATTTAGTCTTAGTAAGAGTAGTAAGGTAGAGTACTTCAATCATTCAAAATTGAGATCTCTTACAATCCTATAAATGGGAAATTGAATATTTAACCTCTTAAGATGGTAGACTAAAGAAGATTCAATCCAATAGTCTAGATGTGAGTGTCAGTTGAAGGAAATATTAAATGAGAATCATCTGGAGGTTTAGTAATATCACGAACATCTAGTTTTAGAGTCCTTGTTAATTTAATCCACCATTCTAGAGTGGGTGGGGATGAGAAAAATCTTATATCCCAAGGAACTAGTCCTGAGGGGAAGTGTCTCATCTGAGGACCCACCTTCTGATTAGTTTATCGACGAGGATGATATTATAAACATCTTTGGATGTATCTGGGTTCCTTCATACATGTGGGAAGAGTGGATATGGGAATTTCATACCTATGTTTGGATAGTACACCCTATTCATAGAAAAATGTACCATAAAATAAATAATTACTATAAGTCTCCAAGTATGAAGACAACGATTGCATGATTTTGTCATCCTAGTGTCCTGTTTTTTCCCTGGTCATGGAGAACCACCAGTGGCCTTATAAACTATTACCACCATTTTCCATTCTTAAATGGAAATGATATGATGTCACTATGTATTTTTGAAGGGTTTTTTCGAGATCCACTTGAGGTAGTGATACAGTATAATTTATCTTGAATAGGTTGACCAAATATGCACACATCCATATATCTGAGATACCTTCATATTTAACTACCATTGGATCATTTATATTTAGTATATTATGTTCCTTCATGGTGTTTCAAATTCGATCATATCAGAAATAAATGCTCAATTTAAATAGTGGTTTCAAAAGGGTTTATAGAGAGCACTAGCTACATAGGTCTAACTTATTACATCATACCATCATCAGATTTATGGTCAGTATGAGATCACGATATGAGTGTTATAGGACATTATATGGGTATGTGTCTTTGATTTTTGTTGTTTAAAGGAGAAACACTAACCTCAAATCGATTTTTCCAACAATAATAGTTTCCATATTATTATCCATATGGTTCTCTATTTGGAAATATATTGTAGAATATTCCATTCAACCACATTCCTATTAGAGGATGGTGAGGCATTACTACTAGGACCTCATCTCTTTTAGGAGACATCATGTTAGTTCTAGAGGATTAAGAAGCATATTTATAAAACTCATACCAATAATATTTTAAATACCACTCATATTTTATGACCACTGGATTTCAAGGTGGGACTTTGGGTCAACCTATTAGTTTTTTCGAACTGGTTCATAAATGGATTCAGATATAAAAAAATATCTCACCTCATTATATGATGACTTTTGATGATGTAGAGAGATTCATACTGATAATGTGTCAGTTCGTTATACATCATAGGTATATGTCTACAAATAAAGATATCCACGTATGAAAATTTCTCCACTATATTTCTTACTAATCCTATTCATATTATCATTAAGATATATATCTGTAAAAGGATGCTTCCTTTGAGCAGTATCCAATATGAATCGTTTATCGGAGAATGAAGTCACTTAGAGGTAGGCTAGTTATTCTTATACTGATTCTATGGATGTATGACCATGTGGAGGACAAGACATGGGAAATAATTGTTTATTTTCATGCTCAGTGACTAGAATGTTTCTCAAATATTCTCTTCCACAATCGAAAGGGAATGGTAGGGATGAGTTTTATTAAGGAGTGGAAGTTGAAATATAAAATCTTTTTAGATAGGTAATATCTATTTAAATTTTTGGTCATCCCTTTAAATGAATTATTTTCATCTTAGACCTTGTAATCATGCATCCAACCTGGTTCATTTGATTGAAGGAATATGGTAGAAAATTCATGAGGTCGGTTATAGAAAAAATACATGGCATGAATGTTTCTACTCATACCATGTTCATGGCATGGATTGGTTTTTCAGTGTGGGAGATCTCTATATTACGTGTAAAATATATACTTCATGAAAATGTATGATTTTTTATTGTGTAATAGCCACCTTATTTGGATATAACCCGTTCATTTCTCAGTTATTATCCTTGGTAGACTTTCTCCTCTTGTGAAGATTCTTCTAAGCCTAGTGAAGGATACATTAATACTTATTATTCTAGAAACCAATAGAGCCACCATTTGTATATTTGAATATCCACTATTACACTATCTATTAATATTTTTATTTTTTTTATTTATATTCCTATTCACAGAAAAATTTTGATTTGAGATAATATTCTATATTTTCAGGGAGTTTTTTGTTTCATCTAATTTCATATTATTCATTCCAAAATAAGGGTCAATACTGGATGAGGGTGGATTTTCCAAACAATTTAAATGGTCTAGGGTTTTCCATTAAGGATGGGACTTTTGAAAAAAAACATTACTCAGACCAAATGTCGAAAATTTGTCATGTTTTATTAAAAAGAATAAATTACATCATCTAAATATTAGTATTGTATTGAAACTCTCTATATAATCAGGTTTATGGTAGGGGGATCAAACCTAAAATAGTCACACCCCTTAGTGTGTTACCATGAGGTGAAACATTAATTTTTAAATGTTCTTTTATATCATTAACCTTTTATGTTGAATTATCTTCATGCCTCAGAGAAGAAACCACCTAAAATAGGTTGGTATGAGCTGTATGACCTCTTCCCGTGACTTCAATGTGAATGAGGTTTTTCACAGTATTTAAATGTAATGATAAATGGAATTTATTTAACCCTTTGGATTATCCACAAGCATGAATGAATATTTTTTTGGGATACTTGAGCATGTAATCGAATGTACATGTGATACTTAGGCATGGGATCCCTTATATTTGTGATACTCGGGCATGGTGTCCCATATACATGTGATACTTTGTCATGGTGTCCCTAATATTTTTTATAGTTGGGAATGGATTCCTATATACATGTAGCAATCAGTCATGGAGTGACTTATAATTGTGTTACACAATCATGGCATGCCATATTATTGTGAAACTCGATAATGGTGTCCCATATACATGTCACCTTGAGGCCAGGTGTCCCTTCTATTTGTGATACTGATGAATGAAATCCCTTTAATTTTTTTGGGATTCATACTGTTACATGTGTAGTCCTATGTTACACCTTGAATCAATGATAATATTGTTATACATATATATGTCTATAGATTTCACTATGTATACTGACCGTATATATGAATACATATGGTTACATGTTCACGTAACATTCAACATAATCCAAAAAAAGTAGTGTCCCCTTGAATCCCTTAGAAACTAGGGTCATCCCATTTACATTTTACATCATTGAATACCTTTTTAACTCTAAAAATAATTATTTTTTATCTAGTAGCTGGGTTTTAGTAGACACTATTGGTGGTGGCCTATTGAGTTCATCTCAGACCCAGTTCGGGCCATCCATGATACATGAATACACTTCCTAATTTCTGAGGTATAAAAAGGTAAGATCCTAATATATAATGTTTGATTTTATATAATAGGATATATTACTAGAGAAGTGGAATGAGAATATGATCATGATGCTAATGGAGAACGATTTTGGCCTTTTAGGATGTTCAATTTACATGATGTGTATGCATACACACATGTATCTTGTGTACATTTTTTGTATTGTACAAAAAAATTATCCGGAATTTTTTATCCTATCATGTCATAGATTCCATCGATTTATTATATGGATAACTTATTATTTAGTTATTATTCAATTATTATTATTATTTCTTGTTAATGTTATTATTCATAATTGTCCTACACTCTGATCAAGGGGGAGTAGAGTCCCCACTAAACCATCACAGAACCAAAATTATAGTTCATAGTGTTTTTTTATGGGTTGGTGTGGTTGAGATCAGGTGACTAATCAGTTTGGGGAACCAATTAGTGGATTTTATTTTGGGGTTCTACATTCATGCTCATGTCTGTATAGACAATAGTATATATGGGAGGAGGAGTGAATGTCCATGGGTGTTTGAAATGCATGGAAAGGTTATATTCCAAAGTGTGTTCTCATGGAAAATATGTATGTCTATAAACATTACCATGGGTATCCCTCATGACCAAGGTTTTACACTACAAGTAAAAATAAAGGATTCAAGATAAATATGTTTCTACCTATTACTTATTCATGGTCCAGAATTTCACATATGAGCTTCATATGTGCATCATATATCAGATCCCCACATGATATAATCACATGATGAATATATTATAATGTGATAGAATAATATATAAGGGGTTAGAGGGATATAGAAAAATTTCTAGGGTCCTTATATTGGTGTGATGCATAATAATTAGGATACATGTTATATGAAGTGAAAATACAAGTTTTTTTATTTGCATTGATGAGGACCTGTGTGTGTTTTCATGGATGATTCACAAAACCATTGGTGAATCACAAAATCACATGAGTTATTCACATGAACCAAGGTTATCATGATGGTGTCACATCGTGTTGAGTTTATTTTATACTTTTTGGATCATAATGGGATCATGTGATGGGTTTTCATGATAATCAAAATAGGTTCTCTGAAGGTTCCATTTGATTCTTTCTCTCCTCCTCATGTTTACATTTTTTAATGAAGAATTGTATTATATACGAAGTGCAACCATGTTTCCTTCCACTTTGTTTGTTGAGGGTGTCACAAGAACTAGATTGAGATGGGGGAGATCTTCTACATAAAAAAATAGATGAAAGTATATTATTAACAAGATTTATGCTCGATGATATATGAATCCATAGTGATTACATATTGGTTATAATGGGAGTTATCAATTGATCTCTTTACCCTAATATATATCACAATTAAATCTTGATATTTTAAAATTAGTTTCTTATAGAAGCTATATTTATTGAAAACTGTAAATATATAAGGCAATCATGACCTCAGATTGCCTCTTTATTATTAAGAGGAGTATAAGACTATTGAATATATCTTCACATGATTTAATTAGGGGATTCACATGATATGGTTTCTTGTACATGGAATAGTAATAGACCACTACTGGTGGATTCTTGAAATAAATTAAATAAAATACAGATGGTGGAGATCCTATATTTATGTTCATTTTTATGAGAACATCCTGGTGTCAACATAGTTATTATGTTCATTATTTTTATCATGTAATCCGTTTATAATTCACTTGTATAATTACTATCACACAACTCTCATGATCTATATCACATCACATAAGAGCATAATGGGGAGTCTGGTTTGATTGGGGCTCGTGTTCATAGAAACAAACCTGTCCATAAAAGAAATGTATTTCATACACTGTGTATAAATGGATATGTGATCACATGATACTTAATCACTCACACAATTACAGAAACACAGTTGATGGATCGACTATTCCATCTAATTGACCCCCTTTATTCATGATTTCATAAATGGATTTGGATTGTCATGTGGACCTTGGATGCTTATATCCATCCACAATTAAAGATTCCATGAAGGACACAAGATGAGGGGGTGACATCTAGTGTCTCAGGCATGAACCAGTAGTATTGGGGATTGTAGTGGGAGGGCATTATGTTGGAGATGATAAGGGAGAGTGATCATATTACTCCAATCAATTTTACTTGGTGGTTGAGCTCCTATTCATATTTTTTATGGAAGAAGAATTTTCATGTTGGAAGTAATACCATATTAGATTCATACACCAATGAAGATAACAGGAAATCACATCATGGATCCACCAGTAATCATAAGGGAGAAATGGGATCTAATACTGACTATCATCGGCCCTAACCACTATTGGCCCACTCTTACACCATGATGTTAATCCATAGTGTGTATTTGATACTCATTCATGTGAACTCAAATGCACATCTCCAACATCCTTTTTTGAGCTAGCCAATATGGCTCCCTAGGTGTGGTTGAGGTTAATCTGACATGATCTTAGGTTGAGATTTGTTGGCTTTATGTCCTTGGATAGACAATGTATTTTGATAAAGGGAATCAAAAAAATAATTATAATATATATCTCATTAAATAAAAAATCCTAAAATATTATCCCTTCTAAAAAGGATCCCATTCCAAGCAACTTCCATGTACTTTGAGAAAAAATATATTTCTATTTTTCTAATATTATTAATAATTATATAATATATTATATTAATGTATATGATACAAAACTATGGGAATAAAAAAAATTCTTCATATAATGGGATTAATTTTTAAGGAAATGAATTATATTTTAAGGTAAATGTATATATCATTCCCATGTAATTGAACATATGATCAGCCTATAAGAACCACCAAGATGAAATTCTCAACTCAAGGTGTATATGTTTCCATAATTTATATGATATGAATTGAAAATTTGGGAGATGTTTTCAATAATTGTGTTTCTTATATAAAACAACTTGTGTTGAGGCCCAAATACACTAAATTGTACATTATGTAACCATTCCAAGATGTAAAAAATGAGTAATGTGAAAATGGATTTTTGGATGGATCTAATAAAAGATGCATAGACATCGCTATGTATCCCATGGGAATGGGAATCAAACCATACATAATTATATGATAATCTATTATGCATGTCAAACTCTTACATAATTAACATAGATTCATGAATGAAGAATTCTATGATGAATGTTCTTACATAGATCAAGATCGTATGTAGGAAGGGGAATGTCAATATTATATGGTGAAGCAATGTGTAGGGACCCATTCTTATTTCAATATATTTCAAAGATATAGCTTTCTTTCCACAGTCAATGCCACACAATGTAGGCCACTCTATGCAGTTTATGGTCTTGGAGGATTGGCTAGTTCTCATGACGTTTAATGTCATGGGATAACTATGTACCCAAATGGGGGTCTTCAGAGAGACTGATGGACTCTAATTTTTTCCTAGATTAGTATTCCTAGATAGATTCGATATATGTTTTCCAAGGAATAAATAATACTTCCTATAATATTTGTCTCTTCTATTTTTAATCCGATCTATTTTCAAGGATTTAAATTGGGTAATATTAGCAGGTGTTGGCATGGATTTTTCATAGTTATACCATTTATGCATTTTCAACCTGAAATTTTAATTTCAATTTTTTTATTATTAATCTCATAATTTTATAGATCACACAGATTACATATCTGATGATTAGTGAATAAGAAATTTCATAGGGTTCCCATTATGGATTTAAACTTGGTGAGCACTATGTACCTTTTAATTGGCTAATTTATTTCTTGAGAATTAGACAATTGATGTGTTAAAATTTAGATGTACCAAGCCAGAACCTTCTACTACATTAATTTTTTGGTCTTCTACCTCATACCATCTAACTTATGCACAATTAATATTCCATGAATAAACCAGGTGGTTTAACATCATGCGATAAAGACATCTACCATGCAGTTTAACATCATAGAGTACTCACTTTTTTCATGAAGTTTATCATCATAAAGTAAGGAAAAATTTCATGTAGTCTAACATCATGTGGTAAGGAATACATTTTTAGTTATTTAATATAATTACTTATGGTAATTTAAATTTATTGTAGTCTAATATCTTACAGCTAGGATATGGGGTGCCATGCAATTTATGGTCTTTTTTCCAGGACTATATATCACGAGAGGAATTTTCCGCCCACCTGCATAGTCTAAATTGGTTTTCTGTAAATAACATTTCAGAGATATTGAATATATGAATATTCATCAAGGAATACATTTTGGGGATATCCCAAAAAACCATATAATGCAGTGTTATACCATACTGTTGCTAAGGATTGTGAGTGGAATTTGGAAGACATATAAAGGATGACCCAAAACATTATAAGGAGATGAGTTCTTCCTTGATGTTGTCAAGGATCATGGGGATTTTATGTCATTTTATTCAAGGATAATATTCATCTGGTTGGTCATTCAAAGGCCCTTATAAATAATCCCATTGGTCATTCATTCATGTTCAAGAAAATATAATCCACGCTCTTTACCAATGGCCATGATAGATTTATGAATAATAAAACATAGGGATAAAGAATTTATAAATCGGGAAATAGATATACAATGAGGGATATATATCCCCGGGGTAATTTAGAATTCTTGTTGAGAGCTCATGCCCAATTCTTAGTGGATTTTAGTGACATGGTGTGTCCAATCAAAAGGATAGAAATCAAGCATTAGACACCAAATTCTGGAATTGCTACAATACATGGTGACGTAACATCGAGGATATGGATTCCACTCGAATAGTCTATTTAAGGGGATTGAAAATAATTTTCTAGGAAAATATGAGATAACTTGAAGTGAAAACTAGTGGGTATAGGCCAGCCATTGGTAATGGAATAATTCCATCTTTCGATAGGTATAGACAATATTTCTTGGATTTATGGGGAGGCTCTAGGACCAATCCTCTATGGACATGATTTTTTAAAGGGAGAAATTCTCCAGTAAATACTAGAGGAATCCTCTATGAATATCTGGTCCCTATTACATATTTTATATAGGGATGAACCCGTAGTTAGGGATCCGGATTTCCATGGGTTTTCAATAGATGGATTCTATATTGATGAAATTTTTTTTGGATAAATCATCAAAGACAAGAAGGTGGTTTATAGAGAACATAATATTCATGAAGTGTTGAAGAACCCTAAAAGTTATTTCTTTACCTAGTAGATACATTTTCATGGCGATTATATATGAAAAGTCATTCATCTATATTTTTCTAGTGTGTGGTGTCCAAAGAGTTATGGTTGGATTTTACTAGGGCCACAAAGTGGGGCCAATGAACTTTATGCATGGTTTATTTTGTATCTACCTTTATCCAGTACTCAAGATATAATGAGTTTAATGAGTGGATACATTACATATTCTCAGACCAACCTCTCTGTGTTTTCCTCCTTACATGTTTTGTGTCTCTTTCAAAATATGTTTTAGGATCCGATTATTTGGAACATAAAATGAAAAATCTTTATGTCATACATATTTGATGAAATTAAATTAAATTTAAGGTTATAATGAAAATGGAAATGGCGTAAGGGGGTGTTAAACAATAGCATAATTAGGATACCCTGGTTCCAGATTTCACTAACATCAATTTGAGAGGGATATAATAATTTTTTAAATAATGGGTCAAGGTTATAGGGGGATGAGAAATGGAATTGGGAAAATCATGATAAAAATGATCATGAATCACTCTAAGGTGATATAATACACCGGGATGATGTTAAGGCTCCCTTGGATTTGAGATATCTTTAATAAGGCTAGGATTCCTCTGATTAGTGGGTCTAAAGACCTTATGAAGATCCACCTCTTGTATTTCAAACAAAGAGATCACGTCACCTTTCTAGGGCCCGTGAAATATTTTCTTCAACTTGAGGTGCTCAAGGAATGATGTTCTATTTATGGGGGAATGTTAATAAATGATATTTGAATCATCTGTTACTATGTTTGAATAAGGTTATGATCTTATAGTCCATTGAAAATTTAATATTTTCAGTGATGGTTTTCACATATGTACATCTTGAAGTGGTGAAATATCTTTTAGGCTATTCAACATCCTATGAAAAAAGACAACTTCCTTGTACTTTAAAGTCATATAGTAAGGAAATATGAACTATTATGATATTTTGATGGGTATCCGTATAGATATATTAAAATATTTGGGGTGATTTTGATTTAGGATGCATCATTAGTCCCCGAACATGCTTATTAAGGGATCATCATATGTCTTAGTGCTTATAATATAGATTTATCTCAAGTACAATAAACCATACATATATCTGATCCGTGCCTAGGAATAGAATTTATATGTTACTCACTCATATTTAAACTATGGTATATTCAATATTTATAGATTGGAATCCATGTTTTTCCCTAGGAATATTGTATGAGAAGGGATCATTCCACATTCATCTGCTTTAAGGAGACCCCTTTGTGTAAATCATACTCATATGCATGAGATATGATTAGGAGTGATAGTAACCAATGGATTATCCTATAATGGAGGATTTGGGTGTCACTATTTATCCAATTATTATGGGATTCAATCCACATGTAGTTCTTGTATTAGAGTTACCATTTTATGTTGGAACCATGTGAAATGAGGGGAAATTTCTTTATATTGTGGATTGACCCAATATTGAATGTTAGAGCATCACTAAAAATCTTATGCTAATAATAATCAAGAGATGTGTAGTTCATAATTTTAAAATCTCCCAATATGTATGACCTAGAAATATAAGAAATATTTTTCATTAGTGTTTAATTCAGACTAAGGATTGAAGATATAGTCATCTCTAAGTATCAGGTGATTTCATGTATCTATACACAAATATTTCTTGAATATAAAAATATTCATGAATGTATGATCCATATAAAGAAGTGTGGGATTTTTTTTATGTTATAGCTAGTCCAAGGAATGGAGATTTCAGCATCATTATGTAACCTATATTGGATGAAATAAATCCACACATAATTAATGAATGAAAAACTATCCAAATAGTTCTGAACCATACATAGAGGCTGTAATATTTCTTTTTATGTTACTATGAGACCTAAAATTATAAATCTGAGTGTCACTATGTATCCTATGATGTAATGAAAAAAACACCAAGCATAATTGTTGAAAATAAAACTCTCCGCACATCTTGGACCCATTTACATAGGGGGAATTTTTTCCATTGATGCTATGGATGAACCCATGACTGCAGATCGGGGAATCACTATGTATCCTATAAAGAATGTTATAAAGACACACATTGTTATTTAATAAAGATATTCCCCATGTAGATCTTATTCAAACTTAGGGAATAGGTTCATAATTTAGTTCCTATAATGAACTAGTTTCGGTCTTGTGAACCATTCATGAAGTGTTGTCTTCCATGTAGATTAATTTCATAATGTACGGATTTCCGCCATAAAATATAACATCATATGGTAAGGATACATTATATATTTTATCATCATTTGGTAAGGATTTCTGGTTCTATTCAGTTTAATTTTTTTTAAACCAGGACAACTTCCATACATTTTAACATCATCTAGTATGGATGATTGTAGTTCCTTTTAAGGTCATGTATGTAGGGCCATTCTAACCATGATTTATAATAATATTCCTTTATCATGAGATTAATCCCCTACCAAAACTCATAATCTCATGTGACCTCTTCATGGTGTGAGAAAAAAAGGATTGAAATGATTTTATTTCACCGCAAAGAGGGAACTAAAATAAAGGATATGGTAATTTTTACCATGTAATGGATAGGATAAGATAGATGATCAAGAAATATATGTGTTCCTCATTTGAAATATAATCAAGTTGTACATAGTTAGGTGATAATTTTAATGTACAATAATGTGGTCTATAACTATGTAGTTTAATATCATGTGGTAACGATGAAGGATACCCAACGTGAAAAAGAAGTCATAAAGCCCCATAAGCATTGTCTTGTAATTCATGAAATCAACTCATGAGATGCTTCCCATTATTTTGACACAATTATTACTATAAATATAATTTTTTATCCTTGTATGAATTGAAAATATGTCTACATATATTTTCAATGATAGTTGATGAGATAGCGTGCGGTTTAGAGTCCTGATGCACCTAGAGTTTCTTTTGTTAAGAAATTAAATATAATTCATATTACATTTGTACAACTTCTTAGAGAAAATAAAATCACTCTTAAAAATTATCTTATATAAAAAATATAATACCACTATTAAGTCCTAAAAATGATGAGTACGATAGGCATTGCCAAAAATATATTAGAACAGGGGGTTCTGATAATTCATCCATTGGAGGTACATTTAGTGGAATAATTAATTTATTAATTTAATGAATTAATTAAATTAACACGATAGATTACATATATAAGTAATATTCATGGAATATTGACCTAAGTTTATCTACATAAAACATGGGAGGATTATTGAGAGTTGTTCCTCCTTCCATTGGAAAATTGCATCTGTCAATGATGAGACACTAGATTAGGTTAGATTAGGACCCATAAAATGAAACAACATTCTCTAATTATGGGTGAGGACGTTATTTAAAAAAATATTATCCAATATCTAGGTATGATCCATCGATTCATATTTTATTCCTTTTTTATTAAATTGATTGGGAATGATTATTAATTCTATGGTCTACACCCATTTCTAATCTTTACATATTCCCATGTATCGAAATTAATTTATTTTTTCTTATTATTCTAATAACAGATATCCATATACTTGATCATTGTCCAAAAACCATAGAAATTATCTATTAACAATTTTTTTATTCATTTTTCTTTCGATTTCAGCACGTTAATCAGTTTTAGACCCTGAGGTCGAGATTCGACATTGACGTGTGAGGCTGAGCCCGATCGGACCCTCAGATTTGAGATCAATTCTTGTGCAATGTTCTACAAATCAAATCATTGATGAAAACATGGGTGTTCTTGTTATGGGTGATTGATTCACTAAAATGGAACATGGAATTTGGGAAATTGTTGTAGAAGATCTTGTGGGACATGCAATAATGCTCGATGGATCAAAGTGTAATTATTTCTGGCCACTGCATGATTAGAAATTTTGATTAATAACTAGATCCAAAAACATTCAGGTGAAGATATGCCCATATTTGAATGTGGACCAACAATATATGGATGCCCAATTATAGATTTTATGTTCTATTAAAAACACAACTACATGTCATGTATCATGAAGAACAAATGGTGTGTATCTGGTTTGCTACTAGGGTTAGGGTTATATAATTTTATAAGGATGTAACTATGTGTATCCTTTATACATGACGTGTACTACATCCCCAAGAGGATGATTCATGTGGGAGGACACATGGATTGCAACCAAGGCAGCAATGCATGTCCTGGGTAATGTCGAATACTGAAGTACATGGACGTGGCGAAGCAAATAGGCAGGACCCCGAGTAGTATGGGCGCATCATTAGTACTCAATAAACTCTATGTATTCTGATATGTTGATCACTGTATAGGTCCCCTCACACATAATGTGACCCTTGATTCCTTTTTATGAAACTCCAAACCCTCTTGTCTCAATCCTTTGAACTTAGAGTTTTCACGGTGAGTATCCATTACATAGTGTTTTTATACATAGAATGCAATAGTTTCCTTGGTTGTGTATTTTTTGATATGATGGTAAATTTTATAGCCTTGATGCTTAATTTGGAAATTCCTGATTATGGTAATGATCAGAAAGGATCACCAAATCATTTTATAGTGGTAACCTCTAGCTAGGATGGGCATGGATCCTCTATCTACCATTAGAGTGGAACCCTTATATGAAGTAATGGAATTGATCATCTAGAATTAGAGATTGGAACCCTCGTGTAGACTAATGGAATTTTTCCAATACCTAACTATAAAAGTGGAACACTCCTATTATGACAGGGCATGGTTCCCCCATATTTCAGAGTGGAAACCTCCTTCTTGGAATAGAATGGATCCTTTATTGATTACCTGGGTGGATCCCCTCAGGTGGATTCATGGAATGGGTCCTATACTATTATAGTTGAACCCTTCAACTAAGAAGATCATGGTTCCTCTATTGACAATCGGAATGTACCCCCCACCCCTATTTGGATAAGGCATGGGTCCTCCATATTCTAGTGAGAAACCCTCTTACTAGCTAGAGAATGGGTCCTCTATCGAAAGTTAAAGTGGAACCCTCCTATTGGTTCGATAAATGGACCTCAACCAACTATTATAATGCACCCTCCTATTAGAAAAATGTATGGTTTCTCTATCTATCCGATAAGAGGAACCCTCCTATTATACTAGGGATTGATTTATCTACCTAGATATTATGGCCCCTAGAATGTGTGGAATAGTTGAAATATGATTCTTGACAAGGATGTTTTCTACTGAGTAGATGTGTGACGTGTTTGCATTGTCGGTGGACTTCTAGAACTATTGGTGAGTCTTTTCTTACACTAGTTTGTGAGATGAAGATCTGCATTCTCTCTCATTTTGGATTCTTTTACTAATCATATATATATATATATATATATTTGTGTGTGTGTGTCGATGTGGATTGATTTTGTAACTCCTTTTCTGTGTGTTTAATAGATGTGAGGGGTAGTCCACCTAATAACCATATTGAGATCCTTATGATTAGATGAAGTTACAAAACTACTATGGGTGTAAATGCTTCAACCTGTCATCCACCTACAAACCATATTTTCCACCTTGTTTTTTGGATAATATTCATTCCTTTACATTGGTTTTGTTGTTAATTTGTTATTATTTAATCTCTTTAAATTACTATTGTTTGTCTTACTGATCCCCTTTATACTTTTGATTCATCCTATTAGGTATGTTTATACTCACCCCTACATGGTATTTTCCATCATATTTCATGTATTTTGAAATTTACATATAGGTCTGTGGTTAATTTAGAGGATCTTAGAAATACTAGGTGTATTGGGCTTCTTATGGTAGTCATAGCTCGGTGATCAGGTATCGGGATATCTCATAATTTTACTTAAAAAAATTTAGTTTGGGATATGTTTATTTATTGGAATGTATTTTCAACTTTTCATTTCAGTTTCCACTATCATACTCTTTTAAACCCAAAATATTGGTATTCTTAGTTTACTTTTTTTAGAAAATTCATTATTTAATTATTAATCCTATGAACTTATGCATTGATATGTTTGGGTGTGTTCATACAGGTACATTATGAAATGGAATTCCATTTTGGATTTTCCTTTTGGTGCTAGTCTCCATCCCTAGAATATAGGTACAAACATGGGGTAGTTTTAGTTCAAGGCCTTGTTATGGTAATGACATGACGATTGGCGTCCTAGGTGGTTCAATATTTTTTATAGTGATTGGAGTAGTACCATTATTTGTATTTGGATTTTATTCCATAATTAGTGTCAAAGTGTCTCGAGTTTTGTTCATAGTATAGGGAATCTAGAGATGGTACATATAGTTGATGTAACAATTCACTAGGACCTTGACTACCTTATTATCGATTCAGCACACTGAGACATTGGTTACAAGGATCAATGTTGAATGCTTCATATATGAATGATTATTTTATACTCCTTCATGAGTCATCTCCAAATTGATATATATATGTATATATATATATTCATATACCCATGGAACGTCAGGATTTAATTTTCATGATGCCTCTGTGATGACAGCCATCCAGGACACTACTTCTGGATCATGATGAAGATCTAATGAAAAATGAGCCCTCATTTTTTTCTCCATCCAGTGATATAATTCCACTAGGTGGTTAGGTAGAAACACCACAACCATTCAAGTAGTAGATAATAGAAATAGTTTAGGATTTGGATGTGTGCTTTCTTAGCACAATTCGTGAGTTCCATCTCCAGAGGCGACTGAGGTTCTGTAGTGCTCTAGATCCCAAAGAAGTATATCATTGGTTGATTCGGTGGTCCATATATTCAATATTATATGAAAAATAATGGATCATGTACTTTCACTAGATGATAGCATTTTACATTGAGCAACTTGGTACTATTGGAGTCTTGTTACCATGATGCATGATGAGTTGACACTCTCACGACCATATTTCCAGAAGATGTTCAGTGAAGAGTACTAGCCCTACTAATTTCACTTGGTTTGGATTTAGGATATACTAGAGCTATAATAGAGATGAATTGAATAGGTTGAGTACAAGAATATGTTTAAATAACTTACATGTAACTCCCATTACATGATTCGGGATGGATACCTCTGAGCATAGAAGTTTCAGCATGTATGCCTCTGAGAGATTTTTGACAACACGGTACCCTATTTCATTCCCACCTATGAGGTGGATTTGGATAATGATATATTAATACAAAGCTTCCAATTATAGGTATTACAAAAATTTGTCTCTTGGATTGGCTTTCATAGAGTTGAGTTGTTTCAGTATCTAGCAGGCACCAGTCAGAGTATCCCAGTGCATGAGATCTTATCATGACAAGACTAAGATGCAGGGTTTTGTGGAACTAAGTGAGGGTAGAGGACCATTGAAACTCAAAGATAAGTGATAATATTATTTTGAAATCAGATGCCACAAAAAATGTGACTGAAAAAATAGATGTGTTGATGAGTATGGGGAGGTAGTTGATGGACCGCCATGGTAGAGACATCATCGTGATCAAGGATCACCCAGGTGAGGTAAGGGTGGCCCAAGGGAGGTTGATCTATAATTGGAATATGAAGAGGTGTGCAAGGAGTAAAATTCTATGATATCCTTACAAAAAAACCACTAGGTTTCCCACGTTAGGCTCACAGATCGTGTGGATTGGGTCATAGAAAGAAGTAGTATTTAGAGGCATACAACCATGCAATAAAAATTATTATTATAATTATGATCTGTGTGTTTTCCACTCTTTATTCAGTATTAATATATAGAGGGTCCCATCATTCCATTATCTCTATACTCCTATAATGAGAACTAGATCTCCGAAGTGAGGCATTATCCCATTATATTTTTCATGAGGTTCTTATAGTGAATGATTCTTCTGTATAATTTATATTTTGGAAGTGTGAATGTTCATTTCCAAGAGATAATTTTATGTGGGACCTTATTATCATCACTATGGAACCCTATGACATTATATTAGATATATATTGGATTTTTGTGCTCTAATCCTTGATTTAATTTCACCAAAGATTAGCAACATGCCTTTTCACTGATGACACAATATTTTCCTTCTTAGGTGAGAGAGATCTCATTCTAGAGTGAGTGAGTACTGCGAGTAGTGGGATGAATCCCATCACCCATTATCTGGTGATTATATCCCTTGGTTAAGTAGGGCCTTCAAGAATCCCAATTTATTCAGTCATAGAGTATTTTATGGGACACTTATCCTCGTATGTTCTAGGACTACCTCCAAGGAAATAGATGGAGTTTTGTATAAAATTTCATCATAGGTGTAACGACCCGTAATTTTGAATAATTTTTGTTTCATAACTTTGTGAGTTAATTTTTTATACTCAAAAAATTATATTGTTTAATTAATTATGTGATTATAATTAAATGATTCTATTGGGTTTCGAATGTTATATGACTATGGGTCAATATGATCATTGGAAACTAAACTCATAACATTGCATTTGTTGTTTATAAATACAAGTGATCATGGTTAATTAATACAAAAATAAGATTTGATGGCCTCATCCAGTAGACTCATGCTATTCGAAACCCATCTAACGGAACTTTTGTACGAGGTAGCACCATTGGGCTTTGCTATGGACCAATCCCAAGCTGAAATTCATCATGTGAAGCTTGAACAGAATCACCTACGAGATAGTTTCAAGCTGATAGAGGTCACCACTTAGGAAATGTTGGGCATGTCGCCCCAAGATTCTATTACCTTAGCACTACTTACTATTAGGTCCTACGTTGGTGTTATAAGGGGCTATGTAACGAGACCTTATTTTCTTTGTGTAATCCTTTGATATAAGTAAATTTTTTATTTCTTATTATGGTAGAGTTTGTGAATGTCAAATGTCCATATAAATATACGATGTATATTATTGATGAATTTTTGAATAAAAGGATATTTGAAAATAGTTTTTTTACCTAAAAAAATTACTAATGTATAATATTTTAAAAAAAATGGTCTGATACTATTGTCTTCAGTATAAAATTTAGAGTAAAATACGATCAACTAATTTTTTTTCTGAATAGTAAATTATGAATAGTAATTTTACGCTTATGAATAGTAATGTGACCAAATGGAACAGTAAACTCACTTAATAAAGTTTTAATATAATTTAGGCACCTCGATTAGGTAATGTGAATCAATAAATTAAATAAATAAGTGTTTCAGAAATTTTTAGTTAAGTATTAGTTTTTTCAGTTGAATAGTGTTGTTTATTAAAAAATAAAATAAAATTATTTTTAAAATTATTTTCGTAAAACATATCTCATTTTTGAATTTAGAGCAATGATATTATGTTAATCATAATTTTTTGGATTTTTCTAAAATAATTGAATTTTCAGTGAATAGTAAAAATATAGTTTTGAGTTTCGGGTGTTTAATGGCATCATTACAGATGTAATAATTATGTAATAATTCTGGTAGACTTAAGAATAGTAATATATTCTATGAGGTGTCCCATGTGGCCAATACTATGGGAAAATACCATGATAGAGCCCATGGTTTTTCCAATACCACTGATGAGGTGTCCCTTGGAAATTAATGATTTATTCTCTCAATTCTCCTATAAATACCAAGCCATTCCATAATCCAATTCATTCCAAAATCCTTCTCAATAAAGTTCTCATCTCTTTACACTCCACATATTCCTCCCATGGTGACCTCAAGACTCCCAATGTCCGACCTTCAAGCATTCAATGTTACTCTTCATGTTAAGGGAAACATTCACCCTCCCTTTTTTAAGTCATCACTTCCTTTATGTTATCTCTTATAGTCCCATTTTATTAAGTGGAGGCTTGTTATTCTATATCTGTGTTCCATGAAATTGCATTTTCAAATGATGAGAGACATCTTCCGCTCTCATCAATTTATTTTTTTAATTTTTATGTGAATTCGTTAGGCTGCCGAAATGTTTGTAAAAGAAACTGCATCTTCTCTTTCCTCTCCTGTTTCATTTACATGTGGTATATCATTAAAATGTCCATACCATATTCTTATTTCCCTTTTATTATGCCTCTATAAGATATTATAATTTATTTATTAGTGGGTTCCCCTTTAACCCTCTCTTTTTAATGTTTTCTAAAACAATGTTATATAGTCGTTATGCTATAGAATTTTTCATCTCAAAATCTCTCTCTTTTTTTCAAGAAAATCACTTGTATTATTTATGAGAATACCCAAATCTATTTTAAATTCTAGGGGTATTCATCAATAAATGTAATTTATCTATTTGATTTTAGAATTGATATACATATAACCCTCACTCCGTTTCAACGGTTTATAAATGGAATAACGATCATGTTTTTAAGTACTTTTAAAACGTCACGATTTTGACATGAAACCCATTTCTTTGATTCTATTTTTATTTTTTATGAAATTTCCGCTTATTATATATGTGAAACACATGTAAATAATGAAATTTTAAGGGTGATCCCTGATATCTCTCCAATGCATTTGGTAATGAATTTAATCTCTAGATATGATATGTTTCACGATACCTTGGTGAAAAACCATGGTAATTTTTATGACACATTAGGGATAAACCTCGGTGATATGTTCCTGAAAGTATAAATGAAATGTTGTAGCCACATGTGCAAGTTATGTTTCATGTTTTTTTATTATGATATTCATATTCATTCATTTATCTTGTCTTTATGTTATTATCATGTTTGTATTGATATCACAAGTAAATCGATTCCCTTGTTTACCCTTACTAGGCCTTCAGCTCACCCTTCCCTTGGATTTATGTCTCCAGGTTATGAGATGTAGTAATTGTAGATAGGTTGAACTTGGGGATTTTTTATAAGTGGATTACAATAATTTTTTATGTTTTTTTCATGTTTTTTGTTCTTGATTTCCAAGACACTATACATTAAAGATCCTCTCTTTGTAAAATGTAATGAAAAGTTATGTAATAAAAAGGAATGATGTCATAGTTAGTATCAAAGGATAGTTTAGTTATTTATGAAAATTATGATACGAAAACATTAGAAAGAAAACTATAGAAAAGTATAAATATAGGAAAACTTTTTGTTATTTTGGTTAGTATTGATAAAGTGGTGTATCAAACAAATGCATCCCTATCGGGATACAAGTAGGTAGAGGTGGCTCTGGCACAGATGTACATAGGGGTAAAACCCAAAAACACTACATTGAGCTAGACTTGAAAGGGAACTAGTACATAACAATAGGCCTTGATTCACTCTTGTTTATGACACTCCCAGGGGATATGTTTGGTTAATCACAATCTTTTTATGAATCATTATTAATGAATTATAGAGAAAGGTAATTATCTAGCCATCATGTATTAAGACTCAAAATCATTTATAGTTAAAGGATTCGTAAATGAAATAAGTTACTCACTAAGGTTTTATTCATTATGAAAATTGAAGGAAGTAGGAGGAACCATGCAAATGGTCACCGCAACGGACCATGTGCTGATGGCCCTCTGATGGATTCTAGAATGGAAAAATTCATGCGAATGATGAACAAACTGACTCATGATATGGGAAACAACATGTATCAAGAAGATAGACTGATCTCATTATGAAAGGAAAAACATTATGTTGTGTCCTTTATGCGTCAATGACCACCAAACATCAGTGGATTGACTGACCCAATGATTGCTGAGCAGTGGATCAGATCCATCGAGAAGATCCTTTCTCTGCTCTGCTATTCAAGGTAATAGAAGGTCACCCTGGTTGTCTATCGCTTAGAAGGATATGCTGATCGGTGGTGGGAATTGATTAAAAACACAAGGACAGGAGTGGAAGTTGATTCTATGGAGTGGGAAGAGTTCATATGGGTCTTTTTTAGTAATTATTTCCCTCGTTCCATGAGAACATGAATGGAGAAGGATTTTCTCGATCTGAAGAAGAGTGAGAATGAATCTATGGGAAGCAAAGAGGTGAACTTCATAAGGCTTTCATGATACACCTCTAGAATTGTCATGGATCCAAATTGGAATGTTTATAGATTCTTTAGTAGACTGAGACCTCATCTATAGAAGAATCTATCCAACCATGACTATGATAGCTATGAGGAGACCGTGTAGATTCTGATGAAAGTCGAGCTAGAGTTTGGTTAGACGTAGTGGTGTCATAAATCAAAAGAAAGTAAGAGATCGATGGATCCCATCTTATAAAGGACCTTTGATCATAGAAGAGGAGGAAAACAAGTACAACATCTAACTCAGGAGCGGGAAATTATAAAAGTTTGGAAGAAATGTCCACATTTCAAGGAATTGTCCTAGTGAGGTGTAACATCAACATCCTAACAAAAATGCCAAGGGGAAGATGGTGCAGGACCCACTTGATCTCCAGTGCTTTAAGTGTTGAAAACATGGGAAATTTTCCAATCATTGTCCAAATATGAGGGCAGTGGAGGGGAACCATCATCAGCCTCAACAATGGCCAATGGAACAAGGTCGTACTTTTGCAATCACAATGACTGAAGTTGAAGCACCAAATGATGTGGTGGAAGGTACTCATGTTGTTCTCTCAATTCTAGAAAGTACTTCATTTTGTTTTGGTTCTACACATTCCTTTATTTCCTTCATGTTATCAATGAATTTATAATCAACCCTATATATTTGAAAAGTATAGTTATCATTCAAGACTCCTGGTGGGATTATTCATGCATTTCCAGTGTTTAGAAACTCTGGTATTTACATTAGTGAGAACAATCTTATCGCAATTATAGTAGCCATTAACATGCTAGAATTTGACATTATACTAGGTATGGACTGGATCTCAATGTATAATGCTAAAATAAAAGTATAAGTTAGGAAATATCAGTAGTCCTGAATGGAAATCCCACAGTTATCTTCCAATGAGAGATATCTCAACCTGATCTTTGTCTAGAAGAACCAACTATATCAATCATTATGGTGTTGATCAATGAAGAAGAAGAAGGAGATGAGTGTTTACAGATTGAAAGTGTCCCCATCATCGAGGAATATGTGGACGTATTTCCTAAGTAGTTTCCTATACCTCCACACAAAAGAGGTATTGTTCTCTGTTGAACTCGTACATGGATCTCATCCAACCCTATAGGAAAGAAAATGTGGAGCTGGAGGAATTAAATAAACAACTCCATGAACTTTTGGAGATGGGTTTTATCTGACTATGTGTGTCTCCTTGGGGAGCACCAGTTCTCTTTGTAAAGAATATGTATAGATTGATGCGGCTATAAATTGATTATAGAGAAGTGAATTGGATCATAGTGAAGAACAAATACCCTCTTCCATGAATTGATGACTTATTTGTCTAACTTAGTGGGGATCAATTCTTATCTAAGATTGATATCTGATCCGGTTATAATTAATTGAGGGTGAAGATGGAATAGATTCCAAAAACAGCCTTCTCATTAAGATATGTGCATTATGAGTTTGTTTTTATGCCCTTCGGACTGACTAATGCAACAAATATTTTTATGGATTTGATGAATAGAGTATTTAATGACTACCTTGATAACTTTTTGGTAGTTTTTATTGATGTTATTCTGATATATTTCAAAAGTCAAGAGGGGCATGAAGATCATTTAAGGGTTATTTTTCATAATCTACAGAAGGAGAGGCTTTTTGGAACATTCAGAAAATGTGAATTCTTATTACACTAGGATAAGTTCTTAGGGAACATTTTCACCAATGAGGGAATCACAGTTTACCCTACAATGAAAAAATTTGTTGAGGAGTGGCCTCAACCTGGAACAATAACTGATATTCAAAGATTCCTTGGATTATTAGGATATTATAAGATGATTATGATAAACATTTCACAACATTCTAATCCATTAACCAAGTTAACTCAAAAAGGGGTCATGTCATCTAGACAAAGGAGTGTGAGGAATGTTTCCAGATCTGAATAAGGGATTTGTTACTATACCCGAGTTAACTCTTCCCTCAAGTGGAGAAGGATTCTTTATTTTTAGTGATGCATCTATCAGAGGGCTTGGGTGAGTCCTCATGAAAAATGACAAGATCATTGCTTATGCATTTCGATAGTTGATGACTCTTGAGTAAAACAATCTTACGCATGATCCAGAGCAGGATGCGGACATTTTTTCTTTGGAGTTATAGAGGCACTATCTTTATGGGGAGAAATTTTTTTATATACCCAGACCATCAAAGTTTGATGTATATTTTCACACAGAAGAAATTGAACATGAGACAAAGGAGATGGTGGGAACTTCGTAAAGACCATGATTGTTCAATTAATTATCATCCAGGAAGAGCAAACAATGTTGCTAATGCATTATATAGAAAAGACCCAGTTGTACTTTCTTGGATGAGAAATCAAAGATATCATTTGATAAATGAACTAGTAAATCAGTACTTTGTAATTATATGGTAGGGACATCATCAACCCTAACCCAAATAATATCTCAACCGTCATTACTAGAGAAGATCATGAATTCTCAAAATAAAGATCATTTATTACAGAAGAAGTTTGAGGCTGTGAAGGAAGGGATGATTCCTAAGTTCAATATTGATCAAGAAGGTGTACTGAAATTTCATAGGAAACTATGTGTTCCATATGTTATGGAAATAAGGAAGTAAATGATGGATGAAACTCATTTCTCTACGTTCTATATACATCCTGGAAGCACAAAAATGTATAAGTACCTTCGAGATCATTATTGGTGGCATAATATGAAAAGAGAGATTGTAGACTACACTTCGAGGTGCCTGGTATGTTAGAAAGTGATGGAATAATGACAACTTCTTAAAGGGGTATTGAAACCACTACCCATACCATCATGTATGTGAGAAAATATAACTATGGACTTCATCACTGGTCTTCCAAGAACATCCAAAGGAAACAATGCGATATGGGTTATTGTGGGCGCTCTTGTAACAGCCCGAGATTTTATGAAAAATATTCTTTTTAATTTTATTAATGTATTGTGTTGTATGCTACACCAAAAGGAGCTTTCACAACACGCATCCTTGACTTTACTTCCATTACACGCAATCGCGACCTTCCACGATAGCGTGTGTTGTACGCAACACCAAGTTTCGCTAAACAACGATATGCTATTAAGATATTATTAAAACTAGCCGTTATGAATAGTAATAACCACTTTTTAAATTTTAGAAATTTTAGCTCTCAAAATGGACTTCATTTTTGGATTCGGAGTATCGAATTTAGCCTAGGGTAAAATTTTGGTACATTTCGGATAACTTCCATATTCTGATGAATAGTGAAAATTACTAAATTATAATTAAAAACAACTTTTTTAATCGAAATAATTAATAGAGATAAATTATTAATTTGAGTGGGTTTAAAGTATATTTAGAATATATTTTTACAATTTAATACAATGTTGGTCATTGGTTGTAATTTCACATTTAAACCAGACATAATCAAGTGTCAATCTTTTGATATATTTTGTTTCCTAAAAACACGCTATTTATTTTAACAGCGGGATTTAATTATAAAATTAATTAATGAAACTTCTATGTTATGAATTTGGTAAAATAGATTTCATTTTTGAATTCGGAATATGAAATATAGCTTAGGATGAAATTTTGGCATTGTTCTGAAAAACATCAATTTTTGATGAATAGTGAAACTACTAAGTGGTAGTTAAAAAAATGAATTTTTCATAAAACTTAATTTTACCACTTCTGTGAATGGAATTTCAAAAATCCGAGAGACACGGTTGATGTCAGTAAGTAAAATTTTGTTCAATGAGATGAAAATAATTTTTGGTGAATAGTAACTTTTTACTTTTTTTACCACGGTTAATAGTAAATAGGGTAACTAAGGGTAAATATGATATTACTATAACCCTAACACATGTCCTAATTCTATTGGATAAGTGTAATTCGACCAAAAACAACCTTATGAATATAATATGACCATTTAGGTCCACTTGGATTAGATTATGACATTTAATATTATTTTATTTAATGAATAGTTAAAATAGTTCAAATCAATGTTTAATAACTAAAACATTTTTAATATGGGGATATACATATGATAAATTCGACTATAAATATTCATTAGAAATATAAAAAGATTCCATATATAATGATATTTTATTTATAATTTTTAGACTTTATATAAATTAATTTATTTATGGCACAACGATGATGCAGTAATTACCCTTTTAAGGAAATATTAACATAATTGATGTTATAAATGCTCAAATGAATGTAATTTGAGACTTTTTATGAATTAAACTAATTTTCTAGGTTACTATGATATATTAGTGTTGATTTAATCAACTTGGCTCGAACATATAATTCTGTTATGACTTTCACAAAAATCATATATCAAATAGTGTCAAAATTGACACAAAATAGTTTTTAAATCAAATATTATATTATTAATTGTTATTTTATTCCTAAAAATCTATGGTTCGGCCAAATAACTTAGATAAGGATATATATATTAATAATAAACAATTTGGGGTTCGTTTGGCATGTTATAGTAAGTGTATTAACCATATAGTGAAAGAAAACAAAAAGACACGGTAAAAGTTAAATTATTTAACTTAGACTTAAATCTAATTGATAAGGTTAAAATAATACCCTAAACTTGTCTAAATCCTATTGGATGATAGGATTTCGACCCATCCCCACTTTAGCTTCAAAATAAGACCCTTTGGAACCATTATAAACCGATTTTGACATTAATATAAAATAATATTTTGAGGTATTCCTAAGGTGCCCCTCTCCTCCCCTATAAAAGGACACCTCCTCCCCCTCCTCCGTACACCAATTTGAGCACTCAAGCTCGGCCAAACCCTGCCAAAATCTCTTCTCCACTTCCCTAGAAACATCCTAGAGGTTCTTGTCTTACTCAAAGACCAATTTTAGTGCCCTAAGAGGAGGTCTCAAAGGGGAGCTTCAAAGAAAAGGTAATTACCGTTACCAATTCTTTCATCTTTATTTCTTCTTCCACTTCTTCTTCTTAGGTTTTTTCATTATGAAGTAATAAAATCAGTATCACTCATATACTGATATGTTATTATAAGTATGAAACAACCCTAATTCACCTTCTATCCATCCTACGGAAAAATAAAATCACCGCGCGTGCGTGCGTACGGAATACCGTCTCCACGCCGTGGTGTGATCTATTTTCCACCACCACCTTAATAGGATGGGTATAATGGTGTAATTAGTAACTATATATGAATATTATAAATTTATATTGATACTGAAATATTCTACATTCACTTCAACACAATTCCACGACCATGGGAACGATATCATCGCTCGTGCGTACGTACGGACTACCGTCTCCACGACGCGATGAGATTCATTCTCAATGATTAACCATTAATGAATGATTATAAAGTATATATAATAAGTACAAATGAAATATATGACATAATAATGATACTGGATTTATGTAAATTTATATGTATGTCATCTACTTAATTCCATTCACTTCAATAAGGAAACGAAAACAGCGTTCATGCGTACGTACGGACTACCGTCTCCATGAACGTTGTTTTTCATTTCATTTATCTATCTATTATATATATATATACTGAATATATATGATATATAAATCATATTTTATATTCTGGAAGTAATTAAATCATGATATAAGTAATAATAATGTCAAGAACAACAAGTCAAAACATCTACGATAAATGAAACGATTTTACCCAAAACGCTTCTTTAACATGGAATTTACAAAAGAACGGGTAATATAATGTCATAAGTGAACCATATATGATATCATAACAATGAATATGATTCTGGAATAAGTCAATAACATGATTTAAATCATTATACAGGAGGTTTGGACACTTACAAAGCAAGTCGGACCTAAGGTAAGGGAAATATCACAATCTCATTTTTATTCGAGATTGTTTATTAGTAAGTATTTACTGGGGTGTATTTTATCATCCACATCAATGTTTCATCAATATGTAATATTATTTCCATCCACCTAAAATTGTTTAAATCCATTTTTACCCTTCGGTGAGTTTTTAGTAATATCTATGAAAGGAATCTTTTGTCGTACGAGGTACTTTTTGACTTTTCCGACAAAAGTACGAAGACTGTTTTTTTAACTTATACGGCATGAATGGATTTCTAAAAAAATTATTTCCAAGAAGCTTCCTTTACAAGTATTCATGTTTATTTTTAATCAACATTTTTTTATTTTAAAATTGTATGACATGTTAAGAAAGGAAAAGTGTTTTTGAAGTATAAAGGATATTTTCCTCAAGAATGAAGTTCAAGTATTTTATCAAAATTATTTTCCATCTAAGATAATAAAAGGGTTCTGTTTTTATCCCTATTATTACATGGATTTGATTATGTTGTGATGGAAACATTTTTATGAATTCCTTTATCTTATATGAATTGTTTTATGATGTCATGTTGTTTAAGAATCCCATTTTTATTACATGGGTTATGCGATGATGTATGATTTATCATTATGTGGCACACATAAGAAAGGATTCATTATAAGATGGGTGGGACCTATATCTACCTCCAATGCATTGGGTAAAGATTTTATATCTCATGAGATAGACATGGCTGGAACGGTAGGTTATACCGGTTCAGTGAAACAGGACTGGAACGAGGGTGACTCGGTTCAGAAAGGGACTTTGTCCACTAAGATAGTCTTGGCAATGAGTCTTGACTAACAAGAAATGATTCTCTATGATTATGTGTGCATGCCACAAAGTTTCAAGTTTCATGTTATGATTATGGGGATTTCATTTCACTACTATGATTTATCCCATGTTATGAAATTATGATCTCTTTTGCAGGTTAAGATTTCCAAAAGTTATGTTCTTATGAATATTAAGTGATCGATTTTTCTTTTCATTACCCTTACTGAGCATTTGAGCTCACTCTTTTATGTTTTCTTTTCCCCATGATATAAAGAAAGGTTTTAGGTAAGAAAAAAAGGGAAGATCTTTACGGGAGATATTGAAGATCTTTCACCAGGATTAGAAGATTACGTTCCGAGTTTCCAAAGACACTAAACTATTACGATCCTTGTGTGTGTGTTTTTGTTATGTACTAAGTATTCCACAAAAGTAATGTAATGTTCATTTACGTCAAGCTTCGGGTCTCTACAGTTGGTATCCAAGGAAAGGTTTATTCAACCTTTGGAAACTAGGATGCGAGAACTTTAGTGAGATCCCTAGATATATTTATAAGGTATGTCTAGGGATGTCCCTTAGGATAAGTATACGTATAGGATACAGTCCTAGAACTATGGTAACGATCATAGAATTTAACATAAGATCTTAGATATTGAGGGTACTCCCCCTTTATTATGTTCTTTTCCCTAGCATGATTTTTTCCTCTCACACTATTCTTTTTTGGGTTTTAGAAAATGGCTGGAAACAAGATGATTCACGATAATGGAGGATATGATGGACAATGGAATGATATTCTTCATAATGAAACGGGATTTGGAAGTCCAAACATCATTATTATGCCGAATCAGCAATCTCATAATATGATCAATAAAGTAAAATTTGGTAAGTTTCCCGACTCGGCTAATAAGAGAAAGATGGAGTTTCATGATGATCATAGAGGAAAGAAAGTTCAATTTCCCCTATGTAAATCATTTGGGAAGAGGCATCAAGGAGAATGTTTCAAAGGAACTGGAAGATGCTTTGGGTGTGGAAAAGAAGGACACAAAGCCAGTAAGTGCAAAGAAAAAGGTTCAGTTAACACCAGGGATGAGGATAATGGTATTGCTACGACATCAACAATGGTAAAATGTTTTAAATGTGTAATGTACGGGCATTATGCAAACCAATGCCCTAAGGGAAAGTCTCATGAAGAGAATCAGTATGGTCGTATGGGTAGTATTTATGTGGATGATGATGAAGAGACTACAAATGATATGTGAGATGAAAGAATTGTTGAAGCTCGGTCAATGGTTTAAGAATGTAGTGGAATTATTACATGTTTATCATGTGTAATGTTGTATAAGTAATCTCATGGTACTATGGAATAAAGAGACATCTAAGGATTGTTACACTGTTATCTTTCATTGAGTTTTGAAAGTGTATGATTAATGTTACCAGTATCCATGAAAGGTTATTCAAATACTTTTGTAATGTAGATGATATGCACATAATGAAGGGATAAAGAGAATCTAATATGTTTGATAGTATTCATGAGATCATGATTGATATAAGGACTAAGTGATATCATGGTTTGAGGATATAGAATTTTGAGGATTTTGGTATGTGGAAAGTGTTAACTTTTAACTGCATTCATGTTTTCACTATGGTTCAATGGGTATTCAAGGGAATAAATGATTAAGGCCTTTGAATGTTTGTAATGTGTCCAACAAGACATATCTTATGATATATGGGGATCAAAGATGGTATTAAATCTCTGGTTATCGTTTTCACTATATTATGAGAGTGGACTGCAGTATTATGGATAGGCCTAAAGATTAGAATGGATTATGTTGGACATAAGTTAGTATTGTTTAAGGATATAAGATTTTCAATATTATTGATGGGATGTTATAGTAATGTAGTTTTAGAAAAAGGACAACCTGCAGGATGGGCAACAGCCCATCGCGTCGGACAAGGATGTGGGAATCGAACCCACAACCGAAGTGCGACTGGCCTTTATCGCCTACCACTGGCCTACAGGAAGTCCCTATTTAGTAGAAACTAGTTTTATTATATTAAGCAGTATGATATATGAAGTATAAGTCCATTTTAGGAACCATATATGATTAATCTCACTATAAATCGACTTATGTATATAATTTTTGCTAACCTTTTGTTTGAGACAGATGGAATGACCCGTAATTTTATCACATGATCTGCTAACACTTCACGAATAACAAATTCAACTTCATTTATTTAAGAGATGAAGTGGAAATTGTTCAAGGCACGAACAACAGTGAGATCGTACCAAAATAAAGTAAGTATTTATTCTAATTCAAATTTTCAACTTTAGGGAAACGATCTTGAAAACCAAAAAAAATGTTGTCCTAGTGATCTTATACCTGATGAATTGGATGGTACCTTAGATCGTCACAAATTTATGGATTTGTGATTACTGGTTTTTCCATAGCCATGTTCTCTACCACTCTCCATCAGAACATGATGGTTAGATTTCTCTTCCATATCCATATTTTTACCTATGTGGAAACCCAGTGATTAGTTTATTTGGGTAATCGTTACATTTCATACTTTAGTTTTTAAAGCCATGTTTTGGTATTCCTTTTTACGATGTGGGATTCTATTAAAGAAACTTTCGAATAGTAAACCATTTATAACCACGACGAATTTCGAGGGCGAAATTCATTTTAAGGGGGGTAGAATGTAACAGCCCGAGATTTTATGAAAAATATTCTTTTTAATTTTATAAATGTATTGTGTTGTACGCTACACCAAAAGGAGATTTCACAACACGCATCCTTTACTTTCCTTCCATTACACGCAATCGCGACCTTCCACGATAGCGTGTGTTGTACGCAACTCCAAGTTTCGCTAAACAACGATATGCTATTAAGATATTATTAAAACTAGCCGTTATGAATAGAAATAACCACTTTTTAAATTTTAGAAATTTTATCTCTCAAAATGGACTTCATTTTTGGATTCGGAGTATCGAATTTATCCTAAGGTGAAATTTTGGTACATTTCGGATAACTTCCATATTCTGATGAATAGTGAAAATTACTAAATTATAATTAAAACAAATTTTTTAATCGAAATAATTAATAGAAATAAATTATTAATTTGAGTGGTTTTAAAGTATATTTAGAATATATTTTTACAATTTAATACAATTTTGGTCATTGGTTGTAATTTCACATTTAAACCAGACATAATCAAGTGTCAATCTTTTGATATATTTTGTTTCCTAAAAACACGCTATTTATTTTAACAACGGGATTTAATTATAAAATTAATTAATGTAACTTCTATGTTATGAATTTGGTAAAATAGATTTCATTTTTTAATTCGGAATATGAAATATAGCTTTGGATGAAATT
This sequence comes from Viscum album, assembly GCA_963277665.1. NCBI lineage: Eukaryota > Viridiplantae > Streptophyta > Magnoliopsida > Santalales > Viscaceae > Viscum > Viscum album. The sequence continues at coordinate 834,910,570 of OY728143.1, read as the reverse complement.
TTGCCATTGTTCTGAAAAACATCAATTTTTGATGAATAGTGAAACTACTAAGTGGTAGTTAAAAAAATGAATTTTTCATAAAACTTAATTTTACCACTTCTGTGAATGGAATTTCAAAAATCCGAGAGAAACGGTTGATGTCAGTATGTAAAATGTGGTTCAATGAGATGAAAATAATTTTTGGTGAATAGTAACTTTTTACTTTTTTTTACCACGGTTAATAGAAAATAGGGTAACTAAGGGAAAATATGATATTAATATTACCCTAACACATGTCCTAATTCTATTGTATAAGTGTAATTCGACCAAAAAAAACCTTATGAATATAATATGACCATTTAGGTCCACTTGGATTAGATTATGTCATTTAATATTATTTTATTTAATGAATAGTTAAAATAGTTAAAATCAAAGTTTAATAACTAAAACATTTTTAATATGGGGTTATACATAAGATAAATTCAACTATAAATATTCATTATAAAGCTAAAAAGATTCCCTACATAATGAATTTTTATTTATAATTTTTATACTTTATAAAAATTAATTTATTTATGGCACAACGATGATGCAGTAATTACCCTTTTAAGGAAATATTAACATAATTGATGTTATAAATGCTCAAATGAATGTAATTTGAGACTTTTTATAAATTACACTAATCTTCTAGGTTACTATGATATATTAGTGTTGATTTAATAAACATGGTTCGAACATATAATTCTGTTATGACTTTCACAAAAATCATATATCAAATAGTGTCAAAATTGACACAAAATAGTTTTTAAATCAAATATTATATTATTAATTGTTATTGTATTCCTAAAAATCTAAGGTTCGGCCAAATGACTTAGATAAGGATATATATATTAATAATAAACAATTTGGGGTTCGTTTGGCATGTTATAGTAAGTGTATTAACCATATCGTGAAAGAAAACAAAAAGACACGGTAAAAGTTAAATTATTTAACATAGAGTTAAATCTAATTGATAAGGTTAAAATAATACCCTAAACTTGTCTAAATCCTATTGTATGATAGGATTTCGACCCATCCCCACTTTAGCTTCTAAATAAGACCCTTTGGAACCATTATAAACCGATTTTGACATTAATATAAAATAATATTTTGAGGTATTCCTAAGGTGCCCCTCTCCTCCCCTATAAAAGGACACCTCCTCCCCCTCCTCCTTACACCAATTTGAGCACTCAAGCTCGGCCAAACCCTGCCAAAATCTCTTCTCCACTTCCCTAGAAACATCCTAGAGGTTCTTGTCTTACTCAAAGACCAATTTTAGTGCCCTAAGAGGAGGTCTCAAAGGGGAGCTTCAAAGAAAAGGTAATTACTGTTACCAATTCTTTCATCTTTATTTCTTCTTCCACTTCTTCTTCTTAGGTTTTTTCATTATGAAGTAATAACATCAGTATCACTAATATACTGATATGTTATTATAAGTATGAAACAACCCTAATTCACCTTCTATCCATCCTACGGAAAAATGAAATCACCGCGCGTGCGTACGTACGGAATACCGTCTCCACGCCGTGGTGTAATCTATTTTCCACCACCACCTTAATAGGATGGGAATAATGGTGTAATTAGTAACTATATATGAATATTATAAATTTATATTGATACTGAAATAGTCTACATTCACTTCAACACAATTCCACGACCATGGGAACGATATCATCGCTCGTGCGTACGTACGGACTACCGTCTCCACGACGCGATGAGATTCATTCTCAATGATTAACCATTCATGAATGATTATAAAGTATATATAATAAGTAATAATGAAATATATGACATAATAATGATACTGGATTTATGTAAATTTATATGTATGTCATCTACTTAATTCCATTCACTTCAATAAGGAAACGAAAACAGCGTTCATGTGTACGTACGGACTACCGTCTCCATGAACGTTGTTTTTCATTTCATTTATCTATCTATTATATATATATATACTGAATATATATGATATATAAATCATATCTTATATTCTGGAAGTAAGTAAATCATGATATAAGTAATAATAATGTCAAGAACAACAAGTCAAAACATCTACGATAAATGAAACGATTTTACCCAAAACGTTTCTTTAACATGGAATTTACAAAAGAACGGGTAATATAATGTCATAAGTGAACCATATATGATATCATAACAATGAATATGATTCTGGAATAAGTCAATAACATGATTTAAATCATTATACCGGAGGTTCGGACACTTACAAAGCAAGTCGGACCTAAGGTAAGGGAAATATCACAATCTCATTTTTATCCGAGATTGTTTATTCGTAAGTATTTACTGGGGTGTATTTTATCATCCACATCCATGTTTCATCAATATGTAATATTATTTCCATCCACCTACAATGTTTTAAATCCATTTTTACCCTTCGGTGAGTTTTTAGTAATATCTATGAAAGGAATCTTTTGTCGTACGAGGTACTTTTTGACTTTTCCGACAAAAGTACGAAGAATGTTTTTTTTAACTTATACGGCATGAATGGATTTCTAAAAAAATTATTTCCAAGAAGCTTCCTTTACAAGTATTCAATTTTATTTTTAATCAACTTTTTTTTATTTTAAAATTGTATGACATGTTAAGAAAGGAAAAGTCTTTTTGAAGTAGAAAGGATATTTTCCTCAAGAATGAAGTTCAAGTATTTTATCAAAATTATTTTCCATCTAAGATAATAAAAGGGTTCTATTTTTATCCCTATTATTACATGGATTTGATTATGTTGTGATGGAAACATTTTTATGAATTCCTTTATCTTATATGAATTGTTTTATGATGTCATGTTGTTTAAGAATCCCATTTTTATTACATGGGTTATGCGATGATGTATGATTTATGATTATGTGGCACACATAAGAAAGGATTCATTATAAGATGGGTGGGACCTATATCTCCCTCCAATACATTGGGTAAAGATTTTATATCTCATGAGATAGACATGGCTGGAACGGTAGGTTATACTGGTTCAGTGAAACAGGACTGGAACGAGGGTGACTCGGTTCAGAAAGGGACTTTGTCCACTAAGATAGTCTTGGCAATGAGTCTTGACTAACAAGAAATGATTATATATGATTATGTGTGCATGCCACAAAGTTTCAAGTTTCATGTTATGATTATGGGCATTTCATTTCACTATAATGATTTATCCCATGTTATGAAATTATGATCTCTTTTGCAGGTTAAGATTTCCAAAAGTTATGTTCTTATGAATATTAAGTGATTGATTTTTCTTTTGTTTACCCTTACTGAGCATTTGAGCTCACACTTTTATGTTTTCTTTTCCCCAGGATATAAAGAAAGGTTTTAGGTAAGAATAAAAAAGGGAAGATCTTTATGGGAGATATTGAAGATCTTTCACCAGGATTAGAAGATTACGTTCCGAGTGTCCAAAGACACTAAACTATTACGATCCTTGTGTGTGTGTTTTTGTTATGTACTAAGTATTCCGCAAAAGTAATGTAATGTCTATGTACGTCAAGCTTCGGGTCTCTACAGCTCTCACCAAGACTTCCTGTTTTATCTCCATTATGGAAGATTTATCTCTTGATCAACTTTCTAGGATTTACATGAAGGAATTTGTAAGGCTGCATAGTGTTCCACTTTCTATCGCATCTGATCATGATCTAAGGTTCACATCAAAATTCTATTGATGTCTTCAATATTCTCTAAGCACTGAATTGAATTTCAGTATGGCCTATCACCCCCAAATAGATAGCCAATCTGAAAGAACTATTCAAACACTAAAGGTAATGCTGAGAACATGATCAATGGAATTTAATGGTTGATGGGATCATCCTCTCCCCTTAGTTGAGTTCTCTTACAACAATAGATTCCACTTGAGAATTAAAATGGAATCCTATAAAGATCTATATAGGAAGAGATTTATAACTCCTACTTTTCGGGATGAAGCTGGTGAGATAAATCTTCTCGGGCCTGATCTTGTGCAACAGATGATAGAAAAAGTCAATTCCATCCAAAAACAAATTAAGGCTGCTCAAAGTCACCAAAAGAGCATGGCCAAAAACCGTCGAAGGGACCTAGAGTTTGATGTTGGTGATGAATTCTTTCATTGAATTTCACCCTGGAAAAGAGTCATGAGGTTTGGCATGAAAGGGAATATCACCCCTAGGTACATTGGCCCCTATGAAATCCTTGATCATGTTGGAGAAGTGGCCTATCAGCTTGCACTTCTTCCAAATCTAGAATTAGTTCTGGATTTCAACCATGTATCCCTCTTATGGAAGTAAATACAAGACCCTTAACATGTAATAAACCCATAGGTTGTACAACTGGAACATGACCTCTCTGAAATGGAGGATTCGATGGAGATCTGGGATCATATAGACAATGTTCTACACAACAAGACTACCCTCCTTGTCAAGGTGTTGTGGAGGAATCACAAAGGCGATGAAGCCACATGGGAACCATAGGAGTCTATGAGCCAGAAGTACCCACACCTTTTCACTTCTTAGGGTAAAAGTTATAATTTCATGGACGAAATTACTCAAGGTTGAAGAATGTAATGACCTGAAATATTGAATAATTTTTGTTTCCTAATTTTTTCAGTTATTTTATTTTATAGTAAAAAAATACATTCGTTAATAAATGATGTCAGTATAATTAAATGAAACTAGTGGGTTTCAACTATTATATGATCGTTGGTCAATATGATCATTGGAAACTAAACTCCTAACAATAAAATTGTTGTTTATAAATACAAGTGATTTTGGTTGATTAATATAGAAAGACGATTCGATGGCCTCATCTAGTAGACTCGGTCCATTAAAAGCCCATTTAACAGAACCTTGGAAGGAGGTGGAGCCATGATGATTTTCTCTGGACCAAGATCAAGCCACTCATCATTATGTGAAGCATGAACGGAATCACCTACCAGAGATGTTCAAGCTGATAGAGGTCACCACATGGGAAATGTTGGTCGAGCCGCCCCAAGATTCTATCACCTCAACACATCTTACACTTAGTTCCTATATTGGTGTTATAAGGGGATAGGTAGCAAGACCTTAGCTGCTTTGTGTAATCCTTGGATATATATAAAATTTTTATTTCTTATTATGGTAATGTTTATGAATTTCAAATGTCGAGATAAATATAGGATTTATATTGTTGGTGAATTTTTTTTAAAAAATGATATTTTAAAATATTTATGTTAACCATAAATAATTAATATTGTGTAACATTTTTCAAAAAATAGTCTTTTACAGTTGTCTTCAGTAATAAATTTAGATTCTAATAAGATCAACATGATTTTTTTGTGAATAGTAAATTATAGAAGGTAATTTTATGCTTATGAATGTTAATTTGAATAAATGGAATAATAAAATCACTTAATAAAGAATTAATATAATTTAGGCACCATTATTAGTTAATCTGATTCAATAAAATAAGTAAATAAGTGTTTCATGAATTTTAAGTTATGTATTAGTTTTTTCTGGTGAATAGTGTTATTATTTAAATTTAAATTAAAAATATTTTTAAAATTATTTTCATAAAATAATGTTCATTTTTTAATTTAGAGCATCGATATCAGGTTAAGTATAGTTTTTAGTAAATTTCTAAAATTGTTGAATTTTCGGTGAATAGTAAAAATACGGTTTTGAGTTTCGGGTGTTTAATGACATCATTAAGGATTTGATAATTATGTAATTATTCTGGTCGACTTATTAATAGTATGATATGATACGAGGTGTACCAAGTGGCCAATACCATTGGAAAATACCATGGTTTGGTAAATACCACCGATGAGGTGTCCCTTGGAAATTAATGACTTATTCCCACACTTCTCCTATAAATTTCAAGTCATTACAAAATCTTCCTCAAGAAGGTCAGGACTCTTTAACTCCAAATTATTCTTCCCAAGGTTCCCTCTAACCTCCCTTGGTCTTAACCATCAAGCTTTCAAAGTAACTCTTCAAGGTAAGGGAAACATTCACCCTCCTTTTTTAAGTCATGACTTCCATTACGTTATGTCTTATCGTTACATTTTATTAAATGGGGGGATTATTCTTCTATATCTTCATTACTTTCCATTTCATGTTCAATTTATTAGAGACCCTTTACGCTCTCATCAATTTATTTTCTGAATTTTTAAATGACGTCGTTAGGCTGTTAATATTTTTGTAAATGAAATCACATCTTCTCTTTCCTCTCATGTTTTCTTTTTCATGTGGTATTTCATTAAACATTCCATAACATGTTCATATTTCTATGTTATTATGTCTTTATAATATATTATAAGTTATTTATCAATGGTTTACCCTTTTACCCTCTATATTTAATTTTTTCTAAAACAATTTTATATTGTTGTTATGCTACAAAATTTTTCATCTCAAATTCTATCTCCATTTCTCAATAAATCCTCATGTATTCTTAATGAGAATACCCAAATATATTTTCATTTATAGGGGTATTCATCAATACATATAACTTACCTATTTTGTTATGGAATTTAAATACATATAACCCACACTCCCTTTCCAGGGGTTATAAATGATATAACAATAATGTTTTTCAGTACTTTTAAAACGTCACGATTTTGACCTAAAACCCATTTCTTTGATTCAATATTGGTTATTTACGAAATTATTGATTATGATATATTTTAAACACATGTATATAATTAAATATTAAGGGTGATCCCTGATAGTTCTCCAATACATTTGGTAAAGAAATTAATCTCTATAGATCATAAGTTTTATGATACCTTAGAGAATAACACTGCTAATTCATATGACACCTTGAGGATGAACCTTGGTGATATGTTCATGATTGTCAAAATAAAATTTTGTAGCAACATATTGAATCTATGTTTTAAGATATTTTAATTATGAAATTTATATTCTTTCATTTATCTTTTCTTTATGTTTTTATCAAGTTCGTATTGATATCACAAGTAAAACAATTCCCTTGTTTTCCCTTACTAGTCCTTCAGCTCAACCTTTCCTTGGATGTATGTCTCCAGGATATGAGATGTAGTAATTTTAAATAGGATGAACTTGATTATGACTTAAATGTAGATTACAAGAATGTGTTATGTTTTTTTCATTTTTTTGTTCCCAATTTCCAAGACACTATACTTCAAAGATCCTCTATTTGTAAAATGTAAGGAAAAGTTTTGTAACAAAAAGGCGGGATTCCATAATAGGACTGCTCTGATATCATCTTCAACTTTTGGGATGGAACCTGCTAAGATTCAAAAGAATAAATTATAATTGGATCTCCTTTTTTAGAAAGTATTCATCTTGTCCAGTGAGTCCCCATGGGCACCTCTAGTGTTATTCATGATAAAGGTTGACGTGAGGTTGCGACTCTTTGAGGATTTTTATTGCCTGATCCAAGACATTATAAAGATAAAGTAACCATTTCCAAGGACTAACAGCCTCTTTGACCAGATATATTCAATGATATGGTTCTCAAATATCGATATCAAGTCTGGCTACAACTATTTTATGGTTCATAAAGCTAATATTCTGAAGCTGTCATTCTGATGTCAATATTGAAAATATTATTTTGTTTTGATTCCCATCAGTATAATGAATTCTCTCACATTGTTTATGGATTTAATTAAAAACATATTGTACCAATAAATACACTATATTTTGGTTTCCTTCATTAAAATCATATTCATATACTCTGTGTTATAGGGGGAGATTCAAGAGAACCTGATGTTGGATCTACATTTTCCTCAGTATCACCAGCATTATCTGAAGATCTCAATGTTCCAGTTATGGACTAACGGGGTTCAAATTATGGGAAAAATCATTTATTGTCATAGTTTAAACATAGAAACGTTTATGATCAATTCAGTTCATTCATTCAAAACACCCAAGAGTTTGTCTGAGGCGTGTAGTTTTCTTGTCTTGGCAGAGAATTATATGAGGTTTTCTACAGACTTCCCCATTATTTAATCCAATTTGACCACCATGATGCAGAAAGTGTTGTATTTTACATGGAATGAGTAGTACCAGATATATTTCAAGTAATGTAGTCTAAGGATACTAATTTCTTAAATGTTGTGACTACTAGAGGATGGCAGAGAGTATTTACTATATTGCAATGCCTTAGGAGCTGTCCCCACCTGTATGTTGATGCAGTGGAAGTCATCTGTCACATTTAGGTCGGTGCATTTGAGACCCCATGGGAAGAACTATGTGACTCATGACCTAGACATAAGAACAATATTTTTCTCCCTAAGGTTGTGTAGGAACCACCTTTTGGGAGAGTGATTCATGGTTTTCTAAGGCCATCAATGACCCAGGAATGTCTTCCTGCAGATATACTTGATCTTGAGATATCACCACTTGTTGGAGTTCCTGCAATACTATAAATTCAAATAGTATATACATTGGGGATGTTAAATGTATTATAATATACACATAGTAGGATGTCCCATGCTCATAGGGTGTAAGAGGATTTTTATTAGTTATCCTTATTGCAACTCACCTAGGTGCAGCAGGAGGGTGCATTATTTCCTTAGTCGATGGTGTTGACTCCTCTTCATCATGAGAGTTTGAAAGTGTCCTAGTTGCGACACATCAACTGTGAAGAATTGGGTGACCATATATCCACGGGGGATTCATTAAATTGATATTCTATAAGAAGGAATCATAACATAAATTTCTAGGTACAGACAGTGGTCCCAATCACGATGTGGGGGGAGTTGATACGATAGTTACATAATTATCATATTGTGGTACATTAAATTGTGTGAAAGATTAATAGATACCTTTAGTGAATGTTATTTTGGTATAAAATAAGATGAATTGTGGATATGTTTTCCCATCGGGGCCTAAGGTGTTAGCTTGTGAAGGCTGAGCACCATGTTTTGTATGGTTTGTTGTAGCCCCTTGAGATCCTTATGTGGAAGTGTGTTGGAATATCTATTGAATTTGAGACATTATTTATATTGAAATTAAATTTCCAAAAATTTATCTCGATGATTATTGAATGACTCACAATGTTGAGGCACTTCCATTTCCTTAGTTTAAAGTGTTCACTGTATATTTTGGGGTTGATTTATTTATGGGAGATTGTTCACCTCCACGGGGTTCCCTCAATGGTTGTCTCCAATCAGGATACATGGTTCATGTCACAAATTTGAAGACACCAGTAGAAGTAATTTAGAACCCGGATGAGGCTGACAACATCATTTCACCCTTGGATGGATGGGATGGCTGAGTTCACTGTCTAGGTATTGGATGATATTCTGATGGATCCCTTATTACGCTTTTATTAGATCTAGGAGTATAAATTTCTCATTTTTGATATTGTCTACAACAAAATATACAACCATACTATTGACATGGCACATATTCAGGCCCTGTATCGACATGCATGCATGATTACCTTGTGATGGATAGATATTCTCACATTATCTCTTGTGGGTCCAATGATGGTACAAGAGATGAAGGTGAACTACTTGGCCATCTATAAGAAAAGGAGGATGGCTCAACATAGGATGAAATGTTATATAGATCAAATTGATATGCCCTGGGAGTTCATGTAGGGATACATCATTTCTTGAATAGACTCCCCATGAAGAGAATTTTGTTGGTTCTTTAGGGGAGGCCTGTTATACCTGAGGTTTTTCTGGACATATGACATTATAAAGTGGTTGGAAAGTTTTCTTACCACCTCTCCCTACCCACACAATTAGAGAGAGTGCACAAAATCATTTGTCTGTCACAAATATCGAGATATATACATGACCATTTGTACTACATTTTCTGACGAGAGATATAAATCATAGATGGTTAATTTTTTTGATCATTCATTGGTGATTGAGGATCCACATGAGAGGATCCTATATTGATGGACCATCTCCTTGGTCTTCATAGTGTGGATACATTGGAGTGTGCATGAGAGATATTGGTAGAGGAAAATCCACATGTTGGATCAGGATATCTTTTTTTTTCTTATGTTTTTATTTTAAGGATGAAAATATTGAATTGTAGAATGGATTAGAGATATATATTTTTAACTTTAAATATTTTTAAATATTCGAACATATATTTTTAGAGCCAGTCTCTGAGGTCACGCATTATTCTAAGGTCTGATGTGACCAGACATAATATTATAAATAGATTTTATATATTTTATATTACACATGAATATTTTTTCAATGAATATGGGATTAATAAAAAATAGAAGATTGAATTATATATCTGACACCATGGTTGAGTTTAGAATCATATTTTCTCCGTTGGTGTGACCAAAAATTGATTGTCTTAGGGCGTTTCGATAACCCTACTATTGGAAATATGTTTAGTGAATTATTTAAATTATTAATTTATTTAATTTATTATATTAATATGTTTGATTACATCAATAATTATGCTTCGATATATATTACCCAGGGATAGCTGAATAAAATCTAAGAGGATTCCAAGGAATTTTCCTCCTTTTATTGGAAAATCACATCTGATGATGGCGAGAGTCCAGATCATTGTATATCGGAATGCAAAGAATGTATTTAACTCCCCCAATCATTGGATAAAATGTTATTCAATGAAAATTATAAAATCTCATTGTAGAAATGGAATTTTTTTGTTTACTTCCTTCTTTATTAAATTTATGGATATGGATACTCCCTTTAAGGATATTCCCTTAATGTTGAACCTTTCATACAAATGGGTATTATATTTAATTAATTATTATTTTTCATTCAATCCTCTGATATCATTTTATCTTAATAATTGTACTTGAAAGTTTGGGAGTGATTGATTAATAAATTTTTTATACCTTTACAACTTAATTTTATCGTTTTTATCATTTTTGGGACCCAATGTCATGATTCAACATTTTTATGAAAGAAAGAGCCCAATCAGACACATAGATTCATGACGATTTCACATGAGATGTTTGGAACATAAAATTAGGGAAAGAAACAAATTATTTTTGGGTTTTGAAAGATCTTTTCATTGAAACAGAACATGTAATTGGAAATGGTGATGCAGTGGTTCATGCAGGATGTGCAATGATTCTCAATGCCTCAATAGGTACGACATTTTTCCCCTAGATGGATGAAAACAATGAACAAAAACTTGATCCACTAATTTTGGTTGAAGATGATACTGGAGATGAATCTGGAATAACTAGATCTGGATGCTCGATTGTATATCAATTTTTTTGAACAAAACACGACTACACGTAGTGTATCATGATGAACAAATGTTCAGTAGCCCACTATTCTATAGAGGATAGGGTTTTATAAATTTATAACGATGTAATGATGTTTATCCATCCTACATACCATGTACCACTTCACCGGGTGGAAGATCCGTGTTGTGTATCACATGGGAAGGACCACGTGTGGGAATATATGGCCATGGGCATGCTATGTACTAAGGTAAACAGACTTGACCTTGCTCATGGGTGAGACCCCGAGTGGAGTTTTCACACCATGTAGACACCATACAGTCCAATCCCTCTTCTATTTTCTATCTTTGGAATGAAGGATGAAGGGGATTCATCCCCTGTATAATTTCATGAGTTTCTTCCAATGTCGGGATGGAGCCTTTGATGTTCTACTCATAGAACAATAAATTCACCAACTAGCCTTGGAGGATTGGCATTGGTGACATCATACATCATGACCTCAAGGATAATTCTTCCATGATTCACAATGCACATGATCGGTTTCTCAACTGGTTGTTTGTAGGATCTTGATGTGTTTTGTTAGAATTAAGTACTTGTCCCAAATTCCCTAAATCCATTGAAACGTTTGATTATTCCATTTTCATTATAAAGACTCTTTTAATTCATGTTGAAGATACAAGACACCTTTTCAGTTTATCATCATATAAAAGAGAACATGGACAATCAATTCCTTTCATAGTTAATGAATGAAGAGGTGGTCCCTTATTTTATTAAAGCATCATCATGGTAAGAATATTTCACATCGGGTTATCCATTTTATCATATGAATATTCTTGTATGGTGGTTGATTATGATGACCATAATATTTCTTCCCAATCAATGATTTTGGTATGATTTTCTGAAAGAAACATCCAACTATTCCCACATTAAGGAATATACATGGAAATTTTTACCAAATGATAGTGTACAATTGGGGTTTCAATCCCAACACAGATTAGGAGCACACATTGGTCAATAGTATAGGATATCGAGATCATTATACACTTTTAATGGGATTTATTTCATATTTATTGGCTCTCTTATAGATTTAATATTTGTTATGAAATCCATCACAAACCCCAATATGTGACAAGTTACCCATTGTCCCAATGAAATGATTAAATCCATCAATGTGTTTAAGGAAAAAAATTTGTGTGCCCCAGTACATCCATTATTCATCTATTAATATATGATGCTTTAATGTATATCCTTGTTCAATATATATGAAGTTTATTTCCCCCCGGGCAGGTGGATGCTGTCTTTTAGATGGGGATGAACCTATATGTTGCTTTCTATATATCCTATAAAAATATAAATCAAAACCCAAATAGCTTGTATTCTATAGTTTAAGGACTTATGTAATGAATATATTATTAAGATTAACATAATGATATAATGATGTAAATATTAGTATCGGTTCTTGATGATTGTCCTAATTATCCTATTACTAAAGGATTTAGTTCCCAAATATTTCAGGTAATGTGTGTCATAATTTTAAAGGATGACAAAATAAGGACCTTGAGAGGGACTTATTAATATATGAATACCCAAAATTTCATCATATGGAGTATTAAACATTTAGTAAAGTGATATATAATTGGGATTACATCCCAATGAAGGAACCACACAGGGGAATCCTCACCATGCTATTCATATAACCACAACTATCTCTAAGCCCACATGAGTCATTATCAATGTGGGAAACAGGAGAAAGTGAAATATTGGACACATCACGTAAGAGAATATTTTGTGAGGCTTAATATATGAAGATTCCCTTTGAGATGTATAATTACTAGTATCATGGAGAATATAGAATGGAGATCAAGACATATTATGTCCTCCTATGTATCCTATTTAGTTTAGAATCTAGGATCCCTTAGTTCTATTTATCCCTAACCCACAGATCATTTTGAGGTACGTGAGAACATGGTCAAGGATTTCACATAAATTAATTCTAATGAATAATTCCACTTAGCATCCAATTATAGATGATCAATGATTGCAGACTCATGGTATAATATAGTAAAATATGTTAAGAATATTTTCTATAGATAGGGACTTACATCAGGGTGGATGCCTATTAGTGGACTGACCAATGAAATGCGTCGTATGTATCATTTTTTTATAGGAATCAAATTTATCATAGTAAAATTATTCCCAAAATATTGATGGGTTATGTTATTTGATCTCACTGAAAGTTTTTTTTATCCCTAATGTCATGGAATGTTAGGGGATTATTCTAGGAAAAATTTTCTTTTTTCATATTCTGCCTCTTTCTTCTGAAATATAATAAGATTTTATGAACATTATTGGATTTTCTAATATGGTTCATCTAACGCGGAGGGACTTTCAAAGACCATAACATAAATAGAGTCACAATATTTTTTAACCATAGACCATTAGGAACACTCCCATTGTAAAATGGGTAATCATATGAGGGTTCTTATTTGAGGGTTTATATGGTGTATGACCAAATATTTCTTCCAGAAAAGGTTGAAATATCCTATGGTGTTTGATCAACTTATCCTACATGTCGAGCCAACACTGAAGAAACTTCAATGTGTTTCTCCTAATATTCCTCAAGTGATTCTCATAAACAAAATGAACGTTTCTAATATAGTTCACATGATAAAAGATGAAATGACCATGGTGTTTCATGTCATCTAGTTCCACATTTCCAAGGTTCATTACTCGGCCAAATCATACATTTCCATGTTCGATCACCTAATCATGTTGAACTGTCTAAATAGATTCAAATGGTCAATCTAATTTTAAAATTGGTTGTCATATGAAAATACATACATGTCAATGTATTGTCACATGAAAATGATTTCAGGGCTCATATTGAATGGGGGAATTGTGAGGCTAGTGATTCATGTGATCACATGATCATTAGTGTGTCATGTAATGGGGTATCATGAAGAATCCCCTGATAACACTCATGGAAAAGAGTTCATGTTATAGATTATATGAATCTTATCCAACATGTGTCATAAACACGGCCACATGATAAATAGTAGAAATGGGAGATATAGTACATGTATATTAGTGTTTTTGATGCATTAGATTATTTCATTCCCAGGATAGTATGAATAAAAATGGTATATGTCTACAAACATCATTAAGTGTTTCCAGAATGAGGAAGTACTTGAATTTTATGTGTAAAATTCCATATTTTTATTGATAAATTGTTTCCTTAAAATTTGGGTTATACAATATTAATTTTTACCCAAAAAAATATCTTTCTAAAAATGAACTGAGTATTATTTTTAATGTGATTATCAGGTTTCAACCATTATTTTACCAATGGTCAATTATGAAAATTGGGTAATATAAACATTAGAAAAAATACTCTTAATATTAATTTTAACATTCTAATTAGTAATTATATGTTTAAATGAAAAAGGTTAATTAATGCATAAAGAAAAAATGATGTCCTCAACCAGAAGATTCATGTTGTATGAATCCCATTTATCAGAACATGGGAGGTAGTAAACATCACATGGATTCCATATTTACCAGTCCCAATCCTAACTTCAATAATAGAAAATTCAACAAAATCACCTATGTGAGAAGTTCAAGTTACTAGAAATTTCCACTCCGGCAATGTTAACCAAGCCACTGATGAATTTATCAACATCGCACACCAAATCCTTAGGTCATATGGGTGTTTTATAAGGGTTTATGTGTTTAATACCTAGTCACTTAATGTGTAGTTCCTTTTTATAAAGAGATTTTTTTCATCAATTTCACTCTGAGAATATATTTTAATAAAAATATAAATAATTTAATAAATTGATTTTTTTAAATGGAAATTATACTTCCCAGAGAAGGTATAATTTTTATAACAAACTAATGTATTATGAATAATTATTATTTTAATAAAATATTATAAATAAAACACTTGTATTTAAATAAAAATATAATTTTTTTACAGTTTCAGAAATTTTATTATGCAATTTCTCTAGGAACATTCTATTTAACGTTATTTTTATTAAAAATTATTTTTATATTTTAAACAAACAACTATTATATTTATATATTTCTATAAATAAATAAATATCATTTTAGAAATAATATTGTTAAATTTGGTTATGGTAAATTTAATATAATTTTCAATAAATCATTATTATTTCTTGAATACTAAATATACAGTTTGAGTTTTTTTTATGTTTAATGAACTCATAATGATGTAATATGCAATATAAAATAATGGTGGAATATTATGGATTAAGATTTCATAATAGGTTTCCCATGTTTCAAATATCATTGGAAAATACCAAGGGAAATCTCATGGTTTTTCATTTACCACTACCTAGGTGTCCAAGGAAATTAATAGACAAACATGCCTCTTATTCTATAAATACCCACCCATTTCTCTATTTAACTTCAATAATAATTATCCTATATAAATATTTTATAGTTTTACCTTCTTATGAGTCCTACCAAGGTGTCATAATTCCCCCAAGGTCCAGCTCCCCACGTTTTAGGATTCTTAGTTCAATTTTTGGGAAATCTCAACTTCTCATTCCCATTCAAGTTCCCTTTTTTGTCTGTCTTTCAAATTTCCATACTATGTTCCTATAACAGTTTTATATTATAAATTTACTATATTAAGGGTATTTTATTAATTGAATAATTTTTTCTCCAATCTTATTAATGTTTTCTAAAACCATGATTCATACCCCGTATACTGCCGATTTTTCTTCTCAAAATTTAACTCTTTTTCTCATTAATTTTTATTATTATATTTTTTGAATCCCAAATCTTCTTTATTTTCTATTGGTTTTTACCTAGTATTTAAAATGAATTTTTATTCTATTATTAACAAAAATGAAACCTACTTTCCATTTCGCGGGTTTGTAATGACATAAAGAAATTGTCTTGAAGAGATTTTTTTAAATGCTATAATTTTTATATGAAATGTGTTTATTTTATTCTCCATGAATTATTTATAAAAATTTTTATTATGATATATGGGGCTCACAATAATTAATAAATATTAAGGGTTCACAATTATATCTATCCAATTCATTGTGTAATGAATTTAATCTCTAGAGATTTTCGGTTTTATGATACCTTTTTCAATAACCTTTGTAATTATTATGAACCTCATTGACAAACCATAGTGATATATTTATGAATGTCCCATTTCAATGTCGTTTCAAAATTTACATGTTATTATTCATGTTCATATTATTATCATATTCCTATTTTTCATTCTTTTATGATATTCCCCATGTTATTATTGATATTTCTCATGTTCACATATTAAATGTTTTCCATGATTTCCAGTACTGGGGTTTAGCTTACCCTTTCCACTAATGTATGTCCCTAGGATATGAGATATATTAAATGTACAAAGTATTAAATTTTGATGAAGCCTTTATATTGGATTATAATAATGTTTTTTCATGTATTATATACCTTATCTAACGGAAAATAAATGTTAAAAGGTCCTTTGTTTGTTCCATATAAATGAATTGTTATTCAATAAAAATGCGGGACTACATAATTGGTAACAATGGATGGTTTAGTTATTTGTGGAAAATATGATTTTAAAAAAATCAGCAAGAACCATATCTAAATGTTTAAATATAAGAAAAAATTAAGTTATTTAGTTAAACTATTAAATATTTGTTTTGGAGAAATTAAATCCCTATCTATATATAAAAAAGTGGACGTGGTTATGGATCATATGTAACAGGGCATAAAAAATATGAAAAGGTGTGTCAGGATTGACTCAGCGTAACCTAGTACATGAAAACATCCCTTACTGTGACCCTATTTTGAACTCTTGGGGGTATGATTGGTTAATCACAAGATTCTTATGATTTATTAGGAGTGATATATATAAAATGTCTACATCATTCAGGAATAAAATGGCGTATTTTCTGAGGAGTTTCCTAGATCTATCCCAGAAAGAGATGTGGAGTTATTCATTGATCTCATTCCTCATTCTAATGAAATTTATAAGACCACACATAGAATAGAAAATATTGAGCTAGAGGAATTTAGGAAAAAACTTCAAGATATTTTAGAGATGAGATTTTTTCAACTTTATGTGTCTCTTTGGGGAGCACCTGTTCTCCTTGTAATGAAAAAGAATGGCTCAATTTGGTTATGCATTGACAATAGAGAAATTAAAAGGATCACAATGAAGAAAAATTACCCTCTCTCAAGAATTTATTATTTATTTTACTTACTTCTAGTCATGATATTGTAATTATCAAATTGTTTTCATTCCCTTACGCATAACTACTGGAACTAATATATTAATTCTTTTAGATGAATATAATCTTCAATGACTAACATGATAACATTGTGGTATTTTTTTATTAATGATATTCTGAAATATTCTAAATTTTTTGAGGAGCATGATGTTCATTTAAGGGTTCTATTGAACACTCTGCGAAAGTAGAGTCTATTTGGAATGTTCAAAAATTGTTAATTTTTTTTATTTAAAGTTAATTTCTTTGGTAACATTTTATCAAATGATGAAATCTCAGTTGAACCTTCCATAAAAAAGGTTGTTGAGGAGTTCTATCATCCAACAATATTAATTGAGATTCATATTTTCCTTGGAATATCTAGATATTATAAGCTATTTGTAAAAAAAATCATGACTCTTTAATCCAATAACCATGTTATCTCAAAATGGATAAATTTTTATATGGAAAAAAGAGTATGAATAATGTTTCCAAGATTTGAAGAAGATATTGGTTATTGTTCTGATGTTACATCTACCCTCTATTCGAGAAGGATTCATTACTTTTAGTGACGCCACTCTGAAAGATCATGGGTGTGGCCCCATGTGAAATGAAAAAAGAGATTTATTATTATTATCAACACTTAATATTTTATGAGGGGAATTATCCTATGCATTACTCAAAGCTAACTACCATTTTTTTTCTCTAAAGATATGGATGCACTATCTTTATGGACAGTAATGCAATTTATACACATACCACCAAATATTAAAGTATACTTTCACACAAAAGTAAATGACCATGTGATATAAAAGACTGTTGGATCTTCATAAATACATATATTGTTCATTCAATTATCATCCTAGAAGATATAACAATGTTAATGATGCATTAAGTAGGAAATACCATGTTGTGCTTGTATTGATGAGGATTAAATGAGATCCTTTGCTAAAATATCTAGTAAAACTAGTCATGGAAATAATAAGGGAAGGTACATCATCAATCCCAACCCAGATTTTTTTCCACCATCATTACAATATACATTCCTGAAATCTCAATGAGAATCTCCTTTTTTAATAAGAAGATAGAGGTTGTGAATAATGATAATTTTCCTAAGATCAATATTGATCCGGAAGGTGTACTAACATTTCATACAAGGCTCTGTGTTTGCCCTATTCTATAAATAAATAGATATGTGATGGATCAATCTCAAATTTATACTCTCTCTATACATCCTATAAGAACTAAAATGTATTGGGACCCTCGTGAACATTATTGGTGGGATAACAGGAAAAGTGGAATTTTCGTCAACTCAACATGGATCATGGTGTGTCAAAAAGTGAAAGCATAGATACATCTTCTTAAAGGGGTATTACATCCACTATATATACCAGAAATGAAGTGGGAAAATATTAATATGTTCATTTTCACTGGTCTCCTGAAAACATCCAAAGGAACCAATGTGATATGGGTTATTGTGGTATGTCTTACAATGTTTTCCCATTTTATCTCTATTTGGAAAAAAAATTATGTTCACCAAATTTCCAAGGTATACATGATGGAAGTGGTATGTCTCTATAGGGTACCACTCTCTATCATTTTGTATCATGATCCAAGGTTCACATAAACATTATGGAGAACTATTCAACATGCTCAGATTATAAAATTGAATTTTTGTATATCCTGTCACCCCCAAACTAGTGTCCAATCTAAAATTACAATTCAGAGACTCAAGTACATACTGAGAACATGTTCAATGGAATTTAATGTTTTATACGATCAATACCACCCATTATTTGAGTTCTCAAACAAAAACAACTTCCATTCAAGTATTCCAATGGAACCCTATTCAGACCTTTTTGGGAAGCGATGTTGAACTCCTATATATTGGGGTATTATTTGTTGGAGAAATATTCATGGGAATGATCTTGTAAAAGAGATGACAGAAATGATTCATTCCATCCAACAACTTATGAACGCTTCTTAAAGTCAACAAATGATCTATACTGAATACCAAATAATATACTTGGAGTTTGATGTTGGTGATAATGACTTCCTTCCAATTTCACCATGGAAGATAGTCAAGCGGTTCAGGATGAAAGGGGATCATATCGCTAGGTACATTGGACCATATGAAATTTGTGATCGGATAGGACTACTGGCCTATTGGGTTTCACTTCATCCAAATTGATTTAAATTTCATGATATATTCAATGTAAATCTCTTAATGAATTAAATACCTATCCATTCACGTGTATTGAGTCCCAAGGATGTACAATTGGAACATGACCTCCCTTTTGTGGAGTGGTCATTTGATATCTTGGACTGTAGAGATAACGTTCCATACAACAATACTATCCAACTCATAAAAGTGCTATGGAGGAAACATAAATATGAGAAACCGATGTGTGAACTAGAGGAATAAATTTGGAAGATGTTATAAATCCTTTTCTCAACAGAGGGAATGATTTGAATTTTCATGGTTGATATTTTATAATGGGGAAAGAATTTAACGACCCTGACTTTTTGAATGATATATTTTTTCCCTGAAAATGTGTGTTAATGTATACAATTTGGTACCTAAAAAAACAATATCTCATTAATAAGTAAATTATTATATTTGGAAATAGGACCACAAATTTATGACTGTTAAATGAAAATTTGACAATATGTCTATTGTAAACTATACTCTTAATACTAATTGTAATGTTATAATTAGTTTTTATAAGTAGAAATGGAAAAATAAAATTAATGAATAACGGGGAAATGATAATCTCAACCTGTAGAGTCATGTCATAAAAACTCCTTTGGTCAAAACCTAGGAGGGTGGTAGAGTTTCTAGGCTTCAACCATGACCAATCCTATGATGCGCTTCCACAAGTGAATCTTGAACCAAATATCTTATGGGAGAAGTTCAAGTTACCAGAAATAACCACTCGGGAAATTCCAGTCGAGCCTCACCAAGAATAGATCATCATCACACACCTTAACTTTAGGACTGATACATGTGTTTTAAAGGGTTATGTTTCGAGAATATAGATAATAAAATTTGAATCCTTTTCTATAAATTTTTTTTATTCCATCAATTTTGTATTGAGAATATTGTTTCATAAAAATATAAAGAATTTGATAAATTTAATTTTTGGGTAGAAATTTTACTTCTCAAAAAATATAAAATAATTATAATAAAGTTATGTATTATTAATAATATATATTTTAATTAAATATTTTGATTGAAACACTCTTATTTATATATAAAATATATTTTTTTCAAGGGTTGGAAATTTCACTATACAATTTCACTATACACTTTCTATCTAATATTATTTATAATAAATATGGATATTTATATTTGAGAGATAAAATTATCTTATTTTTAAAATAATTATTGTTTTATAAATATCATTTGTTAAATAATCACATCAGAAATAGGTTAGGGTGAATATATGAGAATTTTCTAAAATATATTATATTTCTTGAATAGTAAAAAATGATGTTTGAGTTTTTCGTTATGTTTAATGAAATCATAATGATATAATATTTATTATAAATTTATGGTATACTCGTTGGGATTAATATATCATAATTGGTTTTTGAAGGGTCCAATAATAATGGATAATACCAAGTTCAGGCCCTTCTGTTTTCATTTACCACTACCTTAGTATCTACGGAAATTAATAAAATAATCCTCCTTTTTTGCTTTAAATATCCAACAATTTCATCATTTACATTCACACAAAATACATAATACATGATTATAGGATTTTTTTACGTCCCACTATGTCCTCCAAAAATTTCATCAAGTTTCCATGGTCCTGATCCTCAATTATTAGGATTCACTCTTCAGTGTAAGGGAAATATAAACTTCTCTTTTCCTTCCAAGTTCTTTTTTTATGTAGTATGTCATTAATATTTCAAAAATATATTATTATTTATATTTTTATCTACCCCATTAAAATATTATGATATTTTATATGAATTTTATAAAAATTCCATATTAAGTTTTTATGTTATCTAAGATAATGTTTCATACCCGATTTTCTCTAAAAAAATTTTTCTCAAAATTTCTCTTGTATTATCCAGAATTTTGCATATTTTCTTTTTTTAATACCAAAAACACATTATTTTAATGATTTATTAACATATATTTCAAAATAATATATTTTATTTTTGAATTAAAAAATATGAATCTCTCCTACATTTTTCATGGGGTAATAATGATCTAATGATATTATATTTAATTAGTTTTTTTTAAAACATAATGATTTTTATATGAATCATGTTTTTCCTTTCACCACATGTTATTTAACATTTTTTATTATGATATATGTGGTTCAAATTATTTAATAAATATTAAGTGTGTTTCTTAATATCATTCTAATGCATTGGGTGTATAATTTAATCTTCAGAGATGATAACTTCTATTATATCATGATAAATAATCATGGTATGTTTTATGAAACCTTGGTGAAAAACCATGGTGATATTATTTTGAATGTATCATTTAAATGTTGTATATATATTCCCATGTTATAATTCAATTTATTATTATTATGATATGCCCCATTCTCACTATTTTTTTTGATATTCCTCATATTCTTGTTGACATTTCTCATGTTTACATGTAAAATGGTTCCCTTTCTTTCCCCTATTGAGACTTATGATAAACCTTTACATGGATCATTGTCCCATAGTTATGATATTGAGTAAATGTACTTCGTACGAACCCATGATGAATCCCCTCAAGTTTATTAAAATAATTTTTTATCTTTTAACGTAATATTTACCATATTATTGAGAAACATAACAATAAAACATACTTCTTATACCATGTAATCATAATGCTCTGTAATAGAATGGTGGTATGTCATAGTATGGCCAAAAATAAGAATCCTAATATTAATAATTCATAATGTTTCTTTATTATGGTAAAGAAGTGGGTGCCTAAGCCTCATACATGTATCGCATGTCAGAGGCCCACATGAGAGAATATCACGTTGTTTATATCATCACGTTATCACATAATATCTAAGGGATCCAAAGAGGGATTCTAAAAACATGAATAGGGGTTTTTATTAGATCCTCATGTATGGATTATGGAACATAGAATATGGGGTGAATGTAAAAGATTAATTATGTTCATAAAAGGGGAACAATGGGAGTCTTCATGGAGGATTCTAGGAACCATTGGAAAATCATGATATTTCGTGAATGATTTGAATAAACCAATTTACTCCTGACAATTTCTTATGATATTCAGTTCATCATTAAATCATGTGATCTTAAAAATATCACACAATGGGTTTTGGAAATCACCTTAATAATATCTCTGAGGTGGGTAGCTTATGCTAACTACCCTTTGTTTCCCTTTATCCCCTTACTACTTTTCTTCTCCTAATCATATCCCCACCATGTGAATATTTTTTTGGGAGTATATGTTTATATAGGTGGAGGTGGCCAAGGTTCCTACAAATTATCACAATTCTAGTCCCACATGCACTTGCTTGATGTAGTGGAGTGTATCTTGATTAAAAAAAATATAGGAATCTATATTAACCGAGAGTTATATGATTTTTTATGTGATACCACAATGATTCCTTCTTGGTTTACATGACTGATATCCCTTGATTTATTGACCAAGATACATTTTTTGATGGCCTATCCTAATTGCATGAATGATTTCATGTGGAGGATCTATTTTTTGAATATTGAAAATATGTATTTAACAGATTTCTTATGACTACATATATCCCATGTGAAGTAGTAAAATATATTCAAAGATGGATTCTTGTGATTTCATCAAGGTGTTCCCATGATCTTGTCGCATGTCCATGAAAAAAGAATAGACCACCTCTAGATTCATTATGGGATAAAATAAATAAAATATTGAAGGAAGAGTGATCATCTATAAAGTCATTATTTTGAAAATTGAATGGTAACATCGTGGATCCAATAATGATCATTTTTTCATCTGATAAATTGATCATTGAAATTAATAATCAGTGATATGTTAATCCCATGATCCACGATAATTCACACAAGAGCATCATGGAAAGGTTTCTTGAATTATGGATACCTTCCGTAAAAAAATAATTTATGAAAGACATAGATTTCACCCACAAAGTATCATTGGACACATGACTTCCTAATACTTGATTACTTATGTGATTGAAAAAATCAGGTGAAATCTCAGCCTTTCCATTAAATAAGACCCAGAATTCATGGTTTCAGGAATGGATTTGGATGGTCGAGTGTTCCTTGGTTTCATTTCTTGATCATCGGGAATTATCTAAATTAATTACATTAGTTGATTGGTTAATGTCAATTGTATTAGGATTTAACCAGAGGAATTGATGAGTCCAGTGGGTTGGAGGGAGGTTAATGACGACTAGGGAGAGGAATCATATGGGTTTGATCAATTTGATTGGGTAGAAAAGCTTATATTCTTATCTTTTATGGAGGAATAGTTCATATGTTGGAATATAGCATAGATAGATTTCACACTCGGATATAATGAACTTAATAACTTATCATAGATCAACCAGTCAGCATAAGTTAGTATCGGTGTATGCTTCGGACCATCATTAGCACTAACCCCTTCTAAACCACTATTCCTCTTCCTTGCTGATCCGCAACATGTTTTTGTTCATCTTTCATGGATGATTTCATGTGAACCTCCTTCTTACTATTCTATTTGACCATTTTTCTCCCTAGGAATGCTTTGGGTGACACCGACATGATATTTGGTCGAGATAGATTAGCTATCTATCCGTTAATGGATAGTTATTTTTTCCAAAAGGGCATTCATAAAAAATTAGAATATTTATCTATTTGAAATTTATACAAGAAGATATAAAATATAATCCATTATAAAATGAAGATCAATCCAAGACACTACCTTTTACTTTGAGTAAAATATATTGGTATTGTTTTCATGGCCTTCATACTTCTTAAATCTCTCACAGCAATGCGTCTAATGCATAATAATGGTTCTAAAAAATTATTCATTTCTAAATATTTTTTATCATTATCCTAAATGAATTTATTATATATTTATATATTAATATGAACTTTATACATATATACATGGAAATTAACTCTCATATAATTTATAATTAATGTTAAATAAGATAAATAAGATAAACTGATTAAAATGAAATCTTTCTTTAATAGAGGTTATCTATGTATTATATTCTTTTATTTGAATGTTGATTTTCTAATATTTAAAAATTAAATGAGGTTAAATTGTTCCAAAATTCTGATTCTACCTTTAATAATATTGTATGAATGTTCATTGCATGACCCAACCTCCCCAGGACATGAACATGATCAGCTGACCTCAGAGGTATCTTGTAATATCATGGTATCCTTTAAAGAACACAACATGTTATTATCCACTGGGGTCACTTATCAAACTAATAACTTTCCCTATAAGAA
The DNA here is from genome assembly GCA_963277665.1 of Viscum album. Classification (NCBI taxonomy): domain Eukaryota; kingdom Viridiplantae; phylum Streptophyta; class Magnoliopsida; order Santalales; family Viscaceae; genus Viscum; species Viscum album. Next base: position 834,885,734 of record OY728143.1, on the reverse strand, counting down.
ATCACATCTTTGTTCAGTTTTATTTTTAATCAATTTCACACATAATTTAAAACATTCCCATATGACACCCATCATGACCACTACTCTGGAAAATCATGATTAACTATGGAGTTCTAATCAGGTAGTCTCCCAAAAAGAAAGTAAGACCATGTAAACTTGGAAAGTATAATACAATGATTTATTTCTAATTTTTTTAATGGGGTTTATACTCTATTCCCCTTTAAATCATGGAACCATCATTATGGACTCCAAAATTTAATCAGAGGAAGTTACTCAGAACATCAGGATGGGTATTGGTTCTGATTCTATTTTTTTATGGGATGACCTCGCTAAGACATGGACATAATCATTTAACCCCATTTATCTCCTTAAAAACCTTGTTTGTTATCCAAAAAAAGGTTATTACCCACTAGGGTTACCTATCAGGCTAATTAATGTAACCACAAACAATACATGTTCCTTCATTTTTCATTATGTAAAGTCACAAACACTTGGGAACCATCCCAGTAAATCACCCATCCTAACCACATATCTAGTATAGGAATTCCTATACACAGATTCCTAGGCAAGTATGCTCCCAATAGTAAAGGCGAACCTCTCTCAGATGGGTTGTATCATTTTTTCATTTAGGTATCACTCTCCATAGGGTTTTTAAATTAATGAGTTCATCTTTAGGCATGGGAATGAATTATGATAAATGAATTCTCAATTTCATTTACCTTATCATATAATTAGTAGTATTTTTCTACCAATTATCAATATAATGATACACAGTTTTAATGATTAGAGGCTTTAAGATGATATTCATTAGCCACTAGTAGGTTTCACAAGTGTTATTAAAGCATGAGGAAATTACTTAGTTAAAACAGGTTCCCTCAGTTTCCTTAAATACAATTTCTTATTAATAATTGATATCCATCAATATTTAATTATACCCACTGTATCTATCCATGATGTAATAAAATAAGAAACTAATTTTTGATTCAATAATTTATTATATGATCCTGAATAAGAATGTTTCCCTTGACTTTTGGAATTTATGGCCCCAAAAGTCATTACAAACTCTAATATGTATATTCTTCTTCCAAAATAAAATAATTTTGGAAATCGATGTGGGATACTAAACATCTCTAATGACGTTTTCCTTGTTTATCTATAACACAACAATATTTTATGACATATTTCTATTAAAATTATTTTAATTTCATTGATAGCTTGTGATACACGCCGACACATGTCTAAATGACTGATATTAGAGTATATCATTTTAAACTAGCTGTTAAATTAGATAAATGAATTTTAATACACATATTTTGAAAAAATATGTCATTGGTATTTAGATAGATCATATAGATTGATAAATAAGTATTCAATTTTTATTAAAATCGTTATATTATTTTAAATATTTTTTCCTCATAAATGATTTATATTTCTTTTTATGAGAGAATAATGATAATAATTTCATTGATTTATAGAAAATTTATTTGAAATAATAAAAATTAATTTTATAAATAATCAAATAAATATTAAATTAGAATGGAATTTGGGGATTTTCTAAAATGATTGATTTTCAGTGAGAAGTGAAAAATTAAGACATTTCAAATACTATCATATCTATTGATTAAATCCAGAAAAATAAAAGTCCCATTATATTTTTTATTTATTATTAATGTGAAATTTGATCAATTTTATTTATAATAATATATTTTATTCCATTTTAATGAGCAATATTAAATATTTTGAAATAAGTTTATTTTCGTTCATAAATTTGTTTTTTCAATAAAACAATTTTTCATTTCTTTATAGGCTTAATATTAAAATTTATTTTATCCAATTGCATAGATTTAATTTTGAAAAATGTATACAATATTTGTATTCCGATGGTTCATTCATTTTAAATAGGTACATTTTATTTTCTTTCGTCATTATTAATAGTAACAATGGTAATTTTTCTATATCAGTAAGGGTAAAACAAAAAAAATCTACTAAAACGTTCAGTTACAGATTCCCAATTCATGTATCTCATAGAATCATCCTATTTTTTTGTTTAGATCGACCATTAAAATCCATTTCTCAAAAATATATACACTTAGTAGCTTTTTTCTTTGATTATGCCATTTATATTAATTTATGATAAGGATAGCTAAAAAATGCGACTCTTTTAAATTTAATAATGCTAATTTTTTACTATAAGAATATAAATAAGATAAGATCAGTTATAAATTTAAATTTTAAATATGATTTTTTATCAGGGTAATTTGTTTCTAATTATTGTTAACAGAAAAATTACATAAAATTGTTATGCAATGCCCACATATTACAGATTCAATTAACTGAAAAAATTAAATGGTTTAAAATTTTAAAATGAATATAATTTTTTAGAATTATTATGTACCCTTAAATTTCAAGATAAATATATCATATAAATAATGTTTCAAAATTTTATGTTAATTTTTTTTCATATTATCTTTAATGAAAAATTAAATGAATTTTGTAAAAAAAATTCTAATGAAAATTTATTTTAAATAAAAATTTACTAAATTGTTTAGAATTACTATAAATAATGAAATGGGAAATATAGGATAATATGTGCTCTAGTATTTCAACCCTACACCATTAATGATATTATTTTTTCAATATAATTTAAATTTTAACCCTTTAGTTTTAAAAAGTCATTTCAACAATTTTGAATAAAATCTGATAACAAAGTTGTTAAACCAAAAGATATGGTTTCATATGTTACTAAAATATATATAAATTTAACTTTTGATGACATTTATAACTTATAAATTTTTTATTCAAATATTATGTCACTTGGAAAAAAATTCTTGGGAATGATATAATTATATTTTATTCTCTTTTTCAATTCCAACTATGTCCTTTCCCGCCCTTATAAAAGTTTACCCATTGTCTCATTGATTTTCACCAACATGATCCATCTAGTTCTACCAATCCCTATTAAATTCTATCAAAAACATACTTAGAGACAAATGTTTGGTTTTTCCTTCATTAAAAAAAATTACAATGAATCTTTGTATAGGATCTAAAGGAGGTATCTAGAAGAATATGTAATCATCTTACCTGAACTCTTTCAATTTATTTTTTTACATTACCCCACAAAATATGTGGTAATCATCATAAAATTATAAATTTAGTGACTATAATATAGTTAAAATTTATTAGGGAAATCAAACAACCATTATCCATAATTTTTCTAATCAAATGGAAAGTAAATGTATCGCATGTGTGTATGGGTGGACTACCACCTCCATGTAGCGAAACCATTAATTTCTCATCACTTTATATCATGTATGTATATTATGATGGATTTAATGTTTATAAATTACATTTATGACTTTATTTTGATTTATTAATTATAATATCCCATTTACCTTAATATCTTCCAACCCATTGGGAAATCATAATGTCACATGTGCGTACGTGTGGACTACAACCACTGGGGAGTGATGTTTTTTTAATTTCTCCATTAAATGGATAGTAATGATGATGGGTTTAATAAATATATCTTATATAATAATGATTATTTTATTGTAAATTATTACTTACCTTTCATTTATTCCATCTGTTGAAATATCAAAACAACATGCATCTGTACGTACTACCCACCGTCTCCTTGATCATTGTAATACATTTTTCTATCTCTACCTTTAATAGAGGAATATATATATATATATATGTATATATAATGAGTATATATTAAATTTATATAATTATTCACATTATGGATATGATGTAACCAATAACAATATACAGGGACCATAAATACCAAACCGAAATTCTCAAGAAATAATGAAACTTTTTTCAAACAAAAAGACAATTTTATTAAGTAGTTATTAGAAAATGAGTGTAAATATTGTTATATGTTGATTAAATATGATCTTATAAGTATTTAAATTACAATTTTATATAATTATAATAAATTATAATTTATTATACTTGAATTTAAGGATCATTCAATCCAATTCAAACTCAATGTAAAGGATTTTGGTCTCAATTTTATTTCAAGGATACACATGCCATTTTTGACACTAGTTTATTAAACCTCGTTTTTTACTACCCATGGAAGTTTTTTATGAATAAAATTATAAAACTTTTTATGACTTAAATATCCCTATAATTTTCTCTCATTCATGAATTTTTAATAAAAAAGATACCAAATTTAAATGGGATTTTTGATACAAAGCCATTATTTATCAGGGATCTTTAGGACTATATTTTAGATGATGAATATTTATGATATACCACTAATGAAACAAATTAATTTTATTATAATCTATTTATTTATTGATATTAATTTATTTCAATTTATTATACTATATTTAATAACATAATAGATTGAATGAATTGTTTAAAAAAATAGACAATTTATTTCTCTTATTGGTTGAATATTATTTTTATTCAATTTCCATGTTTTCATGAAATACTTTCAAACATATTTTTTTAAGGATCCTATGAAAATTTTATAGAATTTTTACCCATTAAATATTTTTAACAAATATTAAATGATTATTATTATTATTTCTATAGAAATTAATTTTCATATTTTATGACAAATGTGAAAGGAATCGTTGTTTTAATGTATAAAATATGAATAAAATTTCCTAATATTAGGATTTCACATTGAATTGAGGTTTCCATTATATAGTTAAATGGATATTTCCAAATATAATTTTGTCCTTAATATTTTGGATTTTTTTATATTTTATTCTCTTTTTTTTAAAATGAAAAGAATATTTTATAGACGAATTATTATTGTTATATTTTTGTTGAATTTGTCATCTAGGATAAAATACATTGATATTAAATTTGATTTAATATGGATAGTATCCAATTATAAATTCTTTATTTGTTATATGGGTTTTTATGGTGATGATGATGTAATATCTATGAAACAAATTTTTATATATGGTTTAAGATATGATGAATGTTTTTATGATCTTGTGGCATACATAAGAATAGATTTATGATGATATAATGAGTGGGACTATAATTATTCAACCCTATAACAAATTGGGTAAATGTTAGTGTTATATAATCTAAAAGGGTATAGATGATGCCATCCCAAGTATGATATATTATTTATAAGAGGTTATCCCAAGCCCAAATGAGGGTACACAGGTGGTTATCCCTAGCCTAAATAATGTATACTAGGGATTACCACATGCCTAACATATAATTAATGTCTTATTAGGTATCATTAACAAAATATGTTTAGGATTACAATTATTCAAAACTTATGTCATTATTTTTTTATATGAACTTTTGACAATGATTAGTTATATTGGATCATGTTCATTGACCCCTTTACAATTCATGGCATAAAATCAAACCTGGTTTTTAAAATAACTCTTGATTATGATCTATGAATTTCTATGTATGATTTTCAAGGGGTAAAATATTTTTTTCCTACCAATTATTCTCATATTTTGTTAAAATTGTAATTAATATCTCCCATGATTACCCTTATTAGGAATCTATGATCACCATTTTTTATATTTTCTTTTCTATAACATATGAAAAATTGTTTTAATTATGTTATATCTATGAAAGGATCTAGTTGTGAAACAACTAAGTGGAATATGATGTAGATTTTATTTAAATTTTTTTTATGGGACTATGTTTCCATATAAACTATACCTCTCTAAATATAGCATGGTTCATTGTGTCATATAATGAATATTAATCAAATAATATGAAATATTCATGTATAAAAAGAATGGGTCTCAATGTTTGGTATCCGAGAAATGTATAGTTTCTTTTGTAAAATTGGATGAGAAACAATTATTGAGAAACCTTAGAAGTATCATATGTATAGAATAATGGCCTACATTTTGTTAAATAATGGAGTGTTGATTTTTAGTAATAACATACACGTTAAGATACAAGAGGTGTAAAATGTTTAGGAATAGATGTATCTATTGGTAATAACACCGAAAAGAATTATTCAATTATATATTATCCATTATTCATGTGAATGGTGAGTGATTAATTTCTATTTACTTGGTTAAGTATACTTTTGGAATATTGTTGGGATAAATCAAATTTTATTTATGACCCATCATGAAGTATTTGAATAGATGACAATCTTGGATAACCTAGGATAAACCAATGGTGTCATATAAAGGAAAGAATGTGACCCTATTTATACATTGTATAATTGTTTTTTCATAGTATCTCCTTGTGATTATTATATCCCATACTATGGTTATTTATTTTGGAAGATTCATTTATCATTAATGATTAATGTAAATGGTAAATATGAGGGAATGTATAAATATTGAACTCATGGGAAACTAAATCAATTGGGAACTGGAAGGTAACCTTTGCGATTTTTTCTAATTAGTTATCACAGTATATGATTAACAACAGAAAATTTAATGAGTTTCCTAAAAAATTATATAAATGGAATATAAAATTTTGTTTATTTTTTTGTGGTAATGTAAATAAAGGAATGAAAGTTTATTTTTTCATTTAAAAATGTGGGAAGAATCACTTATAAGAATGTTTAAAATGATAGAAAAGATGTTTTTTCATGGGGATGAAGGTCATAGAGAAATTAATTTCTAAGTAATTCAATGTATTATGTTTGGGGAATATAGGAAATGACCTTGACAATTATATAATCCATGATTTAAATCCTTTACTATATAAGGACCTATGATGTTCCAATAATTGATGTTAAATGATTATATTTTGTATGTATTGGGATTCAAGAATAATGTGGTATAATTATCATATCAATGATATTATGCTTCTATGATTCATGAAACATATATGTATATTACCAAAATAGTTATTCAATATAGGTTTAAGTAAATATTAAATTTTAATGATAAAATATAAAATTTACTTAGTAGTAAGGGGTTTTTTCAGAATACTTGTGATTAAGGGAAACATAACTCTCAATATATGTCTGATGATGAGTTATTAATTTTTATTTAAGAAAATTGTATTATTAACATTGACGGTGTAAATGGGATAGTATTGGAATCCTATAAATTAGGATACTAATTTGATGATAAAGTTATTTATTTCATATTTGATGATGTTTATTGAATTTTTAGACATAGGAATATATCATGTAGGAAATTATATTATTTGAGTAATAAAATAATGTTATTTTTTTATACATATATGTGTTTATGGTGGATTTATTTTGATTTAGGTTATTATAATGTTTTATGGAAATTGATGTATTCACAAGTTTGTTAAGTTACATTTTTAACTACTTCATGTTTTATAACTGTAAATGTTAGTTTTGATCTTGAAAAAAAAAATCCATATTTTTAGATGTTTTCAATTTTTTTATAAACTCATCACAATTCATTACATTAAAATAATATTAATATCTTGAATAGTTTAGTAACATATACATTAAATATTGTTATAGTTTTATGGATTACATTATTCTATTGTATCTGGTCAGTATGTGAGGTTTATATAGAAGTTTTGGATAAGTCTCTTATAGGGTCTGGATATAGTGTTAAGTATCAATAATTTTTATCCCACTATAATTGATGGTCATTATAAGAGAAACATTAAAACCCTAGAAGATATGTTGATATATTTTTATATGGATTTCAATGCTGGTTTTCAACAGCACCTCCCACTAGTTTATGTTCATTTAAAATAATTTATTTCACTCGTTAATTTATATTGATTCTTATAAGTTGATCAATGGAAATATGTGTATGAATCTAGAGTGTTGAGATGTATTTTGGGAATGAAATATAATATTCACTATTCTATCTAAATAAATTAAAGATAATATGAGAGCCATTTATTATCACTTCAAGGAATCTCAGAGTCACCAAAAATGATATACTAAAAATACTTAGAGAAATATTGAATTTGTACTTCGATAGATGGTATTTCTAAGAATTTATCAATGAAAGATTCTTATGATATTTGGAAATATTGGAAAATTGAGACCTATGTATATTGCCGCCTTCAATATTCTTGATGGATTAAGAATTATTTCTTATCTGGTATCACTACCTCTAAACCATTTTTTAATTTCAGTATTTTTTATATATATTTATCCTTAGTAAGTACATACCTAATTTTTTTGTATTCTGAAAAAAGAGGTTTTACCAATGGAGGATGATATTTCTTATGAATGAAAACAAGTATAAATAGTGTAATTTAGAGATAAAGTTCTATGGAAGAAGCCTACTCTCTATGTATAAGTTCTATGCTGGAATACAAAATTCAAAGAAGATACATGGGAAACAAATGAATTGATGAAATAGGGGTATCTCAATTTTTTGTATCAAAGTGATGTAATTTATAGGATGAAATTTATTTTAGTTGGGGTAGAATTAACACCATAGTATTTTATGATATATTTTATATCAAATAAATTTTATTTCACTAATCGATTTAGATACACTCAACAATGAGTCAAAATGATCCACAATCTGGTATACTATATTAACAGAGATTATAAATTGGTGAAATGATTATTAGTATCCACATTTAAAGAAATAAGCAGAAAGATTTTAGATAAATTAATTATTTTGATAAATCATTTATCAATTTATATTAATGTCATGATATTCTTTCAGGATACTTTTTCATCAAAATGATTTTTCTTGATTTTTATGGGAATACAATAAAATTAATTTAATCTAATATTATAAAATCTATTTGGAAAAAATTAACTTAATTGTTAAAATTATCACATAAAAATTAACTCAGGTTGAAATTTTTGGAATTTAACGAAATGAATTATTTTTTAGTGAATAGTGAAAAAGAGCGACTATTTATATATTTTCATTAAGTAAAATAATTTTAAAATCAAATTAAATTTTGGATTTTTTTCATAATGTTACATCTTATCCATTTGATTTATATTAATATATGTTTTTTCATTTTAATTAGTAACATTCATTGTTGTTCTATGTGTAAAGTTTTGTTCATAAAACTCATTATTCTAAAAAATGTATTTTGTTTTATTATAAACATGTTTAGTAAAATAAATTTCATCAAATTATAGTGGTTTAATTATAATAAATGAGTACAATATATAGACTGTGAAGGTTATAATTTTTCAAACATGTCATGTTAATTTTTTTACATTTTAAATAGACACATTATTAAAATTTAGTCAACTCTATAAGGGTAAAATGGGTAAAATAGGGTTGAAACACCATATAAAGGGCTTAAAATTCCTATAAAATTGTGTTTATCCTATTTATTTTATATAAATATAGACATTTCACATCCAAATATAGAATATATGGCCAGTTTTTTACATTTTTCCTTGATAATAACTACTGTATAATTTTAATTAAATGATAAGTATAAAAAATAGATTTCATGATTTTAATTATCATGACCCCATCCCCACAAAGTGTACCCCTCCAGGGCCGGTAATGTGATAAGGGAGATAATGACCCCGAGTCCCGCCTTTAGTAGGCCCCAGGTTGTCGACTAGCACTGAGGGTAAAGAAAATAGACATATAGGAGGCATTACCCTCTATGAGAACACATGTGGAAGATAGAGATAAGATAGAAACCAACCTAATCTAACTCAACTAGTAAGAAAAAGGAAATCCAATGTACACAAATGAAATGACATACAAAACTACTACAACTGAATGAGAAAAAACTGTTGGTACCAAAAACAAAGTAAAACAGCAGCAACCACAAGCCCGAACAGCTTCTGCAACCGCCACCTTGTAGTTACCAGGATGATCCCTAACCTGCTCCAAGTGACCTGAAAAGAAGTTTGTATTTACATAGGGTGAGTATAATAGTATACTCAGTAGGATCCTCCATGAATCCTCTCATGGAAAAGTAATGAAAACAGTCTAAGACATAGTGAAGTACAAGTGAAACTAAATCGTCACCTAAATAGGTATACTAATTTCCCACCTCACCATGGATACTCTCACAATGTAAAGCATACAAGAATATATTATATAAAAAATAATATCAAGGGAACCCCACTACTACATACCCAATGGTTTTCCACTTTTCCCCAACATCGCACGTCCTGAGAATCTCTCTCCAAAAAGTCTTGCATGCAGACACCTGGGTGAAGCACCAAAATATGCACCTCATGCAACAAAACCACCACATTCATTCCAGAAAGATACCAGGTAGTTTCTGAGAGCCACCACAGCTCACATAATGTGTATCATACATCATGTATTATACCTCAATCCATTACATCCCATACACCGAGTAAGGATCCTCATGCCATCACAGCCTATACACGTTACACTTATAGTAGTAAATAGGATACTATATCCAGAATATATGTGTGTGAATAACCACAAGTAATTGCATCACTCTATACACATATATAGGGAAATCTAACTGTTGTGCCTACCATCACAAGTATCTACAAATAGAAGATTTCTGGGAAAAATGGATTAGTCAGTCATTCATCCTCCCACTGAAATGTTGGGGAAAACACCCCCCACGGCTCAAAATCCCCGAGGTGCCAGTTGTCCTTACTAAAAGGGTGGAGTATCATATAGAACACAAAAAGTATAGATTATATTAAATCTCACAACCACACTATGGGAATAACCTAGTCTTATAATCCATTGTATCTAACATCTCTCAGACTCTGGCTTGCCACTTCTAATACTAGGTATCCAATAAGCACACAACAGTTTAAAGAGCTTTAATACATTATTTAATTCCCCTTTTTATCAGTTTCAAATTTCATTAATTAATTCTTTATGCATTAATTAACCAGTACCAATTCCACATTAATGTTCATTAGAATCACATCCAAGGTACATTGTCCCTTTAAAATTACAACCTCATAATTATGTTCCAGCAACTCCAACCCCATGGGTTAATATCATTTATTCAATTACTCATTACAGAATCAATTTCCCATATTCCCAGACATTCTAGAAAAACATTTTATGCTACTAAACACAAGGGTTTTCAACATAGTGAGCAGATATACTACTTGTCGAGTCCTTGCCGCCTATAGGAAGAGCCTAGACTCATCCTCCCTTGAGAAGCTAACACGGAAATCACATGGCATACCCCACGTGACTTTTCCTCTCTCAGAAGAAGGGTAAGAATGACCATATTCCAAGAGCATTGAGAAAACTTTAAGCATATAATCAACTGGAAAGAATCATAAAGCATCCAATAATCAGATCCACCCCATTCCATCATCCCAGGTGTCCTCCCCGACACCCATCTGCATAAATCGATGCATCTTACCACTCTGGGCATCATCTACTACCACAACCAAAAGGCCTCCCTTCCCCCACATATCTCAAAATCCATCGAGGCTTACATCACAACACAAAAATAAGTAAAACAACATCATGTCAATTGGGCTCTTGGCTCTTAAAAGAACAAGAGGGTAACTCGGAACCCTACAAGAAATTATCTTTTAACAACCACATGTTCTTTAATCCATCTTTGATTAACCGATTTATAATTCATTGGTTCCAAAATTCAAGAAACCTAACTAGTAAGCTATCTCAAATTATTAAACATGATTACTGTGCCAATTTGATTAACATAAAATTATAAAAAGCACCAGATTCGTTTACATGCCTCTTTTCCTTTATCCAAAAAAATATCAATTAATTCTAGTTTACGTTCATTGCAAATTTTAATCAAGAACGAATAGCTATGTGAACCAATCATGGATATCACACTATCTTGAAAACAATGAGAAATATCATACGACTGATATCAATTTATTTATCTGGTTCAAATATTTAATATGTCAATTCCATTATGGTCTAGTGTAATAAATCATTCTAACAATATAGTTGCATGTAAAATAAAATAGAAGAAAAAATCTCCTACCTCAAACAGTACTTGACGTTAATTATCCACCTACTGGGTTAAGATCCTCCTCTCGTGTCAACTGTATCCACCCGAGTTTTCCAATATAGGACCACACCAACAGAAACCCAAGAAATCCCCATTTATAGCAGGGAGATTACAAGCTATAATATAGAAAGAAGAAACAGGGGATGATTAACCCCAAAATAATTATGATAAAAACATACCTTATATCAAAGATTGATCGATACTACTTGGTTACATAAAAATAGATCAGAACGAATACTAGGATGGATATATTGATTATGAAACTTATATGATATGTAATGGGATTTTCGAGCATCTCACACCTGAGAACAAGGAGAAAAAATTAGGGAGGAAGATATCGTATCCCTTTAAGAAGATTTAATAGAGCGATGGTTTAGGATACACTTAATTTCCCATTAAAAGTGGATCACATTAAACAACAACGTTTATCCATGTGAAATCATCCCAAGCCATATGAATAATTAATTTAGGAGTTATGGCCTTTTAATTGGCCTTATAGTCCTTAAAACAAGGCTTTAAATTCATTTTTCATCAAAAGAAAATGCAAAAGGAGCGAAATGTGTGGGAAATTGGAAACACTATTCACAAACTCAAAATTTGGCAAAGGAAACAAGAGGTGACAGTTAGAAGGTCACCATTCTAGAAACATTTTTCATCAATGCAAAATTTGGCTATGGAAAGAAGAGTTGACAGTTATAAGGTCACCGTTCTCAAAACACTATTCACAAAGTCGAAATTTGAAGAAGGAAAGAAAATGTGACAGTTAGAAGGTCACCGTTCTGAATACACTATTCAGAAACGCGAAATTTGTGAAAAGAAATAAGAGGTGACAGTAAAAAGGTCATCATTATGGATACACTGTTCACAAACTCAAAATTGGGAAAAGGAAAGAATATGTGACAGTTAGAAGGTCACCGTTCTGGAAACACTGTTCACAAACTCCAAATCTAGAAAACGAAACAAGAGGTGATAGTTAGAAGGTCACAGTTTTGGAATCACTGTTCAAAAATTCAAAATTTTGAAAAGGAAAGAAGAGGTGACTGTTAGAAGTTCACCGTTCTGGAAACACTATTCTCAAACTCAAATTTTGGAAAAGGAAAGAAGCGGTGAGAGTTAGAAGGTCACCATTTTGGAAACACTGTTCAGAAACTTGAAATTTGGAAAAGGGTAGAAGAGGTGACAGATAGAAGGTCACCATTCATGAAACATTGTTCATTAACATAAAATTTGGAAAAGGAAAATAGATGTTACTGTTATAGGATACCGATATAATTGATCATCGATGGAACTTTTCACAGAATTGGAAACTTTGAAACGGAAAGAGAGGTTACCGTTAGAGGTTACCGACAGAGGACACCGTTAGAGGTTACCGATAGAAGTCTTCACTGATGGAACTGTTCACCAAAGTGGAAAATTGGAAAATTGTTGGAGATAAGTCACCTTGACCTCCCAGAACACCTCAAACAATATATTTTTTCAAAGGAATGGACTGAAGAGGTCTGGGTCATTACATCAGATACCTCTCAAAACATTCTCATCCCATAGAATTCAAAACCCACCTAAAGTGAAAATGAAATGGGGTCTGAACAACCACTCTTCGAGATACCTCTCAAAAGATAGAAAACCACAAAAAAACAAAGTCAGCTATTTGATAAACATGAAAGGTTCGTTAACACATAAGATACATTGATACATGAAAACATTTAATCATCAAACAACTCTGGGTACTGAGCACATATATGTGACTCACATTCCCACGTACTCTCCTCCATGCCACCTTGTCGCCATAATACATGAACTAAGGGGATAGAACACTTACAAAACACCTTCTCCTTGTTGTCTTAGATCTTCACAGGTCGCTCCCCAAAGGTTGCATCATCATAAACATCGATGTCTCCCTAATAGATGATGTGAGAGTCATCATGAAGATAAAAAAGAAGCTGTGATACTTGGAAAACATCAAGTATCTGACTCATCTGCAGGGGATGTGCTACTCGGTAAACCATAGATCTGACATGAGCTGACACCTCGAAGGGCCCAAAAAATCGGGGAGAAAGCTTACTCCCATGACCAAACCTTCGCTGCCCATGACGGGGAGTCACTATCAGAAACACATGATCCCCAACATTAATCTCTATGGGTATCCTTATTTTATCAGTATATGATTTCTGACGATCTTGTGTTGTCTTCATCCTGTCATGAATCACCTGAACCATCTCTGTTGTATTCTGCAGTAGTTCCTGTCCAAGAAATTCTGACTCTCAGACCCCAGTCCAGCACAATGAAGAACGACATGGTTAACCATACAAGGAATCAAAATGTGCCATCACGATGGTGAATTGAAAACTATTACTGAATGAGAACTCCACCAAGGGTATGTTGCTTATCCACAAGCCTCCAAAAACAAGAACACAAGAGTGTAACATGTCTTTAAGAGTCTGGATGGTTCGCTCTGTCGGAATGTCCATTTGACGATTAAAAGATGTGCTAAGGCATAGTTGAGATCCAAAATCATGTTGGAGACATCTCTAATCCCTGGAGGTAAAACGAGGATCTTGATTGGAAATGATATTCCTTAGGACTCTATGAAGTCTCACCACCTCCTCTAGATACTGCCTCGACATATCCTTCACTGTGCTTGACTCCCTGATTGTTATGAAGTGGTCCAATTTTTTTAGATGATCCACTACCACCCAAATTGCACCATGTCCTCCCAGAGCTCGAGGTAAACCAGTAACAAAGTCTATTGAGATGTCATTCCACATCCACTGTGGAATATCTAATTGATGGAGCAGAACACCCGGAACACGGTGTTTGACCTTCACTTTCTCGCAGACCAAACACCGAGACACAAACTCTGCAACTGTACAGTTTACCCCAGGCCACCCAAACTGGCTCCTCAAGGATCAGTACATCTTTGTCATGTCGGGATGCACCGCTAAAGGAGAACTATGAAACTCTCTGAGAACCATCTTGCACATCGTCAAAGGAACAAAAAAACGTCTGTGATACAACACTCGGGGTTGTTCATCCCCAGTCTAACCATCAGGGGCCTCGCCCCAAAAAAATCAGTCTCTCCAGACCTCCACCTCAAGATCCCCCAACTGGGACTCTTCCATCTTCTGCATCTGGGAAGACTATACTATCATCTAAAAAAGACATCTTTTACACCCAACTTCACCCATATCAAGTTGTAATGCTGACAGCTCTTCCATTACTCTCCAAGAACCACCGGATTCATGCACAACATCACTACATGACTTTCGACTCAGCGCATCAGCTACAACATTCCCCATTCCAGGTGTATATGAAAACGCAAAGTCAAATTCCAGTAAGAAATCAATCCACCGATGTTGTCGTAAGTTCATGTCACTCTCTGAGAAAACATACCTCAAACTCTTATGATTGTTGAAAACCACAAAGCGCTCACCAATGAGGTAATATCTCCAAAACTTCATAGAAAACACCACGGCTTCCAACTCAAGATCGTGAGTGGATTAGTTTCATTCATGGGGATGTAACTACTGAGACCCATAAGAAACAACTGACATCTACTGAATTAGAACACAACATAACCGAAGATGTGAAGTGTCATAGAAAACCTCAAATTGAACTCCCTCAGCTGGAAGACAGAGAACTGGATCACGTACTGACTTCTCCTTTAGTTACTCGAAAGCTGCCTAAAACTGATCAGTCCATATGAATGCCTGGTCCTTCTTGTTCAAAGCTATCCAAGGAGTCACAACTTGTGATAAATTGGCTAGGATCCTCCTGTATTAGCCTACGAGACCAAGGAAACTCCGAACCTCTGACATTGACTTGGGGATTCCCAAGACACAACTGCTTCTATCTTCGATGGATCCACCTCAACTCACTATTGGGACAAAACATGCCCTATGAAATGTACTTATCGATCCCAAAACACACACTTCGACAACTTCCCAAACAACTGATGTTGAAGAAGAACTCCCAAAGCGGCTTGTAGATGCTCTCTATGCTCCACCTCAGATGTGGAGTACATAAGGATCTCGTCGAGGAAAACTACCACGAACAAGTCCAGGAACTCATGGAACACATCATTAATCAATCCCATGAATACAGATGGACTATTCGTCATGCCAAATGGGAAAACAATGAACTCATAATGCACATCACGACAACTGAAAGGTGTCTTTGGGATATCCTCATCCTTCACACGCATATGATGATATCTTGACTGCATGTCGATCTTTGAGAACCAAATTCCACCCTTCAGTTGGTCAAATAAATCATCAATCTATGGAAGAGGATAATGTTCTTTATTTTCACTTTGATTAAGCATTGATAATCGACACACAACCGTAAACTGTCGTCATCCTTCTTCAAGAACAAAACCGGTGCACCCCACAATGACACACTTTCATGAACAAAACCCCACTGTAAAAGACCATCAAGATGTATACGTAGCTCACATAAGTCAGAAGGGGCCATCCTATATGGATACATAGAGATTTTATATGCTCCTGGTTGTTGCTTGATCCCAATATCGATCTCTCATCAAGTGGGTAATGCTACAACCTCTTCTGGAAAGACATCAGTGTACTCTTCTACGACCATAATAAATGGCAACTGCTGAACCTCTGATGAACTTATAATCATCTCAATCATCATGGAATACAACGATGAAACGTGCCTATGACCAATCCGAGAAACTCACTCGCCAAAAAACACCACTAGCTCTCCATCTGCACCAATGAAAATGACCATACTTCTGAATCAATCTATGATAGCATGCACCGAATACAACCAATCTATGCCGAGAATGAAATCATATGGTTGTATTCATAAATATAGGAAATCTACCCAAGAGCGGTGTTGCCCCAACACTATCTCACAACCTCTACATCCATCAAACAAATCAGCTCGACCTCCAACTGGGGTAGTCAACGACAAGGGCACTGGAAGTCTCTCTCCCTCATGTCCCCAAGCATGGAAGGGGTAGGTGATATGAAGTTGTGTGTTTCTCTTGAATCACAAAAGGCATACACCATGGTAGAAAACAAGAAAAGGTTAGCTTGAACGACTTATAGCTCGCCTAAAGCTTGCAACAGTAGAGCATGAAGCTGACCACGACCTCCTCCATGTCCTCTCTGAACCTGATGATGACCACCACAACAACCACACTCTTCTCTTTGAGGGTGGGGAGCGTCGTGGGGTTATCCTCTGTCTGCCTCGTCTACCTCTTCTAATCTAAAGCTGGTGCAACCGGCTACTACGGCCTCGACTAGAACTTCCTCAATGGAGGAACCTAGAGCATAGCACCTGGTGCACGATGCCCACTCAGAAATGTCGGCCACTCCTGCTATTGATGACCTCAACCACCTCATGAAAAACAAGAACATGATTTATTGGCATAGGACATGGAGTTGCTGTCTCTATAGAAATAAGATGTGAAGGGTTGGGATCTACCCTCGGCTGAATGGAATCACTTCTTCCCTAAAAACCAGGAACCCCAAACCGCAGCTCTGCTTTGTTAGGAATCCTGCAGATTCCCCTCTCGTGATGATTCAGTCCTAGCCAAAGATCTCTCGACACCCTCTTCGCTCACCAGCACCTCAAGATACATTTTCATCATAAATGGGGTGACCTGGCACTGGATCTCTGGATGCAAAGCCTCCCTTAAATGCCTCACCCTAGCCTCCTCATCGAGAAGATATTCTGAAGCATATCGTAAAAGGTTCTTCAAGTGGATTCCAAACTCTCAAAAACTGGAGCTCCCATGTCAAAGGGTAAGAAGCTCCTGGCGACTGGATGCCTTCACAGTTGAAGATAGAAACTCAACTCTAAACTGGTCTCAAAACACCTTCCATGAGATCGATGACTCCTCACGATCCCTAAGGAATAAGAAACACTGTTAAATCGATGTGCCGCATTGAATCATCGCAATAAAAGGACACACAGTGCTCCTTCCGAGCATGAATTGAACAGAATCCTATCTCGAACTCCTCGAACCAGTCTTCCCTGACTAAATCTAAAATAGAGCCCTCATACTTCTGTAGATTCTGGCACTGAAACTCTAAGAGTTTCTTTCTCCAAGTGTTGTTTTCTTGAACCTCTACCCTGAGGCGATCTACTAGAACAACCTGCTGGACATTTTATGTGCAATCCTAATAAGGACGTCTACCTTGTTCCATACCTGTAAAATAACAAACTGTTATAGATCCAAAACCTATAAAATGGAATACTCACTATTAATTAATTAATTGTATTCTTTTATTCATTTTATGTTATCCAATCCCAGCGTCTACCCATTCAAACACAAGAACAATGATGAATTATGCATGATCATTTCCTAGATCTCTACCCTAAAACAAGTATCACCTAGTTTAGTAGGCATTTTAAACATAAAGGTTGGTAAATCAGATTATAGGGGGCCCTATATGCCTATGTCTCATCCGGTCTCATGTGTTTACATCACTTTCTAAACATGAATGAAACTACTTCCCTACCAACCCATGAAACCTCACCTGTTCCTAACTACAAAATCCATCCTATCCCTCAACCAGACCTCTGATAACACTCTGTTACGACCCCCTCCCCCATAAAGTGTACTTCTCCTGGGACAGTAATGTTATAAGGGAGATAATGAACCCTGAATCCTACCTCCAGTAGGCCTCGGGTTGGCGACTAGCACCGAGGGTATAGAAAACACACAAAAGGTAAGAATTACCCTCGAAGAGAACAAATGAGGAAGAGAGAGATAACATAGACATGAACCAACTCCAACTCAACTATTAAGATAAAAGAAATCCCATGTACACACATGAAATTCCATGGAAAACTTCTACAACTGAATGTGAAAAAACTGCAGGTGCCCAAAACAATGTAAAACAGCAGCAACCACAAGATCGAACAACTCCTGCAACCACCAGCTTGTAGTAACCAGCCTGATCTCCAACCAGATCCAAGTGACCTAAAAACCATTTTATATATACAAAGGGTGACTATAACAGTATACTCAGTAGGATCATCCCTAAAGCCTATTGTGAAAAATTAAATTAAACATGCTAAAGCACAGTGAACAACAAGTGAAACGTAATTTTTGCCTAAACAGGTATACTAAGTTCCCAACCTCACCATGGATACTCACAAAAAGTAACGCATACAATTATATATCATATAATAAAGAATATCAAGGGTACCTTGCTACTACTTCACCATTGTTTTTTCACTTTTCCCCAACGTCATACGTCCTGAGCATCTCTCTCCAAAAAGGATTGCCTGCAGACACCTAAGCGAAGCACCAAAATATGCACCTCATGCAACAAAACCACCACGTCCACACAATAATGTAACCGGGTAATTTTTTGGAGCCACCACTTCTCTCATAACATGTATTGTAGGTCGGGTATTATACCTCAAGCCAATATATCCCATACACCGAGTAAGGATCCTCAAGACATCACAACCTATACACGTTACAACTATAGTAGTCCATAGCATAATATATAAAGAATATATTTGTGTGAATAACAACAATCCATTACAGCCCTCTACACACATATATAGGGAAACTAATTGATATTCCTATCAGTAAAAATATTTACCATGAGAAGAGAGTGGGGCCAAAGGGGGTATTCATCAATTCATCCTCCCACTAGAATGATGGAGAAAACACCCCCTGGGGATGAGAATCCCTGGGTTGCTAGTTTCCCTTATTGACATGGTGCAGTAGCATATTGAAACACAAAAAGTACAGAATATATTAAATCTAACAACCACACTATGGGCATAACCTAGTCTTAGACTCAACTGCAGCTAACGTCTCTCGGACTCCGGGCTTCCACTTCTAAGACTAGGTATCCTATAACCACACAACCATTTAAGGAACTTCAATACATTATTTCATTCCCCTTTTTATCAATTTCACATTGCATTAGTTAATTCTTTATGCATTAATTAACTAGTAAATATTTCACATTAATTTTCATTAGCCTCACACCCAAGGTACACTATCCCTTTAAAAATACAACCTCATCATTATGTTCCAGAAACTCTATCCACATGGATTAACATAATTTATTCAATTATTCATTATAGAATAACTTTCCCATAATCCCAAGCATTCTATAAAAAGATTCTTTGATACTAAACACAATGGGGATCAAGATGGTGAGTAGATATACTACCTATCGAGTCCTCCCCACCTATAGAAAAAGTGTAGACCCATCCTCCCTTGAGAATCTAAACATGGAATGCACGTGGAATACCTCATATGCCTTCTTCTCTCCCGGAAGAATGGTAAGAAAGACTAGCTTCCTTGAGCAGTGGATAAAAGTAAAGTAGATAATCAACCAAAAAGAATCAGCAAGCATCCAACAATCACACACATCTCATTCCATCATCCCTGGTGTCCTCCCTAACACCCACATGCATGAACCGATGCATCTCGCTACTCTAAGAATCATCTACTACCATAACCTAAAGGCCTCCATGCCCCCACATATCTTAATAGCCATCCAGGCTCACATAACAACACACACGGTAGGAAAACAACATCAATTCAACTGGGCTCTTGGCCCTTAAACAAACAAGAGGGTAACACAGAACCCTACAATCAATTGTCTTTTAACAACCACAAGTTCTTTAATCCATCTTGGATTAACCTATTTATAATTCTTTGGTTCAAAAATTCAAGAAACCTAACCAGTATTCTATAACAAATGATTAAACATGATTACGACACCAATTTCATTAACATAAAATTACAAAAAGAACCAGATTCATTTACATGCCTCTTTATCATTAGCCAAAAATATATCAATTAATTCAGGTTTACATTCCTTACAAATTTTCATCAATAACGAACAACTAAGAGAAGCAAGCATGGATATCACACTATCTAGAAAACAAGGAGAAATATCATACGACCGATATCAATTTATTTTCCGGTTCAAATATTTATTATATATATTTGATTGTTTTTCTGTGGGATAAAACATGCTAACCATACATTTACACGTAAAATAAAAGAGAAGAAACGAATCCCCTGCCTCAAACAGTTCTTGACGTTCTTTATCCACCCAACGGGTTACGATCCTCCTCTCGTGTCAACTACATCCACCCAAGGATGCCATGGTACGACCGCACTAACCGAAACCCAAGAAAACTCCATTAGAAGCATGGCGATTACATGCTATAATATGGAAAGAAGAAACATGAGAAAATGAACCCTAAAATAATGATGATAAAAACATACCTTATATCGAACGTTGATAGATACAGGTTGGTTGCATCAAAATAGAGTTGAACCAATCCGAGGAGGGAATGTTTGATTATGAAACTTCTATGACAGGTAATGGGATGTTCAAGCATCTCACACCCAAGAATGAGGAGAAAGAATTAGGGAGGAATATATTCTCTCTCTTTAGAAGATTTAATAGAGCAACAGTTTAAGATACACTTAATTTCCCATTAAAAGCAGATAGCATTAAACCACACGGTTTTACCTAGTAAACACATCCCAAGCCATACGATTAATTAATTGAGGATTAATGGCATTTGAATCAGCCTTAGAGTCCTTCAATCAAGGCATTAAATTCATTTTAAGACAAAACAAAATTCTACATGGGAAAAACTTGTGGGATGCTGGAAACATTGTTCATGAACTCAAAATTTGGAAAAGGAAAGAAGAGGTGAAAGTTATAAGGTCACCGTCCTGGAAACACTGTTCACAAACTCGAAATTTGGAAAAGGAAAGAAGAGGTGACAGTTAGAGGGTCACCGTTCTGGATGCACATTTCATAAAAATGAAATTTGGAAAAGAACAGAAAGAGGTGACATTTAGAAGGTCACCATTCTATAAACACTCTTCACAAACTAAATATTTGGCAAAGAAAAGAAGAGGTGACAGTTAGAAGGTCACTGTTCTGGAAACACTTTTCACAAACTAGAAATTTGCAAAAGAATGTAGAGGTTATAGTTAGAAGGTCACCATTTGGGAAACACTATTCACAAACTCAAAATTTGGCAAAGGAAAGAAGATGTGATAGTTAGAAGGTCGGAATTCTGACAACACTGTTCACAAACTTGAAATTTTTCAAAGGAAAGAATAGGTGACAGTTGGAAGGTCACCATTCTGGAATCACTGTTCACAAACTCGAAATTTGGAAAAGGAAAGAAGATGTAATAGTTAGAAGGTCCCTGTTCTGGAAACACTATTCACAAACTCGAAATTTGGAAAAAGAAATAAGAGATGACAGATAGATGGTAACCGTTCTAGGAACATTGTTCATAAACTCGAAATTTGGAAAATGAAAATAGAGGTTACCATTATAGGTTACCAATAGAACTGTTTACCAATGGAACTATTCACAGAATTGGAAATATGGAAATATAAAGAGAGGTTATCGTTAGAGGTTACCGATAGAGGATATCGTTAGAGGTTACCGATAGAACTGTTCACTGATTGAACTGTTCACCGAACTAGAAAATTGGTAAAGTATTAGGGATAAGTCACCTTGACCTCCTAGAACACCTCAAAGATCATATTTTCATAAAGGAATGGACCTAAGAGGTCTGGGCCATTACATTAATTACCACAATTATTTATTCTAATGACAGAAATTGGATAAATTATAGTAAAAATATTATTTGAAATATGAATTAATTTTTTATCTTGATAATTTATTTATTCATTTAGTGATTAAATAACTACCTTAAGTTCGTACGCACTGTGGAGAAAAAATTATATTTAATTAATAGAAATATTATATAATTCTTTTAAAATATATAATATGTAATAAAATTTTGTTGAATTAATGTGTTAAAAAATTATAGATTAATATAACAGATTTTGAATGTTTTAATGGATTAGATTCTAATTCATGAGACTTCATGTTTTCTATAATGTGAAATTAATTTAATAGTTTCAAAATATACTTAATGATATTTTATGTTATGTTATATTTATTATATTTTTGAGATATCATAAAAATATTTAAAGGGGAAAATAATGATGTTAAAAGGCTTAAAATATCATCCCATGACCAATTATGAGATAATTTTTACCTTGTAAGTAAAATTATAACCATTCAATATTAAAAACTTCATTACCATAGTCAGGATTAAAATTTATTAACCAAGTTGTTAAACAAAAATTTATGGTTTAAAATGAAATGAATACATTTTAAAATTTCATTTTATGGTGATATTTATACCCTATAATCTTTTTATTTGAATCACTATACATTTTAAACCATTTCTATTGAGAATGACATAATTATATTTTAATACATTATTTAATTACATATGTGTCAATTCCCTCCATTATAAAAAGACACCACATCTTTCTATTCGCTAAAACCAATTGATCCGTATACCTAGACCTTCTCTAGGAATATTATATTCAAAACATTCATATCAAAAAATAGTAGTGTAGGTATTATTAAAAAACATTTATAAGGGCCATTATGATGTAATCCGAATGAGGCCTCTCGAAGAAGAGGAAATTGTCCTAACCAACCACATTTAATTTATTTATTGTTATACCTACTATAAATCTATTTTATAAATCATAAAAAAATAATTTATGTATAACATGTATATATAATTAAATTTAATTATATTTTTAAAACCACCACTGTCCACTCTCTTTCCCATCAAATATTAAGTGAATATATCGATCGTACGAACGTGTGGACTACCAATGTATGATCCTAGAATTTATTGAGGTATTTACCTGTATAAATTTTAGTTTCTATCTAATTCTTTATTAATGAAGTGTTTCTCATGAGCTTGAGGGGCCTAGGGTGTGTTTTATGTGTTCAGGACATGAAATAAAGGCAAAACAGGGCCAACCTCTGCAAGGCACACGTTTGGTGCACAATTAAGTAAACATTGCATGATAGGCTGCCAAGACAAGAAATTCTGGATAGTGAAATTTCTCATAGTAGATGAATAGTTTTTAGACTCTCCACCCTTCCCAATTAATTTTGTGATCGAAATCCAATTATATAGTTGTGGGTGCATGGTTTTCACATGGTTTGGAAAGCAGTGCAGGAAAACTATGCATCCTAATGAAAGTTAAATACTTTATAATTTTTTCAAATCACAATTTTAAGTATTTCAGTTGATTTTCCACTCCATCTCATCCCGTGAAACACTAATGATGAAAATTGAAGGCCCAACAATCAAAAGGGTGGTTCTACTTCAATTAATGTAAATTTGGAGTGTTGTTGGTTTCATATAAAATATATGGGTTATTCCAATCCTCTCGTTTGATCTCTTTCCCAAAGTAGGTCTTCTATCTTGGTTGTTATTATTCGGAAGCCCTAAAACTCTACTTTCTAGGGGAATATAGTTTGGGGATTCAAATGATTTCTGGGAGAGGATATAATGCTTCCATTAATAGTGTTTTCATCAAAAGATTAAAGGTAGGTGGTCTAAATGTTTTATCTCACAATTGTTCTATAGATTTGTGCATGCATGGATGAATTGTTGGTTATCCCATGTTGTGATTTTGAATAATTTGGTAATAATTGGAAACATGAGAATCTAAATATTCAATTTAACCCCTCATGGTCCCCATAGAATTCATTGAGGTTGATGTGACTAATATTGGGCAACCCATGGGGTGCGCTGATATTCCAAAACACATATATTTGTATTGTTAATAGTATATTTGTCTTGTGATAACATAGATACCACGGGGGACATGTAAATATAGATGGTTGAGTTAAAATGGAATAATTATAGATCTTCCTTCTATTGATAATGGTTTAAGTAGTAGCTTTACATGGCATGAAAATTGGTTAAATGGGTTAATTGAGAGTGCATCAAATGCTTTTTGAATTGTGTATATAATTCCAAAAAGAGTTCGTTCATAATAAATATTAACAACGTTAAATTGGTAGTGGTTGTGAAATGATAAATATGTTAAATGGTATTCTATAAGTAATGGTGATGAGTACATTAAAAATTTTCTTAAGGAGGGAATTTTTGAATATTCCAAATAGGTTGGGGGAATGATAATGAGGATATGGGCTAAATGGGAAGGTAAAGTAAATTGAAAATATATTAATTGTAATCTGGGAGAAATTGGATAAGTAAATTAAATGCTAAAGGTGTTAATGGGTTATTGAATGATAGTGATTCCCATATTTTTCTAATGTATTTTTATTGTTATTTTTATTGGTTGTGATATGGTATATCTGTTTAATGGATATGTATATTTATAAATCATGTGAACATGGCTGGGTTGTGTGGTGTATTGACTTAGGTTCTATGACAATCGGTTGAGTTGGACTAAGCCTCTAAAATCCACCCAAAAAGCATGGTTTTGGGATGGGGAAAATGATCTATTCCCCAAATAGTTGTATTCGACCAATACTGAGGTGTTGAGGTGAGGATATTGTATCTATTTTGATGTTTTTATCCCTATTGAGATATGGGTTTGACATGGCCCCCTTATAATTATTTTTGACAATAATACACCCCTTTTTAATTTATATAATTTATGACCACATTGAATAAAATATGAAGTTAGATCAATTAGGGATGATGTTTTTAATGATGCATGTGGTAAAAATTTTAAAAAAGGATTCCATGTGGATTATTAACTAATGACACCTGAATTTTATTTTAGATCATTGTCATTTATTTAGTTTTTTCATGTAGTGTCTATTTAGACTATGTATTTTGTAGGCACCATTAATGGTGACCTACTAATTTATGCCCACACCCAGCTCAGGTGTTGTTGGGTACCTATGTAGTTTCCCTGGAATCAGGTTAGGACAAGGGCATGTGCCATATTATAGTGAGTTGATTTGGGCATGGGAAATGCATGGATGATGTTCCAGACATGGTGTTGGGACCCATTTTGGATTCCTATAATTATCTGTATATTATGTTAATTTTTCATCACATTGGGATCTCTTACCATGGCATACCATATTTATTATTGTTTTTGGGCTTCACCTAGTTTGGGGAGATGTTTCATTATGCATGTTATTATTTATTTTATAATGAATGTAGTATTTATATTTTTATCTATTGTGGATCACTATGATAATAATGGTATATTCCCCAAACATTAATTATTTAGACCATCACATCTAGTCTGAATCCTCTTGTGTATGGGGAGTCATGCTTGATGTCTTGTGGCGACTAGGCTCAGGGAACAGTTTAGTGGATATTGTGTACGGGATATTACCATGTCGTATCAGATTGGTTTTATCTTCTATAGACTTAATATTTATAGATGGTAGAATGGAGAATATGATTTTTCAGGCCTTGTTAATGAGCTCTTTCTTGGGAGTAACTATCCTATGTATAAGGGAAAACCCAATTCACCCATGGTGGTAATTATTGTTCTTGATATACATTTATAAAATTGATGATATTTCTCCACTAGATGATTCACTCATTGTGTGGTGTGACAGTTTTATGATATTTATCTGAAGGAAAAAGGGCACATGATTCTACATTAATGCATAATTTCAGTCAACTAGGGGTATAGGTGGAATGCATCATGATTGGTGTAGACATGGGATGGGTGTGTTGGACATAGATTTTGAACATGAAATTTACATTATTGAACAACATGATGAAAATGTTGTCTAATAAAATGATGAAAATGTGTGAAATGATTGTGTTCATTGAAGGATTTAAATTTATTTAGGATGCTGATTTTAATAAATTTTAAAATGGGAAATCTCCCTTGGAGGAACAGTTTTCATTATATATATGAAATATTTTATTAAATGGTGTATAATGTAACAATTATAACTATTTAAATTGGTTTAACCCATGTTAGCCAAAACCTGTGATAAGGATGGTCTAGGTTATTATTTGTGATGTGATTATGAAATTTGGGATAGTGTATGAAATGATTTTGTTATGACTAGTAGAGATCCATCTATTTTACAAACTTTTGATGCTTTATTTTTGGTGTTCTAAAGCAGGTGTTTTGTAATTATAGAGAATTTCTTCCCTAAAGATGTGTAACAGCTGTACAATAATGGGATGTTTTTTATAATTATACTCCAGTAGGGGAGAAATAAAATGTGTAGATCCTGGGTAATAAAGAATATTAGTTCGATGATAAAATTTCTTATTTCATACAGATGACGGAACGAGACCCATGGTAGGTTTTACTGACAATGTTTAAGCTAACCAAGGAGTTCCTTCTATAGAACTCTCAGACCATTACTGATGTGGGTGGGAAAGAAGAATCCGAATAATATATAGAGTCTATCTAGATGATTCTGGAATTTTGGGAGACTACCTCAAAAAAGTGAGTCAAGATAGTGGCATATATGTTGTGAGGTCAGGAAAACTGTTGGTGGGAAATCTTGGTTCAGACGGATCAGGCTAAAGGAATGGTATTGTATGATATCTAGGAAAAGTTTCTATAAAATATTTTTCTAGAGGCCTTGAGGCTGTATAAGGTTTTGGAGGGTGTATGTTTGACCCAAGGGGTTATGTTAGTAATGGATTATGCTAGCCATTTCACCAACATGCACTACTTCATTCTAGAATTTGTAGGGGATGAGGCTGGTATGGAGAAATGTTTCTACGAATGGGTTAGGCATGAGATCCGGAGCCATGTTTATATATTCTTTTTTAATTGGTTTTTAGAGGTAGAGGACAATGTCGTTATGCTAGAAGGGAACCAGAAGGGTGACTTAGGTATGGGGATTGTGGTACCAGTAGGGTAGACAAGTGGTGCAGCTTCTGAGGGTATGAAGCATCATTTTTGGATTTTTCATCTTAGATGAAGTGAACAGACTGTCCAGAAGGGATACATAGCCTCCCAAGGCTGGTATTAGGTATTATATTATCAATGTCGAAGACCGCAGAACATGCATGTTTAGTTACCTAGAGCACCTATTGAATTTGGCACATGTAGGTAGTTTGGACCCAAATAGAGGTTCTATGAGAACACTCGAGATCTTTGAATAGATATAGAACATCGGTATATGTTGATTGAATGAAGGGTGTTGGATACCCCATCTTGGGTAGGAAGTTGGAGTTGAAAAATACATACTTGTAAGGGTTATAGATGTGGGACACCAGGGTGAGAGCGCCAGTACATGCAGGGCATTACATTTCTAGGTACTCGGACTAGAGCCCACGGTAGAGGGGAATGTTGACTTCATATAGTTTGACATACACTGATAAGTGGATTGGTTGGACCATCTACAATTTGAGGTACGATTCAAGTAGATTTGATGTTTTCTAGTTCTTTATTTGACACTGGCGCAACATACTATTTTATCTATGCCTAGTTTGTAGTTGTGTTAGTCTTATCAGTGTGACATGTGTTAGGGTTTTGTTGATTGATACTCCATTGGGGGTGAGAGATGCAGGTATCAGTCAATGTAATGGTTATATTCTATTGGTTGGTGGGTACATTTTTTTGTGTGACTCTATTTCCTCGATAAGAACACTTTTTACCAAAAAAAATGAATATATTGTATGATGTTGTATCATGACCACATCAAATGTTATCATCGTATGGTAATGTTCACATATCTTTAGGGAGACTCCTATGTCCTTCCTAGAAAGTGGGATGTTCGGGTAGGTCATATAGATCCATTTTGTCAGCAGTTGGGTGGACTCACAACCCATGTGGATTTTCTAATATTTAATGATAGAGAAATGGAGCAGCAAGTCTTCCCTCCAGTTATGGATCAATTTAATAATATGTTTCCAAATAAACATTCAAGGCTACCAACTAAGAGGGATGTTGAGTTAGAAATAGAATTTCTTCTTGGGGTAGAGCCAAATTCTACTATTACTTCTCAAATGGAGCCAATATAACTCTAAGAACATAAATCTCAATTGGAGTCATTGGATAATGAAGGGTTTATTCATCCTAGAATGTCACCTTGGGGATCTACAATGTTGTTTTACAAGAATTATGGTTGGTCGTTGCAATTGTGGATAGATTATAGAATGCTAAATCAGATGATAATAAAAAATTGACAACTTATTCTATAAATCAATGACATGTTTTACCAACTGATAGGTGATTTAGTTTTATCCATGATTGATTTATGGTCTGGGTATCACTAGCTAATAGATAGGACTTATAATATACTTCGCACAACCTCGAGAGAATGGTATGGGTTGTATGTGTTTTTCTGATGTTGTTTGGGTGGAATAATTGACGTGTAGTGTTTATGACACTAATTAATGATATCTTCCACCCATATCTACACGAGTTTTTAGTTTGGTTCATTAGGGACATCTTGGTGTACTCTAAAACTCGTGGGAGTCATTACAAACATCTTTTCATTGTCTTCAGTACACTAAGTAATAATAGGATATACAAAAAGTTTTACAAATGTCATTTATGGATTGATAGTGAGCATTTATTGGGTCACATTATCTCTTAAGTAGTTGTGTTAGTTGATCCAAATAAAGTGCATGCTATTATGTCTTGAGATAAACTGAATAATGTTGTCATTTTTTGATTTTTCTAGGGTTTTTTGGTTGTTACCATAGGTTTACAATACATTTCTCCCGTTTGGTAGTTCCAAATTATGGCTTAACCAAGAAGGGTGTAATTTATTAGGGGTCTGAGTCATGACATAATTGTTTTTCAAGCATTGAATAAGCGGTTGAATACTGCACCGATGCTTGTATTTATTGATCCATGAATGAAGTACACCATGTTCTGTGATGCATCTGGTGTGGGACATGGAGAAATTTTGATACAGGATGATCGGGTTATTGTGTATAGGTGAAGACAGTGTAGGAATCCTGAATGAAATGACTTTACTCATGATGTTGAGTTGGCGTATGTGTTTTATTCCTTATAGTGCTGGAGACATTAATTGTTTGGATAGAAGTTCATGGTGATTACCAAACATAAAACCATCATGTATATATTCTCTAAGTGTGATCTGAATATTTAGTAGTAAATATGGGTTGAATACATGCATTCTTTTGACTTTATATTTGTTTACACACTGGGAAAATGGGAATAGGGTCTTGGATGCCCTGAGTTAGAATACATAGAATCAAGTGCTTCTGGAATCCCACTCTAGGTGGAGGATTATGGCCTTTTTTCTAGATTCACCTAGATGTGCCAGATAGTCTTGGGAATATGTCCCTTGTGTCTGTAGTTGTTGATTCCATACTTTTGATTTTGGTTAAGAAGATTCATCTTGAGGATAAAGATGTTTGGATATTAAATAGAGTCTTAATGGAGGGGAGTCACCTTTGAGTTGGACTATTTCACATGATGGGGTTTTTCATGTTCACAGTTTTGTTGTGGTGATGATGATTATGTGAGAATATATGATTCATGAGTTTCATGCATGAAAGTGGGCAATGCATCCTGGTTTTACCAAGATGCATTGTTATTTTCATTGGCTGTATTGGTTGCTGGGAATGAAGAAAGTGGTCATGGGTTTTGTGACATAATTCCTTAGCATATATAAGGTGAAGGTTGAGCATCATCACTAAGGTGGTTTGTTATAGCCATTTCCCATTCTATAATGGTAGTGGTATGATGTAGCAAAATATTTTTTTTTGGTTCAATAAAGGATTTATAAGAATACTGATGTGGTCTAGGTAGTTTTGGATTGATTGACTAGTGTGGATAATTTCTTTCCCATCCTAGAGACCTACCCCATTGATCAGTTAAGAGATCTGAATGTTTTGGATATATTTTGTTTTCATATAGTACTAATGACTATCATCTCTATTCAAGATTTTATATTTTAAATCATTCTCTTGGAAATGATTACAAAAGGAAGTTGGTAGCATGGTGTTTTTGAATACGACCATTCAAACAATGATTGATGGGTAGTCTGAGTGAATGATTCATCTGTTAGTGGAAATTTTGAGGGATTGTGTCCAAAATTTAGTGGCTTAGGGAATGAAATTTTTCTCTCGATGAGTTTTCTTAGTAAAATAGTTTTCAGGCCCTAAAAAAGATAGTTCCATTCAATGTGATCTCTGGGAGGCCATGTAGATCTCTACCGAATTTTATAGATGCTATAGACTCCATGATTTTCAAACTGAGTCCCATGTAAAAATTTTGAAAAATTATCACTTGTTTCAGAAATGCATGAATTTGTCTCAGAGTATGAATTAGTCCTATAATGATTGGTGTCATAGACCTCAGGAGACTATGGTATGTTTTGGTGTGTTTCTTCTAGTGTCTCCAATGTTGGGGCACTATCAAATTAAATAGTATGGATAGTTACAGACCACGTGCATGGGTCCATTTGATATTATGGAGAGGATCGTAATGTCATTGTATCAATAGGCACCTCAAGAGTGGTATAATGGTAGGAATGATGGTTTCCAGGTTTTATAGATTCTGTAGTATCACAATTTCCCTTCTCATCGGGTTAAAGTTGAGGATGTTTAGCATGATATTGATGCATCCTTTTATAATAATGTTTTTCATATTGTAGTTCGTAGTGAGAAATTATTTTGGGAATGTCAATGCGTTTAGTTCATGCTCTTTGGAAGAATAGTAATGTTCTAAAAGAAACATAGCAGCAGGAATTAGATATACGGGCCCAGTGGCCTGACCACTTTCTCTCAAAGGCTCAGGGATGCTAGGGAATTCAGCTCGAGGACAGGTCGTTATAAGGCGGGGAGGTTGTAACATATAGGATTTCATGGATGTGTGTACCTATTTATATTTTGGTTTCAATTTGGTATTTCTGGTTAATGACAAGTTTCTTGAAAGCTTTAAGAGCCCCGAGGGTGATCTAGTGGTTCTAGTCCCAAAGCAAATAATAACCTAGCCAACCTATTTAAGGCACACAGTTCGTGTCATGCCCTAGATCTTGAATACCCATAATCGGTGCCATGTAGAGGATAAAATTCAGTTCGGGCTCTGAGAAATCAGCTACCTATGAAATGCCTCTTTTGTAAAAACTGATACCTGAAAATTTTATTTCAAAAACATAGGGTGAGCTTACGAATGGCCAGTAAGGGGTTCAAAAATAACATACTATAACAAAAATAAACATTCAAAACATTATTTAAAATTTCCCTGAAACATATTTCTTAAAGGAAAGTTGTAACAAAAGTACACATCATAAGATAGCTCAAGTAAAACATGCTAACCGAATAAAAAGGATACACGATTCAAAAATAGGCACGCTTGAGAGGAGTAATGAATAAAAGATAATTCAAAACATGTACGATATAAGAATTCTTAAGCACAAATTAAACATCCAAGTGTAATGAATAATCATATTAGCGCAAAAAGGTAATCACATCAATTTAATACATAAAATAATAAAATCACTGACTGCTATACATATGTCATGAAATAAGCTTTTACTTTTCTAATACTCATAAGTCCTAGCTCTCAACCGTGGATATTCTACTAGTCAAATATCAATTTTTTTAATTAATTATCATACACATAAAGAAGGAATTTATAATTCAGGACTTTAATTTCTATGTCAAGGCCTCATGCCAAGACCCAGGGGCTAACTGTAACCGGACCCCAACCTAGAGATCCTCTGTAACTGGACTCCATCCTGGAGAGCCTATGTAACCGGACTATATCTCGGAGGGTCTGTTGTAATTGGACCCCAACCCGGAGGGCTTAAATTTACCTATCCCCAACATGGAACATACTAGTCTAATACATTCCTCTTATTTTTAATTAGACCATGTTTCGAAAGTGTCCCATACCACTTTGAATACCAAATTCCATTTTTTTTATTTGGGGTGTCCCATACCACACAAAATAATTAAATTCTCAATTCATTATTATAAGTGATGAATAATTAAATATTTTGATTGATCACATAAATTAATATCATTACAACTGCTTCCATAAACATTAAATGCATTACATCACATGTTTATAATCTCGGATATGTATTATACATGCTCAATTCATGCACTGATAAATGGAAATGACATTGGACGAAATCATAATATGTCAGCTACTACTTAAACAATAATTTTCCCAACAACATCTATAAACTAGTAAACATTATTTGCACATGTGATGTTAATTTAAAACACAAAATTAATGAATGGGTGTGGTTACCACATAAAATGATAGTTCCTTAATTTTCAAAATCCTTGATTTATGGAAATGAATATTTATAGTTTAAAATGACTAATTTTAAATTATGATAGATGTCATTTGAAAATAAGTGTGCACTGATAAATGGTCATGTCTTAATAAACGGTCATGCCTTATGCTACATAGCATATAAGGTCAATTGATTTTCAGGGCGACAAATGTTTTATGTAATGAAAGCATTCCTAAGAATTTAATTACATCTATCATAAACATACTTGAACCACTGAAGTTTGTTTTAGGCCAATTTAATTAGAGTTATGGTTCAAACATATAGATGCATACATATAACCACATATATATATACAAAATACATGCAAGTGTCTCCCCCTTACAATTAATGAATACTCCATAACATTATTTAATTGTTAATATCACCGGATTGAAAACCAAAACTCATGTTAGGTTTAATGTACATAAATTCTTGGACTTACATACATTAAAACTACATTTTTTCATAATAATATAAATTCATTTGAACCCAAAACATTATTCACATACTATTTAAAGATTTCTATAAAATCATTAATAACATAAAATAGAAATAGATTGAATTATGTGTGTGTGTCAGAATATATATTAAGTGTTTAATAGAAAATATATATAAATTAAAATAACCCGTAACTTATGTAGACATAAAATAATATGTTATATGTGTGTGTGTGTGTGTACACATATAAAAACCGTAATATAACCAAATTACACACCAAAAACCATAAAATTTAGAGATAGACACCTAAAATTTAAAACCATTATCATTTTAAAATCTCTAGGAAATATATATATATATATATATGGTTTCTTATATGTATATAGATACGTATAACATTTTATAACAACATTGTTTAAGAAAAAGATTTCAAACCCTTTCAAAAATAGATTTCAGAATCATAACCCAGTTCGGAAAATAATATGTTATATAGATTCATATAAACATTTATACACAAGTACATATGTGTATACCTTTTTAAAAAGAATAGATAATAAAATTTATCAAATTAATTAAACCCTTAGAAAATATTCATTTAATAAAATATGTTAAAACATAACCCTTACACAAAATTAAATTAAAAACATAACATTAAATAAAATATTTAATCTCTAATACGATTTGAAATAGAAAAAGTTGAAGAAAACCATTTCCATTGCATGAATACATCTGTGATAAATAGACATTTGAAATTAAATTGTATTTTCCCTTACATAACATAAGCTCAAAAAATAAATAAATATTAAAGACAAAGTATAATGAACCCTTATGAAGATTATAAAATAGAGAATATAACTTGAAATAAATTAATAAATTTTCCTTAAAAACATAAGATCGTAAAAACAAATAAATGTTTGAAACAAATATTTAACCTTTACAAATTTTCATTTAATGAAAGCATAACCCATACATCTATTATATCACCAGGACCCGAAAACCCGAAGGCCTAGGTTCGGCACAGAAGAACTTTTAAACTACTGAAAGGTTATAAACATACCATTAGGGGCATTTATAAGTATATACTCTCAATGAAACCTAACAAGGAAAATTTACATCACTTACAGAAATAACCAAAAGCGTGAAAATAATTAACTACATGAAATAAAATACACCTTGAATTAAAAATAAATAGAACTCTTTTAAAAATAGTAATTTTCCTCTTACAATCATAAGGTCATAAAATAAATAAACACTCAAGACAAAGTATAATGACCCCTTTTCAGCATCACTTCTTCTAACAAAAACAACAACCAGAAAAGGGCAGGATTCATCACTACACTCAAGTGTGCAGAGGTGTGTAAAAGACAAGTATAGAAAAATAGAGGCAGAACATATGCAGAATGATACTACTTTTTATAATTTCCTATAGTCTACAAAGTATCAAAGGACATACATAACCTTTCTTGCAGTGCAAGTTGTGTGTGTGAAAATAATACTCAAGTAAACAGCGAAGCTAGTTGGATACCAGACTCTTGAAAAAGTCACAATGAGACAGATTCAAGGATCTACAAATTTAAATCACAATATAAATATAAATATATATATTTTTAATCAACGGACTAAAAAATTTCAATATAGCAGCATAAGACAACTGAAAACAAAATTAGACCAATAAAAATGTGAAAAACAAGAATTCAACTGACAGACAACCACTACAATTAAACAAATAAAAAGATAGCAAGATTAATTTGAGAATGGTGAGGGCGACGTTCTTAACAGAGTCGAAAAAGACCGCTACATTACCTAGAAATAAAGACTATGAAAATATTGAAACGCCGCCTATAACCAACGCTCAACCACCTCCCGAAATCAATCGGACCATCGCCAACGTGACTCTACTAAAGTCGATCAGCCTGCTCATCCCAGAACACATCCTTGCCTTCTCCCTCGAACATAGAGAGGCCTCATGTGTAACACACCAAGATTTTATGAAAAATATTATTTTAATTTCATTAATGTCTCATGTTGTATTCTACACCAAGATTACCTTGCGCTATACGCAACACAGTATTAGCTTGCAGTATACGCAACACTATTCTTGGACTGTGTTATACATAATTTTGATAATAGTTATTCTACGCAACATTGAGTATATATATATATATATTAAATGTATAAATGAAATATTGTTGGATTCTGTTATACGAAACAGCGAACGGTTCTTTCACAACACGCAACCCTGACTTGGCTTGCATTACACGCAATCGCGACCTTCCTCGATAGCGTGTGTTGTACGCAATACCGGGTTTTAATAAACAATGTTATATTATTATAATATTATCATGAACTAGCCGTTATGAATAGTATTAACTAAATTTTGAATTTTATAACATTATTATTCATCTTACACATTTCTAGAACATGGTATAAGAACAAAATAAAATTTTCGGGTAAAATAAGTATTTTTCAAAAAATGCAGTTTTACCGACTTTTGATGGCGCACCCACTTTAAATATAGTTTTTGACATGTTTATATGTTGAATTTGACAAAATAATATTCTTCTTTTGAATCAGGATATAAAAATTTACATTAGATAAAGTTTTGATATTTTTCCGATAACTTTCATATTTTAATGAATAGTAAAAACACGCTATATTTTAATTAAAAACAACTTTTTTCATCGTAATATCTTATGTGGTTAAATTATAATATTGAATGGTTTTAAAGTATAAACAGAATATAATTTTACCATTTAATATAATGTATGTCATTAGCATTGATTTTACCTTGAATTCGTAGGTTAAATCAATTCAATCTTTCGCAATGTTTTAAAGAAAAACCTGTTTTCTTTCGACAACGGGATTAATTTTAATTTAATTTCTGCATCTTTTGTGTATTGAATTTGGAAAAAAGGATTCCATATTTGGAATCAGTGTGTCCAAATTATGTTAATAAGCTACTTTTTATTTTTGGTAATTATGAATAGTAACTACGGTAAATTTTATTTACCATAGTTAAAGGTAAATCGGGTAATTAAGGGAAAATATAATATTTTAAAATTACCCTATCAAATGTAAAAATCCTCTTGGTTGACTAAAAGTCGACCCATATCACCTAAGGGTCGGATTAGAATCATTTAATGGACATTTGTCCTTGAAAATAACTTAATTATTATTAAAACCAAAGAAAGTGACAACATGTCACTCTCTTAAATCTTATAAGTATATTAATTTTAATGTAGTGATAAACTTCATGAATCTTCGAACATGAATAGTCTCCATAAATCTAATGAAAGTATCTACATCATATAAATTTATTTATAATTTTTAGGGATTAAATAATTTTTATTAATTATGACACAATAGTGATGCAGAAATTGTTTATCTAGTGAAAAATCAAGAATATTGTTTTTATTAAACTAATAGTGACCATAAAATGCACAAATACCTAACCAAAACTTATTTTACATGTAAATGTAAACCATAAGCATCCAATGGTCGAATATTTGACCATTTTGAGCCTTATAAAAGCGATTATGACACTTATATTATTTTATTTTAAATGATGCCAAAGTTGTCACCTTCATAATTTAATAAATATATCAATTTAAATATTGTTATTTTAAGATGATAAATTCGAGTAAAAGTATTATTGTGAAAGGTAATAGATTTATTTTAATCATATGATTTTATTTTTAATTTTTATGCAACAAATAAGTATATTAAATAATTATACAAAAATGTTGTAGTATTTATTTTTTTAAGAGATAAACCAAATAAATGGTTTCAAAAATTATAAAATAAATATTATATGAACTATTTAATGTGCTCCAATACTTTTTAAGAAACATATGACATTTTATGAATCTATTAAAACTTTTATTTCTAACATATCTTCTGTATTTATTTTATTTAAATTCAAATAAATGAATAGTGTCAAAATTGACACTATTGTTATTTTATAAAAAAAACATATTATAAAATTGATTAAAAATCACAAAATATTTCAAAATTATGAATTTAAATTTATATGATCTAAAATGTTATTAAGAATCCAATTATGGACAATTCACAACAAATAAGTAATTATTTGTTATAATTTAAAAATTAGAATGTTATTACCACAAATAAAATTAAATTGATTAAATAAGGATAAATCATGTTGATAATGTTTAAAATAAATTCCTAACATGTCTAAATTCTATTGGTTGATTATATTACAACCTTAGCTTATCTAATATTCGAATATGAGTAATTTTTGGAGGTTTTTATGTGGGGTTAGATTTATTATAAATTAATATTTTTAAGAATTCCAAAGGTACCCCTCTCCTCCCTTATAAAAGGGCACCTCCTTCCCCTCCTCCTCACACCAATTTGAGCCCTCAAGCTCGGCCAACCCCTGCCATTTTCTCCTCTCCACTTCCCTAGAATAATCCTAGATGTCCTGGTCTTCTTCAAAGACCAATCTTAGTTCCCTAAGTGGAGGATTCAAAGAGGCGTTCTAAAGAAGAGGTAATATCCATTACCGATCTTTTCAATTTCTTTCTTCTTAAACTTCTTCTTCATTAGTTGTTTCATGATAAAGTAATAACATCAGTATTAATTACATACTTATATGTTATTATAAATATGAAACAACCCTAATTCACCTTCTATCCATCCTACGGAAAAATGAAATCACCGCGCGTGCGTACGTACGGAATACCGTCTCCACGCCGTGGTGTAATCTATTTTCCACCACCACCTTACAATGATGGTTATAATGGTGTAATGAGTAACTATTTATGATTATTATAAAGTAATATTGATACTGATATAATATATATATACTCCAATACAATTCCACGATCATAGGAACGATATCATCACTCGTGCGTACGTACGGAATACCGTCTCCACGATGTGATGCGACTCGTTCTACATGATCATCATTACATAGTAATTATATAAATGAATTGAATGAATAAATATGATATATGTTACACTAATACCATTCTGGATATAAGTTATCTATAACCTTAATAGAATAATAAGAATTTATTCGGCAAAACACGCATAAGAACAAAAGGCAATAAAGACCCGAGTAATAAGTAACAATGAAATATTACTAACAAGAAGTTAAGAATATAACCATATATGATATCATATCAATATTTATGATTCTGGAATAAGTCAATAACATTATTTAAACCATTATACAGGAGCTTCGGACACGTACAAAGTAAATCGGACCTAAGGTAAGGGAAATATCACAATCTCATTTTCATCCGAGATTGTTTATTCGTAAGTATTTACTGGGGTGTATTTTATCATCCACATCCATGTTTCATCAATATGTTATATTATTTCCATCCACCTACAATTTTTTAAATCCATTTTTACCCTTTGGTGAGTTTTTAGTAATATGTATGAAAGGAATCTTTTGCCGTTTTTCATACGAGGTACTTTTTGACTTTTCCGACAAAAGTGCGAAGAATGTTTTTTTTAACTTATACGGCATGAATGGATTTTTAAAACATTATTTCCAAGAAACTTCCTTTACAAGTTTTCAAGTTTATTTTTAATCAACTTCTATTATTTTAAAGTCGTAAGACATGTTATGAAAGGAAAAAAAAATTTGAAGTAGAAAGGATATTTTCCTCAAGAATGGAGTTCAAGTATTTTATCAAAATTATTTTCCATCTAAGATAATAAAAGGGTTCTGTTTTTATCCCTATTATTAAAATGATTTGATTATGTTGTGATGGAAATATTTTTATGAATTCCTTTATCTTATATGAATTGTTTTATGATGTCATGTTGTTTAAGAATCCCATTTTTATTACATGGGTTACGCTATGATGTATGGTTTATGATTATGTGGCACACATAAGAAAGAATTAATTATAAGATGGGTGGGACCTATATCTCCCTCCAATGCATTGGGTAAAGATTTTATATCTCATGAGATAGACATGGATGAAATGGTTGGTTATACCGGTTCAGTGAAACAGGACTGAAACGAGGGCTACTCGATTCAGAAAGGGACTTTGTCCACTAAGATAGTCTTGGCAATGAGTCTTGACTAACAAGAAATGATTCTCTATGATTATGTGTGTATGCCACAAAGTTTCATGTTTTAAGTTATGATTATTGGGATTACATTTCACTTCTATGATTTATCCCATGTTATCATATTATGAGCTCTTTTGCAGGTTAAGATTTCCAAAAGCTATGTTCTTATGTATATGATGTGATTGATATTTCTTTTGTTTACCCTTACAGAGCATTTGAGCTCGCCCTTTTATGTTTTATTTTCCCCAGGATATAAGGAAAGGTTTTAGGTAAAAAAATGGAAGATCTTTATGGGAGATATTGAAGATCTTTCACCACGATTAGAAGATTACGTTCCGAGTTTCCAAAGACACTAAACTATTACGATCCTTGTGTGTGTGTTTTTTTGTTATGTACTAAGTATTCCGCCAAAGTAATGTAATGTCCATGTACATCAAGCTACGGGTCTCTACAGTTGGTATCAGAGGAAAGGTTTAGTCAACCTTTGGAAACTAGGTTGTGAGAACGTTAGTGAGATCCCTAGAGATATTTCTAAGGTATGTCTAGGGATGTCCCTAAGGATAAGTATACGTATAGGATATAGTCATAGAACTATGGTAACGATATTAGATTAAACCTAAGATGTTAGATATTGAAGTCACTCCCCCTTTATTATGATTTTTTCCTCTAACACTATTCTTTTTGGGTTTTAGAAAATGGCTGGAAACAAGATGATTCATGATAATGGAGGATATGATGGACAATGGAATGATATTCTTCATAATGAAATGGGATTTGGAAGTCCAAACATAATTATTATGCCGAATCAGCAATCTCATAATATGATCTATAAAGTAAAATTTGGTAAGTTTCCTGACTCGGCTAATAAGAGAAAGATGGAGTTTCATGATGATTATAGAGGAAAGAAAGTTCAATTTCCCCTATGTAATTCATGTGGGAAGAGGCATCAAGGAGAATGTTTCAAAGGAACTGGAAGATGCTTTGGGTGTGGAAAAGAAGGACACAAAGCCAGTAAGTGCAAAGAAAAAGGTTCAGTTAACACCAGGGATGAGGATAATGGTATTGCTACGACATCAACAATGGTTAAATGTTTTAAATGTGGAATGTACGGGCATTATGCAAACCAATGCCCTAAGGGAAAGTCTCATGAAGAGAATTAGTATGGTTGTATGGGAAGTATTTATGTTGATGATGATGAAGAGACTACAAATGATATGTGAGATGAAAGAATTATTGAATCTTGGACAATGGTTTAAGAAAGTAGTGGAATGATTACATGTTTATCATGTGTAATGTTGGAATAATGAGACATCTAAGGATTGTTACACTATTGTCTTTCCTTGAGTTTTGAAAGTGTATGATTAATGTTACCAGTATCCATGGAAGGTTATTTAGATATTTTTGGAATGTAGATGATATGCGCATAATGTAGGGATAAGGAGAAAATTAAATGTTTGATAGTATTCATGAGCTCATGACTGATATAAGGAGAAGGTTATATTATGGTTTGAGTATATAGAGTTTTTGGATTTTGGTATGTGGAAAGTGTTAACTTTTAACAGTATTCATGATTTCACTAAGGTTCAATGGGTATTCATT
Organism: Viscum album; assembly: GCA_963277665.1. NCBI lineage: Eukaryota > Viridiplantae > Streptophyta > Magnoliopsida > Santalales > Viscaceae > Viscum > Viscum album. Next base: position 834,844,746 of record OY728143.1, on the reverse strand, counting down.
CTTCAAGAGAATACATGATTAAGGCCTTTGAATGTTTGGAATGTGACCAACAAGACATATCTTATGATATATGGGTATCAACGACAGTATTAAATCTTTGGTAATCGTTTTCACTATATTATGAGAGTGGACTGCAGTATTATGGATAAGCCTAAAGATTACAATGGATTATGTTGGACATAAGTAAGTATTGTTTAAGGATAGAAGTTTTTTTCGATATTATTGATGGGATGTTATAGTAATATAGTTTTAGAAAAAGGACAACCTGCAGGACGGGCGACAACCCATCGCGTCGGACAAGGCTGTGGGAATCGAACCCACAACCGAAGTGCGACTGGCCATTATCGCCTACCACTGGCCTACAGGAAGTCCCTGTTTAGTAGAAACTAGTTTTATTATATTAAGCAGTATGATATATGAAGTATAAGTCCATTTTAGGAACCATATGTGATTAATCTCACTATAGATCGACTTATGTATATAATTTTTGCTAACCTTTTTTTTGAGACAGATGGAATGACCCGTCATTCTATCACATGATCTGCTAACACTTCACGAATAACAAATTCAACTTCATTTATTTAAAAGATGAAGTGGAAATTGTTCAAGGCATGAACAACAGTGAGATTGTACCAAAATAAAGAAATTATTTATTCTAATTCAAATTTTCATCTTTAGGGAAATGATCTTGAAAACCAAAAATGTTGTCCTAGTGATCTTATACCTGATAAATCATATGGTACCTTTCGTCACAAATTTATGGATTTGTGATTACTGGATTTTCCATAGCCATGTTCTCTACCACTCTCCATCAGAACATGATGGTTATATTTCTCTTCCATATCCATATTTTCACCTATGTAGAAACCCAGTGATTAGTTAATTTGGGTAACCGTTACGTTTCATACTTTTGTTTTTAAAGATTGGTTTTGGTATTCCTTTTTACGATGTGGGTTTCTATCAAAGAATCTTTCAAATAGTAAACCATTTATAACCCCGACGAACATCGAGGGCGAAATTCATTTTAAGGGGGGTAGAATGTAACACCCCGAGATTTTATGAAATATATTATTTTAATTTCATTAATGTCTCATGTTGTATTCTACACCAAGATTACCTTGCGCTATACGCAACACCGTATTAGCTTGCAGTATACGCAACAATATTCTTGGACCGTGTTATACATAATTTTGATAATAGTTATTCTACGCAACATTGAGTATATATATATATATATTAAATGTATAAATGAAATATGGTTGGATTCTATTATACGAAACAACGAAGGGTTCTTTCACAACACGCAACCCTGACTTGGCTTGCATTACACGCAATCGCGACCTTCCTCGATAGCGTGTGTTGTATGCAATACCAGGTTTTAATAAACAATGATATATTATTATAATATTGTCATGAACTAGCCGTTATGAATAGTATTAACTAAATTTTGAATTTTATAACATTATTATTCATCTTACACATTTCTAGAACATGGTATAAGAACAAAATAAATTTTTCGGGTAAAATAATTATTTTTCAAGAAATGCAGTTTTACCGCCTTTTGATGGTGCACCCACTTTAAATATAGTTTTTGACATGTTTATATGTTCAATTTGACAAAATAATATTCTTCTTTTGAATCAGGATATAAAAATTTACATTAGATAAAGTTTTGATATTATTCCGATAACTTTCATATTTTAATGAATAGTAAAAACACGCTATATTTTAATTAAAAACAACTTTTTTCATCGTAATATCTTATGTGGTTAAATTATAATATTGAATGGTTTTAAAGTATAAACAGAATATATTTTTACCATTTAATATAATGTATGCCATTAGCATTGATTTTACCTTGAATTCGTAGGTTAAATCAATTCAATCTTTTGCAATGTTTTAAAGAAAAACCTGTATTCTTTCGACAACGAGATTAATTTTAATTTAATTTCTGCATCTTTTGTGTATTGAATTTGGAAAAAAGGATTCCATATTTGGAATCAGTGGGTCCAAATTATGTTAATAAGATACTTTTTATTTTTGGGAATTATGAATAGTAACTACGGTAAATTTTATTTACCATAGTTAAAGGTAAATCGGGTAATTAAGGCAAATATAATATTTTAAAATTACCCTAACAAATTTCAAAATCCTATTGGATGACTAAAGGTCGACCCATATCACCTAAGGGTCGGATTAGAATCATTTAATGGACATTTTTCCATTAAAATAACTTAATTATTATTAAAACCAAAGAAAGTGACAACATGTCACTCTCTTAAATCTTATAAGTATATTATTTTTAATTTAGTTATAAACTTCATGAAACTTCGAACATGAATAGTCTCCAAAAATCTAATGAAATTATCTACATCATATAAATTTATTTTAATTTTTAGGTATTAAATAATTATCATTAATTATGACACAATAGTGATGCAGAAATTGTTTATCTAGTGAAAAATCAAGAATATTGTTTTTATTAAACTAATAGTGACCATAAAATGCACAAATACCTAACCAAAACTTATTTTCCATGTAAATGTAAACCATAACCATCCAATAGTCGAATATTTGACCATTTGGAGCCTTATAAAAGCGATTATGACACTTATATTATTTTACTTTAAATGATGCCAAAGTTGTCACCTTCATAATTTAATAAATATAACAATTTAAATATTGTTATTTTAAGATGATAAATTCGAGTAAAAGTATTATTGTGAAAGTTAATAGATTTATTTTCATCATAGGATTTTAGTTTTTATTTTTATGCAACAAATAAGTATATTAAATAATTATACAAAAATGTTGTAGTATTTATTTTATTAAGAGATAAACCAAATAAATGGTTTCAAAAATAATAAAATAAATATTATATGAACTATTTAATGTGCTCCAATAATTTTTAAGATACATATGACATTTTATGAATCTATTAAAACTTTTAGTTCGAACATATCTTCTGTATTTATTTTATTTAAATTCAAATAAATGAATAGTGTCAAAATTGACACTATTGTTATTTTATAAAAAAAACATATTATAAAATTGATTAAAAACCACAAAATATTTCAAAATTATGAATTTAAATTTATATGATCTAAAATGTTATTAAGAATCCACTTATGGAAAATTCACAACAAATAAGTAATTATTTGTTATAATTTAAATATTAGAATGTTATTACCACAAATAAAATTAAATTGATTAAATAAGGATAAATCATGTTGATAATGTTTAAAATAAATTCCTAACATGTCTAAATTCTATTGGTTGATGATATTACAACCATATCGTATCTAATATTCGAATATGAGTCATTTTTGGAGGTTTTTATGTGGGGTTAGATTTATTATAAATTAATATTTTTAAGAATTCCAAAGGTGCCCCTCTCCTCCCTTATAAAAGGGCACCTCCTTCCCCTCCTCCTCACACCAATTTGAGCTCTCAAGCTCGGCCATCCCCTGCCATTTTCTCCTCTCCACTTCCCTAGAATAATCCTAGTGGTCCTGGTCTTCTTCAAAAACCAATCTTAGTTCCCTAAGTGGAGGATTCAAAGAGGCGTTCTAAAGAAGAGGTAATATCCATTACCGATCTTTTCAATTTCTTTCTTCTTCAACATCTTCTTATTTAGTTGTTTCATGATAAAGTAATAACATAAGTATTACTTACATACTAATATGTTATTATAAATATGAAACAACCCTAATTCACCGTCTATCCATCCTACGGAAAAATGAAATCACCGCGCGTGCGTACGTACGGAATACCGTCTCCACGTCGTGGTGTAATCTATTTTCCACCACCACCTTACAAGGATGGGTATAATCGTGTAATGAGTAACTATTTATGATTATTATAAAGTAATATTGATACTGAAATAATATATATATACTCCAATACAATTCCACGATCACATGAACGATATCATCACTCGTGCGTACGTACGGAATACCGTCTCCACGATGTGATGAGACTCGTTCTACATGATCATCATTACATAGTAATTATATAAATGAATTGAATGAATAAATATGATATATGTTACACTAATACCATTCTGGATATAAGGTATCTATAACCTTAAAATAAGAATAAGAATTTATTCGGCAAAACACGTATAAGAACAAAAGGCAATAAAGACCCGAGTAACAAGTAACAATGAAATATTACTAACAAGAAGCTAAGAATATGACCATATATGATATCATATCGATATGTATGATTCTGTAATAAGTCAATAACATTATTTAAACCATTATACAGGAGCTTCGGACACGTACAAAGCAAATCGGACCTAAGGTAAGGGAAATATCACAATCTCATTTTTATCCGTGATTGTTTATTCGTAAGTATTTACTGGGGTGTATTTTATCATCCACATCCATGTTTCATCAATAAGTTATATTATTTCCATCCACCTACAATTGTTTAAATCCATTTTTACCCTTCGGTGAGTATTTAGTAATATGTATGAAAGGAATATTTTGTCGTTTTTCGTACGAGGTACTTTTTGACTTTTCCGACAAAAGTGCGAAGAATGTTTTTTTTAACTTATACGGCATGAATGGATTTTTAAAACATTATTTCCAAGAAACTTCCTTTACAAGTTTTCAAGTCTATTTTTAATCAACTTCTTTTATTTTAAAGTCGTATGACATGTTATGAAAGGAAAAAAAATTTGAAGTAGAAAGGATATTTTCCTCAAGAATGGAGTTCAAGTATTTTATCAAAATTATTTTCCATCTAAGATAATAAAAGGGTTCTGTTTTTATCCCTATTATTACAATGATTTGATTATGTTGTGATGGAAATATTTTTATGAATTTCTTTATCTTATATGAATTGTTTTATGATGTCATGTTGTTTAAGAATCCCATTTTTATTACATGGGTTACGCTATGATGTATGGTTTATGATTATGTGGCACACATAAGAAAGAATTCATTATAATATGGGTGGGACCTATATCTCCCTCCAATGCATTGGGTAAAGATTTTATATCTCATGAGATAGACATGAATGAAATGGTAGGTTATACCGGTTCAGTGAAACAGGACTGAAACGAGGGCTACTCGATTCAGAAAGGGACTTTGTCCACTAAGATAGTCTTGGCAATGAGTCTTGACTAACAAGAAATGATTCTCTATGATTATGTGTGTATTCCACAAAGTTTCATGTTTTAAGTTATTATTTTTGGGATTACATTTCACTTCTATGATTTATCCCATGTTATGATATTATGAGCTCTTTTGCAGGTTAAGATTTCCAAAAGCTATGTTCTTATGTATATGATGTGATTGATATTTCTTTTGTTTACCCTTACTGAGCATTTGAGCTAACCCTTTTATGTTTTCTTTTCCCCAGGATATAAAGAAAGGTTTTAGGTAAAAAATGGAAGATCTTTATGGGAGATATTGAAGATCTTTCACCACGATTAGAAGATTACGTTCCGAGTTTCCAAAGACACTAAACTATTACGATCCTTGTGTGTGTTTTTTTTGTTATGTACTAACATTCCGCAAAAGTAATGTAATGTCCATGTACGTCAAGCTACGGGTCTCGACATCATGGACCCATGTTCAACTAGATGATGACCATGGATTCATACTGAGGATGACTGACACTCCTCGGCTCGAGATCAACCAGGCTCCACGACTCCCTTTCCTCATGACAGCTGACATCAGACCCTACTCAATGCCTCCCTAGACCTACCCCTGATGGCGCAACCCCCCTGCAAAACCCTAATTGCGGACCCCTAAATCCCTTTACGGGATTCAATTTTTTCCTCTTTTTCATATTTACACTTCTATTATTATTGTGTTATATTGATATTATTATATTTTTATTCTTATTTTATTATATCATTACTCTATTATTATTATATTACAGGTAACTTTAAAAAAATGTCAAAATAAAGTCAAAATTAATCATCTATTAGACTTATTTTATCAATAATTTTACCTGTAAAAGTTATTATTTTTTATCCCTTTATAAAACATTTACATTTATATATTATTATATATCATATAATGTTATTATAAATAGAATTAGTAATTGAAAATGAATATGTACTATTATAATAATAATTATCATAATACGTACAAATAATTTGTAATTTTGAAACTTGTTAAAACAAATTTTATTATGATATTATTCAAATTAAAAATCATTTATTTGTGGAATGTTTAATCATTTTATAATATATATTTTATTATAATTTTATTAAAAAAAAGTAAAAATGTTAATAATGTTTTCAAAAAATTAATCTAATCAATATTTATTATAAGTATAAATTATATTTTTGGAAATATATAAAACCCAGGTAATAATTTAGATAATAGATTCAATATCAGTTCGCATAAGTAATGGTGTTAAAATATTTCAATGCAATAATTCACAATGTTATTTATAAAATTATTGTATTAGTTTTATATAATTTTGATTTAAATCGTGTCTACATATGAATATATATATATATATGATATTTGTAAATGAGGAACAAATTAGTTGTGTTCCTGTAGTAGTATAACTATTATTTAAAATATTATATTAAATAATTATTTGATTTAGAATAAATTATATTTGACTGAAATACTTATTCATAAATTATTTTTTAAACAATGTGAGATAATATTTACTCTTAAAACCGCACAAGTTAATATGATAAGTAAAACATAAAATTATTATTATTAAACATAAAAAGGTCGGGGCATTACATCCGGAGCCGGTGCCATACAGAGAATCGAATTCGGTATGGGCTCCAATAATCCAACTACCTCTAAAATTCCACTTTAGTTTAAACTGATACCTGAAAAAATTTATATCAAAACTATAGGGTGAGCATACGAATGCCCGGTAGGGGGTTTGAAAATAGCATACGATACCTAAAATAAATTTTGAAAACATTCTTTAAAATTTACATGAAATATATTTCTTAAAGGAAAGCTGAAACACAAGTACACATCATAAGAGTGCTCAAGTAAAACAAGCTAACAAAATTACAAGGATACATGATGAAAAAATAGGCATGCTTGATAGGAGTAATAAATAAAAGAAAATTCAAAACATGTATGACATAAGAATCCATAAGCACAAATTAAATAGCTGAGTGTAATTAATAATCAGATTTGAGCCAAAAGGTAATCACTTCAATTTCATACATCAAATACTAAAATCACTGAGTGATATACATATATCATGCCATAAGATTTTACATTTATGATACTCATAAGTACTGGTTCTTACCCATGGATATTCTTTTAGTCGAATATACAATTGGTTAATTAATTATCATACACATAAAAAGGGAATGTATAATTCTGGACATTAATTTATATGTCAAGGCCTCATGCCAAGACCTAGGGGATAACTGTAACTGGACCCCAGCCTGGAGAGCCACTGTAACCAGACTCCATCCTGGAGAGCCTCTATAATTGAACACCATCTCGGAGGGTCTGATGTAACCGGACCCCAACCCATAGGGCTTACTTTTACTTGTCCCCAACCTGGAACATACTAGTCCAATACATTCCACTTATGTTTTATAACTCCATGTATCCAAAGTGTCACATAGCACATTGAATACCTAATTCCATGTATTTTATTTGGGGTGTCCCATACCACTAAAAATAATTAAATTCTTAATTCATTATTATAAGTGATGAATAATAAAATAGTTTGATAAATAAAATAAATTAATATCATTACAACAGCATCCATAAACATTCAATGCATTTCACCTCATATCTATAATTTTAGATTGGTATTATACATGCTCAATTCATGCGCTGATAAATAAAAATGATGTTGGACTAAATCAAAATATGTCAGCTATTGCTTAAATATTAATTTTCTCAATGACATGCATAAACTATTAAAAATTATTTGCACATGTGATGTTAATTTAAAACACACAAGTAATGAATGGATGGGGTTACCACATAAAATGATAGTTCCATAATTTTTAAAATCCTTGATTTATTGAAATGAATATTTATAGTTTACAATGAATAATTTTAAATTAAGATAGATGTCATTTATACACAATAATGCGCTGATAAATGTCATGTCTTAATAAATGGTCATGCCTTATGCTCCATATAATATGAGGCCAATTGATTTGTAGGGTGACAAATGATTTATGTAATGCATGCATTCATGAGAATTTAATTAAGCCTATCATAAACATACTTTAACAATTGAATATTGTTTTAGGCCAATTTAATTCGAGTTATGGTTCAAACTTATTGGTGCGTACATATAACCGTATATATATATATAACAAAATATATGCATATGTCACACCCTTACAATTAATGAATACTCAATAACATTATTTGATTGTTAATATCACCAGATTGAAAACGAAAACTCATGTAAGGTTTAATGTACCTAAACGCATGGACATACATACATAAAAACTAATGATTTCATAATAATATAAATTCATTTGAATCCAAAACATTATTCGCATCCTATTTAAAGATTGCAATAAAATCATTAATAACATAAAATAGAAATAGATTGAATTATGTGTGTATGTATGAATATATATTAAGTGTATAACATAAAATAATTATAAATTAAAATAACATAGAACATGTATACACATAAAATAATAAGTTATAAATATTTATATATATACACACACATATAAAACAACCATAATCTGACCAAATTACACCCTCACAAACCATAAAATTTAGATACAGATATTAAAAATATAAAACCATTATCATTTTAAAATTTCCAGGATATATAGATAGATATGGTTTCTTATACATATATACAGAAATGAATAAAATTTTATAACAACATGGTTTAAGAAAAACAATTAATACTTTTTCAATACATAGATTTTAAAATCATAAACCATTTCAGAGAATAATTTGTTATATAGATTCATATAAAAATTTATACACAAGTACATATGTGTATACATTTATAAAAATAATAGATAACAAAATTGATCAAATTAATTAAACCCTTAAAAAATAAACATATTCTGAAAAATGTTAAAACATAACCCTTACACAAATATAAATTAAAAACATAACATTAAATAAAATATTAAATCTATTATATGATTTTCAATAGAAAAAGGTGAAGAAAACCATCTCCATTACATGAATAAATTTTTGTTAAATAGATGTTCAAAAATAAATTTTATTTTCCCTTACATAACATATGCTCGTAAAATAAATAAATATTCAAGACAATGTATAATATACCCTTACGCAAATTAGAAAATATAGAGTATAACATTGAATAAATAAATAAATTTTCCTTACAAACCATAAGATCATAAAAATAAATAAATGTTTGAAACAAATATTTAACCCTTACAAAAATATATATTTAATGAAAGAAATCCCTTACATCCATTATATCTCCTAAACCTGAAATCCCGAAGACCCAGGTTCAGCATAGAAGAACATTTAAACTACCGAAAAGTTTTAAACATAGCATTAGGATACTTTATAACTATATACTCTCAATGAAACACGGAAAGGAAAATTTACAACCCTTACATAAATAACCAACAGATTGAAAATAATTAACTACTTGAAATAAACAACTACATGAATTAAAAATAAATAAAACTCATTTAAATATACTTTGTTTCCTCTTACAAACAAAATTTCATAAAATAAATAATCATTCGAGACAAAATATAATAAAACCTTACCATTATCACTTCTTCTATCAATGAACAACAACCAAATAAGGGCAAGAGTCATCACAATACTCAAGTGTGCAGAGGTGTGTAGAAGACATGTGAAGAAAAATAGATGCAGAACATATGAAGAATGATACTACTATTTATAATTTCCAACAGTCTTAAAAGTCTCAAATGACAGACATAACCCCGCTTGCGGTGCAAGTTGTGTGTGTGAAAATAATAATCAAGTAAACAGTGAACCCAGTACGATACCGGACTCTTGAAAAATTCACCATGATACATATTCGTGGTCTCCAAATTAAAATCACATACAATATATATATATATATATATATATCTTTAATCAACGAACTAAAAACATTCATTATTGCAGAAAAAGACAACTGACAACAAAATTAGTCCAATCAAAATAAGAAAACAAGAATTCAACTAATAGACAACCATTTCAATTATAAAAATAAAAATACAGCCTGATTGAATTGATAATGTTGAGGGCGATGTGCATAATATAGTCGAACAAGAACCCTACCTGGCCTAGAAATAAAGACTAAGAACATATTGATTTTGTACGAGCAACAGAACCCTTCCTTGAATCAGGACGGATTGAAACCCTAGCTGCAACCAACACTCGACCACCACCCAACTTCAACTGGACCATTTCCAACACGACACCACTGAAGCCGCTCAGCCTGATTGTCCTAGACCACTACCCTGCCTTTGACCTCAACAACAGTGCAGCCTCCCAGACCCCTGTTCAACTCAACCATGACCATGGCTTTAACCTGAGGATGACTGACCCTCCTCGGCTTGAGGTTTACCAGGTTACATGACTCCCTTTGCCTCATGACAGCCTATGTTAGACCCTGTTGTAGGCCACCCTATCCCTACGCATGATGGCGCAACACCCCCCCCCCCCATGAAGCCCTAATTTTAGACCCCCAAATCCCTTTACGAGATTCTTTTTTTCTTCTTTTTTATGATTTACAAATCTATTATTATTATAATATTGATATTATAATATTTTTATTCTTATTTTATTATATCATTACTCTATTATTATTATATTATCAATAACTTTAAAAAAGTCAAAAGTTTGAAAAAAGTAATAATCTATTAGAATTAATTTATCAATACTTTTAAAAGTTAAAGCTATTATTATTTATCCCATTATAAAACATTTACTTGTATATATTATTATATATCTTATAATTTCATTATAAATAGAATTAATAATTGAAAAATGAAAATTTATTATTAAAATAATAATTATCATAATTTATACAAATTATTTGTAATTTCGAATCTTGTTAAAACAAATGTTAATATAATATAATTCTAATTAACAACCAATTTTTTGTTGAATGTTTAATCATTGTAATATATATATTTTATATAGTTTTATTTAAAAAATTCTTAATCTTAATTTTTTTTAAAACATTATTCTAATCATGATTTAAAATAAGTATACATCATATTTTCAAAAATATATAAAATCCATGAAATTATTCATATAATAGATATAATATCAGTTCTCATAAGGAATGGCGTTAAAATATTTCAATTCCATAATTCCTGATATTATTTATAATATTATAGTATTAGTTTGATATAATTTTAATGAAAATATTGTTTAAACATGAATATATATATATATATATCATATATGGAAACGAGAAACAAATTAGTTTCATTCTTATAGTAGTATAATTATTATTTAAAATATTATCTTAAAAAATTATTTGATTTAGAATAAATAATATTTGACTGAAATAGTTATTTTTAAATTATTCTTTAAACAATGTCAGATAATATTTACTCTGACAACCACACTGGTTAATAAGATAATTTAAAAATAAAATTATTATTATTACACATAAAAAGGTCGGGGTTTTACATTATTCCCCCCAAAAAAGAATAGCATCTTCACAATTCTAAACTCTCGTACACAAACCACAACAACATCGGTCACATGTCACTCACGAGGTCCCATTACCGGCAACACCACCGATGGTATGGTGCTGACGGCCTTAGGTGGATCCCTAAGGTAGTATTCAGCTCCTCAATTTCATTGGCCAGACACATTGTGAACTACTAGAGTCAAACTTGTGCATAAAGCGCTCGGCCTTCCATAGAGAGGCAAGAGAAGTGTGGAGGTTGGAAATTTCAGAGTGTACTAAATACTTATAAGTCCCATGCACCAAAATCATTTTTTAAAATATAGATGTCGTAGAGTTCTTCATATATACTAAAACTTAGGACCCGTAATAGTTAGGCGGCTCGATGGTCACCATCCAAAGAAGCTTCTATAAATTTACCTACAGCACGATAGTTATCAGCCAAAGTGAAACATAGAAAAATTAGTTCGTGAATTTTTCCCCTCTCCCTATTAGCTAAAAATTGTGCAATTTAAATACAATAATATACAAGATTTCTTTCTTGGTAAATATAAAGAATGCTTGGGCGGTTCGAAACCTGATGTAGTTGTGTGTAAGTCAGACATAAGTTGGCATATGGATGGTACTCCCCGGATCACATCTTAAATATTATAGTCTCTAACAATTTGGTAGGATGAGATAAAACATTGGTTGGTGAACTCATGTCTTCTGTCTGAAAATTAATAAGTATCTAGCCACTAGTATGGTGATTCTAGTTTAGGCAGAGTCATTGTTTAATATAAAATCTTATCAAAATGGAGTACACAACATCATTCATTTAGACATGATTTATAAAACTCATGAAATTACGTAATCTCTATCTCCCTCTCATAAAACACTAGTATGGATTTCCTGACATCCCCTAAGATGACTCCTCATAGATTCCACAGATTTTGGGGACTTCGCAGTTCTTAGAAAAATGGATCCCCAAAGAGGTTATAAATTTTTCTCTCTCTTTGGTTAAAAATACGACCTGTGAAACTAGAATCAATCATGTGTGGAAATATAGAATTAATATTGAGAGAAGCGTGTCAGGTATCATGTAGAGAGACATCGGGATGAAGTTAATGCGGATGATGAAAATGAGTTGTCTTGTTCCCAATGGCTTCAAAGTCCATAATTTGACCATGGAGACCATAGGGAAAAATCTGACATTGTTATGCTGCTTGAAGGTCTCCCCAATTTGCAGCCTCCTCAATGTCCTCAAGAGAAAAGAAAGTATTGTACATGGTAAAACATTTAAAGATACCATCGAGGTATTTCCCCTCTTGAACATACAATCAAAATTGAGCGCTAATCATGAGGTAATAGACGAAACCAACTCCACGGTGAAGTTAGAGTACACGAGGATAGTTGGATACTCGGTAGAGGGTTTTTCATGATAAAAAAATGTTTTCCAAAGTCACGTAGTTTTCGACACATGATTTTCCCAATATGGTCTCTAAAACTGAGGTTGGAAGAGACAAAAAACTAGCACTATAATTTTCCATATAAGATTAAGAAAACATCATTCTTAGTATTCCAAGACATGCAATTTTGGAAAGTGACATATAACACGGTCGACACATTGTTTGTAAAATCATGTGGCCATCAAATGTAACCATAAATCCCAACCCCCCTAAAATAATGTCTTGCATACAGTATTCACTTGGTTTGGAAAACTGCGTATCCAAAACCTGAAACCTATTAAAAGTTGAAAATTTTATAGTTTATCCATATCAGGATTTTAAGACTCTCAACCAATTTTCTCCCCCATTACCTCCCTTACAACCCTAGTGATAAACATGGAAGATCAAATCTTCCCAATGGTGGTTCTAATTTGATTATATTTTGTTTGGATCACCTTTGGTTGTGAATCAAAGATCATGGTAAGTCTAATTCTCTCATTTCATCTCTTTTCAGGATTAAGGTTTGTATAATGGGATATCTTATTACAAATCCCTAAAACACGCATTGTCTGGTTGAATCTAGTCTATGTATTAAAAGGATGGTTCTATCAGGATATAAGGCTTCTATTAAGAGTTATTTCATCAATGGATTCAAGGTAGGATTCCTAAAAGTTATATCCCATAGTCGTTCCGTATATTAGGGAATGTTTCATTGTGTTGTTGGTTACCCCTATTGTTCTTTTGATTAATTTAGTTATAATTAGAAAAATGATCATCTCAATTATGAATTGAACACCTCCTGGTCTCTATGTGATGCATTGAGGATGATTTTATAGATTTAGGGACACCCATGGGGTGTTTCTATATTATCAAAGTGACAAATTAGTATTGTTAGAAGTAGAGTTGAGTTGAGATAACATTGAGAATTCAGAGGAAATGATAATATGGTTGGTTGAGTAAAACATTGAGTAATGATCAATGTTCCAAGGATTGATAATGGATTAATGAGTTTTGTGTAATGGAATGAAAATGGGTTAATCGAGTTACTTGATATTTTTTTCAAATGGATTTTGAATTAGGTTAAAAATTACAAAGAGTGTTAATGAATTTGAAATGTAGACTTCTTAAATATGAAGTGTCTAGTGAGATGACAAATATGTTAAAGGGTTTTTTATAGGGAATTTTGAGGAGTATGTTAAATTGATCGTAATGAAGAAATTATTTCATATTCCAAATGGGTTAGGGGAATGAGAATGGGGATTTGGGATAAATGGTATATGTAATGTAAATGTGAAATGTGTTAATGGGAATTTGGGAGAAATTTGGTATGTAATGTAATTGGTAAAAGTGTTAATGGGTTATGGAATGATAGTGATTCCCATATTGTTGTTATGTATTATTATTGATATGATTATTTATTTTGATAGGGCATATGAGGTGAATAGATATGTATTCGTATAATTCATGTGCACATGTCGGGGTAGTGTGGGGTATTGACTGGGGTTCTATGCATAGGGATTGAGTTGTTCTAAAGCTCCAAACTCTTACAATAATGCACTGGTTAGGGAAGGGGATGGGGCTCTATTAACCTATTGGTTTCATTCCACAAGTACTAAGTATTTGAGGTGATGAAATTTTATTTGTTGCGATGTGTTTATCACTAGTGAGATAGGGACTTGGCTAGGCCCCCTTATGTTTATTGTTTGACTGCCATAGACCCTTGTGCAATTGATGTAAATTCATATCCCATGGAATACAAGATGAAATTGTATCAAGTAATTATGATGGTATTAATGATAGAAAGGGTAACAATGTTATAATTGTATTACCTAAATTTTATTAACTAATGATACCTAACTTGTGTTTTGTTTACTTTTACTTTATTTACTATTTTCATCCAATATCAGTTTAGACATGATATTTTGAAGAAAAAATTGGGGGTGGCCTACTCAGTTGTACTAAAAACCTACTTGTTTTTCATTGGATACCTAAAAATATTTCATATTAGTTGGTTATGAAAAGGGGAAGGCCCATATTCTATGGAGTTCACTTGGGCATGGGACATGCATGAATGAGGTTCCAGATTTGGTTCTAGGACCCGTTTGGTATTTCTATTGTAAACATCACTTTGGGTTTACTTTACAACACATTTTGGAACTGTTAGCAGGATATATGATATTTATTATTTGTTATGGTCTATACCCATTTTTGGGATATGTTTAATTATTCAAGAAAATGTATATCACATAATGTTTCCACTATTTCTATTGTTTTCTATTGTGGATCACTATGATAATATGGAATAGTATGTCCACATAATTTATTTTGACCTTCCCTTCTATATAGGAACCTTAGGAATATGGGGAGGTGTTCTTGCGGTCTTTTGGAGACTAATCATGATGCACAATTTAGTGGCTCTCAGGTTGGGGATGTTATAACTACCTTTTCATAGTGATACGATTCATTTCTTAATCACCATACTTAATGGATTGGTAATATGATGAGATTAAATTGTATAAATGTTAGAAAAGAATTATTATAATTCAACAATTATTATTTAATTTATAACTTCTTATCTTCCAATCCGTTGGAAAATGATAATGTCACTCGTGTGTGTGTGTGGACTACAACCTCCAAAAAGTGATTTGATTCTATTTTATTTAAGTAATAGCTAAATGTTAATAAATAAAGGTTTAATGAATATATATATTATTTAAATATAATAATTATTCCATGAATATTTTTTATTATTTCCCAATATTTCATTCTATCTTTCAATAATTGAAAATCGAATTAATGCATATATATGACCGACTATCTCTAGGAACAATGTAACTCATTTTTCTTTATATGCCTTAAATTGAAGACTCCAAATATATATACATATTTAAATAATATATATATATGATATTTATATCATTATTCATTTAACACCCCAAGCTTCCATGGTATGCTTCACTTTGAATAATACAGTAGTGTGTGATTTATGCAACTTCGAGTTCTAACATACACCACAACCAATCAAACAAACCATTATGAATAGTAATACCCATTTTTGTAAATTTTGTAAATTTTATCTTTTCCAATGGTCTTCATTTTTTGGATTTAGAATATCAAAATTAGCTTAGAGTGAATTTTTGGTATTTTTGTGAAAACATTCAATTTTTGATGAATAGTGAAAATTACTAAATTTTAATTAAAAACAACGTTTTTATTCAAAATAATTAATAGTGATAAATTATGAATTTGAGTGGTTTTAAATTATATTTAGAATATATTTTAACCATTTAATATAATTTTTTTCATTGGACGTAATTTCACATTTAAATCGGACATAAACAAGTGTCAATCTTTTGGTAGTTATTATTTCTTAAAAACACTCTTTTTGTTTTGACAGCAGGAATTAATTTTAAATTAATTTCTGCCACTTATGTGTTTTAAATTTGGAAAAATGGATTCCATATTTGAAATCAGGATTTCCAAATTTTTTAAATAGGTAACTCTTATTTTTAGAAAATTTGAATAATTATTTCGGTAAATATTTTATTTCCCATGGTTAAAGGGTAAATCTGGTAAATATGGGTAAAAAATAATATTATAATAATATTAATTTACCCTAAAACGTGTCCTAACCCTATTGGTTGATAAATGGTATACCCTGGGAATCTTTGGGTTGATTGTGGGACCCCATGGATCCACTTTTAAGTGATAGAGACACTTTATATTAATTAAGTTAAAGTAAATACAAAAATGACATAAGCATATGTAGGTGGGGTTTGGCTTAGTAGTAAGCACCCCATAATCCTACCTGAAAAATGGGGGTTCAAAACCCATTGGGCGCACATTACTATAGCAGAACTATAGCAGTGGCAATACTGTTCATCAGGTGGTACTGTAGCGGCGACATGGCACTATAGCGGCGGCGGTACTGTGCGGGTACTATAGCAGGCGGGTTACTATTCACAGAATGTGAATTGGGCAAAACATTTGGTCTTACGGGCTATGTAATGGGCTACCATTCCACTGGGCCTTTGGTCTATGTAATGTGTTTTCCTCTACCTAATTAAAAGTGGACATTGCTTTGATTTAATAATAAAAAATGAGGCTTTGACCCCAACCTTTATAAAAATGACATAAGCATGTATCTTTTAGAAAAACAATTTTTACATAGGGTTATATATTTATATTTTCGACTATAAATATTCATTATAAAGATAAAAATATTTCCTACATAATGGTATTTTATTTATAATTTTTAGACATTGAATAATTAAATATATTTATGACACAATAATGATGTAGTATTTTCCTTATTAATGAAAGAATCAATTTATTGGTATTATAAATGTTAAAATAAATATAATTATAAATTTTTGATGAAATCCACGGATTTTATTTGTTAATATGACATTTTAGGATTTATTAAATGAATTTTTTTTAATTAATAAAGTAGTTATGGCTTTAACAAAAATCAATTAATGAATAGTGACAAAATTGACATAAAGAACTTTTAAAAGAAATATTATATTATTAATTGATATTATATTCCTAAAGAACTATGGATCGGAAAAATGACTTATATGATTATAGGTGTATCATTAGTTGACCACTTGGGGGTATCTTAGAAGTATATAGTTTATTTATTTACTATATAATATAAAAATACAAAGAGACAAGGTAAATGTGAAAATATTTAACTAAGAGTTAAATATAAATGATAAGGTTAATATAGTGACCCAAACCTGTCTAAAATCTATTGGTTGAAGTTATTTCAAACCATCCCCACCTTAACCTTTAAATAATCCACTTTTGAGCAATTATAAACCGAATATGAATTTATTATAAAATAATATTTCTAGATTTTCCAAAGCTGCCCCTCACCCCTCTTATAAAAGGGAACTCCCCCTTCTCTCTAATTCACACCATAAATGCCTTTTGGATCGGCCAACCTCTTCCCAAATACCCTCTCAACTATCCTCACTTCAACCTAGAGGCCTTAGTTTGATCATAATGCCAACCTAAAGGGCCATTTTGGTCAAATCAAAAGGAAGAACCCGAAGTAGAGGTAAAGATTTCACCACCCTCTTTCAAGTTCCTTTATTTTTCCACTTCCCTTTTCGATGTTGTTTCCATTATCAAATAATAAATATTGTATATTATATCTAATTTTATGTTCTTATAATTATGACACAACCAAATTCATTATTCTATCCACCGTTTGAATGACATGTCATCATACGTGCGTACGTACGGCTTACCGTCTCCACGTCATGGTGTAGATGTTGTTCAATAAATTATTATTTGGATAGGTATAATAATGATGTGTAATTAATGTAAGTAATAAATATAACATTATAATGATTCTGTATATATGATAAACCATCCAATTATATATTATTTTAATATCAAAAGAATGATATTTTCGCTCGTGCGTACGTACGGACTACCGTCTCCACGATGCGATTAGATTCATTTCCAAGTTCACCATTCATCGACGATTTTAACATATATATATATTACTAATAAGTATATAATATATGACATAATAATTCTATTGTATATATATATATAACTATTTATTTACTTACATATATCTTATTCACTTACTTCCGTTCAATTATATATGAAAACGGAAACATTGTTTATGCGTACGTACGAACTACCATCTCCATAAACAGTATTTTTCAATTCATATATATGTCTATTATACATATTTATATTCTAAATATATATGATATATAAAAAAAATATTATTTAAGTATTTAAATATTGGTCTATGTGATACAATCATGATTAACAAGTTATAACACGTAAGATAAAGAAAGTGATTATTACCTAAAATTATAATTTAACATGGAAATTCTTATAAAATGGGTAGTATGATGTCATAAATGAATAATGTATGATATCATAAATATTAATATGGTTCTTGAATAATTTAATAACATACTATAGTCATTATACATGAGGTTAAACGTACCCTCGACTAAAGGAAAGTGCAAGGTAAGGGGTTTTCATCTCACTCCTTATTCCCGTGAGATTCATGCCATATGGAAACTATTACCTTTTGTGTCATGTATGTACTACCCATAATTGTATTCATTGTATAATATAGTTTAATTTATGTGTATTTTCATATTCATTGTATGATATTTCATTCATGGGGTGTATGTTTCGTAAGTTACAAAATTGGTAAGGGTTAATTCCTCAGTCCCATTATTATCCGAGATTGTTTATGTGTAAGTATTAACTGGGATATTATTATCATCCATGTCCATTTTTCATAAAAATGATTTCAAAATGAATATTTTATGGATTTTTGAAAGGTAATCTTTATCAATATCAGAATTATAAATGTTTTAAGGATTTATTTTTCTTAATCTTTTTAATTAATGTAAATATTTTCAAATTGATTTTAAGGATTTATTTATATGGACATGAATGTTTTAAAATGATTATTGTTTTCAAAATTTTCACAGTGTTATGGGACAATTTGATTCAAAAATATCTTTTAAATTACTTCCTTGATAAATTTGTGACATTTAAATGATGTTAAAACGGATATTTCTCTCAAAAAGTTTTACTCCTCATTTTCAACTATGTCTGCATCGTTTTCTAGATATTATTTTTTATTGAGGTTGATTTATTATAATAAAATCTTACATTTTGTATTGCATGAGTTATGATATGTTTGACTATAGAAGTTATATCTTTATACCATTCATTTTTTATGGTTAATGTATTGACATTTCGTATGCTAGTTTTAATACGAATGTTTCTGTTATATTTCAACCTTTTCATATGCAGAATGTATTATACTTAGTAAGTTATGGGTGGAGCCCGCTATAGATCCTTGATGCATCTATAGGTCTCATGAGACAACTAGACATGGAATTGGCTGAGTCCCTTTCCCAATTTGATATATGGTTTTGGACGAGGCCTTCATCATTTTTAGACGTCTTGGACGAGGCCTTGAAAAAATGTTTCAGAATGTCTGGCATTATACATTCCCTCAATATGGAAATAATATTGATGGTTCATGTGGTAATTTGACTAGTATAATGCCCATGATTATATTTTATTATGGAATTATTTACTCATCTCATATTCTTGCCCTAAAAGTATTCATGTTTATTATTGGTAAAGGCATGTGGTTTCAATTATTCACCAAGCATAATATTTTTGTCATTTTCCGCTATATTACTTACCCTTACTCAGCATTTGAGCTCACCCCTTTCTTATGATTCATTTTCCCAGGATTCCAAGAAGTGTATTATGATTGATATGCACGTTTAAGCAAAAGGGAATAATGTCCTTCTCAAAGAACTAATTATGCAGTTTTTTATGTTTGAAATTGTATTGTAATGTAATGTTAATGTATGTAATCTATTTTCCAAGACTACTAAACCGATCGGTCATTCGGGAAATGATTCCTTGTAATCATGCCAATGTATTAATATAATGCACCGACTCTAGGTAACTGTGGTCAGGTCATTACAGTTGGTATCAGAGGAAGTTTTGAAATAACCTTGGAAACTAGATTTAAATAAACTCTGATTAGATCACATTACCCTAAGATAGACTTTGAGGATTAGTATAGAATAACTTCCTATAATCTTGGTAATGTAGTGATTTTGTGAGTTTTCCACGCAAACACATCCCTATCTGGATACGAGCAGGTAGAGGCGGCTCTGGCACAGATGTACCTAGGGGTAAAACCCGAAAACACCGCTTTGAGCTAGACTTGAACAGGAACTGGTCCACAAAAACGGGCCTTACTGCACTCTCGGTTACGACACGCCCGGGGGATATGCTTAGGATAATTCTCATTTTCTTTACAAACCATTATGACGGTTTTATGAATATATAATTCCTCAAAGAAAGAAGTTTTTATGATTATGGATTATATCCAAAAACTGTTCAATTTATGTTAAGTGTTTTAGAATTTTATTATTATGTACTTAGATTCATAAACTAATCTTGCATATGCCATTGTATAGAAATGGCACCCAGTAGAAAGATTGTGAACTCCAGCAATACGTATGATCCAAGGAGTAAGAAGGATCATATATTCATGGTATTAAGACAAAATTTAGAAGGAAATTAGTCTCCCATGTATTCTCAACATATGAAGAAATAGTATCATTTGTTAATAAGATATGTAAAGTATTCTCTCAGTCCTATGGCTTTGAAGGGAATCAAGAGAAGAAAAGGATGGAAGAGAGAAAGATGGATAAAGGGAAGAGGGAAAAGAATAATTTTCTCAAATGCGATAAATGTGGGAAGAAACACCCTAGAACATTCCTAAAAGGAATGAGAGTTTGTTATAAGTGTGGAGAAAAAGGACACCAAGTATGTGACTGCATGTGTAAGAAAATGTTTTCAAATATACAATTCTTCATCTGCAAGGAGTTGGGTCATTACGTGAATCAATTCCCAAATCATCAGAGTATGCACCAAATGATTCTATTGGATAATAATCATGTTATTATATTACTTCAGATGAGGAGGAATTACTAGTGTTCATATGTTGTTATTATAGGATTATTTCATTTGAGTGTTGTATCAACAATATATTGGTTATATGAATTATGGAGATAAATAAGGATTGTACTACAATACTATTTTATTGATGATTTGAGATTATATGGTTAAATTGACTTAATACTAAGATACACTTTTTGTAAAATACATGGTTGAAAGAAAGGTAATCCTTAATATGGTCTCGATAATGAGGTAGTGATTTTCGAATAAGAGATGGTTGATTTAAATAAATTATATTGAATATTCTTACCTACCTTCAAACTGATTAATGATTTCTATATCCCATAATTGGTGGAGTTTACAACATTTTTGGATAGAAGTATTATATCGAGTATTATATAAGGTATAAAGGAGCATGAATGTAATCAATAAGGTTTTGTGGTAATTCAGGATGTGTAGTGTTTTTAAAAAATACATGATGAACTTGTTCACATGTTATTACGTGGAAAAAGGATCTCCATTGTGTTTACCTTCCTTAAAAATTTTGGACTGTGAGTCTGGACAAAATTATTTTGGATAACTCTAGTTTAGATTATATTTTATTTCCATAAAAGGACAACCCGGAGGTCGGGCGGCAACCCGTCATGACCGGCAAGGCCACGAGACTTGAACCCGCATCCGAAGGGCAACAAGGGTGTATCACCTACCACTGGCCCACATGATGTCTTGGATTGAATAATGTAGTTTTTTTTAAATGTTTTGGTAGATGAATTATAAATTCATTTTTATTGAACCACAAATTAATAGGATAAATAGAATATTTTTTTATTTTCTATTACCTTTTAGAGTGAAAGATGAGGTTGTGATAGAAATTAGTTAGAGGATGGAACATTACTTGTCAAGTATATATTTTTCTTCGTCTCTTATTCTATAAAGAAATTAATTCTTTTAATTTATTTATGGAATCTTAAAACCAAAAATGTGTTATCCTAATACCTTATGTTTTTTTGAACTGATGGTACTTTAAATCA
This sequence comes from Viscum album, assembly GCA_963277665.1. NCBI lineage: Eukaryota > Viridiplantae > Streptophyta > Magnoliopsida > Santalales > Viscaceae > Viscum > Viscum album. The sequence goes on along the minus strand of OY728143.1, from coordinate 834,822,221 downwards.
TCATAGATTGGTGAATTGAAGGCCATCAATTTTACACTTGTATATGATTGATGACTTCAATAACTCCCTAAAAATATTTACTTTTTTCCTCTAATTATGTGTCTCTAATTTCCACCAATGTTCTCCTAATTGAGATGATAATTTTCTGGTGACTTTTTCATTGCCCTTTTCCTCTTATTAAGACTAAATTTTATTAACCAAATTTCCGATTTGAGTTTTCCCACAATGGTTTTTTCTATTTTAAACCTTCTATTTTCGAATAACAATTTCAAAGTGCGAGGATGCAATTTATTGAAGGAATGGAGAATTTAACACCCCAAGCTTCCACATTACGCTTCACTTTGAATAATACAGTAGCGTAGGATGTTTGCAACTTCGAGTTCTAACACACACCATAACCAATCAAACTAGCCGTTATGAATAGTAATACAAACTTTTTAAAATTTTATAAATTTTATCATTCAAAATGGACTTCATTTTTGGATTCGGAATATCAGAATTATCATAGGGTGAATTTTTTGTATTTTTCTGAAAACATTCAATTTTTGTGGAATAGTGAAAATTACTAAATTTTAATTAGAAACAACATTTTTAATTGAAATAATTTATTGTGATAAATTCTAAATTTGAGTGGTTTTAAATTATATTTAGAATATATTTTTACCATTTAATAAAATTTTAGTCATTGGACATAATTTCACATTTAAACCGGATATAAACAAGTGACTATCTTTTGATAGTTATTATTTCTTAAAAACATGATTTTTGTTTTGATAGCGGGAATTAATTTTAAAATAAGTTCTACAACATTTGTGTTTTGAATTTGGAAAAATGGATTCCATATTTGAAATCATGAGGTCCAATTTTTGTAAATAGGTAACTCTTATTTTTATACATTTTGAATAACTACTTCGGTAAATATTTTATTTACCATGGTTAAAGGGTAAATCCGGAAATAAGGGTAAAAAATAATATTATAGTAATATTAATTAACCCTAAAAAGTTTCCTAACCCAATTTTTTGATACATGTCCGAACAAGGTAATCTTTGGGACGATTTTGGGACCTCATGGATCCACTTTTTTGTGATAGGGACACTTTATATTAATTAAGTTAAAGTAAATACAAAAATAACATAAGCATATATCTTTTAGAAAAACAATTATTACATAGAGTTATATATGTTATATTTTCGACTATAAATATTCATTAGAAATATAAAACTATTTCCTACATAATGGTATTTTATTTATAATTTTTGGACTTTGAATAATTAAATATAATTATGACACAATAATTATGAAGTATTTTTCTTTATGAATGAAATAATCAAATAATTGATATTATAAATGTTAAAATAAATATTATTTAAGAGTTTTGATTACATAAAAGAATTTTATTTGTTAATAGGAAATTTTAGGACTTCTTAAATGAATTTTTTTTGAATTACAAAAGTATTTAAGACATTAACAAAAATCAATTACTGAATAGTGAAAAAATTGACATAAAAGAGTTTTTGAAACAAATATTATATTATTAATTTATATTCTATTCCTAAAAATATAAGGCTCTGAAAAAGTCCAAATATCATGATAGGTGTATCATTAATTGACCACTTGGGGGTTTCTTGGAAGTATATTGTATGTTTATTAACTATTTAATGTAAAAATACAAAGAGACAAGGTAAATGTCAATCTATTTAACTAAGAGTTAAATATAAATGATAATGTTAATATAGTGACCCAAACCTATCTAAAATATATTGGTTGAAAGTAAATAGATACATACCCACATTAAAATTTATATTATCCACTTTTTAGCCATTATAAACCTAATATAAATTTATTCAAAAATAATATTTCTACATTTTCGAAAGATGCCCCTCACCCCTCTTATAAACTGTCACTCCCCCTTATCTCTAATTCACAACTTCAAAGGCATTTGGCTCGTTCAACCTATGACTAAATACCCTCTAAAATATCCTCCCTTCATCCTAGAGGCATTATTTTGATAATAAAGCCAACCGAATGAGCCATTTTGATCAAATAAAAAGGAAGAACCTGAAGAAGAGATAATGATTTCACCACCCTCTTTCAAGTTCCTTTCTTCTTTCACTTACTTTTTCTTTGTTGTTTACAATATAAAATAATAACTCCAGTATACTATATCTAATGTGATGTTATTATAATTATGGTACAACCAAATTCATTATTCTATCCACCCTTTGAATTACATGTCACCATACGTGCATACGTACGACTTAACATCTCCACGTCGTTGTGTAATTGTTATTAAATAAATTATTATTTGGATGGGTATAATAATGATTTTTAATTCATGTAAGTAATAAATATGACAATATAATGATTGTTTATATATGATACAATATCCAATTATATATTATTTTATTATCAAAACAATGATATTATCGCTCGTGCGTACGTACCGACTACCGTCTCCATGACGCAATGAGATTCATTTCCAAGTTCACCATTAATCAACGATTATAAAAAATATATATTACAAATATGTATGTAATATATGACATAATAATTCTACTAGAGATATGTATATATTTATATATATATATTTATTTATGTACTTACATATATCTTATTCACTTACATCCATTCAATACTATATGAAAACGGAAACATCATTTATGCGTATGTATAGACTACCATCTCCGTAAATGGTGTTTTTCATTTAATATATATGTATATTATACATATTTATATTCTAAATATATATGAATATAAATCATGTTTTATATTCTAGAAGTATTTAAATCTTGGTCTAAGTGATACAGTCAAGAGTAATAAGTTATAACACAAAAGATCAAGAAAGTGATTATTACCTGAAATGTTAATTTAACATGGAAATTATTATAAAATGGGTAGTATAAAGTCATAAGTGAATAATGTATGATATCATAAAGATTAATATGGTTCTGGTATAATTTAATAACATACTATAGTCTTTATACATGAGGTTAAACGTACCCTCGACTAAGGGAAAGTGTAAGTTAAGGGGTTTTCATCTCATTCCTTATTCTGGTGAGATTCATGCCATATTTCCACTATTACCTTTTTTGTTGTGTATGTACTGCCCATAATTTTATTCATTGTATAATACACTTTAATTTATGTGTATTAAAATATTCATTGTATGATATTTCCTTCATGGGGTGTATGTTTTGTAAGTTACGAAATTGGTAAGGGTTAATTCCTCAATCTCATTATTATATGAGATTGTTTATGTGTAAGTATTTACTTGAATATTTTTATCATCCATGTCCATTTTTCATAAAACTGACATCAAAATGAATATTTTAAGGATTTGTGAGATATACTATTTATCATGATCAGAATTTTAAATGTATTAATGATTTATCTTTCTAAATCTTTTTAATTAAGGTCCATGTTTTCAAAATTATTTTAAGGATTCATTTATATGGACATGAATGTTTTGAAATAATGATTATTTTCAAAAGTTTCAAAGTGTTATGGGACACTGTGATTCAAAAATCTGTTTTAAATAACTTCCTTGATAAATTTGTGACACTTAAATGATATTAGAAAAAGGATATTTCTCTCAATATGTTTTACTCATCATTTTCAACTATGTAAGCATCCTTTAATGGATATTATTATTTATTTTGGTTGATTTATTATAATACAATATTACATGTTGTATTGAATGAGTTATGATATGTTTGAATATGAATGTTATATTTTTATACCATTCATGGTTTATGGTTAATGTATTGACATATTGTATGCTAGTTTTAATACGAATGATTATGTTATATTTCATCCTTTTCATGTGAGAAATGTATTGGATAGAGTAAGTGACGGGTGGAGCCTGCTATAGCTCCTCGATGAATCTGTATGTCTAATGAGACAACTAGACGTGGAATTGGCCGATTCTCTATCCCAATTTGATATATGGTTTTTCCTGAGGCCTTAATAATTTTTAGATGTCTTGGCCAAGGCCTTGACAAAATGTTTCAGAATGTCCACTATTATACATTCCCTGATTATGGAAATAATATTGATAGTTCATGTGGTCATTCAACTAGTAGAATACACATGATTATGATTTATTATGGAATTATTTACTCATCTCATATTCTAGCCATAAAAGTATTCATCTTTATTGGTAAAGGCATGTGGTTTAAATTATTCACCATGCTTAGAATATATTTCATTTTATGCTGTATTAATTACCCTTACTGGGCATTTGAGCTCACCCCTTTCTTATGTTTCATTTTCATAGGATACCAAGAAGTGTATTGTGATTGATATGCAGGGTTAAGATAAAGGGAATAATGGAATTCTCAAATAAATATTTACGCTGTGTTTTATGTTTGAAATTGTAATGTAATGTTAATGTATATAATCTATTTTCCAAGACAGCTAAACTGGTCGGTCCTTCGGGACATGATTCCTTGTAATCATGAAAATGTATTAATATAATGCACCGACTTTGGGAAACTGGTGTCGGGGCATTACAATTAAGATAACAGTTATGATTGATTGATTATCAATGTACATTGATCTGAACTACCAACCAAAAATTATCATTAAATAAAAAAACAATTAATACCTATAAATCACTATTAAAAAAAATTATTAATAAATTATTCTTAACATGTTACGAGTAGAAAATATATGATATCATATGTATGTAAATTAATATGGTATATAATTATAATAAATTGAAATATATTATACATGGCATTAATGTTATTTTGAAAAAATGTGAACATGGGGTAATGGAATTTCATCTCACTATTAATTCTGCGAGACAGATCCCATATACGAAAAAGACTTAATTTATGTTGTGTATATATTTTTAATTAATTTATGTTATTATTATTTTCATTAAAAAAATTGGAATTTAAATATATATATAATTTTCTCTGTTTTATGCGGATTTTATTTGAAATTTACCAAAGTGTTAAGGGAGTTATGTAAAAATATCATTGTTTATCGATATTGTTATTATCAAGGTTTTGATGATGAAATTTTATAATATACCTCTAATTAAATTCTTGAACTTTTACATAATCTAATTTTTTCTTCATATTAAATTTTTTCCGATCATTTGACACTCCATATGGAATAAAGAGACTAAAACCATGTTTTTAATTAAAATCCTGTTTATTTCTATCTTTGGTCAAAAATCATTTTTCTCCAATTTCCGTATTTTCTAAATAAAATTTAGGAATTTATTTAATATTATATAACTATTTATAAAGTTATTTTCATCGATTATTTATTTTTAAGGAAATTTAAAATGAATATTCTTATTGTTTTCTGAATGAGTTACTTTAAGAATTTTAGTCAAATTCTGAAAGGAATAAATTTTTACAACATATGGATTGAACTAGATTTTCCAATGTCATGAACACTATTTGAATTTAATATTACAAAAAAAATTACTAGTATCATTTAAGATAAAATTTATATCTTAATATTAGGATCAATTTTATATTTTAATATGTGATTTTAAAATTAAAAGACTAGTTTCCTCAATGAAATTTTCCAATTATCTTTTAATTTATTTTTTCATCTATCATAACATAATTTGATATTAATTATTATTTAATAGGGATATAATCCAATCATAAAATATTTATTCTTTATCCATTTGGTATATGGTTATGATAATGAATTATCAATGAAACCCATTTACTTTTTTTGTGGGTTAAGTTATGATGATTGTTTTTATGATATTGGTACAAATATATAAATGTGTTTTGATTATGTGTGGGAAATATATATCATGTTAATTAGTTTGTTAAATATTAATATTCAATTAGATAAAATTGTATAAGTGGGTTTATCTGAATCTCTAAAGAGGATACATGGGAGGATATCCTAGGCCTAAAAGAGTGTACATGGGAGGTTATCACAACCCTTATAGAGGTTACACAAGAGATTATCGCATGCTCATAGCTGGTATATGTGAGATTAGTGTAGTAATAACATATTGGGAATGTATTGGTGACTAGTTTTTAAATAATAGTTCTATGATTATTATTATTCCACAATTATTACACTAATTTTATTACAAGATCTTATGTCAGTGCTATGTTCACATGGATCAAGTTATTTGATAATATTATGATTCATGTCATATAAACTATCAAGATTTATTCAATGAATCATTTCTATGATTTAATAAATATTGGGTATGATTTTAAATGGATAAAATCTTATTATCACACCATGTACTGTCATGTTATTTTAAAATGATTATTCATATGTCAATTTTATACACTTAAAAGGCATCTGAGTTCACAATTTATTGTGTTTTATTTTCCCTAGGACATGAAGAAAGTTTTAATGTATGATTTTTAGATGAAGGCTACTAGTTTTTATTTAATAAGTGAGATATGATGTATATTTAGTACTAATGATTTTTTATGTATCCATGTTCCAAGGAAAATAATGCTATATTTTTTCCCTAGATTATAACGTTATTTAATTAATATTCATCTAATAAGATACAATATTTTGGTATTAAAAATATGGATAACTATATAATTTTATCTAATACAGCCTTGACCACATAACCATTTGGGGAAGAAGAATGATGGGTGTTCTCTTAGATACACGATGGATGATACGACTATGAAGGTTATGGATGATAGTCTTGGAAATATATTGGAAATCTACATATAGTTCCCTGAAAATATGTTATGGTTCAATATTGAAAATGAAATTTAGTATTGGTTCTCATCGGGATACATGAAAGAAAAAAACATTTCAGAATTGGATAATTCGTTTGGCCAAGGTTCATCAATTTCATCTAATTAGTGGTAGTGTAAACCCCTTCTTCAAAGACCATATGGGCTTCAGCCAATACATATTTATCAAAAGCATGACTATGGATACAAGCTAATTCTGTTTGGAAGCATATTTCTTTTTAGGGAAAAAATTTTAAAAATATTTTCATTTGCCTATTTCTATATGAATTATTTGGAAATAAATTATAAGGATCCAATTTCATGATTCCTTCACCGATAAGGACCACCACTGATATCAACCCAACGAGTCTTAGTTAGTTGACAAAGGGTCAATCCTACTCTCTAGTAGACATTGATGAGTTGACGATTCATTGAATGTGGTTGGATCATAGAGTATACAATAATAGTTTTCCTATTTATAATATAAAAATTACCTTCATAGGATAAATATGATAATTTTTTATCCCTCTTTGCTCTTTGTAATGGTTAAATGGTGCCCAATATTTGGGTTCACTCCATCCAAGTGCTGGAAAAGCAGAATGAAACAATTAGATTAGGTTTCAAGTCATTGTGATAAATTAAAATCATTGGATATTTAATTTTGATATTATTACCATCAATTTTTTTACGTAGCTTCGAGATATTAGGCTTCACAAGAATTAAATGTAGCGTCATCAACATGGATCACCCCCACTCAGACATTGATTTAATATTTGAGGCAATAGTTATACGATGATAGGATAAGTACATGAAGACGGATCCATGGACTTATTAATAAGTAATTAAATTTGGTTTCTTGATAGAAAAACAATAATTTAGTATCCGATAGGAAATCATCAAAATGGGTCCTTAGATATATGTTTCCATTAATCTTCTACTCACTCCCATCATAAATATATATGTTTATGTTGGTAAGGACTAGATTAGCTTATTAATACCCTATATTATGGAGTTTATGAGTCTCTATATGACTACTCCTTCATCTAGTATCCACAAAAAACTGATGAACTTTTGTTCCTAAAAATTCCATAATATATAGAGGGGAATAATTTTACATAGATAATTTTACCTTCATCATCATAAAAGATGCAAATGATGGCCTAAAATCCATTATTATACAAATTTTCATAAGGTAGAAATAAGTAACCACTAATAAATTCTTAAAAAAATATGCAGATCATTATAGATTCTATTAGGGAATTTTGATTCTCCATTGATAGTTGGATCACTTCAAGGACTGACAGATGAGTTGTAATACTAATAAGGTGATTGAGAAAATCATATTTTTAAGTTAGGGATATGTGTTTAACCCAAAAGGTTTCTCATTGGAATAAATCCTGGATGGTTCAAAAGGGTATGATGATTGTTCATAACCAACATTGGTTGATTTATTCTACTTTTTGGTTATCAATGGCTGAGATTTGTATTACTATATCATTGATGAATTTGAAACCGATCAAATTTCTTGTATATCCAAAAAAGATGATTCTCTTTTAAAAGTTTATGCTTATTGATCCTTAAAAAATAATTATTTATGGCCTCAAAAATATAGAAGGAATATTTAGAGATGTATCTCCTAATGTTTATATTAACATAGGAATATTACCCCTTTAATTGAGAGTATCTACATTAATTCCCTGAAGGATTTGATTGGCATGATCATCTATGACATCTTCATAGTGTTCTCCCAACATGAATAGATTGATAGAGGCATGCGACTCTACATCGTATGATTAATCTTGTAGGATCTTATAGGTCACAGAACGTCCACTTAATGAAATGTGAATGAAAACCATGATAGTGCATACCTTATTTAGCAATATAATTTTGTATCAACTATCATTTTGTGTCTATTTCTGGTCACTTTGAGTCTTGGAGGGAAAAACATTTAATATAATGAATATATTTGAGGGTTAGAAAATTAAGGGATCCAATTTATTTAAATTTTTATAAATTATTTTGTGTGATCTTGTGAATAATTTTTTTGTGATCTAATAAACATATATTTTTAATCCTCTATTAGTGAATTTATATTATTCAATGGTATATATATCACCCTCAAGGGTGGTAAAGAATAATGTGACATGTGGTGAACGATTTCATAGTTCTTTTACATATTGATCCACCATGTCTAGGAGTTATTCCATTATTAAATAAACTATTGATGGTTTGTAAAATGAATATATGGTAGGGGTGGTAGTTGGGATGGTTATTCAACATAAGATCATACCACCTTTTTCTCTTTGAGATCCTGAGAAATTTTTTATTTGAGGAAAATATTATTTTTCATTAGATTGGGCATCTATAAAAGAGTATTCCCTACTCTGCAGATTAGTGAAGGTTGTCCTTTGTGCCTTTCTCTAATAGTGGTCGTAGGACACATTTTTTAATAAGTGCATGGTCCTAGAAAGTCATGCTCTATGGAATCACCTAAATTCATATTAGATGAGGGTACAGTGTTTGTGTAGTGGTAACTCTTTCTTCTCCAGAGTGATTTTTTAAGGATGGGAGGAGGTAATGGGTTATACTATTGTTTTTTTAATTCATTTATTTATAGAGATGATGATACATCTTTGACAATTCTTATAATTAAACTAAATAAGTAAAATAGATTAAGTTGGGAACTATATCATCCCTATCATTCTCTATCCACATCCCTAACGAAAATTCATAGGGATTCTATATATCAAAATAATATGTATGACTCTTCCACTTAAAATGAAATTGGAAATTTTTTATTTCATCATTGTTTTCACTTGTATAGGATGGAGATTCTCATTTTATTAATGGTGGTGGAGAACTAGTAGATGAAATATATGTATAAATACTAAATATTGGTGAATCATAGTTCTATATTTTATATCATAAAAGATAGTTCTTTCTAGATATTTAATGGATCCCTGCATCCTAGCTACCTCGTGATGCTATGGGTTTCCCAACATCATGTAACATAGAGAGATGAAATTTAAATGGTGTTTCACTTGGTCACATATTTTATTGAGGGATGTTTATATAGTGTTTTTTATTTTTTTTTGGATGTAATATGATTCACCCTTATTGGTATTCTATCCCCTTTGGATAAAATATGGCTTACGATATCTATAAAACATCGAGAAACTTGTGAGAGAAATGATGACATCATCATGGGGGATAAAAATATGACTCTCCCCTTGACAATTTGATTACCTCTAAAATTAGTGTGATTATATTAAAATGGTGGTAAATCATGTTGATCAACTAGAGTGGGAACATCCTAGAAAACTGAACATTTCCTATTTTGAATGGATCCACCAACATCAATAATTGTAGGGTGGGAAGAATCACATTTTTTTCACTAGTTAAAAAACATAGGACTATTGATTGTTTTGATTATGAAGGTACTCTTATGAGATCATCTTTATTGTAACCTCACTCATGATGTTATAAATTTAAGATCTTAGCACAAATTTTCTTATAAAAATCGAGTTCATAGTGCAAGGAAGAAATCATGGAATACTCCTCATTAGCCTCAGAGGATTAAATAGAACTAAATGACTCACATATCCCTTTTCTATTATGGGTGTTCTAATGTGTAGTTCATTGATGTGGTTCATTTTCAAAAAATATCATGCCCATATCATTCCTTTTATGACATGATAAAATACATATATGTGGGATAATTGATCTCTCCCAATACTCTGGTGATTAATCCACTTTGTTAGTGTTGTCAGCCACATGATTCTCTTATTTAGTAGGATGTTTGACAGTGATGAGATTCTCTATGGAATTAATCTACAATAGAGAGATACTGGAATCATATTATTAGAATATTATAGGTATATCTTATTAGCACAAGAGGTAACTAAACTAAATATGAAATACTAACACCATCCCTTGATAAATATGTATTGAAATACATGCATTATGATATGACAAAACACTATTAGGGTTTTCGTATAGGACCACTAAAAGCTCTAGTGGTACACGTATGAATTAAGATTTTGGGATATCTGATGCACAATAAGGAAAATATTTTTTTTTTTTCAAGGTCCTAATGTTGCCAAAAAAAATTGGACAGGTCAGGTGATATATCTGAATATGTCTTAACATCACCCATGTATTCTTTCAAATACATGATGTCCTGTTTTTTACAATAATACCTAACATGGAGAAGTTTTTGGTTTTTAATGTGTAAAACAAAACTAGTGATTATTTTTGGTAGATAATTTTTCAATGGGATATATTCATACTACTATTGATCAAGAATGTAGTATTCCCCATGATCACATGAAGATTCCTAATGAGAATATTAGTTAATATGAGGAATAAATCACATACACCTACTCTACTACTAGTGCTAATATGGGTTCTATAACATTCGATACATCCCCCCTTTAGATGAGTGTTCTCCCTACACCGGTGATGTATGATTCATCACCATGTCTATGTAGGATAGATACTATAATACCTTATGTTATTGAAGGAGTTCATCTGGATTTGGTGACAAAATATAATGTTCTTACAAATTAGAGGAACTAATCCCTAGGTATTATAGTTGGTTCCATTATAATATCATTCATGATGGATGGAATAATCTCTATAATAGGGAATAAATTAATGGTGGTGGACTCCATTGGACTAAATAGGGAAACCCTATTAGTTTAGGAGGTGGTAATAGGTTTGTTCAACTGTCCCAATGTGACTTGTATAAAACTCCCACCTTCATTCTTATTTGGAGAAAACATAATCCTTCATTTTGGTGAGAATGAAAATGGTGATTCAATGACGGTAGGGTCTTAAAGATATTCTATAGTTGAATTATATCAAGAAGGTTTGGTGAATATCTCGATGTATTTTTTTTATTTTTATAAAAGAGAATGAATACTAGGGATTTAATAAACCTTTTTAACATCTGGTGGGGCCTCCCTATGTTTTATATACTATTAAGTGATGGGTTTCCTCCTTAGTGAGTCCCAAGTGGTGGCTATAACTAGGGAATCAACATAACAGAAGGTGTTGTTAATTCCTGCGGGGAAAAAAATTAGTAATTTAAAAAACCAAAAAAAATAACTAAACAAGTAGTATCTATTAAGTTCTAGTGTCAAATCCTTAGTGAAGGATCATAAGCTCTAAATTAATTAAGAAACTAAATTTCATTTCATTGTTTTTATTATAGAAAATAAAAATAATTATAGAAATTATTGGATTCTAGGTCAAGATGAGGGTCATTATGTGTTCAGTGATTTATAGGTTTGTGTGTTAAGGAGTCAATTTATAGTAGGTTATTTAGTTTAGGTGTTGAAATTGGGTCAACAAGGATCATCGATCTTTGTATCCCAACCTAATCCTATTAACTCTCCATTGGAATGGTCATCTACCAAGTGAACACACAAATCTTAGTGACCCAAAACCTTATTTAAACATAACATACCTATATTTCATAATAGTGGTATAAAATCTAAGGCAATTAATTGATGAAATGAAAGAAAACATCTCAATTCACAAGCAATTGTCATAAAATTTCAAAATATATTTATTTTTAATTGATAAATTTATTTTAATCAATCTGAAACGTGAATAGTTGAATATAATTATTCCCTGATAATAAAATCCCCCTAAAATCACATCACCTAACAGAAAAGATCCACTCTCTCATGATAGTCATAATGAGAACCAAAAGCATGGATACTCAATGAATAGTCATAGTGATGAAAGTTGGTGTAGTAGGGATTAGAATCATCACTCAATTGTATGGATGTCATCCATTAGTGTCTTTTGGCCTATTCTAGTCCCAAAATGTGTTGTCAGGGTTGTCGAGGGGTGCATTTATCAGAAATACCTTCAACATCCTCAGTCAAAACATCTATATTTTTCAATGAAGCAACACTTACATGATGTTTAAATGCGTTTCACACAATGTAATACTTTGATTCTCAAGCATCGTGAAGCTCAGCATAATATTCTCCAAATAATGTTCCCAAAAAATTCACATCGTGTTATGTAGTGAGGCATTGTGTAATGGTATTTCACAATGTGTATTAACTATATGACATATCGTGTTTGAAAAATTATTTTTGAAAAATTAACGATCTGTAATTTCCTTACAAAATGTGTAATCTATCTTTTTTATGATTTATAGATTCTCTTCATTCTAAACAATATATTATTTTGTAGTGAGAAAAGTTTAGTCGCATGGAGTTTCTTTAAGATCATAATTTTTCCAATTATGATTCCTTTTTCATAAATATATTTTTCCTAAAATAAAAACATAAAACATGTCAATTGTTCCAATAATTGGAACGATTAATAAATTAAATACATATATAAAAACATTAAAATTCTCAAGAATGTTATCATAAAATAAACTTATCAGGCATATTGAATTCCTTATACCACCTTTTTACAAGTTAGCGAACTGTCATTGAATTCTAGGTAAATGATCCCATAATTTTTTGAATTGGAAATGGTATGGTTTACCCAATACATTACCTCTATTAATGATGATGTCGTTGTGGTTAAATAGCTTCTAAATTTTCATGAGCCATCAACTAAGTGGGAATGACTCCCTCATACTCATATCGGTGAACAATGGAATTAATAATACTCAATTAAATTTTTTCTGATTGGTAAATGGAGTGAGGGTTCCTGGGAGACCTGGGAGATATCGTCATCATTGGTTCAGTATAGGTGTGAAGGATCCCTACATGACTAGTTCTCCTATCTCATACATATTTTTGGATATTGGGGAAGGTTTCAGACCGTGATTGGTGAATAGAATTATATATGATTTATTTGAATCGTACCATAATTACATGATTAATTACAATGATGATAAAAAAATCCAAACATCACAAATGTTTGATGATAGAAAATACCCTATCATTACACTACTTCTCATTATAAAGGACATTCCATTTAGGTCAGATTCACTATATTGTTTTCTAATGTTTTCCATTGATACTTATGATATCCAATCTTCCTCCTTGATATTCATGATCTAGTGGTGACATATTCCCTATATATAATTTTGGAATTATATCACTATTTGGGGTGATGTTATTGGAACATAGAATAGAATGACATGATTAGGTATTCTCACTTCCTTCAATGCATTAATCTATGGATATTAATGCCTAGTAAAGGTATCCATCATATATTTATTAAATTATCTTGAATCCATTCCCCAACATGATCTTTAAGTGGAAAGTAGTTAATTATATCACTAGCTTCCTTAGTAGGGTGAACACCTTCTATTTGAAAGGATGGATTTTTGGTCTTCATCTCACATGTTTGGGTACATTGGTAGTATATAAATATCTTTCTTTTGATGGTATATGTAGGAACCATATATTAACCATCTATGGAAACATATGTATAGAAAAAAAAAATCTTGTTCTCATCACACAATGAACCTTATCCCCATCACATAAGGCTCTCTATTATCATTTCTAATGGAATATATGGCTCATCACTGAAGGCTACTCCTTCTCATCACATGTGGTATAATATTCTAATCATACATTAAAACATAATTAAATCACATATTCAATCCCTAGATCATACCTAGAATAATCATGTGCTCATCAAATAGGGTAATAATCACATTATCATCGTCAAAGGGGGAAATGAAAAGATCTCAATCTCATCAATTAAGTTTTATCTTGAATGAAGCATGGGGAAATAAAATGGGATCATAAATTATGGAAAGGGATAAGATATCAAATCCTCACCCATTTGATTCTAGTGATTGTCACATAATGTATATCATGTTCACCCTAGGAGGACATAACATAGGAAAATCACCTATGGAATGTGAGGAGATATCCCACGATCATTATATAGTGTTCTTATTATTTTAACATAAAGAATTACATTATTGTTGTTGGAGGTATTATATGATTATAATCTAGGTTTGGGTTTCTAATCCATCATTTTGGGTTATCATAGGCTCATCATATAAGACCTCATGGTATTATCCCATAAGAGAAGGTCACAATTTAAATTCTATTATGATCAAAGCCATATATGATCCTCATTTATTATTCATTTAGATGTTATTTTTCTCTGGGTATTTATACACAGACACTCAAAACTTTTGGGTAGGGGTATATTTGATGTCCAGTTGGGGTCTACCTACTATTTAATGATAGGTGGAGACATGGGTAAATTAAGTAAATGGTGGAATGCTCTAGTATGATAATCAGAATTTACAGGTAATAACACCCTATGTATAGATTAAATTGTATAATTTACAGATTAAACCATTAAAAGGATATTATATAACTAATGGTAAGATAGGGATCAAAACCCGCATGATTCATGTTGCACAGTTAATGTCAGGTGATATGACTATGAAACTATATTTAATGTCTTTTCGTAAGGATTATTGTTTCACAAATGAAAATACATCAATGTATGGTGTAGGGAATACACTATGTGATATATAGAATATTTGTTCATCTCATTTTCCATAAATGAGGATTATTTTTTTCCTCACACAACGCATCATATGATTTTCACATAGGTTATTATATACTCATCAAATTGGGTAAGCTAATGATTAATTCCAAGTAAATCAGATGTTTACAATAAAAAATCATAAAAATGAAGTTTGTACGGGGGATGATTCATTATGATTCCTAAGGGAGTTCATGGATTTATTTGGTGAATTAGGGAAAATTGCCTCGATGATTCCATGACTAGGTATTTAACATAGTAATAGTATAATTACTACTAAGAATTTGGGAGAGAATGAGTGGAGATTTTGAACATGTTTTTTGCCTATATGTTCGTGTGGTATGATTGTATGGATGCTTACTAGACTATAGTTGGTGTAAATAGTTATGGAATGACTATTTCTCTACATAGGATCAAATGGAGAGGATATTTCCAATCCTGTTAATGTTGTAAACGGGTTGGTTATAAGGGCCCATGATACAAGTTGTGCGTATAGATTTTTGATAGGTAAACTTGATTTGGTTGGATTTGTGGCCCATTAGAACTCAAATATTACATTTCTATGTTTGTTTAAAGGAGTAATCATTTGGATGTCTGTAATATGAGGTTCCCACGATATGAGAGTTAGTATAATAAATAATTTATGACAATACATTGAGATTGGAAGAATTTTTTTCATATTTGACCAGGGAAATCTTATTATACACATTGGGTACTATGGGAAACATAGATTTATGTGATTAATTTTTATCCTACACAAAATATGTTTGTTAATGATAATTTTTTTTTGAAATCATATCCAACATAATTTAATTCATTGAAGGACCAATGTGACATATTTTATTCATGATTCATACCTTTTACAAACAATAGGTGTATCTAGTTTTGTGAATTCATGAATGAATGAGTTAAAAAATATTTTATTTTTACCATTCATCATCCATAGGGTTGTCTCTAAAAGAGGAGTAGATGATTCTGAATTTATATATTTTAGGATGGTTTTCATTGAAGTCATGCATGTTCATAAAATTGTAAACTTGTGTGGTGCTCCGACTATATGTTTTTAAAAATTTTATTTTCTCAAACCATTTCCCTTTTCTAAAGAACATCCCATGGTTTGGTTTTAGGTTTTCACAACTTTTGAATTTCTCGATTCCCCGATGTTTGGGTCATAGAACATTGAGTTTCATATGAATTGGAACATTGTGTCAGAACATATTCCTCAAAGAATTATAACTTATAACGAGCATAAATTTTGATAGTTATGTCCATTTAGGAACTATAATCATTTTAATTGAAACCTCTAAGATTAAATATGCATCCAAATATAGATTTTCCTTGTAAATGTGTTTTCCAAGTCTTTAAAATTCTCTTAAGCTTCTAAAAATGTGATTTTTGATTTCGACAACCATAAAATTCATGTTCAACATGAGAAACGTAAATTTATCTTATGTCCACATATTAAATATTTCATTATAAACATATTATCATATAATTAAGTTATGTATTTCCTATGTGATTCTATGAATTATCATTTCTATGCCTTAGTAGAGAAACAATCTGGTTCTTGTATGTATTTTCTATATTTTGATTGTGAATAACATCCTCCTAACCTGATAACATTATATTCTATCACGGAATTTGAGTATGATTTAATCATATGATTCTCCTATATATATACTTTCATGTTTTTAATTTTTTACAATTTTTATCATATTTTTATACTATTTAATTACTTTTTCCATTCTTATAAATCAAATTGGTTTTTTTATTCTTATAATATATGGTAATTTCGATGTACTGATCATTGATATTATTTAAATCATTTTATCTCTTATTTTATATCATAAATGATATTTCACTGATATGTTATTAATTTTTTTCCCTTAATATGTTTATACTAATTATGAAATTATTTTATAGTGTAGGATGGTTTTGGTAACTAGTAATTTTCCTTTAGTATTGTTAATTTATTTATATAGAAAATTTTCTATTATGATTGTAATGGAATACGTAAAATTATTGTATAAAATAGTTCCATGTAATCATTTTATTATGGTTTTAACGATATTATTTGTATTAATATACTCATTTGGTGGTGTCCAAATTGGATTAATGGTAGGTGTCATGAGATTTCACTAACAAAATTATAGCTATTTTCTTATTCATAATGTGACGAGCTGTAATATTATCCTTATAAGAGTATATATGAATATATTTACCCATGGGATGAGTATTTCACCCAAAAAATAATTATAATTATATATTATAAATATGTGAAAAATGTTGAAGTATGAATTCTCTAAAATATTAAGGTGTGGCTTGATGAATTTACTATAGGTATCGATCATCTTGAAATATGATGTTTTTATTGGTAGCCTCTATAACCTCTTGAGATGTTTCAAGGATATTTTTTTACTATGATATTTTTGGAATCATATACAACCAGAATATATATATATATATAAATATTTAGACTTTTTTAATCATAATCATATTTTATTACTAATTTTTTGAGACATAATTGGTGGCTCCCTACTGATTATTTTATGATCAAACCCTTTATAGACACCTTGTTGGACATACATCATCTCTAAAACTTAATTTTAGTTAATTATAGGTAATTTTAGTAGTTATATCATCTGTTCTAGTTAATTTTGGTTGAAACATAGGCATGATTTGTTCCCTATTCAAATTTATAACTATTAGAGGTATTTGGAGGTCACTTGGGGATTCTCTCCCTTTGTCATAGTCATTCATTAATCATAGTCCCAATATGTCTCTAACATTTATTTCAATGGGATTTATCTTTTCAATTCCTCTTTTCATATTGTTATTTTTGTATTTATATAGTATGTTGGAGTATTTATTTTACTTTTTATAACTTCTTCATAGTTTTTGGTTTTTGGAACACATTTCAGTATTTTCTCTAGAACATTTTACTTGTCAATTAGTATTTCTATTTTCCAAGGATAATTTTACATGACTTGTCATATAATTTAATTTTGGTATATCATTCAACAATATTTACCTTATACCGAAAGATATAATCATTAAATATTATGAATTAGGAATCACTCATGGGTTAGTAGCAGATGTGGTCCTGGTGTCGAATTTGTATTTAAGTCATTTACATTTCATTTAATGCATAATGTGGCTATTTGTGTTTAAATGGATATGTCCCTTTAGGTTTATCATCATAGGGAGAGATAGATTTGAAAAATAGAAATTAAATTATGACTATATGAATTATTATCTAAGGGTGGACAGATATACCTTCTAAGGTGAAATATTATCAATGGGGTTGATTTTCAAGGAGGATTATATTGTTGAAGATTAGTAGAGTTGGATTAATATTTGAATGTTCTATAACAATTGTTTTCATGAAGGTGAGTATAAGACCCCATGATTTCATATTCTGTATTAAACATAATTCATTTTAAAAATTATGACACTGATCATTTCTTCATTACTATTTAATGTTTATTCTCATGTATACTGGGAAAATTATACACGGAATACATGGATGATGTTAGAAAACAAAATAAAAAGGGGCTCTCTTTATATACTTATTTTTTATCCCATAAATGATCCCCTCACTATATAAGATTTCATGGGGAAATTTTCAGATTATAGTGGTGAACATAAATCCTTCTAAGGGTTATGCAATGAAAATATATAATAAAAGACAGTCATGGAAAAACATGTGGAATAATATAAAAACATGAACACATAAAAAAGTAATGACCTGATCATTAATAAATGAAGCTTAAAATGTAAATGTGTCTTTAACATAAACATGATGCATTAATTATAATATCACCAAATCTAATCATAATGGTTTCATAAAAATTTACCAATGTTTTTCACCAACATATCATAAAAATTTACCTATTGAAGGAAGCTGAGATATTAAAATGATTCCAAATATAGACATTATATCAATATCCAATACAGTAGAAACCTATTAGGGTGCATCCTTGAAATGTTTATTGTAATATACGCCACGTCAGTCAAGGATCAGAGGAACATATCATTTAAATGAATGAGTTGGGAATGTGGGTCTCAAACATTAAATTCCTCAATAAAAAATAACAAACTTCTGTGTGGGTACTATTGAATTATATTTGATTTGGTTGTTCACACCATGAAAATATAACAAGTAAAATGAAATAAGTGTGTCATAAACCTACTATATATACACTATGCTGAGAAAAATTCTTTAAATGAGATATTAGGGTACAATATTATAAATTTTTAATAATTACGATATTAAATGTTTGATTATGAACACATGAAATCATAATAATTGGGAAATAAAATTCCATAAAAACATGAAACTTTGACATATAGAATCAAGGGGTGATATAAGTAGCATGATGGGTATACAAATTCCATTATAGAAAATGATTAATGAGAAATA
Source organism: Viscum album (assembly GCA_963277665.1). Taxonomy (NCBI): domain Eukaryota; kingdom Viridiplantae; phylum Streptophyta; class Magnoliopsida; order Santalales; family Viscaceae; genus Viscum; species Viscum album. Next base: position 834,802,606 of record OY728143.1, on the reverse strand, counting down.
AAATTAGAATCACATAAATATTGTGTCATTTGGATAATAAATTATTGAATATAAACATTTTTAAGCATAATCCTTTGATAATTAAAATTATTATAGAAAAGCATGTGAATTTATTGGAAGGAAGATGGAGAGAATTAATGATTTATATTGATAGTGGGGTTACTACACAAAAGGGGTTATGATATGGGTTTAATGAATAATAAGGGTAGTATCTATTCTATAGAAAATAATTTCGAAAGAAATCAATTGATTATGAAAATATGTAATAATATTCCATGTAAAATCAAAGGGCTTATACCAAAATATTTACATGGATATAATGTAATAGGAGGATTACTGTAACACCATGAGTTTTTGTGAAATTTTTTTTATTAATTATATATTTTTGATATTTTTTATTTCAAGCGGAACTAAATATAGATTTTTATTAAAAAAACTATTTTTGGTTAAAAAACACTACGGGCAATACTTATATATTCCTTCACTACAAAAAAAACTTATTTAGCTTGAATTACATGGATTACTGAGTTTTAGTGAACAATAATATATTATTAAAGTATAATTATTTAATATAATACAATATAACCTAGAAATTAATTTAGAAGATATGATTATAATTAACTAACCTATTAAAATATGTGTTTTCAAAAAATATAAAATAAATTCATTAGTTAAAAATTAAATATAAATGGATATAATAACTAATTAAATATAGAGGAAACATTTTTATAGGAAACATTTTATATACTCAAATTGTTTTTATAATAATAAATTAAAATAACTAAAATTAGATATTTTTATTTTTGAAATATATATTTTATATATTCAATAAATAATATTTTATATTCATCCAATATATTTGATAATAATAATATAAGAATAAATCCAACATTTCACATAAAAATCAATATTTTTATAAAGGCACTTTTACCACCTTTTAATGGAGAACCTATTTTTAATCTAATTTTTAACATATAGAAGTCATATATGTAAAAATAAAAATAAATATTTATATTTATATATAAAAATTAGGTTATGGTAAATTTGTGATATTTTTCGGTGAAGTTTCATTTTTTAATGAATAATGAAAAATACGGTATTTTAATTCAAAAAAAATTATTATATTTTTTTATTGTGTTATATTATATATAAATTTTATTATAAGTCAAATTATCTTTAATATTTATCGTTTAATTAAATTTAAGTTAATTTAATAAACTTATAATTGAAATTGATGATAAAAACAAAGAAATGTTTTGAATGGTTTAACATTAACAACCTAACTTATTGTGTTGTCTGAGGCATTATATCTACATTAATTTCCCCCATATCTATGATTTAAATTTGGAAAAATAGATTCCAAATTTAGAACAATCATAATTTATATTTTTAAATATGATCGATTTTCAGTTTTACCAAAAATATAACTAAAAGAAATTAAAATTAATTACAACTATTAAAGTGAAGTTATGCTTAACAAGGGAATAAATGTTAAAATTAATAAGAAGAACTAACTTTAACTTGTCCAAAATCCATTGGATATCCATATTTTGACCCGATACTACCTTTTATTGTATTTTTTCAACTATGGGATCCACATTAAATGGGAAAAACGTTGGTTGAAGTCCCTTTTCTAGAATTTACAAGAGTTACACGCCCCCTCCATTATAAAAAGGCCTCAAATCCACCCAATTATATACACATTTCATGACACATTGGCTCAAATAATCTCTACCCAAATATCTCATAAACATTCATCCCCTTTCCAAGAATACTCCCATTGGGAATCATGTCGTCCAAGGAATCCCTTTGGTGAAAACCAAAAGGAGTTACCCAATTTTGAGGTAACATTCTTCCTCAAACACAATAATTTAAATTCCTTATACACTCTTTAAATTACACTTATTATATTACTATAAAAACAATTTTTCTCAATATACAATCATTTTTTTATAATTTTTAGACCTACAATTACACACTCTTATATTTAATGGGTAATGGAAAAACAATTTATGTTTATAGAGAACTACCGCCTCATTAAACAATGATTATTAATTTTTTCCATTTCTAGATTTTAATGTTGGGAATTATGATGGAAATTATATTTATTTATGATATATTATATATATATTATATCATTATGCTTCTTTAGTTCTTTTATAACTCATACCTTTATACTTTTCATCTTTCCCAAATATGATAACACTGTTTGTGGATGTGGAGAATATTGCCTCCTCAAATCGATGTGATTTTTTCACACTTTATATAAAATGTGGTAAGAATGGTTATAGTGATAATATATAATTTAAATAAAATAATAATCACACTTTAATTATATTATTTACAAATATACATATATTTACATTACGTTTATTCTTTCAATACGACAACAAAATGGATAGAGTGTTCATGCATACATATGTCCTACTGTCTTTGTGAATAATGTATTCCATTTTATCATTCAATATTTTATACATTTTTATAAAAACATAAACACATGATATATAATATATTTAAATAATTATTTACATTATGTAATTATGTAAATCAAGATCTATGTTAGGCGATCAATAATAATAAATACAAAAATGAATAGAGAACAAAGAAGAAAGTACCTTAAGTGGAACCTCAAAATTGAATTGTTAATAAGTGGTTAATATAATGAAATAAAAAGATCATTTGTGTAATTATATATAATAATATGGTTCTGTGATAGCTTTATCAAAAACCTATATTTATTATACGTGATTATTGAATGAGTATGACGAAGTCAGGACACAAGGTTAGGGAGTTACATATCACTCTTTATATATGTGAGATATATGTTATGTTCACTACTATTTTCTTTTAAGTGGTATATATATTGAATTTGAATTTATTCTATGATTATAATTCTAAAATTTATGGAATTTAAATATCCATTATATAATCTTTCATTCATGGGTTTAATGTTTCAAAATTTACCAAATCAGTAAGATTGTTTTGCCTGAATTTTTCTTTCACTGAGAATCATACTCTATAAGTCACCTTAATTATTTTTTGAGTTGTATATAACTCTATTTGAAATATAATATCAGGAATCTCCATATTTTTCATGATATTTATGCCACATTTAATTTATGTTTCTTAATTGGGGAGTATGAATCAAAGTTACCATGTTGTAAGATCTTATTGAAACAATCTCATCACTTATCGATATTGTATATGATTTTGCTTCCATTAATGAAATTTTCTGATATATCTTCAAGAAATCTCATTATTTTTGTTGCCATCTCGTTATTCATGTCATATCTCTGCATTGGTACCAAATTTTATCACTTTGGAACATAATATTATCAATAAAGTGTTTTTAATAAAGTCTTGCATTATATCTCTATTCGTTAGAATATATGTGTTAATTAATAACCATGTTTTTTAAAATGTTTCCAAAAATATTTTAATATTACCATATCCTCATTAAAATTCAAATTTTCACATGTTTTTATTTTTAATTAATATTTGTAGTAAAAATTAACCTTCATTTCATTTTCTGGTCAAGGTACTTTTTGAAACATTTTATGGTGAAAACATAATGTTTGTAATGCATAGATTTACACTATGTAATAAAATAAATTCCCTTAATGATTCGTTCAAATGATTAAAAAATCATTATTAAAAAAATGGTTCCCTAATACTTTAGAAAATAAATTTTTTAGTTGTTATAAAATAAAAAGTTTTTCAAAAGGTTTTATTTTTAAAAAGTGATTTTAAATTGTTTTCAAAAACATCCTCTATATGTTAAAAAAAATTTGTTTTTAATTAAATGGATTACAATTATTTTCGAAGCCTGAATTATATGTCTTCATGAAATTTCAATGAAATATTTTTCTGAAAATGTTTTCGAGATTATTTTATATGTTTTCAAGGGAAATGGTTTTAAAAAGAATTTTCATGATTTTGTATCATTTTTTAATGTATTTTTATAGAAAGGGTTTTTAAAAAAGAATTTAGGCCTTATTTATAAGTTTTCAAATTATTTTCAAAATAAATAGTTTTCAAAAAAAATTAGGTTTTAGAAAGAATTTTTAAAATTATAAATAATATTTTCCTCATCAAAGTGTTTAAAATGATCTTTCAAAATTATTTTACACTTAATATAACCTCCATTTAGGTTACTCATTAATCTCTAATTAAATTATTCAATGTTATAATTCGAATTATATACTTGAATGTTTTATGTTTTGATGGATTTTTTTTATAAAACCTTTTTCTCTTTCATGGGTTATTTAATTATAAAAAAATATTTTTTTCAGGGGTTATGATTTTAGAGAATATATTATGAAAAATGTAACTTTTTCTAATCATTTATGATATGATTATATTTTTTGGGTTCCCATTTCATTCTCTATGTTATGATATAATTTTTTATGATGTTGTGTTATATGTATGTGTTATTTCATTAAGAGATGGGTGGGACCCATATCTCCCGCCAATGCATTCGGTACATATTTATATCTCATTAGATAGACTATGATGGTCATGGGAGTGAACCTTGACTGCTAAAATGGGAATGGTATTGAAGAATTACTACCATGATTGTATGTGGATTGAGCTCATACTATTAATATGGTCTAGAGATTTAACCAAGTCTACTAAGATGTCCATGGGAGTGAACAATGAATAAAAAGATGGTATGGTGAGTGAAAAAATACTACTAAATGGTATGGGAAGTGATACCTTAAATAAAATATAAATCATTTTCTATTATTATGCATCTACCAAGAATTCCATGTCTTATTCCTATTTTATAAATTCATGGATTATATTCTTTATTTCATGTTGATTCATGTGTTATAAACTACCAATATTTATTCCACAATTCATTTATAATATATTTGACATGTAGGATCTGTTCTTCAAATGTTATGATAAAATTCTTTTTCCACTATGCATTTGTTAAAGCTTACATGTATCCCTTGTTTACCCTTACTGAGAAACTGATCTCACCCATTTTTATGTTTCCATTCCTATTTTATGAATATATGTATTTTGTATGATGTTTCTAATAATGGTTATAGTCATGAAGAACCTATAAGGATATAATGTATCTCACTTATGTACTACTGTTTATTTTTTCATGTTTCTAAATGCACTAAACTAATGCGATCATTGGGAATCTGTTTATACATTGTTTTAATTATTCTGGACAGATGATGTCATGTAAGTTTATAAAAAAAAGGGTCTCTATATTTGGTATCAAGGTGATGTTTTAGTCTTCCTTTGGAAGCTTGGAATAAAAAATATTAATGAGAACCCTAGGAATATTTATAAAGATATGTATAAGGAAGTATGAATGTTTAGGAAAATGTCATGTAATTTTGGTAATGGATAGAGTGAATGGTTACCTATAATTACAACCCTATCTGAAAACCACAAGTGTTTGAGGATATAGCTTAGATATACCTATGTGTAAAAAATCTAACAAGGTGTTTTGATCCCGAATTGATGTAACCTGGTATACAACAATAGGCCTTGTCTCACACATGGTTTGACACTCTTAAGGGATATGCTTTAGGAATTGAAAAACCCTTTATGAACCATCATGAGGGATTTAAAATTATGTTAGATATGATAAACATAGGGTTTCATATACTACAAAATGTTTCTTGATTTAGACATCCTATAAGTAATTTTTCATAATTATGTGGTTTTCTTCTATGATACTTATTTCTCACATAGTGCTTTCTGGTTTTAGTTAATAGATATCACTAAAAGTAATATGGACAACAATGTATGTTTTAGTTTTCTAATGTATGTCAATTATTTAAATATGTTTACCAAGTGGAAATTTCATTAAATGTGTCAGGAATGTGGTATGAGTATTGGTTATACCGCTGAAGATAAAGATACCGAAAACAACATGTGAAAGTTATGCGATGTTATTCCAGTATTTATTTCAATAAAAATGAAAATAATGATTATATTAAGGTTAAGTAACCTTAATACATGATTGATATTTCATAATATAGGAAAAGGTTATTAAGGGATAAGATGATGAATCTTCAGTAATGGTTAAAGAATAATGTTGTATAATTGATGTGTATATGTTTTGGAATTCAAAAAAATATGTAATATGAATCATGAAATATATAATTGTTTCACTATAATTTAACATTAAGGATTTTGAAGGATATTTTCAATGGATTTAGTGAATTATAAATGCGATTTCATGGAATGGGGACATTTTGATTAAGGGAAAGAAACCCTTACATTATTCCTAATCTTCAGATAATGATGATTAGATAAATATATGTTGGATGGTATTGATTAACTCAGAACTAGTAAAGGATTTTTCTACAAAGTAGTTTATGTTTTCATGTATGATGTATTAAAATTCTTGGACTGGTGAAATATATCCAGTAATCTTTGGAATAAGGAAGAATGCATGATTTCCAAAAATATTAATGATAATTTAGGTTATTAAAACAGCTTAAGAGAATATATGATGGGGGTATTCACATGTTTAGAAATTTAAAACCAAGAGATACTTTTTGATATAATGGGGGATCAAAGATAAGATGATTTAATTATGTTCTTTGTAAATTTTTTATTTTAACTTCTTGAATGGTTAGGAGGTTATCCATTTAAGGGATGGTTTAAGATAAAAGAAAAGGATAAACATTCAATGATTAAACTATTATATAAAAATATGTGGTTTTATGCATGTTGGATAACATTTTCATACTATTTTGTTGTTATAATAAAAAATTAAAAATGGAATGATTTATTATTCAATAATGGATCTCATGATCGTTTAATTTGTCATGAATGGAAAATTAACATTCAGTTTTGGTGGAACAGATCAATTGAAAATTAGTCGGGGAGAAACTAGAGGGTTAGATCAAGCTAAAACCATGTAATTATATCTTCTTGTGAATGTTCTCCAACATTAATTCAGTGATCTTGAATCCAAAATTTTTTCCTCATAATATCATTTATGATGAATCAAATGTCCCATTAGATCATCCCATATTTATAGTTTTCCAATCACCCATTTATGCTGATTGAATTTTTCTATCACCCTTTGTAATAACTTTGTGGTTAAATTTATATTCAATGACCATGTTTTCACATTCCACCACTGTTCTCCTATGTGGGAATATATTTATGAGTTAAATTGTGTAACTATTATGTTTTATTCAATCATTTTCTAAAGAAAGTCTTATCATTTATTTTTATAATGTGGCTTTCTATGAAAAGAATATTTGAGTATTAAAAATTTAATATCCAAAACAAATTTAAGTGAAAAATATAATTTAGTAGGGTGTGAATGTAATACCCAATTTTTTTTTGAAATACTATATTTTAGTTAATTTACAGTTTTTTATATTTTTAATTTCACAAAACACTGAATGTAGTTTTTTATTAAATCTCTTCTTTTGTTTTTCATACACTAACCAAAATACTTATATTATCTTGCTCTACATGCAACACTTACTTGTCTTTCATTATACGGATTAACTTGTATTACAAAATAACAATTTTTTATTAAAATATAATTGCTTAATCTAATAAGATATTACCAAACCATTAAATAACCATATATAAATAATATTAACTATCTTATTATAATATTGTTTTTAATTAAAATATAAAATTAATTCATTGGTTATGAATTATTTATAAAAGCATATTAGATAAAATTTAATATTAAAGAAGTATTTTAAAAGAAATCTTTTCTTATACTCACAAAGTTGTTTAACCATGACAATTTAAATTAATTACAATTAGGGACTGATATTTATAAAATAAAATTTTATATATTCAATAAATTATTTTTTATATTCATCCAATATATTTGATAAACATAATATAATAATAATTACAATATTTCACCTAAAAATTAAAATTTTTATAATGGCACTTTTGTCACCTTTTAATGGAAACCTAATTTAAATCCAATTTTTTGAAATTATTTAAATCTTATATGTAAAAATAAAATTCATATTTTAAATATAAACTGTAAAATTATCTTTCGTTTTATTTTTGGTGTTTTTATGTGAAGTTTAATTTTTTTAAAAATAGTGAAAAATACTGAATTTTAATTCAAAACAACTTGTTTGTGTCTTTTAGTTATAGTGTTAAATTATTTTCTAATTTGGTTCTAAATTAAGATCATAAAATTTATTTATCATTTTATATAAAATATTTAATTTAATAAAATCCCATTGAAAATTAATATAGAAATATAACGAACTTTTGGTCTTTTTTACATTAAAAACCTGCATTATCGTCCTATCAATTAGATTAAATTAAAATTAACTTCTTCCATTTATTTGAATAACATTTTTTAAAAAGGATTATATATTCGGAATAATAATAATTTATATTGCCTAATAAGGTCAAATTAGTATTTCAGTATAAATATTAGTTATAGAAATTAAAATTAAATACAATGATTAAAGTGAAATTAATCTTAACAAGGGAATAAACATTAAAAATAAGGACAAGAAAGACCTAAAAATTATTCAAAATCCATTTTATGTGCATATTTATAACCTATAATTCCTTTTATAAAATTTTTTAAATTATTAGAGCCACCTTCATTAGAAAAAACGTGTGGAATTCCCTTTTCCAATATTTACATGAGTGCCACTCCTCCTCTAGTATAAAAATGACTCCTCTCCATGTACTTTCTCACACCTCTCAAGACACTTGGGATCAACCGATAATTTCAAAATTAAATACATAAAATTCCTCCCCTCATATTATAAATCTATACTGAGGCATAAATCCATCTGAGGAAGCAGTTTAGTGAAAACGAGGAGTTTCCCAAATAAGACGTAACATTCTTCCTCAAACTCTATAGATTTATTGTCATCTGCAGTATTTAAATGTTATTATGTAATTATTATAAAAAATAATATCATTATTATACTTTTATGTTATTATACTAAGGTTTCGACCAACAATTACACAAAATTCCATCTAATTGGTAACTAACATTCTGTTTATTGGTACGAAAAACTACCGCCTCCTGAATTGATGATTGATCATTTTTCATTTACCTACTTTAGGGGTTGGGTATTATTATTAAAACGGTATTTATATATGATATATACAATATTTTTTATATATTTATGAATCTCTAATTATTTTATAAGATAAACCTTTATACTTTCCATCTTCTGTAAATACGATATCATTGTTTGTGGACGTGTGGACTACTGCCACCTCAAAGCGACCTGATTCGTTCACACTTTATATGAATTGTGTTAAGGATGTTTATAGTGAAAATATATGAAATATAAAACTTAATAATCATACTTTAATGTTATTATATACATATATAAATATAAATCTTTTATTTGTGTTCTTTCAATATGACAACAAAACAGAAACAATTTTCATGTGTCTATACGCCTACAGTCCCCAAGAATAATGTATTTGATTTCATATATATATAAATTATATATTATTATAAATACATATGTTATGAATATATCTGATATTTATTTAATTTTTTACATTCTATAAGTAAGTAAATTATGATCTATTTATGAAAATCATGAATAATAAGTAAAATCATGTACGAAGAATGAAATAGATATTACCCAAAGAGAAACCATAAAATACCAGTATTGACAAGATTTTAATATATTCTTATTCATAAATTATATGGTGTTAGATATAATAATATTATTCTCTTATATATTTATAAAAAAATTATATTTATTATACAGGATGATTGAATGAGTACAAAGAGAGTCAAGACATAGGGAAAGGGGATTTCATCTCACATTTTATATCATTGAGAAACATGTCATGTTCACCCCTCATTTCATTTGTGTGGTGTATAAAACTAAATTTTATGTATTATATAATTATAAGTATAAACATTATAGGTTTTTTCTATATTCACTCTATGAACATTTTCTCATGGGGTTTATGTTTCAAGTGTTACCAAATCGGTAGGTTACTTTTTTCTCAATTTGCCTTCATTGTGACTAATGTTTTTTTATAAACCAAAATTCTTTCCCAAGGTTAATATAATTCCATTTGAAATTTTATATCTTTAATATCCTTATCTATCATGGTATTTGATACAAAATTTAATTTAATTGTTTTACATGGGGATTATGATTCATTGTTACCAAGTTGTAAGAGTTTATTCAAATATTCTCATCTTTTATCGAGATTGTTTATGATTATAATTACATTGATAAATATTATGATCCATCTCTCAATAAATCTCATGAGTATTATTACTCTCTATTTATTCATGTTATATACATGTAAGGTACCATTTTACACTCATTGATAGATAATATTATCAAGAGATTTTTTTTAATAATGTCTCACATTAGAAATCTCTTCAGTCGGAAATCTATGTTCATTCAAAACCATGATTTTGATAATATTTATAAAAATATTATAATATTATCCTATGATATATAAAATTCATTTCACCAATGATTATATTTTAAAAAAAGGTATCCCAAAATGGAATATTCATGTCATTTTCTAGTTTAGGCACATTTCTAAACATTTTAGGGTGAAAAATTAATGTTCGACAAGTACAGATTTAACCTCTATCCTCACTCTCATTCTCTTAAATGATTCTGTTAAAGATTAATAATATATTCTTATAAAAGAATGTTTTTTTCTAATATTCTATTAATTTTTTCTTATCATTTTTTTCAATGAGAATGTTTTTTAGAAGTATTTTATGTATAAAAAGTGTTTTTTTAATAATTTTTAAAAACATACTATATTTGTAATGTAAAGGTTTTTTCAGAGAAAAGGATTTATATGATTTTCAAAAAAAAATCCTACATGTTTTCAAATAATTTTCAATGATAATTTTTTTAAAATTTTATTCATGATTCTTTTATAAGTTTTTAAGGAAAAATGTTTTTTAAAATATTTTCAATCATTTATTAATAATTTCTCGATGAATATTCAAAAAAATAGTTCTCAAAAATTATTTCAATCCATATTTCTATGTTTTAAATATATTTTCAATGGAAATTATTTCAATAAGGTTTTATGTTGTAGAAATTAAATTTAAATAATAAGGGGTATTTTCTACAAGAAATGGTTTTAAAGAATCATTCAAAACTATTTTCCATATAAGATGAAATCTATTGATGTTAAACGTAACTTTATAGGGAAATGAATCAATGTTTATAGTTTTATTATTTATCTGAATAAATTATGGTTTTAGGAAATGAATTTTCTGAATCCCACTTGTCTTTAATGGTTTATATTCTTTTTAAGACCACTTACTTTTTGGGTTATACTTCTGAATAATTGATTATGAAACATATCTATTTCTTAAGATGGTATGATATGATTACTTGATTATGATACCCATTTCATTCCATGGATTATTTTAAAAAAAATTATTATTTTTTGGGACATGTATATATTATTTCATTTTGATATTTTTTGGACCTATATCTCCCTCAAAGTCATCGAGTAACGATATATATCTCATTATATAGACAAAGATAGTATTTGGAAAGAACCTTGACAACTAAGATGGCCATTGGAGTGAACCATGACTTCCATTATGGTATGGATTTTTCACTCATTATACTATTATAGTATTGGGCATACTCCTTCAATACTATGATGGTTATGTGAATGAACCTTGACTTAAAATATGGTATTGGTAGTGAAATCATACAACTATGATGGTCTTGGCAGTGATGCCTACTATGGAAATAATGTTATTTTCTTATGTGTCTTCCATAAATTTCTTGTCTTATTCATATATTATGCATTCATGGACTTTGTTCTTTATTTCCTTCTATTTCATTTGTTGTGAAAAAACATGCATTATTCCATGATTAATTTCTATGATCTTTGATATGAAGGGGTGATATTTTAATGTTATGATCACATTATCATACCCATATGCTCAGGTTTTTTATTATATGCCTCCCTTTTTTACCCTTACTGAGCTTCTGATATCACCCTGTTTTATGAATCCTTCCCTGGGATGTGAAGATATGTATTATGTATGATGTTTCTATGAAAATATATAGTCCTGAAGAACCTACTGGGGATAATATAGCTCAATTTTATATCAGTGTTTATATTTCCATTTTTCTAAAGGAACAAATCTAATATTGAATTTGGGAATATATTTGTATAATGTTTCATATATTCTTCAAAAAATTAAGTAATTTGATTTTATGAAAATATAGGGTTACTATAAGAACCCTTACCTTTTAAAGTATCTTTTTAAAGAATGTTGGACTTTTCAAACCATGGAAACTATTCGGTGTAGATTTATAGAGGATGAAAAATTTGTTATTAATAATTAATTCCTTTGTGGTGGAGGGGGGCAACATAATGGTTAGGAATGAGAAACATTTATTTATGAAAAATAGGGAACTTTTAATGGGAAACAATTTTTAATTAATGGGTAATAATGGTATCACATTGGAGTTACATGGGTGTGGTGAGTTATGTTATGAAAAATGAGGTGAGACATGTGGTTTTATCATTCCAAAAAACAAAGGTACTAAATAATGTCTAATGGAAATGTTTATCTAGTAAAGTGCATGGATGAAGTAGATTATCTATTTTAACATTTAATAATATTTATTAAATTTTCATATTTGAAAAAAAGTCACTACAAATATAAGGTGAACTGTAAACAACTAGCTCATGTAAAACCTATACATCGCCCGAGATGGCCTCTAAGAGAGAGTATCATAAAAAACTAAAAAATTTCCTACTTAACCGAAGTAAAAGGGGAAATCCCATTAAAAATAATAATAATAGCAATCCCAAAGATCCATGTGTCCATTCATCACCACCAAACTAACTTACATCAAAGCTAATGTCACTCAAGAGAATCCCGTGAGCTCTATGAACCACTTATCTTATCTAGTGTCCTATAAAACCACATCAAAAATATTCTAATGTTAAAAATAGGGTGTGTGAAAAAATACACATAGTATTTAAGAAAATATTATATACAATGTCTAATATCATGAATATAATATCTCTTGAAATAAATAATCCAGTTAATAAGAAATTTTATAAATATATAACAATTTTATAAAACAAAACTTGTTTTTTCATAATTTCATTTCTAATTCACATAATAAGAAATATTAAAATTTTATATAATAATATATGTGAGCATATGAAAATCCATCCATGTATACACCAAACGTTAATCATGTGATAAAACCAACCATGAAATATACCATCATGTGTAAATCTGGGCATCAATGATAAAGGACCAGATATGGGACCCAGGCTATGGGAATACATACTATACATAAAAATAATCATAAAATAGTAATATCATCGATCCAAAATATATTTAGTCCCATACAAATCATTAAATATCATAAAACCTATAGTTTCATTTCACACACTTAAATAAAAAAATAAATTTCCCTATGTACTCAAGGGTCCCATTGATATATTCTTTTAATGAAATTATTAAAACCTTGACCACTTTTTCTTAAACATTAACAAAATTAAGAATTAACTATTATGTTCTTGAAGTCCATTTGGAAAACAAAATCACCTTAAATTCCATTCAACAACACATCACATGTCCCAAAAATTAAATTAAATCCCATTAAAAATAAGAATTTCAAAAGGATAATCCATATTAATATGTGATCCATTAATTTAATAAATCAAAACAATTGAACATATATATGAAAATTAGAAATCCTTGATTTAGATCCTTTTTTTAGTGATATTTTTTATGAATGTAGAGTAATCTTCAAAAATATATTTCCCAAAGCCCAGGGTTTATCCTTGTCAGAGATGGGATTCATGGAATTTTAATATCTCACATTGGCACCTATTTATTGAGAGAAAAAATCATAAGAACGCTATATTTCAAGGGAATTTGAGTATTTATTTACAGTCTATAAAATATATCAACACATTATAGCCTCATTGACTATGGAACATAGCCTCTAGACTACACCGCAGAGCCTATTTCCCATGTTGCAGTCATCCCAAGTTAATCAGTGTCTACAATCCATTACACTATCCTCACTAGATCCAATTATCCTTATAGAATGTAAATATTGAAACATAGGACACCAAATCACATCACAAAACCACCAAAGAATTCGGTTACGATGCATCCCAAATCCATACTATAGGGGTGTTGGAATTGGTATAATTTAACATATCATACCCATTGGAAACAACAATATAGCCTACACCTCCACTCCATTGGGCTTAAACCAGGCATAAGGCCTATTTTTCATCCATTTGACCATGGATCATCAATTCCAAATATGTTAGTATCCTAGAAATACCTCCTTCTTAATATTACACTACATCTTCATTAAGCACAATATAGTGATATAATTCCATACTACATCCTCTACCTTCTATGGGGTATACCTCAATAAAATTATAGGGTAATTTCAAACATTCACCAAAATATATCAAATTAAAATTACGAACTCTGAAGCCTATAAATGAGTTAATACTCAAACACAAACGGTATCTCAATTATCTCACGTGAAAAAACATTTTCCCCAAAAAGTGATCAAGACATTGGACTCACAAAAAGAGGAGTCCTTTCACCCTTTCCAATGATTACTCCTCCTATATCACATAGATATATTTTCTGCACTTCCATAGTACATGAATCAAATGAATTGTTTTTCCATATATCACCTCATACTGGAGATCCTTAAACTAAACTCGTTTCTTAAACACAATGGTATTCAACTCAAGATCGATGTATACCCGTTTAATCACATGGGAAGAGTTTGGTTGATAACATATCATCATGGAAACATGAAACACATTAGGAATTAACATCAAGTATGATGGATATTCTTATTTATATCCCACATTATAAGATAATACATGATCTCAAATGGGGATATAAAACTCGATGCCAATATACCGTGCTAACCCAACTAACGATGTCTAAAGAAAATAGTTAACCAAAGAAAGACCTAATGAACAACTATAATCTCTAGGGTCCAATGATGATTTTCCACATATGATTTATAATGACTCTATTCCATCACCAATATCTTCCATATCAACTACAAATTTCCCATCATCTCTTAAACAATACTCAATCCAGATAAATATTTCTCTCCCAACACTTCCTAGAACATAGAAGATCTATGGGGACATCCATAATACCCTTCAACGGGAACCATATTAATCATAATATAATAACTATTATATCTGAAAATTCCTTAATAGGGAGAAAAAATTCCCAAAAACCCCCAATGTCAATAACACATGTTTATAGATTATCCACATGATTATGAATTGCAATCTCCGTCTACCAATCGATATGAAGAATATATTCCCTGATCAAATTCATTTGGGAACCCATGAAATCATGGAAACCTCTCAAAAACCCATATTCGAACATCATATATCTATCATAAATAATTATAGGGGAACCCCCATCACGTCTCACATGTTCTGAAATATACAATTTCTAAATCCATTCCACCATTATAGTCTCTTTCATATGAAGGGAATAAACATATATGTTAAGCAGATTAATGATCACCAAATAAAATTCAACTCATTAGAAGTTTATGGAAAACTGATAATTAAGTCGATGTAAATTTAATATCACTTTCATACTAGAATAGTAAATGGTCGCAACAAGCTAGCAGGTCTCTATTTTTCTTCCTAAATCCAATCACAAGTCGCACACTATTTCATGAAACCTGCAATCAACCACCTCATCCATAGAAACCAATTCAAATTTCTCAAATCATGATACATCTTGGTAGTCACAATTTATATGGACTACAAATACTGATATCAATCATACATACACTCATACATCAGAGATATCAGAATGACCAACATACATTAGAAACATAAAACAGTAATTGGAAATTGATACCACACATCTGAGGTCCCCACACCTTTTAATATGTTACTAATGCATTGAAAATATGTGTCTAGAACATTCTAAATGTGAACCCTCTCATAAAATGATAATTCACCTGTCACTGAGGCCAATAACACCTCCCTAAAATCCTCTTCCACTCCGATGATCATCTTAGAAAACAAAAACATTAGAGAACACTCCAAAACTAATTCCTTCAAGGATTGAGTTAGTAATTTACTTCTCAATTCCATAGAGTCAACATTACCTTTCACAAAAGTGAAATTAATATCAAAATCAAATGTTTGCAGATACAAAACCAAACTTCACTATCACATGTTTAGGTCCTAATGACTAAACATATAGTTTCGAATTTTATTTTCTTAAAATACCATAAAACACTCCCCAAAAAGATCATGATGCTATGTTTTCCATGTATTCATAACCACGTCCAAATCCAGATCATGTGTTGGGGTTTTATTCTATTAATATTTTAATTACTGATATCAAAAGGACACCACATAATTCCCATTAATAAATACACATTCCAATCATGAACTCAAAGAATTGTAGAACACGTCATATCTAGAACCTGATTTTTCGGGAATAAAAAAAATATATGAATTCAATAATTCCATTTGTTACTCAATATATCCATGAAATTTATTTTTCCAATCAAAATTTACACCGTTGTGATTTAATGTTGTAATTATATATTCATTCTTGGAATGTCTCCAAACAAACCTCATGTAGTAAGTAGCAAAACCCAATAAAATATGAATCCAAAACTTATTTTTGGAATGTTCCCAATACATTACTATATTTATCCTTTTGGGATCTATTGAGATGCCTCTCTCATACCTCACATTCCCCATAAACATCACTAATAGAGTCTAAAATTAAAACTATTAATGATTCCAAGAAAATTTATGTTCATACATGATTATATGGATAATATCAATGTGATATTAGTTCTCCTCCACAAACTTGGAATGAAAAAAAATTATATCAAAACATGTGTATGACTGATTCTAGTAATTCATAAAATATCTAGTTCATCAAATATATAAATAACACAGGAGGACTGGTGAGATGAATAGAATAACCATAAAATCTAAATTCTCATATTGAATCCTAAATGTTGTCATCGGTATATCCTGTTAACAAACGATCAACTTATGATACTTGGACAATAGGTCAATTATTGAATACCCATGATCCCATATGAGTTGAGGAAAGAGATCATCAATTCATGGAAAGGGATACATGTCCCCAATTGGAACCTAATTTATCATTCAAGAATCAATAAAATTTATAAGTATTCTATCTTCTTTTTGGGAAGATATAATTAGAGAATCCAAATAATACAATCTTGGATGACTAAATTCCTTATCATAAATATCTATAATAATTAAATTAATCTCAATCTACTTAGTAGATACTATGTGATATAATGTCATATAAATATGTATCTTCCTAGGAATTAGTTCAATTATAACCATTTCATCAATTGGTAGTGGTAACCTATAAAAACAATAACAAGTTACCTCAGGGAATTCACTCATTACTTTAGGAAATGGACTACTCAAGTGAGAGACAATGACATCAAGGAACATCTCTGATAACAAGAACGATATCATCCTAGCATAATAAACAACCAACCTCGTCCTCCTATAACTGGAATCCCACTTACCGGAAAAGACATGAGAGTCCCCATCTGGAGAAATTAACCAAACTGGATGGTTATAATTGTATATATATGTCTTTATACTGATTATCTAATCCATTAAATTAATTAGGTCAATGATATCATGATGAAGTACTAAGAAGTCCAACATCACTACAAAGTCGAAAATAATCACCTGACATGTCGGATATTTAAAACCATGTACAGACCTATTTCATAATGTCTTATAATGATCCAAAAAGAAAATAAAAAGCTCAGAATGCAAGCCCCCACATCAACCAAAATTGATGGTATAGACTAATTTTTTGAAACAGTATCAAACAAATCTAACACCATAGGGGATAAAATAAACAGTTTACATCTATTAGTAGATGTCCCTACCTCAGATTACATTGGTACATACTCCACTATATAATGATATCCAGTCTCTAATAATTATTAATACTTCTTAGCCACATGAATATTCCCTTGGGATTATGATAAGTCCTACCACCCTTTTATGTATTATAATGCACTAGTGAACCATTATTTAGAGTAGATCAATCATTTCTAACATGGGATATCCTTCTATTAAAACACATGAGTTGACACAATTTTCCAAAAATATGACAATTCATTGTCTCATTCATAAAATGAGGCTACGTATGAGTCTGCCTTCAACACTAATAGAAAACAACAATCTATTCTCCAATAAAAACCCCTAAAACCGGTCCAAATGAAGCTTGAGCTCCCCTTTGATTCTTATTTAAGAAAGAAGTTAAACCCTAGATAATATATGAAACAACTGAACCTCCAACCAAATCTATTCTCTCATATATTTCATCCTCATCCATAATTTATTTTTCCACAACGTCATCCTATTTTTGAATGAATAAGAGAATTATCATCAGGTGAATACCATCCCTTAGCCTCATCTCAAACCGTTGATCCTTAAGGTAATAATTTCCAATGATCTCGAATGCTAGGTTTACGAAATCAGTGAAATAAGTGAAATATTCAAAAACCATATTCTCCCCATGCTCTATGGTTTGAAATTACCATCTCTTAATCACATGAAACATTTTTGGTTAAAATATCTGATAGATGATCTTCTAAATATAGTTCTAGGATAGACCATCATACACCAAGGATTTAATTACTGAGTTCCACTATCTTCTTCTTGGTCCGTCAAGCATCTACATAAGAAAACGTAACATAAGTTCCTTAGAAATTTTCAAAAAATAGAGGTTCCTTTCAATACTATCATTTTATTACTAGGGTTTTTGGCACTACGGCGAGCTAGTGGACTCTAATTATGAAATTATAATACTTGTTCCACCAATTATACTTGGGGAACAATACCATCCTAAACTGGAGTCTGAATATTTTATATTACAGCACCAAATAAATAAGGGTGAATGAAAGGATTCTCCTATTCAACATGTCTCATGGATTCCCCAATCATATTCCTAAGGGATATTTTAGGAGGAATTATCAATTAAACCCACGAAAATAACTAATCACCACATGATAATGTTCCAAAATCCAAATTCCAAATTCTAAATTCAAAAATCTATATTAGTGCCTTCAATAAATATGTATTTAAAGTAATAATGGATTCTTTTAATGAAATATAACACCTTTAAAAATAATTTTCCCACTAAAATAAAACCCATATATAGTTCATTCAACAAACCACAAACACTAAATATCAATCTTGGTAAAAATTCATGACCACCCATGGTAACATGAGTTTTCGATAGGTAAGTGACATGGCCTATTCACATTTCCTCACTTAAGACCCAAATTTAGATGGTTTTACCTCCTTTATCACAAAGTGTATGAACCAAACCCAAACACTATAATAAAAATATAGTAATATTTTCACTTTTATACAATTTTGTAATGACCAGGACTTGGTCTACATAATACATGACCCAATATGTCCTTCCATGAGTGAGTATCATTAAAATAACAATTAAACCTCATGTATGATGAATGAATAAACAAATTACATAGTGAAAGAAATATTTCATATCCATGATATATAAAACATCAACCCTTAAGGGGATAAATTATAAAACAAAAGTAAGTAAGGTAATGGTACCCTCTTTATTTGACCATTTCTCTATACTAAAATTCCCACATCGAAGAGGAAGACACTCAAGAGAAGTCAGTTATCTACATGACTCGGTTACCTTTATATGTGTCCTAAAAATATACAAATTCCCAAAATGGAAAAGTAGGATGTGAGCAAAAAACTAGGTAGAATTTACCCAAAAATCAATATGAATTCTAATATCAATAAGGATTACATAAATCATAATAAAAAAATACTGTTTATAAAACATTTTAATAATAGAGAATATTTTTTAAAAACATCATTTAGTTTTCATAAAATTCATTAATTTCTATACAATACGAAATATGAAAAATGTACATTCGAAACCAGGTGATTATAATCAATAAAATTCCTAGAGAAACTATATGATAAACATGTGAACAATAAAACATGAAATATACCATCATGTTAAATAATTCATAAATGAAAATTCACAGGATCAAGGATATGTCCTAAGGGAATATGTACTACAAATAAAAAGAAGCTAAAAAAGGCATAGCAAGGATCCAACTGATATTAAATCACCTAATAGACTATCAATATCACAATATCTTTTGTAGCATTAATCATGAAAAAGTTACATATCTACAAGCCTGCATAACCATGTTTCATAATGTGTTAAGAATAATAAGACTATTATAAAATGATTCTCACATTTTATAAAAACAAATTCATACTTAATACATATGAAATAAATTATTTAAAATCCACTTGGAATCAAAAACCACCGTAAAAAAATTTCAATCACACATTGCATGTTCAAAAACATTTAAAACAAATCCCTTTAAAATTGTATTTAATAATTCCAATATATATTAATGTAGTTTTTTTCATTTAATAGGAAACTAAAATGTAATATATACATTAAAATCATAAATAAATTAATTTGATTCTTTTTATGGAGACACATACCTCAAGATTTGAGAGGATTCCCAAAGATTTCTATTGAAAATTCTTTGGATGATCCTGGTCAGATATGTGAGTTATGGACTTATAGATATCCCTTATGAACCAAATAATTGAGTGGGTATTGTTTAATAAAAACTAATATCAAGGTTCATTGATTATTTATTGGTGGTCTGAAATATAAAACACAATGATGTAGCCTCACTCTCCATGGTGGAGAACCTCTAGACCATTATGTAGATCCTCATGTCCATATTGTATTAACCCCCAATCAATCAGACTCAAGAAACCATAGTGTAAACCTCTCTAGATCATATTTTTATAGTGGAAATGATTTAATAAAAAGTAATAAACCATAAAATTGAACTAATACACAAGAGAGTTATCCTACAGTGTAGCCTAACCCGACACTGTAGGTGTTCCATATTTGGAATAAATAACCAAATCCCACACTTTGGCCCTTATAACAAGACCTATTACCCCAAGACAAAGGGATCAAACATGTAGCAGGATTATTCCACATTCGTGTGATAACAATATAGCTTTAAAAATATGGATACATCTGTGAAATACATCCTGTAGGATACTGCACCATATCATTCAATACCATACAACTCGATAAATTTCAATGATTCATCCTATACCCTATATGGTTTATTCCCCTAAATAATTCTAGGGAACTGATAAATTACCTCCAGAATTCTAGGAACTCAAATCATTATCACCTAAGCATAAAAACACATTGTACTGAAACCCACAGGGAATCATAATTATTGTATGTAATTATAATTAGCTCTAAAAACTTCCTTGAATATATCCTATAATATAAACACAATATGATCGACCCATAAAAGATCTTGGCTATCATTGGAATCCGAATTTCATGAAATCTCTAAGAAAAATAATGACTCATATTTCTTCTATCATACATATTGAATTTCTTCAAAAATATGAAAAGAAATTTGTATCCATTTTCAGAGATGATAAACAAATAAATCTCCAATTAGTGGGAATAAGAATGATATATTACATTCAATTACATAATGTTCTATTTATTGTGCCTTTTGGATACAATTCCACCCACTCTAGGGAAGTCTATGTCGTTAATTTGATCACTATAAAATATACCCTAAGTTGCCTCTTATATTATTTTTATATTAAATTCAAAGAGGACAATTTTTATTATCTCAACAACATGTTTCATGATACATTGAAAATATATTCTCCAATAAAGAAGAACTACCTTTCCCTGCTCATTGTTGTTTATAATTTCTATTGTTATTTATCGAATAAAAATATCAATTTTGTCTCATATATTAACCCATTAATGTATATCCTCAATTTTACAATGTCAAATGGATGATTGGAATCATGGTAAGTGGTATTTCAACAGTTTTATATTTAGATTATCTCATATAAATAAATCAAGATTTTTTAATTGAATGATTACATTCCAATATGACCATCCTCTGAGGATATTCACATATAAAATTATTTCACATATGAGACCATCATTTCCACTAATCATGAAATTCTATGATGTCAAATTGACTTTTTCAATGCCTCTAGAATTTTGATTATAAAAATAATAAATAATTTTTATCATAATAAGGTTATACTTGGAGTTTTATTCATAATTACATTAAAGTATATAATACCATACCTCTTCCTCATATCCTTGTGATTGAACAATAATGTAGGGAAGTATAAAGCCTTCATCACAATCCTTGAGCTATCCATTTAGATTTGGGTTTCATAGTAACATGTGAAAGGTGAGTCTAGGATAGTAATCAAGAAAATTAATAATGACAACATAGTTAAGAAACATGAGGCCATTTCTTTTCCGGAGTTTTCCTACAAGTTGATGGAAAAATTAACATATCATTTAAAGGTTAATCGTGTTTCATGACCTTGTAGTTAAAAAATATATAATCTAGAAACCATAGTTGAATACATTACCATTCCGGACCAATAAGATATAGTTATACATGTAGCACATCAAAAAGTAATCAAATTTGTTATTTCCAATGAAGAGAACAAAGAGTTCAATCAACGAAACACTAGTCCATTCAATGGAGGCCCCTAAAATTATCATATTATGTAATTTTTATGTGAGTGAAATACTATTTTGATTGAGCACCTTTAGTATAAAATTACATTTCTATCCTTGTGAATCTTGTAAAAACCTTCTGATGCTTGGTAAACATCATTTTATGTGATTGACACAATATAGAGTGGTAATTCAATAGATATAGATTTGATAGAATCAAATTTTTTTATTCACGGAAAGTTAATCCCATATGTTGTGTATAAGTTCCATGTCATGTCATGTGGGGATCATAATTGAAGATTCATGTTCTCTCATCGGATCAATATATTGGGATATTTTATCCCAATCATGGTTTATGACTACTCTTAATTACAAATAAAATTTCATGTAAGAAATATTAATTATATTTTCAAAAATCATCCACCATATTTTCTCCATTAAGCTAAATATCCATGGAACTTTTTTTATGTTGACATGATATCAAGGGCTCCAAACCACCAGTAACAACTCGACAATACATGAATATTCTCATCTCTTTCATTTTTTCTTTAATGTGGGATAAGTCCATCCCCCTAAATTAATTAATTACCATTTCCATGATAGAGTAACTAAAATCCCAAAGAAATCAGTGATTTAAGATACCTCATACTAATATCATCGATAATTGAACCAAATCACTATCCATAGACATACATAAGTTATATGTAATGTATATTATATAGTAAATTATAACTCTTTCTATAAGAACACGGTTTTTGCTGCGAAAGACTTTGGAATATTCATGATGTTATTACAGAGCAGCGCCTTCAGATGGTGTGCAATTCCAAGCCCCGGAGTTTCCGGAATTAAATTTTTAGTGAGTTCACATTGGAAATGCCAAATAAATGTGATAACTCTTAAATGGTCCTTCATATCAGAGATCCAAGTGTACGGATGGGTCTATAATGGGGGTTTTACCCTAGGAACGACATAAAAGATGTCAGCATAGGACATTTGGAACCCCCGCCCGCTTTTGGAAAGTTACACGGGTAATTAAATTAATTAAATAATTCGTTTAATGGATTAACTCAAGTATATCTTAAACGGTGGCTCAGATTGGGAATCTGAGGGCACCATTGAGGCCGGAGTGTGCCGTTTACTCTAGGAGGTGTGTATGTTTCGCGGGCGCAGCCCGTCTGTGAAAATGGCCCCAGGGGAGTTTTCGTAATCTGGCGGCCTCGGGCGTTGAGTTTAATAACTTTTGAATGGGGCCTTGGATCAAACTTCATAGACTACCATTGTTCTTGGGATGTGGTGTTTACCCTATGGGAGGTTTAATTTTGACTTCGCCAGAGGTTTTGGATGCGGGTTAATTTGGGAGGTGAAATTATTTAAAAAATTAATTATTTTTCTTATTTAAACCTAACTCACCCCATCCCTCTTCAATTTTTTCACCCCCTGGCGATGCCTCTCCCTCAACCCCCTCCTCCACCACATCCTCCGGTCATGTCGAAACCAACGGTTGGAAAGCGTGGATCGACGGAGAAGCTTTCCCATCGAGGTAGGATCTTGCGTTTCGTTTTTTATTTCCCGCACCTACTTTGAGCTCAATTTGCATTGTCAATTCCATTTCAAAACTTCGATAAAATCCCTTATTTGTGTAGTAATCATCCCGGTACCCTCAATTCAATTTTTGGATTTCAAATCTGAGTCCCGATGTGATCGCAAACATCCGGCGAACTTCGCGGGTTTTTGGTTTTTCTGGCGGTCCGAGGTGCGGCAGCGCAGGGCTGTGGCGGCGGCGGCGGCTTCTTTCCTAGGAGACGGCGGCAGTGCTGGCTTCGGCGGAGCGGCTGGGGGAGCTAGGGCGCGTGGCAGTCATCGGCTGCAGGCGCTGCAGGGCGCGGAGCGTGGAGGAGGACCGTCTTCGGCCGGTCGTCGCGGGACGAAGACCCGGGGTCTTCGTCACCCCATCCACCAGACAACGGACCCGCGTTTTCTGGGTCCTGTTGGGAGGAGAAGACCGGCCGAACGGCCGGTCTGGTTTCTAAAAAAAAGAGTTAAAAAAAGTTTATAATAATAATAGTAATAATATTATTATTATTATTATTATTATTATTTTCGAAATGATTTATAAATCATAAATCATCCGCAGGGCGTCCGATTTGGGCACCGTCTGCGGCGGTGCGCCCCTTAAATCAAGCCAGACTTTTTGAGATGGTTTCAGGGGGTTTTTTATCTCTCGAAATGGGGGCCTCGGAAGCATTTCACGTGCATTAAGTGGATTGACGTTTCTTTCTGGGTATCTTGTTTTGGACGGAGGGTACGCATCCGACATCCGATTTGAGCGCCGTCAGTGGCGTTGCGACCCTGGCGTCGGGGCGGGGTTTTCCATTTTGGTTTTGGGCGTTGAAACCAGATTTTTGGTGTGTGCCCCACGACCCGTCTTTTGAGCTGCGAGCAGCGTTTAGAAACTTTCTCATCGGGTGTCCGTTCGGGGTGTGCGAGCAATCGATTCTGGATGTCTTTCCGAGGGGATTGCACTGGTGCAATTCGCCCGCCCTAATTCTGCATGATGGTGTGGGCCCGATGAGGGTTGTTTGGGCATTGACGGTGAATTTTCCATCTCTATCATCGGGCGACCGTTTTGGACAAGTGAATAGTCCATCTTGTGTACTTTTTTGAGAGGAACGCAATGGTGCGATCCGTTCGTTGTGTTTCCGGACCGGGTTGCGGGTCCCATGAAGCACCGCTCATGTGTGGTGCGCCGAAATGCATCTTTTTTCCCGGATATCTGTTGTGATCAAGTGAGCAGTCTTTTTGATGTGTTTTCCCGAGGAGATCGCAATGGTGCGATGTGCCCGACCGTTTTCGGGGCCGAGGCTCGGGATCACGGGACGTCGTTCGGGCGTGAGGCGGTGTTGGTGACTTTTCCATCGGATATCCGTTTGAGGTGAGTAAGTAGTCTATCTCACATGTTTTTCCATGAGGATTACAACGGTGTAATATATTTAAGCAAGCAGAGGCTCTTACGTGATCTTATTAAATGTGGAATGTGACGGTTCCCGGGTGGTGGTTCTTCCTGCGGTGTTTGCAGAGAACCCTTGGCATGTGATCACATGCACTCTCGTGTGAGTGAAGTTATGCTTAACGAGATGTGGTTGGCTGTGCCTTAGCCGTTGAGGTGCAGGTTGGAGTTGTTATGTCACGCCTTCGCATTGACTGTTGGGTGTCGTGTGCATGTTAGCCGTTGGGCTGGAGACGTGGTATACTCTGGGAGTATACGGGAATGCTTAAGGGTACATGTGGTTGTTTGTACCTGAGAATATTTGTGCGCTTGGTTGGGGTTGAGTTGGGGCCACACATCGTGTGGGCCCCATGTGCGTGTCGTGTTCTGATTTATGTACTTTTGACCTCTCGTGACGTAGAGGGTTCCTCTGTTCTTGTTTGTTGACCCGCAGGGTTGAGATTCTCCTGGTCCTGTTCTCCCTTGTTGACTAGCATGGTTGAGTTATCCCCCTGGTTCTGTTTTCTTTTTGCCAGCAGAGATGGTTTGGTTCCTCTTTTTCTTCGACTGTGAGGGGTTTCAGTACCATGCCCTTTCACCGGACTGCGACACCGTTTGCGACTACGGGTGTTCGTACAGTGTGGGTGCTTTCTCCAATTTCTGGGATGAGTTTTCTTGGTCCGCTTCGACAGTGACTCAGCAGATTTAAGCGTCATCGTCTTGAGAGGCCTTGGGAGTTTATTCCGTTGATTTGTGTTCCCTGGTAGTGTTTCTTTGGATTCAGTGTGACGAACACTTTACGTGGGAACCGATCCTCTACCCAGGAGGTTGTTTCCAGCAGGTCTGAGGTTGTTTCCAGCAGGTCTGAGGTTGTTTCTGGCAGGGCTGAGGTTGTTTCTAACAGGGCTCGCCAATTGTACCATCCAGCAGGGATGGCCAGTACATCGTTGCTCATCGAGCAGTACCATCCAGTAGGGATGGCCAGAGGAGTTCCGGGTTTACCTCTAGCGGGGCTGGGCAGTGGTCCCCGATGCCGGGCTTACCTCTAGTAGGGCTGGGAAGTGGTCCCCAATGCCAGGCATACCTGCAGCTGGGCTAGGCAGTGGTCCCCGATGTCAGGCTTACCTTCAGGTGGGCTGGGCAGTGGAACCTGATGCCGAGTTACCTCCAGCTGGGCTGGGCAGTGGTCCTGTCACCGACATTAGTTGGGTCGCCCTCCTGTGGATTACCCTATTACGGGACTGGGCAGTGTGGCACCCGTCGACTCTTGCTGGGTCTCCATATAGTGGGAACTCGTCAACTTCCAGGGAACCTCCATCGGGGCTGGGTAGGGGGTCGCCTGTCGACTTTGAGAAGACCTCTCGATTGTGGGGCAGTGACGAGGTGTGGTGTGACGTTCCCCCAAAACTCTCAAGTATGAGGGGCTCTTCCCCTACCGAGTCGCATCCTTGAGACATGACCTAAAACCGCTCGGGAAAGTCAGTTCCACCCAAAGCGGATAGTTTCGAGGTGTGGTTATTTGACCCCTTGACTTGCAGTTCGGGGAAGACGTGCGGGATTTTGGGCATCGATGGTGTTACTTCTAGGACTGTTGGAGACTCACTTTATTGGGCTGAGCTACGGGATAGAGATCCCCTTATGATCTTTTTCGGGATTCTTTTTTGATTATATGGTTATGTATATACCTTTTTCCAGTACCCACTTCTTGGGCTTGGTTACTCTCCCTCCAGGAGAGGTGAAGACGCACGAGGTATGCCACGTGATTTCCGTGTCTAGCTTCTCGTGGTTGGATGAGTCTACTCTCCTGCTATAGGTAGCGAAGACTCGACGAGAAGTTTATCTTCTCACCGTTTCCAGCTCCTTGTGTCTGGATGAGTCTACCTTCTTTCCTCTTGTTGGGTGGAGCTGGACTCTTTACTGTACTATTTACTGCACTCCTAGTTGTACTCCTTTAATTTCCCCTGTTTGATCTAATTCTCACCCTTCAGTACCTCCTTTGTTGCTCCCTTGAGCCTTCGGGGTATCCTATTGAGTATTTTTATACTCACCCCTGCTTGGGTTTTGCCCGCACTTGGTGTGCCCTTGCAGACGATGGATAGGTTAGTCGTGATGTTAGAGGATCTTTGGAGCTTGGGAGCTTGGACCACGTGCAGTGGTTAGAGTAGGGTTCTAGGTCGGGGGCCCTTCCAGCTGTTTTATTTTGTTTACCTATTGTCGTGTTGTGGCACTTTTCTGGTTGGGCGTGTGTTTTTTACCTTTTCTTTTCAGCTTTTACATTGTACTGTTTAGAGGTCGATGCACTCTTCTGGTTATTTATAGCAGTTGGTACTTTGCTTTTATTTTTACTCTGCATTTTTTCATTGAGTGTGTTGCGTGTGTGTATACAGGTACATAGTCAAAGGCCTCCCTGATTTATTGTGCCTTCGGCGCTGCTCGCCAGCCCCTGGCCTATAGAGGCGGGCTTGGGGTAGTTGCGGCTCAAGCCCGGGTAGGGTCGGGTCATGACAAAGTGGTATAATAGGTGGTTCGTTCCTTGGGGCATTGTGTGGACGTCTCTAAAGAGGAATTGGTTGGGATTTAGGGAAACAGTGTTAACGTGTCTCGAGAGCTACTCTCAGGCCAGGGAGTCCAGTGATGGTGCGGAAGCCGACGTATCCATTCACCAGGACCTTGATAACCAGCTTGTCGACTCGGCATGCTGAGACACTTGTTGTAGGGAAATTGGTTTGTGCATCACATTGTATTGATTCTTTGACAATCCTTCATGAGTCATCTCCCCATCGTTGTTATTGGTATATACATATATTCTTATCTGACCACGGCACTCCTTGATAATATTCAGGATGTCTCTGCCAAGACTGCCAGCCAAGATACCAGCTTTGGTGCGTGACGAAGACCATGTGGGCTACAAGGCCTCATTCCAGGACCCATCATGCGAGCCCCTTACACCGGGTGGGCCGGTATCATCACCCCCGCCTATTGAGCAGCAAAAAGCTTTAGCAGAGCAGGATGAGCTTGAGCACAGGTTGAGCATGCTCCGCGAGTTCCAGTGGCAGAGACCGCTGAGGTTCAGTGGTGAGCCAGACCCTCAAGCAGAAGAGGTTTGGATCGAGGTAGTGGTTCACCTTTTCAGGCTTCTGCAGACGCCGACAGATCAGAGAGTGGATTTGGCAGCCAACCTTTTTCGTGGAGCAGTTTGGCGTTGGTGGAGTCTGGTGACTCAGTTTTTTGACAAGTCGTTGCTTTCATGGGGTGACTTTCAGTTGTTGTCTATTAATGCTTTTTTCCACTCCTTCTTGCGCTCCATTCAGATTCAGGATATCCTTCAGTTTCAGTAGGGGGATGACGGTAGCCGAGTACGCGACTAGTTTTGCAGACCGTGCACGATTTTACCCAGACCTGGTCCATGATGACAACATCCGAGCGCGGAAGTTTGAGAAGGGTCTCCACTGATAGATTCGTGCTGTTATAGTACCTTTGTGCATTTCCACATCTTTTGGGGTGCTAGAGCAGGCCCTGGTGACAGAGATCTTCCTATCACGTTCTAGAGTTGGTGGTGGCAGCAGGCACGTTCGAGCCGAGATGTCTGCCGCAGCTAGTGGGCATCGGCAAGCAGAACCTCGACGTAGGTGGCTTTCTGACAACCAGGCTCAAGGGCGTGGTCGCACCCCACAGTGGCGCTAGAGGGAACCATTGTAGCCCGAATAGATTCAGTGCTATGCATTCGATGGGCGAGGTCACCTGGCACGGGACTGCCCAACCAGGCATGCGGAGAGCTTCGGGCAGGCAGTAGGTGCACCACCATGACAGAGGCAGCGCCGTGATTAGAGTAGTACCCAGAGAGGTGGTGCTAGTAGAGGAGAGGGAGGAGCTGGTAGTGGGAGACTACCTTACGAGGTCTTCCTATCACCACTAGGCGGTCCACGTTAGGCTCCGGGAGCTGATAGTTGGGACTGCGGACAGCCACGAGCTTTGGATGTCTATGATCCTGCAGAGCATGAGGTGATAAGAGGTATGCTCTATGGCTCTTCTACCTTTTTCAGTAGAATTGTTAGGCTCTTTGAGTGGAATGCTTTTCTCCCTGCTCCTTGTTTGAGTTATTACCAGGGTGATGCGGGGAGTTGGTGTAACCCTGTATTGGTATGAAAAAAAGGTGTAGGACCTTTTCCTTTAGTTGATGGTATCGACTCCATCGCTTTCTGAGTGTGTAAGAGAGTCTTGGTCGTGAGACATCGATGTTGAAATCTTGTGTGACCAGATATCCTTGGGTGTTTCACCATATGTATATTCTAAAGGAGGGAATCACCGGGCCCTGTTCCAGGTGCAGGCGGTGATTCTAGTCACAGTGTGCGACTTGGAGGTTTGGTTGGGGAGGTGAGATACCCTCGGGAGCCTTCAGGCCATTTGAGATCATGCAAAGGGATGGAAAGGTTCCCTACCTCCTTGCCTTAACACCAAGGGCTGGTTTGGGAGCATAGCATCTCATGCATGACTCACCTAAGAATATGTGTGTGTTATCCTATGCACGACATTGGTGAGAGCAGACCTCGCGTGAACAGATCAAATCCTTTGGTCTGTGTGCGGTGATGCAGAGCTGTGTGTGAGTGCTTCTGGGCACGGGAGAGCTAGGTGTGGGATTAGTACCCTGAGTAGTTCACTCGTTTTTCTTTTCTAGGATGAAAATATTGAAGGAGGGAATGATGTAAGAATCCGGTTTTTGTTGCAAAAGATTTTGGAATATTCTTGATGTTATTCCAGAGCAGCGCCTTCAGACGGCGTGCAATTCCGAGCCCCGGAGTGGCCAAAATTAAATTTTCAGTGCGTTCACACTAGAAATGCCAAATAAATGCGATAAATCCTAAACGGTGCTTCAGATCAGATATTTGAGTGTACGAATGGGTCCGTAATGGGGTGTTTACCCTAGGAACGACATAATACATGTCGGCACAAGACGTTTGGACCCCTCGCTCTCTTTCGGAACATTAAATGGATAATTAAATTAATTAATTAATTCGTTTAATGGCTTAACTCATGTATCTCTTAAAAGGTGGATGGTATTTGGAAACTGAGGGCACCATTGAGGCCGGAGCGTGCCGTTTACTCTTGGAGGGGTGTATGTTTCACGAGCGCGGCCCGTCTGTGAAAAATGTCCTCAGGGGTGTTTTTGTAATTTGGCGGCCTCGGGCGTTGAGTTTAATAACTTTTGAATGGGACATTGGATCAAAATGTAGAGACTACCGTTGTGCCCAGAAGGTGGTGTTTACCCTAGGGGAGGTTTAATTTTTACCTCACCAGAGTTTTTAGACGCGGGTTAATTTGGGAGGATAAATTAATTAAAAAAACTTTTGATTAATTTTATTATTTAAACCTAACTCACCCCATCCCTCTCCCATTTTTACACCCCCTAGAGATGCCTCTCCCTCAACCTCCTCCTCCACCACTTCCTCCGGTGAAGGTGGAAGCAACGGCGGGAAAGCATGGATCGACAACGAAGCTTCGGGTGAAGCCCATCGAGGTAGGACCATGCGTTTCGTTTTTAATTTCCCTCACCTACTTTGAGCTCAATTTTCATCGTTGATTCCCTGTCAAAACATTGATCAATGGCATTAATTTCTTAGTACTCATCCCGAACTCCTCAACGCAATTTTTGGATTTAAAATCAGAGTCCCGACGTGTTCGCAAACATCCGGCGAACTTCGTGGGTTTTTGGTTTTTCCGGCGGCCTGAGGCATGGCGGCGCAGGGCTGTGGCGGCGGTGGTCCCTCTTCGCGGCAGCGGCTTCTTTCCCAGGTAACGGTGGAACTGTTGGCTTCGGCGGACCGGCCGATGGAGATGGGGCGCTCGGTTGTCGTTGGCTGCAGGCGCTGCGGGGTGCGGAGGAGGACCGACTTCGGCCGGTCGTTGCGGGATGAAGACCCGGGGTCTTCGTGACCCTGGCCAGCAGACAAGGGACCCGCGTTTCGTGCGTCCTGTTGGGAGGAGAAGACCGGCCGAACGGCCGGTCTGGTTTCTACAGAAATGAGTTAAAAAAGCATTATAATAATAATAATAATAATAATATTATTATTATTATTATTATTATTATTATAGAAATGATTTATAAATCATAAATCATCCGCAGGGCATTCGATTTGGGCACCATCTACGGCGGTGCGCCCCTTAAATCAAGGCGGTATTTTTGAGATGGTTTCAGTGATTTTTTTAACTCCCGGAATGGAGGCCTCAGAGGCGCGTCAGGTGCGTTAAGCGGATTGACGTTTCTTTCTAGAAATCTTGTTTTGGATGGCAGGAACACATCCGACGTCCGATTTGAGCGCCGTCAGTGACGTTGTGACCCTAGCGTCGGGGCGGACTTTTCCAGTGTGGTTTCGAGCGTTGAAACTAGATTTGAGGCATGGGCCCCATGGCCCGTCTTTTGAGCTGCGAGCAGCGTTTAGCAACATTCTCACCGGGCATCCGTTCGGGGTGTATGAGCAGTCAATTCTGTATGTTTTTTAAGGAATTGCAATGGTGCAATCCGCCCGCCCTAATTTCGCACGATGGTGCGGGCCCACGAGAGACGTTTTGGCGTTGACGGTGATTTTTCCATCGCTATCACCGGGAGACCGTTTTGGATAAGTGAATAGTCCATCTTGTGTAATTTTTCGAGAGGATCACAACGGTGCGATCCATTCGTTGTGTTTTGGGACCAGGTTGCAGGTCCCACGAAGCACCGCTCATGTGCGGTGCACCGGAATGCATCTTTTTACCCGGATATCTGTTGTGCTCAAGTGAGCAGTCTTTTTGACGTGTTTTCCTGAGGGGATCACAATGGTGGGATGCTCCCGACCTTTTTCGGGGCCGAGGATTGGGATCACGAGATGTCGTTCGGGCGTGAGGCAGTGTTGGTGACTTTTCCGTCAGATATCCGTTTGAGGTGAGTAAGCAGTCTATCACGCATGTTTTTCCGCGAGGATTACAACGGTGTAATATGTTCAGGTGAGCAGAGCCTCTTATGCGATCTCATAAAATGTGGAATATGAAGGTGCCCCGGTGGTGGTTCTTTCTGTGGTGTTTGCAGAGAACCGTTGGCGTGTGATCGCATTCACTCTCATGTGAGTGAAGTTATGCTTAACGAGATGTGGTTGGTTGTGCCTCAGCCATTGAGGTGGCAATTTGAAGTTGTTATGTCACGCCTTCGTTTTGACTGTTGGGTGTCATGTGCACATTATCCTTTGGGCTGGAGAGGTAATATACTCTGGGAGTATACGAGAATGCTTGTAGGTACACGTGGTTGTTTGTATCTGAGAACTTTTGTGCGCTTGGTTGGGGTTGAGATGGGGCCACACGTCGTGTGGGACCCATGTTCATGTCATGTTCTAATTTACGTACTTTTGACCTCTCGAGAAGTAGAGGGTTCCTCTATTCATGTTTATTGACCAGCAGGGCTGAGTTTCCCTAGGTCATGTTCTCCCTTGTTGACCACCAGGGTTGAGTATTCCACCTCGTTCTATTCTCGTTTGGCAGGCAGAGATGGTTTGGTCCCTCTCTTTATTCACCTGTGAGGGGTTTCAGTATTGTTCCCTTTCACCAGACCACGACACCGTTTGCGACTACGTGTGTTCGTACAGAGTGGGTGTTTTCCCCACTTTATGGGATGAGTTGTCTCGGTCCACTTCGACAGTGACTCTGCGGATTGGAGCGTGATTGCCTTGATAGGCCTGGGGAGTTCCTTCTGTTTCTTTGTGTTACCTAGTAGTGTTCTTGTTGATTCGGTGTGACCAACACTTTACGCGGGCACCAATACTCTACCCAGGAGGTTGTTTCTAGCAGGGCTGAGGTTGTTTCTAGCAGGGCTGAGGTTGTTTCGAGTAGGGCTCACCAGTTGTACCATCCAGCAGGGATAGCCAGTACAGCGGTGTTCACCGAGCAGTACCATCCAGTAGGGATGGCCAGAGAAGGTCCGGGTTTACCTCCACTGGGGCTGAGCAGTGGTCCCCGATGTCGGGCTTACCTCCAGCGGGGATGGGCAGTGGTCCTTGATTCCGGGCTTACCTCCATCTGGGCTGGGCAGTGGACCCCGATGCGGGGATTACCTCCAACAGGGCTGGGTAGTGGTCCCCGATGGCAGGTTAACTCCAGTTGGGCTGGGCAGTGGTCCTATCGCCGACTTTAGCCGGGTCTCCCTGTAGTGGATTACCATGTTACCGGACTGGACAGTGTGGCACCCGTCGACTCTTACCGGGTCCCCCTATAGTGGGAACCCATTGACTTCTAGGGACCCTCCAACAGGGATGGTCAGGGGTTGCCTGTCGACTTTGAGAAGACCTATCGACTGCGAGGCAGTGACGAGGTGTGTTTTGACATTCCCCCAAAACTCTCAAGTACGAGGGGCACTTTCCCCACTGAGATGCATCCTTGCGACGCAACCTAATACTGTGCGGGCGAGTCAGTTCCGCTTAAAGCGGATAGTTTCGAGGTGCGGTGATTTGACCCCTTGACTTGCATTTCGGGGAAGACAGCGGAATGCTGGGCATCGATGGTGTTACTTCTGTGACTGTTGGCGACTCACTTTCTTGGGCTGAGTTACATGACAGAGATCCCCTTATGATATTTTTCGGGCTTCTTGTTTGAGAATATGGTTATGTATATACCTTGTTCCAGTACCCACTTCTTGGGCTTGATTACTCTCCCTCTAGGAGAGGCAAAGATGCGCTGGGTATTCCACGTGGTTTTCGTGTCTAGCTTCTTGTGGTTGTACGAGCCTACTCTCCTGCTATAGGTAGCAATGAATCGACGAGAAGTTCATCTTCTCACCATTTCCATCTCCTTCTGTCTAGATGAGTCTACCTTCTTTCCTCTTTTTGGTTTGAGCTGGACTTTTTACTGTACTCTTTACTTCACTCCTGGTTGTACTCCTTTACATTTCCCTGTTCGATCTACTTCTCACCCTTCTGTACCTCCTTTGTTGCTCCATCGATCCTTCGGGGTATCCTACTGTGTATTTTTATACTCACCCCTCCTTGGGCTTTTCCCGCACATGGTGTGCCCTTATAGACGACGGACAGGTTAGTCATGACGCCAGAGGAGCTTAGGATCTTGGGAGCCTGGACCAAATGTAGTGGTCGGAATCGGGTTCCGGGTGGGGGACCCTACCAGCTGTTTTCCTTTATCTACTTGTTGCTGGGTTGTGGCACTTTTCTGGTTGGGCGTGTGTTTTCCCCTTTTCTCTTCAGCTTTTACTTTGTACTGTTTAGAGGTCGATGCACTATTGTGGTTATTTATAGCAGTTCTTACTTTGCTTTTCTTTTTACTCTGCACTTTTACATTGAGTGTGTTGCGTGTGTGTGTACAGGTACTTAGGAAAAGGCCTCCCTGAGTTATTGTGCCTTCGGAGCTGGTCACCAGCCCCTGGCCTATGGAGGCGGGCTGGGGTAGTTGAGGCTCGAGCCCGGGTAGGGTCGGGCCATGACACTTTCTATCATGAATATGTAAATTGGAATATAGAAGAATTAAATATTACCACCTATAACATTCTATATAATATAAAGAACCATAAAATAATATTTTTCCAGAAAATAATTACAACTACCACTAGAAATAACAAATGATTACTTACACTTATGCCCAGTTCACTCCTTACTCCATGTTATATGGAATAGAGGCAATAATACTAATTAATGATCATTTTCCATAAATTGTTTTACCTTCAAACAATTATTTGACACTAGAAAAATTGTTCAAAGCCTATATATTAGACCTGTAACTTCTTGAATAGAATGGGTGTTAAGCATTGAATAATATTTATGTCTGTCAAAACCATATGTCTCTCCCTTTTAAAAAAGTTTACCGTTTATCCTTTCTCCATTGTGAATTGATACTATCTTTGATAACACCAATGATTCCAAGATGGAAACAAGTAAATCTAGAACCCAAGTGGGTTTTCTCATTCAGTATTCATAATGTTTAATGAAATGGTGCATACTCAATAATCAATATATATGGATATTGTTTATATTCACTAACTAATGTAAGTTTTCTTATGATTCACTTCGTGTAACATTTATGTTAGTTCATAACATACCGGTTTTATGATTCTAAACTATAATGTACAATTTCCACATTGAAATAATTTTAGCTGTAAATTCTATTTTCTAAGATATAAGGAATTAATTTGTATAATATATTCCTATGTTTATTTTCAAAAAAAATTGTAGAATTATTCCTCATCAAATGACGATATATAAAACTCCATATAGGTAAAACATCTAGAATTTATACTTGGTGTGCTATTATCCATACCATATGATGTTAAACTGCATCGTTAGTGCTATCATTATATGATTTTGGACTAAAAACATTTATTCTAAATATATGACCATAAAAATGTGATTAATTTTACTATATACAATGATTTATTAAAAAACATTCCCTACATATGTGCCCAATAAGATGACCATTACTTTGGTAACATTCACTTATCATACCATTCCCAATAACTATGTATGGATTGATTGCCATTTCATGGGATATATAGGAATTCCAAACAAAGTTATTTCAACCTTATATGACATTAAACCATTATAATCCCATCTTCCCCACCTCATATTGAAAGTCAATTCCCTTTAATTGAGTTCATGCCAACACATGACACCAAGAATCTTCTCTTCTACGTAAAGTTGTCCAATTACTACTTGTACTGATTTCGCCCATGATGTGCCCAATTCATGATGAATTAATACTAATATTGTAAATATCAACATGGATATCATCTTCAATTCACTTTCAATCTTCAGTTCTTCCATAATTAAAATCCAAATCATCATTGTTGTTTGAATGGATTCCCCAATTGTGATGGGGTAATGCTCAAATGTTTATCCTCTCATCTAGGGACTAGGACTCTGTGGGTTTTCAATACCAACATTATATGTCTCATGATTCAAATATATGGTCAGTGTTTGAACATATCATTAATTTCCCCCCATCCTTGATGGAGTGATGGTTGGACTTCTATTTTAATGACAAGGTTAGTAGTTATCCTTAAACATAATGAAACTATATTTCTGTTTTATATCATAAAATTTATGAGTTAACTACACCACTTTACATTTTCATCATTGGAATTCAATACCATCGACATTATCCTTGTCATGAATTCACACACTACTGCAAGGAATATGGGGCTCATGGGGTATTTCACTGACCTTATTCCCCTATTATTTGGTCGCTTCCAATGATCAATATATTATTCCTTCCTCAACCATATCACACATTTCATACACTCTTGTGTGATATGGGTAATATTCATTAACTCTTTTATTCCAACACTAAAAATGTATCATGTTGGATAATGGTTTTTAGTGGATTTCTACAAATGGTCTAGGAATTTCAAGTTTATGATTAGAGAGCATCAGATCCTCACCACATAAATTTAATATTCATCTCTCCCATGTTGTCCAATAATCATGATCTTAAACTATGTTTTCTCCCCCTTTATGGGATGACATGTTCAGGTATCAGGACTACTAGGCCCCCTAGCTATGAATTCACATCAGGTTTTCTTCACTCTAGCTAAATAGACTGTCTCATCAGAATATGTACCAACAACATGAACATAAACTATTTTTCTTCTCTAGTATTAAATGCTTAAAATTAAATTTCATAACATCACATTCAAGTTGAATGATGTTAAACTGCACAACACATTATCCATATCATGAATGAAATAAATTATTTAGATTTTCAATCAAGATGATTCCACCTACTGGTGTTTCCCTCCCACCCCAATGACTTTTTTAATTACATGTACCTTAATAAAAATTCTTTGAGAAATTTAGTAATTCATCAATCCTCTTTCTCATACCTAGAAATAGTTGCCTTCATCATGAGTTGCTTCACAAAATTACCTTTTTGGGTTTCATTTTCCCATTTTTTTAAACTCCCCAAGATTTAGTGATATACATAACTTCAAATATGTTTGGTTTATATGATATCATTTCCTACATGAAAATAATGTTAAAATGAACCCTGATACAATCTCCAACTATTTTAATTTGATATATCAGTTATAACGTAGTTGATGGATTGTAGGGTATAAATATGACCCGAAAAAATTATAAAAAAATTATTTTTAACACACGTCGAAAAATAATTCATTTTATGTCAATTGTTTATAAATTAAAATAATATCATTTAAATTTAAAAAATGATATTTTTTTCTAAAAAATAATTTCTATGAATACAAGTTGTTTTTATATTAATAAATTAATTAAATAACTATTTATGATTAATTTTAATGAAATATTTATATCATATACTAAATCAAATGTTTTAACAATTATTTAATGGCTACTACTAAAAAATGGATGATAATAATATCATTTTTATACTAAACATTGCATTTTTTTTAAATATGGTTTTCATTTTATTTAGATTGCTTATTTATAATGAATTTCCTACAAAAATATGAATTGAATTTGATAAAATTACATACATATTATAAATTATCATTTTTAAATTTATTAATATGGATAATTTATTTTTGGTTATTATAAATAGTAAATGATGTAAAAATTTCCATTCTATGAAAATGGTCAAAAACATTTACTGAGGTCTTAAACTAAAGACGCAAGTATTAATATGACCAAAAAACATATCTACAACCTATTGAATAAATAAAACTAAATCGTGTAACATCCTACGTAAAATAATGAACCAATTTGGATCTACATTTCCTAGAGAATGACAATATTATATTTTAATATTCTTAATAATTTCAAGTGTTTCACTCCACTCACTTAAAAAAGTGAACATCCACCCCTCTATTATCCACTCCATTTGGGCCCTTTATATCAACAATGAGATTAAAAAGTTCTCATAAAAAATCGTAAACCATTACTTTTTGGTTTTCTTTATTCTCAATAGATCCAAACAATAATCATTATGTTACTTTTAAAAGGAGGATACCTGAGGAAGAGGTTTATGATTTTACCAATCATTTTCATTTTTTCTTTCATAAATATAATAAAAAAAATTCTAGAACCATATTAACATGATGGAATAAATATATTGAATATAATTTTATATTCTTTTAATTATATGTCCATTTTCTATATCGATATCATCCATTGAAAAATGATAATTCCACAAAGGCTTATGTGTGGACTACCACATGCACTAAGAAACGTGATCCATTTTTAAATTTATATTTACATGGATGATAATAAGGATATAATTAATGAAAATATATAGTATTAACTATATTTTTATAATGTAAATTTGAAGTGTCCTTGTTGTTTTTTTCCTTCTATTCATTAAAATTTTTTAACAACATTTGTGTATATATACGAACTACTATCTTCATAAAGGGCTGTAATTAATTTTCCGACATCGTTTCATAAGAATGTTAATAAAATAGTATATAATGATTGAAGATTATAATTATAAAATTATTCATATTTTTTAGATGATGAAACTAATTCCAATGATTGAGGATAATAACCATCGAACAAAAACATATATATAAAACATGTTAGTTTTCACCTAAATGTTCATTTTAATGAAGATTTATTTATCAATAGAAAATTGGAAATTTTAACTGAATTATACATAGTATTTTATATATTAATATGTTTCATTAATAAATTAATAATAATTATATTTATATTATATATGAGGTTTTAATATGTAAGAATCCATATAGGACATGAGTTAAGGGTTTATATTATAATGACAATTATTTTTGAGATTGTTAATGTTAAATTCCAATTGAGGGAACTTTTATGATAATTAACCATTAAAACTCATATATTTTCTTCACCTATAATTATTTCGTGGGGTTTCCTGTTTTCATTACATTATCTTCTCTTTGGTACTGTAACAACCCGCCCCTACCTCATTGGCTTGAGGTGGCGGTGAGGGCTACTT
The DNA here is from genome assembly GCA_963277665.1 of Viscum album. NCBI lineage: Eukaryota > Viridiplantae > Streptophyta > Magnoliopsida > Santalales > Viscaceae > Viscum > Viscum album. The sequence continues at coordinate 834,763,118 of OY728143.1, read as the reverse complement.
GGCCTTAAGTGACATTCCCAAGACGTCAAAGGCTACCAATAAATGTCGAGGGATTTAAGATCAAGTTGGGGAATGATTTTCACTTAAGACAAAACCAACCAAACCATCCACCAATAGCCACTATATGATGCATGTCATGAAAACACCAAAATATGTATTCCCAAAAACAACCATGTTTTTCCACAAAACAACCCCAAACTAATACAACTAAACATGTCCACCAACATCAGAGTACAAGAGGAAACTAAGCAACCAAAGCACCATGAGACATGACACCTCCATGACTCCACACCCAGCTCCAAGATCCAAGCTCCACCAAGACATCACATCGCACCACTAAAGGAGGTTGATGCCATACCTTTTCCCACGTCATGGTACACGACATCTGAAAAGACACCAATATGCCAAATTAGGGGGGAGTACTGATACTCATTAGTATTTCCCCAAATGACTTCCAAACACAGGCCACTAGGATAAAACCATTAGAACATTTATATAAAATAGTTTATATAAATTAAATCACAAGTGAAACCATTTTCATAATCCAAACATGCCCTTACCAAGGCAACACATCCAACCCAAGAAACAATGGGAAATCCCAAGAAACCATGCCTCAAACCATTTCATCATTTACATGTTAGCACAACAACTTCCATCTTGGAATGAAATGAACAACAAACAACCAAAACAACCAAACTACCAAATAGTGGAGCCTCCGTCCAACTCGTTCACCCATTCACTCTATGTGGCACTTCTCGACCACTTACCATTGATGTTGGCCCTTCCATCCACTATCTGTACCCTTTTATAGTGATACTTCTCACCACTTCCACAAAACATTCAATAAAGGAAAATCCAAGCATATAACCAACCAAGGTCACAACCACAAGCAATCAACCAATTCTAGTGAATATCAATCCACTTTAATAAATCACACATTTATTGAAAACCATTTTCCATTCCAAAAAACATTTCAATAAAATAAACCTTTTATTGAAAATCATTTCCATAAATCATTTTAACAATCAAACATAGCATCCCATTTTAAAATTTCAATTTTAAAATCCATAAGAATAAAATTTCACCATAAAACACCCTTTTTCTAAATATCCCCAAAATATCCCAAAAGGATTTCCTACAAATTTCGTATAACAATTCACAATTAATATTTAGCAAAACAATTAATTGTAACAAGGAACCACTTGTTCTAACCAAATGGACTCGAGAGAGAAACCACCTACCTTTAGGGTTCCCGAGAAATCAGCTCATGAACAACTGCGCCTCACATCCAGCGAACACACAACTGAAACCTCTCTAGATCCATTCCCCTAGCATCAATAAGCCTTAAAATCTTCATCCAAGGAAACCAGAACCCTAGATCTATATAAGAAAAGTGTATATCTAGAAAACCAAGAAAGAGGGTGTAGCATATCTAGAGGAAACCCAAGAGAAACAAGAGGAGAGACTTACCCAGGAGAAACCACCTTCAAACCGCCTTGAAACTCCTTTGAAACACTTCCAAATCAAGTGGTAGAGAACCCCTAACCCCTGAGAACCCAAAATCCAGAGTGAGGCTCGAGTGGGAGGAGATTAGAGTTAAATAGGTTAAGCCCAAGGGAGCCTAGAACTTATAACCCTATTTTTATGTGGTCGCACGGTTAATCCGAACGGTTTGGAAAACCATGCGCTAACTGTTCACATGCTACTTCCTTTGGAGCAAGGGTCCACACAGTTTCCTCAAACAGTATGGAAAACCATGCACTGGCCGTGCGAAGCCTACTGTCTCCCTTGAACGGTTTCCTGGGGAATCTGCATGGTTTCCACTAACCGTGCTCAAACCGTGCACCCCTTTAAAAGCCTCCAAACTCATAAAAAACCATTCCAAACTCTCCCAACCTCTTCCCAACTCATCCCCTGCACTTTAACCACATAAACATGCATAAAAAAGGAAAAATACCTCAAAATGGGGGTGCTACATTCTCCCCACCATTGGACTTTCCATCCTCTAAAAGTAGTGAACCCACCCTTTACCGAAAGAACTCGGGCCACTGCTCGACCATTTCATTCTCATGCTCCCAAGTCTCCTCTTGAATCTGACCATGTTTCCAAAAAACATTAAATAAACCAATGATTTTACGATGCAAGACTTTATCTTGCTTATTCACAACCTGCAAGCACGTGCACCAATGAAGCATCTGGTTCTAGCTCAACATGATCCCATAGAATCACATGGTCAAGATCCGGCTGATACTTTTTCAACTGCCAAACATGAAACACATTGTGCACCGCACTAAACCATGGTGGAAAATCAAAATGATAAGCCACCTCGCCAACCCTCTCAAGAATATTAAAAGGTCCAGTATTCCCTGGTGATAACATTCCATGCCTCCCAAACTGACGATGTCCCAACCTAGGAGAGATCCTTCAGAACACGTGATCACTCACCTCGAATGACAACAACCATTGAAGATGATCCGCATACTATTCCTGATGACTCTGAGCTGTCTTTATTCTCTTCCTGATCAACTTGATCTTCTCTGTCATCTCCTGGACAATGCTCGGTCCAACCATCGAGTACTCACCCATTTCCACCCAGCATAGTGGAGAACGTCATGGCCTCCCACACAATGCTTCAAACGGATACATCTGTATGGATTCCGAATAACTGTTATTGTATGAGAACTCAACCAATGAAAAGTGATCCTCCCATGAGCCACCAAAATCCATGACACAAGCCTGCAAAATATCCACTAGAGTTTGTATCATCCTCTCAGATTGACCGTCTGTTTGAGTGTGAAACGCCGCTCTCATCGTCAACTACGTTCCAAGGGCTTACTCTAAGGATTTCCAGAAACGAGATGTAATCCTCAGATATCTATCTGATTCAATCGAAACTAGAACACCATGCCTCTGTACCATCTCCCAGATATAGATTTTGGATAGATCCTCCATTTTATGAGATTCACGAATCGGGAGAAAATGGTCTGATTTCGTTAGTCGATCCACTATCACCTAGAAGGCATCGTGCTTTCTTACCGTTATTTGGATACTTGTAACGATATCCATCTCTATCTGCTCCCACTTCTAAACAGGGATTGGTAAAGATTGCAACATTCCTGCTGGCCTCTGATGCTCTCCCTTAACCTGCAGACAAGTTAAGCATCTCGAAACAAACTCAGCCATTGTTCTTTTAATGCCAGCCCACTAGAACTGTGCTTTCATTGCTTTATACATTTCATGAATTCTAGGATGAAAAACCTAGCTAGAATGATGATACGCCCTGAGAAGATCCTCCTGACAAGAAACCGGTACAACCATCCGATTCTGAAAACACAAAACTGAATCTCCATTCAGTTTCCAACCCTCAATGGTATCCCCACCATTGAGCCTCAACCCCATGGTCACACACTCAGAATCGGATATCTGGGCCTCTATAACTATGCCAACCAACTCAGGAATCAACAAAGCTAGAAACAAGACCTCTATATCACCCTGGTCATCATATTCCACCACAAATCAGCTATAATCGACATCAAGTTTCACTGGTCTGATGCCTTTTTCACCCCCTGAGCATATGATTTTCTACTTAATGCATCAGCCACCGAATTTCCCTTACCCCGTGTCTACATCACGTCAAAATAAAAAATCTGGAGATATTCCATCAATCTCCTTTGCCTCATGTTCAAATCCCTTTGTGAGAAAATGTGTTTCAAGCTCTTATGATCTGTATATACCTTGAATTTCTCACCGAAGAGATAATGACGCCACACTTTCAAATATTGGACCACTACTGCCAACTCCAAATAATGAGTTGGGTAGTTCTTGTCATGCAATCTCAAATTCTATGAGCCATATGCAACCACATGATTCCCTTGTATTAGAATGCACCCCAACCCTAATCTCGATGCATCACAATACACCACATAACCTTTTCCTAATTCTGGAAAAACCAAGATTGGTGCTGATGTAAAGCGATCCTTTAGCTCTTCAAAACACTGCTGAAACTGCGCATTCCACTGGAATGGAACATTCTTCCTTGTCAAAGATGTCATCGGTGTAGCCAAACGTGAAAAATCATGAACAAATCGCTGATAATGCCCAGTTAGACCAAGAAAACTCTGTATCTCAAACACATTCTTTGGTGGTTTCCACAAGATAACAGCCTATATCTTTTTCGGATCCACTAAAACACCCATTTCAGAAATCACATGGCCATGAAAATGAACTTCCCGTATCCAAAAGTCAAACTTTTACAATTTGGCATACAACCAATAATCCCTCAAGATCCCCAACACTGTCTCCAAGTGCTACTCATGCTCCACACTTGTCTTTGAATACACCAAAATATCATCTACAAACACCACCACAAATGAATCTAGATATCTCTAAAATATCCAATTCATCAATGCCATAAACAGCACTGGCGCATTCGTTAGACCATAGGGAATAACCACATATTCATAATGGCTATATCATCTTCTGAAAGCAGTTTTAGAAATATCCTCCTTCCTCACCCGCAATTGATGATATCCCGACCACAGGTCTATCTTGGAGAACCACTGGGCTCCCCTCAGCTAGTTGAAAAAATCATTAATTATTGGAAGTTGATATCTATTCGTTATCTTAACTTGGTTAAGTCTACGATAATAAACACAGAGACTCAATGTTCCATCCACCTTTTTCACAAACAACACTGGCGCTACCCACGAAGATGTGCTAGGCCGGCTAAACCCTTTGTTTTCTAACTCTTACAACTAGACGGTCAATTCCCACAATTCATCTGGTACCATCCGATAAGATGGGAGTGATATTAGACTAGTCCCCGGAAAGAGATCAATCGTAAACTCCACTTCTCTTACGGGAGGTTTCCCAAATAATTATTCAGAAAAAACATCCATGAACTAATCCACCACTATCAGAAGAACCCTCTTTTCAACACTTTCTACCAACTCTAATGACAAAACCGCCAAACGATATGATAATGTTCCCACTGCTGGATCCAACAAGCCCATTTCACCCTACCATTCATGATTCACTCCTCTAGAGAAATTTCTAACACCATAGTTTGTTGTAAAATCCACTGTTCGCGCATCACAATCGATGTGGTCCTTAAAATCCACCAACCAATCCATCCCTAGGATTGAATCATACCCATACATCTCTTGCATTGAGAAATTCCAGGTTATCTCAACCTCACCCACAACGATACAACATGCTCTACACATAAAGGCTCGACACTCTCTTCTACGTAGAGGTGCTGGAACTTTCAAACCTAAGGGCATCATTTCTACCCTTAAACCCAGAAAATAAACCACATGTGAAGAAATAAAAGAGTGTGATTCACCCATATAAAACATCACTTGCATCGAGGTATAATTTAAAAGAATAGTACCTCGCACCGTGGATGGTCCCGATAGATCATCCACCACAACATGCTCAGCTCTTAACACATGTTTTATTGCCACAATATGCTCTTTATTTCCCTACTAAGGCATCGTGTTATTCCGAGAATCACCATGACCCACTTTACTCTGCTGACGAGGGGTATGCTGTTGTCCCCGTCCTGTCGAAGCATACAACATCTGCAATCCCTGAGGAGTTTCATGTGCACCAAACCTTGGATAATTCTGACAATAACACTGCAGATGCCCCATCTGTGTACAATTATGACATGCTCCAGGTTGTGTTATACAATCCCACTTTATGTCGCTCGTAGAACCACACTGAAAACATCCCGGCTTGCTCTGGGGCTTCAGAGGAAGATTTATCGATCCTACCATCAGATTATATGCCATATTCCCACCCTGAGAATAAATGCCCCTCTTCCGCTTGAACCCAGCGTTAGAGTTCCCACTATTCCCCATGGGTACCACTATGCTTTCCCCGCCCGGAGCTCCCAATAGATCCTGCTCAGCCGCCGAGGCTCTAGTCACAATCTCTGTGTAATCATCTATACACAACAATGCTATCTTTGAACGGATTTCATACCTTAATCCTGCTTCAAATATCATTTCCTTCAAGGATGTGATACCCGTCACCTTGGGTGAAAACCTTACTAAGTTCATAATCTTAGCTGCATACTCTGTCATAGACATATTCTCTTTCTTCAAACTGAAGAAATCAGCCCTACACTGAATTATGAACGTATGTGGATAGAATTGTTTACTAAAGAAATCCTCAAAGACTTCCGACATCATACCCTGGTCCATCCCCTCTTGGACTACCAACTCCCACCCCTGAAGGGCAAGATCTTCCAACATATATGTGTCCAACATAACTTTTAACTCTACAGGAGTTCCTAAGAACTCGATGATCTTGTTCATTCTATTCAACCATGATTCTTCCCTCTCTAGCTCTAAATCACCCCTAAAGATTGGTGGATTTTTCTTTTGAAACTGAACCACATGATCCACATGCCTTGGATTATCCACTTTATTCTCACTTTCCAAAGCATGGAAAGCATGCACTTTAATTTTCACTGACTGCTGGTTTACCTGAGGCTCAGGTGCTAACACATTCTCAGTAGCCTCCTCCGATCGGTCTCTACGACGCCTACCCGGTTCCATTTCTATAAACCTAAAATAGACAACCATGAGTCCCACTTCCGTAGACATCACGAAATCCCATTTCAAATCACATTACACAACACTTTCACAACACGACTTTCCAGATGTTCACATTTCCCATGTTTCACCATTTTTAAAATCATACCATTTCCAAAATACCAATTTATTCACATTACAATTTCACACAAAAACCATTTCTCAATTCAGCCTATAGATCATTATACCCCATTGAAATATTCATCCTAATGGGAAGTCATTTCTACCGTTCATGCCATTCTCATCTCATTGGCTACACCCACGACAATGAGATATCCAATACCTATAAGTGTCACCAAGACACTTATGTACCCAACTCCCTGGTAAATTGAATTTCAGCATAAAAGGGTAAGCTAAATCCTTTTTTTCTATTCATTCCATGTTCATACATTTCAACACATTCATACTATCCCGAATCAAGGAATGTTACACAACGAATGTCAACAACAAATCCGAGAATCAACACCAAAGGACTGAACAAACTGATAGCACTTGTAACACCCCGCCCCTACCTCATTGGATTGAGGATGCGGTGAGGGCAACTTGGCCTTAAGAAACATTCCCAAGACACCAAAGGCTGGAAATAAATTCTGAGGGCATCAAGATCATGTTGGGGAATTATTTTTCCTTAAGACAAAACCAACCAAACCATCCACTAACTTCCACTATATGATGCATGTCAAGAAAACACCCAAACATGTATTCCCAAAAACAACAAAGCTGTTCCACAATACAACCCCAAAATAATACAACTAGACATGTCCACCAACATCAGAGTACAAGCAGAAACTAAACAACCAAAGCACCACAATCCAGGACACCTCCACAGCTCCACACCCAGCTCCAAGCTCCAAGATCCACCAAGAAATCACAACACACCACTAAAGGAGGTTGATGCCTTACCTTTTCCCACGTCACGGTACACGACATATGCAAAGACACCGACGTTCCAAAGTAGGGGTTGATTACTAAAACTCCATAGGATTTCCCCAAATGACTTCCCTACACATGCCACATGGATAAAATAGTTAGCACATTTATATAAAACAGTTTATATAAATTAAATCACAATTGAAACCATTTTCATAAGCCAAACATTCCCTTACCAAGCCAACACATCCAACCTAAGAAACCTAGGGAAATCACAAGCAACCATTCCACAAAAAATTTCATCATTTACATGTTATCACAACAACTTCCATCTTGCAAGGAAATGCACAAAAAAAAACAAAAAAACAAACAACCAAACGGTGGAGCTTCCGTCCAACCCGTTCACCCATTCACACTAAACGGAACTTCCCATCCACTTACCATTGATGATGGCCCTTCATTCCACTATCCATCCCCATTTATAGTGGTACTTCTTGCCACATCCACACAACATTCAAACAATCCAAATCCAAGCATATAACCAACCAAGGTCACAACCACATGCAATCAACCAATTCCATTGCATATCCATCCACTTCAACAAATCACCCATTTATAGAAAACTTTTTTCCATGAAAAACAACATTTCAATAAAACAACCCTTTTATTGAAAAACATTTTGATCAATCATTTTCACAGTCAACCATAGCATCCCATTTTATAATCTCCATTTTAAAATCCACAAGAATATCATTTCACTAGAAACCCCCCTTTTTCCAAATATCCCCAAAACATCCACAAAGTATTTCCAACCAATTTTGAAAAATAATTCACAATTAATTTTCTGCACAACAATTAATTGAAATAATGAACCACAAGTTATTACCAAGTGGTGTCGAGAGAGAATCCACCTACATTTAGGGTTCCTGAGAAATCGACTCACGAACAACCGCGCCTCAAATCCGGCGAACGCACCACCGAAACCTCCTTAGATCCCTTACCCTACCATCCATAAGCCTTAAAGTCATCATCAGAGGCTACCAAAACCCTAGATCTACACACTAAAAAGTGTGGATCTAAAAAACCAAGAAAGAGGGAAGAGCATATTTAGAGGAAACACAAGAGAAACAAGTGGAGAGACTTACCCGGGAGAAACCACCTTAAAACCGCCTTGAAAGCCCTTTGATTTCTAAATCAAGTGGGAGAGCACCAATAACCCCTTAGAACCCAAAATCCTGGGTGAGGCTCGAGTGGGAGGAAGAATGGAGTGAAATAGGATAAGACCAAGGGAGACCAGAACTTATAACCCTATTTTTAAGTGGTCGTAAGGTTAGCCTGCACCGTTTGGCAAACCATGCTCTAACCATGTGCACGCTACTACCTCGAGAGCAATGGTCTGCACGGTTTCCTCGCATGGTTTGGAAAACCATGTGTAGGCTGTGCGAATCCTACAATCTCCGTTTCTCGGTTTCTTGGTGAATCTGCACGGTTTACACTAACCATTCTCAAACCGTGCACCCCTTTAAAACCATCCAAACTCATCAAAAACCATTACAAACTCTCCCATCCTATTCCCCACTCATCCCATGCATTTTAAACATATAAAAATGCATAAGAAAGTCCACATACCTCAAACTGGGGTTGCTATAGGTACATAAAAGTATTGGCATATTTTTTTATTAATTATCGACTCATTTCCTCCATTGTTGAAGAATATGTTTTCCCAAACTATGTTCTTTATAAAGTATAAATGAATTTCCTCTTCTATGATAGAATCAATATTTATTATCATCTTCTACCATATTTAAGTTTATTTTAAATATTTGAAATTAATATTATTTTTATTTAGAGAATGAGGTACGTTTTGTCTCTATACCAAAAGTTTGTAAGGAATTCTTTTTTTTGATGTTTACCATAAAAATAGACATTCCCTATGTCATAAACATTATTTTAATTGAATCATACATTACTAGTTTCTAGGGTTATTTTCAAATAATAGTTTTTCTCAATTTTTTGGAAAATATTTTGTTTTAAAAATGTTGAAGAAAATTAACATTTTCCATTGTTTTATGAGAAATTATCTAATACAAAATCAAAGAAAATCCATCTATATTAGAATACATTGATATTTCTTATGCTTAATTGGGATATATTACAATTAAACCATGCATGCAATTTCTCATTATGTAATATGATTATTTGATGATAAAATTTTAATGAAATACATTTCTTTTGTACAATTTAATCAATAATTAATTAAATTATAATTTTATGAGAATATTCCACACATATGTATGGTTTTCATTATGAAATAGTTGTGTATGCTAAATCCCTGTAATGTAATGTGTAATTATTAATATCTAATGAGATTATATAGACTGGAATGGGTAGTTTATATTGATTAGTAAAGGACTATGTCTACACTGGATGTCTTGGGAGTGAACCTTGACTAAGGAAACGACAGAATTAGGATTGAATCCAATGCACAATATGACATTGTCTAATATGATATTCTTGGAAGTGGGTCTTAACTAATGAAATGATTTTACATTATTATGGTTGTCCCTAAAAATTCTTATAACATGTTCTTGTGCTTATGATATACTCTCATGGATCATGACTGATTAATGATTACTCATCACACATATATAGCATGTGTTTCAAAATTTGAAAGTTGTATTTGATGACTCGTGATATATGATCTATTAATGATAAGTTATATAATTTTTAAGTTATAATTAATATCTAATTCGGTTTTTCATATAATATTTCGGAATATTATCATTGATGGATATCACCCATGTTTACCCATACACTACATATGATATCGGCTTTTATTATATTTCCATTTTCCCTATATTATGATGAGTTGTTTTATGTAATAAATTTTAAAAGAAAGGTAATATTAATGAAGAATATTGTGTAAGATGTTATATATTATTTATGAAATATTATGATTATGTATTTAGTTTTAGGATCATAATAGTATTCAATTTTATACAATAGTGGATATGTTTTACAGTTTATAAAATAAAACATAAAATTTTCACTAACCTTGTGATGTAGATAATTTAGAAAAACAAATATATTTTAAACTAACATAATCAGATTGGATGTTTTATATGTACTATATAAAATCATCATTAAGGAAAATGTTTAAAATAATCATTTTTACTTAAACACATCCATTGTTTAAATATAAACTTGTAAAAAATTGTCAAGTAAAACCATAAAAAAGTATGAAATACTTACGAGTGCATCATAATAATGATATCAACTGTTTAACATGAAAGATTAAGAAGTCAATAATCGTAACATTTTATATCCGTGTGTTTCACCAAACCATAATGTTTTATCCTTCTTAAGCATGGAACCCATCAATGAAATGATCAAAACAATTTCTATTTCCTTGGAATAGAGAATGATTGATTAGAAATATAATTTTATCCTAATTGTTTATATTGAAAAAATCCCTCAATCAAACACAATATTTGATATAAAATAAAATCCAAATCCAAGTTCACTAACAATATATCCCACAATCAGATTCCATAATAGAAGAATTTAAAAATATTATAATAAAATATTCTAAAAAACAAGACATTACAGAAATATTCACAGGAACATTTGAGGTGTTGTATAGTAATATTTTTAAAATATTTTTATTTAAAATTATTCTCTCCCTAAAATTACATTTCTATTTATAATAAAAAATCTAACAATCATGTTGTATATTTTCTTATGGTGGTTTCAATGACTTCATATAGGATCATCTACACTGGATAAGGATCATTAAATTTTCATTATATGATGGTTGATTATGATGAAGAACAATTAAAATTAAATAATTTATCCTTATAATATAATTAATTATTAATTTTTATAATATATAATATGTTCTTCTATTATTTATTTATTATAGATCATCGGATGTGTATGTGTTCCTCTATCTGATAAATTAGTACAATATATTTTATATAACCTATACTTATAATATATATTTATGAAACATTTTATTTAAAATATAAATATTCATCTGATTCACCATGTAATCATCCATTCAATGTAAAAAATATATAACTATTTCATTTATATGATTATATCCAATTTTATTTGTGCAAAATACCTAAGTTCCGTCCATTTTGTATTTTATGGAGAATCTAAACACTGTTTCATCTGATTTACAAATCATTCTCTTCTTGGTAGGAATATATGTTTTCGAAAAACATACTTTAATCACTTAAGAAGTATAAATTTTGTAAAATGGAGTATTTAAGGAAGTGTGTTGTTAAATTAAAAAATAAGGTAAGAATTCATTGAAAGTAAACTATCAACTCTACAATATCTCTATTTTTGAGAAAAAGGAAACAAAAACACAATGTGAAATACTAATGATTAAATAACAGTAAAAATATTTAGTACCCCCGAATTACAAATTTATGAACTTTAACCTTTTTAATTATTTATTTTTCCCCCCGTTAGATTATTTCTACACCTTAGTTGAAAAAACTAGGAATAAATTTTTTTAGATTAAGATTACTCTATCATTATATGTTATTGTAATTATGAAATAAATATTTGAGATATAATGTTTACATGAAATAAAAGAAAAAGAGATATTTCAATAGAACATGTTTATAAAAATAATAGGAAAAAATGACCATATAAAAATATATGAAAAATATATTTATCCATAGAAATCATAAAACACCCATAAAGAAATATATGGGTGAATTCATTTAAAAAAATTCATGAAAAATGAGTTTACATCGTTCAAAAACAATTAAAATGTTATAAATTGATGAATCAAAAATTTATTAAAACATTCTTCATAAAAATGTTCACTTAATCACAACATCTTGTTAAATTTATGATTCATCATGAATTAAATTTTTCTTTATCATATATATTTTTTCATGACAAATAAATTTTAATAAGGAGGGGGTATTATAGTTAATAAAATAAAACACTCGTTTTTTACTCACCTTATTATGTGTGAAATTCAATAAAACGTTTTTATGGTAGTATAAATTGATTGGATAAATAGTTATAATGCTATATAATAAAATCAGAGTTATAGAAAATGTTAATAAGAGTCAAATTTACATAAACATTTGAACAATAGAAACAACTAACATGTAATATAAAATATTATAAAAATGTTATATATACAAATATAAGTTATAAAATTAACATATAAAATATTTAAAAATAAGATATAATTAATTTAATAATCTTGACATTAGGTATCCAAGGATTTTACAAAACTATAACGCCATTTCTTCCTTAAATAAGAAATCTATTGATAAAAATATAATGAAAACTTCTATTTATGAAGCCTCGATATCCCTTGATCCGAAAGAATGTTACAACAAAGGTATTTTTATCCCTAGAATCTCTTTATAGAACACAAGATCTGACAGATGATTTCAAACACAAAAATATTAAGGACATCATAATAATACTCATAATCAGATGAATTGAGAGAAAACTCTCAAAATAATATAATTAAATGATCCCAAATTAATAATATGTTTCAATAAATAATAACATCTACTATTGATAGCTTGGATTTGAAAATAATTAAAATTATAGTCTATATAAATCTTCATCCTCCTAAATCACGTCTTTTATTTATAATAAAAACACCAAAAAACATATTAATAAATTCTAAAAGGTTTTTTCAAAAAATTATGATATAATCATTTTCCATTTATATGGTTGAGAACATCTTCTTTGTAAGATAATAAATTTTTAGGAACCACTGTTATTATTAGTGAAGGGTTCTATCTATTATAATAAATTAATTTTGTCAAAAATAATTATAAGGATCATCATATAGGTATTTATAAAAGATATTATAAAGAAAATTTCTACATATGTATGGTAAATTTTCCCAATATAATATATATAAATTAAAATGATGGGACTTTTTTGTACATATTCATATGCAATTTATAAACCATATTCTAATTAACCTTGAAATTTACAATCTGAGGTAAAAATTAAAAGTCCATTAAAATTTTAATATCCCATCCAGTTCTATTTTTTCATTATCCATAATATATGTTTCATTAATTATGGTTTTCCCACAAAAGATAAACAATGTTCTATTTGATTGACAATTAAATCCACATCCATTAAATTTTTTTTTTGATAAAAACAATTTAAACACTTAGGGTGTGTAATGTTAGTAAAATTATGCATTTAAGGAAGTGTTTTCTGATTTTTAAAACATCATTTAGAAATTACTTTATACTCAATAGTATTATCCAAACTCATAAAAACATTGTGGTAATTTAAATTTTATCATTGTAAAATGTATTCAATATTCATCTAAAATGATGCAATATTTGTGTATGTTATTATTGGGTCACCTTAGTTGGTAGTAGAGTATGGTTTAGTTATTTTTGGAAATTATGTTATAAATAATATGAGTATTAATCCTAGGATAACTATTTAAGAACTAAATGTTACATATAAAGAACATAAATGTTTTTTAGGTTGAAATCATGTTGTAATTATTTAGGGAATATCAAGAATGATTATCATAATTATGTAATTTATCACTCTTATTATTATATATTTACACTTAAAATGGTACTTTTTATAATTTATTTAGTAGTTAAAACTCTACCAAAAAAATATAATCCCATATATTTATTCGTCATACATAATTTCATCATCCACAATCTCATCAAATTTTGGAAGGAATAAGAGAATTATGATTGATGTAATATCATCCCTTGGGATCATCTAGTGCCTCTGAGACTTAAGTTAATAATTTCCAATGAGCTTTGGTGATAGGTTACCCAACTAAGTGAAATAATAGAAATAATATAAAATAATATAACCCTCATTCTCTAAGGATGGAAATTACCAGATCTTCACCACATACAAAATTTAGGGTTAAAATTACTAGTTGAATATCCTCATCATATTGGTCGAGGAGATACCATAATGCGACATGGATTTCATGACTGAGTTTCACAATCTCTTTCTTGTTCCATAAATCATATACATTTGAAAACACAACATAATGTCTTCATGAATTTTCAAGAAATAGATGACCCTACCAATCCCTTCAAGTCATTAATTAGATTCTTGGGGTCTCATGTCACCAAATAAGGTTGGTGGATTTTAAATATTAAATTCAAATACATGATCCACCAATCATCGTTAGTGTCAAATACCATCCTAATCTAGAGTATGAATATTGTAGATTACAACCCCAAATAAATAAGGGTGAACCAAATGATTCAATGTAAAAACATGTCTCATGGATTCCCCAACTAAATTCGGAAGAGATCATCTAGGAGGAATTATATGATAATCAAAAGACAATAACCAATCATGATAAAAGAATGATCCAGAATCAAAAGACTAAATTCAAAAATCAATATTAGTACCTTAAAATTTTAATAATTTAATGAAATCAGGTATTCTTTAAATTAAATAGAACAAAATTAAAAATAATAACCCATTAAAATAAACCTCATACCAAGTTCATTCAACTATCCACAAACACTTGATGTCAAGCCTAGTAAATATTCTAGACCATCCATGTAAACTCATGTTTTAAATATGGATGTAACCTCTTCGTGCACATTTCCTCACCTAATACCCAAATTCTAATGATTTTAAGTCCTTCGTCTCAATATATCTGTAACAAAAATAGACACTATATTAAAAATTTAGGCAAGTTAATCTATTTTATTCTATTTTGTAATGAACAAGAATGGTTCTACCGAATACATCACCAAAGATGTACTTACATGTGCGCTTATCCAAAAATGACAATAAAACCTCATTTATAAATTAATAATAAACAAATTATATATTGAAATAAATATTACATATCCCTGAGATATAAAACATTAAGCCCAAGTTGATAAAAAACCCAAATTAGGCATGCCAATGGAACTAGCTCCATGTGAATATTTTTCTCTTCCAAAATACCATATCTAAGAGGGTGACACTCAAGAGAACTTAGTGAAATATATGACTCCCTTAACGTTATATGAGTCCAATAAAACAACGTATAAAAATTAATAAAGGAGAAATGTCGGGTGTTAGTATATAACTAGGTAGGATTTCCATAAAAAATCATTACAAATACTATTATCCTGAAAGGGTTTGATAAATATTTAAAACCAACCCAATTTATCGATGATTTTCAAAATATAAAACTATTTTATAAAAAATCCATTTGTTTTCATAATATCCATTAATTTTAATGGAATAATGAATATGATACATGTATATATTAAATTATATGATAATAAACAAAAACATCAATAGATACACCATATGATAAACATGTGGACATGAATCCCTGAAATATACAATCATGTGGGAAAAGTGATGAAAAATCGTAGGATCAAGGAGCTTTCCTATGGGAATATTTAATACAAATGAAAGGATGATAAACATGGAATAAAATGGAATCAACTTATATTAAATCCCATAATACACCATCAATATAATAATACAACTTATAAAATTACACATGGTAGAGTCACAGGTCCACTAACTTACATACCCAAGGATCCTAAGGATTAATTGTTTTAAAAACCATTTTTAAACTAAGATCACATTTTATAAAAATAATCACACTTAAGCCTTATGACATCCATTATTGAAAATACACTTGGAATCGAATAAAACCTTAAATTAATTTCAATAACACATCACATGTCCAAAATCATTTTTAAATCAAATCCCTTTAAAAACATATATTTCACAATTTCAATATATATTAATATTATATATATAAATTTTATTGGACAACCCAGTAGAATTTGTATATGGACGTCATCAATCTATGAATTATATGGATTTTATGGAGACAATTTCCTCATGATTGGGGAGGAATCACAATGAATTAGATTTCAAATCCCTTGAATGATCTTATTCATAGAGTGGCCTTATGGAAATTAATGAAATATCATTGGAAGCTAATAAGACAGAGAGAAATGATTAATAAATACTAGTTTCAAGGATATTTGAATATTTATTGGTGGTCTAAAAAATATAACACAACAACATTGCCTCACAAACCATGGAACAGAGCATAAAGACCATCCAATATATTCCCATGATCATAAAATAGTCACCTCCATCCACCTGACATCTAGAAATAATTTCTCAGACCTCTGTCGATTATATTCACCTTGTAGAAAGGCTGTAATTCAAAATAAGAAACAATAAGATATAACTAATTTATGAAATAATTTTTTTATGGTGTAGCCTAGACCAACACCATTGGTGTCCCAAATTTGGATGAACTGACCAAATCCCACACTTTTGCCACTATACCACGGCCTATTCCTCATGCTGAAGATCTGAACCATGCAGAAGGCTTACTCCACAATCATGTGGCCATAATATATCTATAAACAATATGGAAAAATCTATGAAATCATGGATCCAGTACACAACACTATACCTTTCTAGAAAACATTTCATCGATAAAATTACATGCTTCACCCTATACCCTATATAGTAAATCCCCTTACAACATCCCATGGAAACTACTAATTACATCTTGATTTCCTAGAACTAAAATTATTAACCCAAAAACATAATAAATAGATTACTAAATACTGAAGGAGGTTTTAATTAATTTGTTCATTTATAATTACCTCTAGAAACGTCCAAGGATTCATACTCTAATATATATCCAATTTGATTAACCATGAATAGATCTATGATATCATTGGAATCCTTGTTTCATGAAATAATTGAGAGTTATGAGGACTCCAATTTAATATTCCATACATATATAAATTTTCAAAAAATAATTAAAGAAATTTTTGTCCATTTTTAATAATTATAATGGAATGCATTATCTTTTAGTGGGAATAAGAATTCTGTACTACATTCAATGATATAAAGTGGTATATATTGTTCCCTCTAGTTCAAATGCCACCAATTATAGGGAAGACTTGGGTACATTATTTTTTCACTATAAATTAATCCCTTAGTTACATTTTGGATTATAAGTACAATAAAGTAAAATAGAACATTTTTTATTTTCAAAGCTACATGTTTCATGATACATAGACCATAGATTCTCCAATCGAGTAGAACTACCAATCAATGATAATTGTAGTTTATAATTTGTGTCACCATTTATTACATAAATTTTATTGTCCGTATAATGTATTAACCCATTAATGTATATACTCAAATTTCCTATGTCTACCGGATGACTGGAATGGTTGGAAGTGATCCTTTAGAAGTTTTATGTATGGTTTATGCCATATAAATCCATCAAGATTCAGGAATTTAAATATTCCCTGGCTATACAGCCAACCTTTTAGTATATTCCCTTTGAAATTGACATCATAGAGGATTCCATTATTTCCATAAATCATGAAATTATATGATGTCAATTTGACCATGACAATTCCTCACACGTCTTGATTATAAAATGAATCAATAAATCTAAGCATAATATGGTTACACTTGGCTTTTTCTTCATCAAACCCTCAATGTTTGGAATATCATACATATTTCCCCAATCTTATTAATATACCAACAATGTGGTTATGTATAATGAATTCATCACCAGCCTTGATTTGTCCGTTGATATTGTGGTTTCATGATCACCTTTGTAAGTTGATTCTAGGCTAGTAATCATGAAAATTAATAATGACTACATAGTTATCAAGCATGAGGCCATTACCTTTTCGAAGTGTACTATTACGTTGGTGGAAATTTAACCATATCATTTCTATGTTAATAGTGTTTCGTGATATTAGAATGATAAAATTTATTTTTTTAAATCATAGTTGAATCCATTACCAATATGGGCTATGAAGATCTAGTTATTCATGTGAACATCAGAAAGTAATCACATATTTATTAAAAGTGATGATAATCAAGAGGTGAATCACCACACCTATAGTCTATTCATTTTAGGGACCGCCAATTATTCAATTTAGAATATGTAAATTAGGGGAATACAATTTTGATTGACGACCATCTGTTTGGAACTCCATTTACAACATAGTAGACCTTTTATAAATCATTTGTTGTACGGTGAACATTACTATTCAGGATGGACACAGCATAGAGTAGTTCTTATATAGATATATATTTTATGGAATAAAAAAATTATTCAAGGATAGTTTATCCCTTACGATTTTTAAGAGGTCAATTTCTAGAAATATGGGGATCAATAGTCAATATTGATATTCACTGATCAGATCCAGTGATTGTTATATTTTTAGACAATCATGGTTTACGACTAAACATAATAGAAAATAAAATTTCATGAATTATTGAATCATTTAGTTTACATTAATCATACACAATCTATTTTTCATTATACTAAATATTTATGAACCATTTTGTATGTAGACATGATGTTTTGGACTCCAACTGACTAGAAAAAGCTCGACAATGTAGGTATAATCTCACCTCCATCAATTTCATTCCATTTTTGTATGAATCCATTACCATAAATTAATTGAATACCATATCCTTGATATTGTTACTAAAATTCCAATCAATTCATTGTTTTTGTATCCCTCGTACTAATATCATAACTAATGGAACTAAATCACACGCCTCTGAGATAAATAAGTTATATCGAATATATAATGTCTTGTACAAAAATAACTCTTTCAATCATGAATCAGTAACTAGGTATATTGATTACTTAAATACGTAGACCTATAATGTTCTACATAATATTGAGGAACAAAATATGAATATTTTTTCTTAAAATTATTCCAACTACCTATGGGAATATTAAACGATTAGATAGACTTACACCTAGTTCATTAATTACATAATGGTATATGAAACTTCGGAAATACTACACAATAATTCTAATTTTTAATAAATCTAGATAGATATCAATAATTCGATGACACTAGAAAATTTGTTCTAACCCTATATAATTGAGTTGTAACTTCTTTAATAGAATGAGATCTATGCATTGAATTACCTTCTGGTCCATCAAAACCATATGTCATGTGCTTTACAAGAAGTTCACATTTTCCCATCCCTCCATTGGGACTTTATACTATCATTGATAACACCAATGATTTCTAGATGGAAACCCCTAAATCTATAACCCATGTTGGTGGCCCCCTTCCCTATTCACAATATTTAATGCGATTGTTCATACCTGTGAATAAACATGGATGGTGAGTGTTTATAACCTCCAAATAATATAAAGATTATTAAGAAGTAATTTATCTAAAATTCAAGTCAAATAAAAAAATACTAGTTGAATGATGGTAAATAATAAAGTAAAATTTTATTACTATAACAAGTTTCCCTATAATTTTATAAGTTTGAGCTTTAAGAATTTAAAAGTTATAGTAGATGTATATTTTTATTTTCATCTATTTTCCTTGAATGTTTCATCATCACACATACTTAAATGTAATTTAATATAGGTAAAAATACGAGAATTTATACTAGCTATCCAATCATCCTTACCACATGATGTTAAACTGCATGGTTAGTTCGTTGACTATATAATTTCAAATTACACAAACATTGATCCTTGCTAAATGACCTTAAAAAGTGAATTTAATATCAGTCCATAGAATGATTAAATGAAAAAACTGTCACAATATCCATTCCTAATTGGACAACCATTCCTTCGATTCCATTATTTTACAATACCATTCCCAATTATTATGTACGGATTGATTCCCATTTCATGGGTTATGTAGGAATGTCCAAAACATATTTCATCCTTATCTTCCATTTACCCACTATAATTCCATCATCCCACGTCATATTGATGATCAATACCCATTAATTGAGTTAATGTACTCACTTGATACCATGAAAATTCTCCTCTAAATACTATGGTCAAATCCAAGATTCTATTTATTTCCCCTATAATGTGCTCAACACATGATAAATTAATAACTAAATTGTTAATCTCTGCATGAATATCATCTTCAATTCATTTTCAAATGCTAGGTGGTCCTCTATTAAAATCCAAATCATCTACCATGTTCAAATGTATTCGCCAATGGTGATTGAATAATTATCCAATGTCATGCCTCCAATCTAGAGACAAGCTCTCTATGGATTTTAGTTGCAACATTATTTTTCACATGATTCGAATATATGGTCAATGGTTTTCGCTAACATTAATTTCCCCCATCCATGATGGTGGGATTGTGGAACTTGTATTTCGATGACATTGTTCTTAGTTATACCTAACACTATTGTAACTTTGATTTTGATTTAGATACCAAAATTTATTATTTACAAACACAACATTCCATTTTTATTAGTGTAATTCAATACCATAGAAATTATCCCACTCATGAATTCACAGACTATGGTATGGAAAATTGGTCACATGGGGTATTTAACTAACCTTATTCTCCTTTTATCTGGTCACTTCCAATGATCGATTTACTATTCCGACCACAACCCTTCAACACATTTTATATAATCTAAAGTGATATGGGTAGTATTATTTAACTCCTTTATTCAAACACTAATAATTTTTAATATAGTTGATGGTTTTTGGGTATTTTCCACCTAAGGATCTAGTAATTGCATGTTTATGAGTCGGGAGCCTTTGATCCTCACCATATAAATTTAAACATCCTTAATACCGTGTTTTCGAAGCATCAGGATCTGGAATTATGTGTTCTAACACTTTATGGGATGAATTATTCATACATCGGGCCTACAAGGCCGTTGAACCCTAAATTCCAATAGGTTTTTCTCCACTCAAGCAAAATAGTCTATCTCACACTCATAGGTACCTACAACATGAACATAAACTATTTTTCCTCTCTAGTCTTACCTGTGTGAATATAATTTTCAGAACATCGCATTCATGTTTAGTGATGTTAAACAGAACAACACAATATCTATCTCATGGAAAAAAACAATTTTATAATTTTTATTCCCACACAAGAGAATTCCTCCTACCAATGTTGGCCTCCCACCCCACACCATTTTTTTTAAATGTGGATTAATTCCAATTCCAAGATATATTAAATAGTGCATCAATCCCATAACTCGATCCTAGACATAGTTTCCACAATGCCTCCATTATGAAATTGTTCACGAAATTACCTTGTTGGGTTTCATTTTCCCATTTGTTTTGTAACACACTATGATTTTTTGATTATTTATCTTCAAATATGATTGATTTATTTGATATCATTCTTCATATGAAACAAATAGGTAAAATGAACCATGATACAGCCTCCAAATATTATTATTAGACGTGTCAGTTATAACCTAGTTGAAAGATTGGATGGTATAAATAGGACCACAAAAATTATAAAAATTAATAATTACACAAGTGACAAAATAATTAATTTATTTTCAATTTATTATAAATGAAAATAAATTCATTTAAATTAATGATATATATATATATATTCCTGAAGAAATATTTTTATACATAAAACATGTTTTTATTTTATTGAATTAAATTAATCAATACTGATGACTAATTTTAATGGCATTTTTAGATAATATATTTAATATAATATTTTCAAATCATTTAATGGTTACTAATAAAAAATAAATAAAGATAAACTGTTTTCTATACTTAACATTTAATTTTTCTAAAAATGTTTTTCAAGTCATTGCCAGGATTATTTTAAAATTAATTTCTTACACTAATAAGAATTGAATTTGATTTAAATATTTCAATATTAGGAATAATTATTTATAAATATTATTATATGGAAAATTAATTTGTTATTATTATGAATAGTAAATGAGGTAAAATTCCTTAGTTCGGTAAAGTTCAAAATGGTTATGGAGGTGTTCAACTAAAGAGACAATGATTAATATAACCACAAAACTAATCAACATTCAAATTGAGGAATAAATTTAAATCATATATCGTCCTATCTATATTCAACATCCAATTTGGATCTACATTCCCCTAAGAGTGACATTATTATATTTTTATATTATTTATAATTTCATGTTTGACCCTCCCATAATTTATATAAAGCGCACCTCCACTCCTTTATCAACCACCCCAAATGATCCCTTAATCTCAAAAAGGTTATGAAAAAAATACTCAAAGAAATCATTAACCATTTCATTGTGTATTTTTTCTTCTCAAAATTCCCATATAAAAATGTTTACACTTATTTTAAAAGGAGGGTACCCAATGAAGAGGTATATGTATATACTGATATTTTTCAGTTTTTCTTAATTAAACGTAATACAAATATTCTTGAAACATCTAATTGTGATGGAATAAATATATTTACTATAATGATATTTTTTATGTTAATTATATTTCCATTTTCTATCTCCTTACCATCCGTTGAAGAATGATAACACCACATTTGTGTGCATTTGGACTAATACTTCCATGAAGCAATGTGATTCATTTTTTATTTCATATTTATATGGATGATAAAAATTATATATTTAATGAAATTAAATGATATGAATGATATAGGTATTATTATGGATATTTGAAGTTCCATTCTACTTCATTTCTATCAATTCTTAAAAATACAAAAACATCATTCGTGTATACGTACGAACTACTTTCTTTATAAAGTGAAGTCATTCATTATTCATCACTGATTTATATAAATTATAATAAATTATTTCATTGTGATTAAATATTATATTTAAAAAAATTAAAAATTTGGAAAAGATGGAAACATGACCAATGATCAATGATAATAACCATTGAACTAAATCATCAATGGAAAATATATGATTTTTCACATGAATGATAATTTTAATTAATATTTGTTTATAAAAGGAAAAATGGAAATTATAATGGAATGATAAAAATTATGTTATGTATTAATATTTCTAAAAAATAAATTTATAATAATTATATATTTATTATATAGTTTGTTTTGACAATGATGAATACATACATGACATGAAGTAAGGGTTTATGTTATAATCATAATTATATTCATGATTGTCTATGAAAAATTACCAATGAGAAATCTTTTATGATAATTTACCATTAAAAATAATATATTTTATTCTAATATATTAATTTATTAGGTTTTCATGTTTTCCGATATTTCACATGTCTTTGGTAAAAAACAATATTGAGTAATTTTTTAATAATTATTCACTTTATTTCTCCTTTGGTGAAAAAATGTGGTTTCCCTATCCATGTTCTTTAAAAATAATTCAATTATTTAGTCTTATATTATCAATTTAATATTTATTTTATTTTTCATCCATATTTAACATTATTTTATATTTTTGAATGAATGTAATTTTCATTTTCCAAAATTGGTACTTTTTTTAATCTTTACCAAAATATTTTAAGGTATTTCATTAAATGTGTACCAAAAAATAGAATTTACCACCATCACAACCATTGTTTTCATTGAATCTTCTATTACTAGTCTCTATGGTTATTTTAAAATAACCTTTCCTCTCAATTTTTGGAGGAATTTTATTTAAAAAGTTTTTGAAGGAAAATGATTTTTTCTTTAGTTTTCTATGAAATGATCGAATATACTTTCAATAATATTTTTCATCTATGTTTTAATCATATTGTGTTTCTTATTTTTCACAAGGATATGTTACAATTGTACCATACATGTTATTTCTCAATATGGATTTTTTTATTTTATGATGATGTTTTTATGAAACATATTTACCTTCGATGAAATATTATATAATTAATTGAAATATAATTTTATGTGCTTATTTCTCACATATGAATGGAATTCATTATGAGATGGGTGTTTCATATAAATATCTCTAATGTAATTGGTATTGTTTTATATATCATGAAATAATATGGACCGGAATGCATAGTGTACCTAGATCAGTAAAGGACTGTGTCAACACTAGAAGTATTGAGTGTGAACCTTGACTAAGTAAATGATAGAATGGGATGTGAATCCAATGCAATATGTGACATTGTCAACTATGATAGTCTTCATTATGATCTATTACAAATGAAATGATTTCAAATTACTATGTTTTTTATTCAAAATTGCAATAACATGTTCTTATGTTTATGATATACTTTCATCACTCATGGATGATTAATGATGACCCCAAACACTTATGTCTCATGTTTTTCTAAATTTTATGGCATTATTCCATGAATAATGACTTATGATCTATTACTAATATGATATATAATTTTTAGATATAATCATGATCTAAATCATTTATTCATATATTATTATAATATTGGATCATTGATTTATATCTCTCATGTTTACCCTTGTGGACCCTAAGATATTACCATTTATTATGTTTCTATTTTCCCCATGTTATGAATAATTATTTAATGTAATAAAATTATAAAAATGGTACTTTTATAAAATAAAAATGATTATGATATTTGGATCATTTATGAGATATGTTTATTATGTATATATTTGATGGATCATAAGTGTAATCAATTTTATATAATATAGTGGTTGAATCGTTGTTTTTAAAATAATTAAAATAATTTTCACTAACCTTGTGAAGTAGGTAATTTAGGAAAACCATTATTCAGTAAAAGAAAGTAATCAGGTAGAACATTTTATAGGTACTTTATAAAAGTAAAGTTAAGGAAAGTGTTTATAAAATTATTTTCTCCTTCAATGCATGCGCACACAAAATATAAACTTGTAAAAATAGGTAAACTAAAACATTATAAAAATATTGAAATTCTTAAAAATATTTTATGAAAAATATATCCACTCTTTAACATTAATTGTTAAAGAAGTAAATAATCCTAAAATTTTTTATCCAATGTTTTCACAAATCCATAAAGAACTATATTCCTTAAGAATGGAACCCCTCTATACGATGATAATAATAACTTCTATTTCTTTGCCTTGGGTACAATTGATCAGATATATAAGTTGAACCTCATTATTTATATATATAGAATCTCTCAATGAAGAAAAATATTGGATAGACAATAAAAATAAAAAAAATATTAAGTCACTAATAATAAATTACATAGTAATATTTCATAGAGAAATATATCAAAATATTTCAATGAAATACTGTCAAAGTCACAATATAGTGCAAAAAAATCACAGTAACTTTTTATTGGTTGGATTATAAAAAATTTACAAGGTTATGTTTTAAAATTCGTCTTCCTACTCGAATACCACATATATTTATAAGAAAAAATATAACAGTAATTTTTTTAAGGTGGTTTCAATTCGTTAATGTAGAATTGTCAATACATAATAAGGATCAGTTAATTTTCATTATATGACATTCAATTATGAGGATGAACCATTATAATTAAAGATATATTCTATATAATGTGATTAATTAAGATTGTTGGAAAAATAAATAAGGTTCATCGAGTATGTATTTATAATAGATCATTTAATGATTATGATTTCCTTCGTCTGGTTATTTTTTACAATATATTTTACATAACATAATTTTATGGTACATAGTTTTGCATCATCTTCAATAAATTATTAACCACCATTTGATTAATTTATTAATTATTCATTAAATGTAATAATTCTAAGTATATTTTATTTATAATACTATGTCTAGATTGATTTGTACATAGTAAGTATATACTATTCATTTTGATTGTTTTTCGAAAATGTAAACAAACGTCCATCAGGTTTTTAATGTTTTTTATGTCATGTAAAACTATATGTTTTATAAAAAAATCAATACACATAGGAAGTATAAATATAGTAAAATTATGTATTTATGGAAGTTTGTAGTTATTTTAAAATCTAGGGTAATAATTTATTGAAATTAAACTATGCACTCAAAAATACCTCTATTTTTGAAAAACAAAAAACAAAAAAACCAAAGTTAAAATATACAGATTAAATAACATTTAAATTACATAATCCCATATACATACATGTTTATAAACTAAAACCATTATACTAATTCATATATCCCTCCACTTTAGTTTATTTCTTCCCCTTAGTTGACCAAACATTGTCTAAAGTTTATTTTTAGATTAGGTTTTCTCATTCATTCAATGTTGTTTTTATTTCAAAATAAAAAATTATTATAGAAAGTGTACATGAAATATAAAAGAAAGAAAAATTTATATAAAACATGTTTATAAAAACAAAATATGAAAAAATGATCATCCAAAAATTTACTAACATTATATTCTTCCATATAATTAATAAAACATCCATCAAGAAATATAGAGGTGCATTAATTTGAAAAATTCATCATAAAATGAGTTTACTTCATTATAAAAACATTTCAAGTGTTCCAAATTGGGGAATCAATCATTCAATGAATGTTTCACCCAAAAAATCAACTTCTTCACGTCATCATGATACATTTATGATTCATCACAATTGAATTTAGCTCTATAGAGTATATTATCAAAAAAGTAAACTATTTACTACAAGAGGGTGATTTGTCTTTATAAGATAAAAAGTTCAATTTTCACTCACCACCTTCAGTATAAAATTCAGAAAGAAAAAATTCATAGTAGTATATATTAATTAAATATATAGTCATATTGATGCTTTATAAAATAATAGTTAAGTAAATAGTCAATAACATTCAAATTTAATTAAATATAATAAAAAACGAAACTAAAACCATGTATTGTAAAACATTATAAAAAATGTAATAAATACATATAGATTTTTTATAATAAATATATCTAGTATTTATAAATATATTTAATGAATTAAATATCTATGAAATTAGGTATCCATGGTTTTTTCCCAATTAGTAAAGGAATTCCTTTTTTAAATAAAAAATCCCTTGATTCAAATATTTTATCCACATCTATTTACCTAGCCCCTGTGTCCCTTAATAAAAAAGAATGTAATAAATGTTGTATTTTATCCCATGAATCCCTTCATCAAACACATGATTATAAGTATGTATACAGACCAAGAAATATCATAGCACTTATTAAAAATCTCACAATTAGATGCGTTAAGAGACAACTATCAAAATATTATAATGAAATGATCTCAATGAAAAATATTTCACTGAAACATTCACATATACTTTTGACATCTTGGATTTCAATAGCATTAAAATTTTATGTTTTAAATAATTTCATACTTCAAAAAATATTCTTCTATTTATAATCAAAAGAGAGACCTTCATATTAGGTATCTCTAAGAGGTTCTTGTAAATAATTCAGAGATGACCATATTAACTTGATATGGTTTTGTACTTCATATTTATCTGATATTCAATTTTGATGAAGGATAACTATAATTAGTGAAAAGTTTCATCTATTAGAATGAATTTATTTCATAATAAATTTATAAGGATCATCTCATAGGTATTTATAAAATATATTTTTAAGATTATGACTGCCTCTGTGTGATAAATTTTTCCAATATACATTATATATCTTCATTTTATGGAACATAGTTATAAATCATCTTTTGGAATTTATAAAACTTTATCTGATTAACCTTGAAATTGTATGTATGGTGTAAAAATTAGAGGTCCATAAAATTTATTTTATTTGGAAAAGTTTTATTTTTTCATTATACTTAATTTATGTTTCTCTCATTTTGTTTTTTCTAGAAATCCAAATAAATGGTATAACTTATTTATGAATAATTCTACATCCATTAAAAATAGTTTCTTTATAAAAAAATATTCCAAACATTTAGGGTATGTAAAATTAATAAAATAGGGTATTTAATAAAGTGTCTTGTGATTTTTAATACTACAATTAGATATTAATTTATACCCAACATTAGTATCCAATGACAGTAAAAATTTGTGATAATTTATCTTGAATAATTTTTAAATGTTCAGAGTGTTCATCTAAAATGGTGAAATATTTAAGGATGTTATGCATGGGTCACCTTATTTTGTATCAGAGTATGGTTTAGATATTTTTTGGATATTTTGTTATAGATAATTTATGGATTGAACATATGATAATCATTGAAGAATTGAATGTGATATAAAGTAGAACTAATGGGTTTATAGGTTGAAAATATGTTGTCATCATTTAGGAAAAATAAAGAATGATTTTCATAGTTATATAATTTATCACTATAATTATTACAGACATATGCTTATAATTATGTTTTTGGATAATATATGAATTGAATTAACATCTAATCAATCCTATAATCTAATATATTTCTTCCTCATTGTTAATTTTTTTATCAACAAACTCATAAAATTTTGGAAGTAATAAAAGAATTATTAATGATGATATATCATCCATCAGCCTCATCTCATACCTCTAATCCATAACATAATAATTTCCAATAAACATGGGTGCTAGGTTTACTAACATAGTGAAATATTAGGAATACACAAACACCATATTCTCACCAAGATACAGGGACGAAAATTTCAATCTCTTCATTAAATAAAACATTTCAGGACCAAATTATCGATTGAATATCATCTTATTATATGTCTAGATAACTCCATCATGAAACATGGATTTCATGAGTGAGTTCTACTATCGTATTCCAAGTCCTTCATGAATTAACATTGTAAATTGATGAATTTTCAAAATATCAAGGATCCTCTCAATCCTCTCAATCCACTTATCGGATTCCTAGGTTCACATGTAACCATTGAGGGTTGATGGATTCTACATAGAAAATTTGAATGACATGATCCAAAACTCATCATTGGTGACTGATACCATCCTAATCTTGAGTCTGAATAGTGTATATTATAGCTTCAAACAAATATTGGTGGACCAAACGATTGACCTTCATAACATGTCTCAGGACTACCACAATCAAATTCGGGGGAGATGTTCTATGAGGCTCTATCAGATAAACACAACGCAGTAACCAATCAGCATAAGAGAATGTTCCAAATTCAGACATCCATATTCCAAAATATATATTAGTGGCTTTAAACAATAAGTATTTAAATAAATTATGGATTAATAGAATGATTTATAAATCTATTAAAATTAATAGTCCACTTATAATAAACCATATATCCAAATCATTTTAACTAACCATAGACATGAAATATCAAGTTGGGAAATAATTCATTACCACCCACGATAACTTGAGTATTAGATAGAGAAGTGACCTAGGAATGTGCAATTCCTCAATTAATAACCAAGTTAAAATGGATTTAACTCCATCATCCCTAATTATCTAAACCAAACTCATGCATTTTCATAACAAATTTGGCTACTTATTTTTTTGACACCATTTTTTAATGAATATGACATAGTCAACTGAATACATCACAAAACATTTCCTTCCATATGAGATAATAATAAAACAACCAAACAAAATCATTTATAATGGAATAAAAATATTATACATTGAAAGAAATATTACATATCCATGAGATATACAATTTCAAGCCCAAGGGCTAGAATATATAACAAAACAGGATAGGCTAATGGTCCCAACTCTACATGACAATTTTTCTCCACCAAACAGAGCCACATCAAAGAGGATGACACTCAAGGTAGGTGAGTGAACTACATGACTCACTTACCATTACATGTGTCCTAAAAAACAACATCTTAGAATATCCAAATTAGAACAGTATCATGTGAGAACAAAACCAGGGAGGATTTCCCAAAAATCTATACAAAGTATAATATCATGAAATGGTTACATAAATCATTTAAAAAAAATATTTGTCTCAAATATTTTAAAATTTTAAAACCATTTCATAAAACACCCATTTTTTCATAAAATCCATTAATTTTTATACAATTAAGAATATAAAAGGAGTAAAAAATAAATCAGTTAAGTATAAATAAACATCCCTAGATACACCATATGATAAACATGCAAACAAGATGCCCTGAAATATACCATCATGTGAAAAAAACATAAAGGAGAAATCATAGGTTAAATGATCTATCCTATAGGAATACATACTAAAAATAAAAACAAGTTAAATTAGGCCTATCATCGATCCAACTGATATTAAATACCATAATGGAAAATCAATATCACAAAACCTCTTGTAGTATTATACATGGTAAAGTTAAATGTCCAATAACCCTCATACCTATGTTTCCCAACGTTCTATGTTTATTGAAACAATTTTAAAACCATTATTACAATTTATAAAATATTTTCAAACTTAAGCCTTATGACATCCATTATTGAAAATTCACTAGGAATCCATAACCACCTTAAACAAATTTCAATAACAGAATTCCTGACCAAAAACATTTTTAAATGAAATCCATTTCAAAACATGTATTTTAAAATTTAAATATATATTCATATAATATATATAAATTTCATAGGAAACACCAATGGAATTTATACATGAACATCATAAATACATGAATTAGATTATTTGTATGGAGACACTGACCAGATGATTATGGAGGAATCCCCAAGAATCGGTTTCAAAATATATTGTATCATCCTGGTCAGAGAGGGGCCTTGAAGAGTTTATAGATATCTTTTAGGAGACTATTAATTAATATGGAAATGTTTGATCGATAATAATTTCAAGGATCTATGAATATTTATAAGAGGTATAAAAAATATAACACCACAAAATAGCCTCACTGTCCATCACACAGAGCCTCTAGACCATCCTGTTGATCCTCATGTACATAATGTAGTCAACAACAATCAACAATCAACCAGCAACCAAAAACCTTGTCGTATAGCACTATAGATCCAATTCAACTTGAAAATGATTTAATCCTTAATAATAAAACATTTTATAGAACTATTTTATGAAAATACTTCTCTTTATTACACACTTAAACATGAATTATTACATAAAATCATCACTTGTTACAACATAAAAGATCGGGAGGTCCATTGTCTTTGGGGCTTAGGAACCATACGTAACGACATAAAACATGAAACACAACATCTTATTGAATACATCCTTTACATGACCACTACATTCCCCCATACATAGCATTGAATGTGATAACCTGAGGACATACATAAGAAGGGGGTGATCTATAAATCCCAGTAAGAGAATAAACATGGAATAAGATGAAGAAACCTGAGGACATACAAGGCTCATTGCACTTGGAGCATGTGTAAAACCTCATTGCGCATGAAGCACGAGTATAACCTCATTATTATTTAATTAGAATGATTAAAATATCATTGAACATGAAATATGATGATACTAATCTTAACCCAATGCATTGGAGCGCTATCAGGGTGCACCCTTCTTAAACATTTCATTTAATGCATAAGTTTTCCACATGGATCATATAACATTGAATCATTAAACATCATAAGTTATTCCACAATTAAGAAATTTTTAATACACACATGAAAGCACCATTAAATGTGTATATCTTCCTAAATGTGAATACACATGATATAATCATCGGTATCGTATTCACTATAAAAGGATTTTGACTTGGCAAATTGCAGTGCAATTTCAGCAGCGTAACAGCGTGAGATAGAAATTCATAAAATGGTTGATGAGAGAGAAATGGGTGTATCATCATATTTAAATGAAGTGGAAAGTAAGGGGTTTCATATATAAACATGTCCCAACATAAGTAAAGGGATTTATATTCCTAATACAATGGAATTTATTGAACATAAAGGAGGAGAGAGGAATTACTTACCGAATTTCAGCATTGTAACTGGATTACATGGGAGGAATTTAATGAGAGTGAAAGGGTTTATCATAATTAAAACATAATGAAGGCATTACGGGATAGGTTATGAATCATACCCCAACATTTTCAATGTAAATTATAAGGGCATAATAATATTAAGAAACATGGATAAAAAGAGGAAGGAAGGAATCCCTTACTTGGAAGTGTGTTCCCAAAGTCTTGTGAGAGGCTTGGTGGATTATTCTTTAGAGATTGGGGCTAATTTTGAGGATTATAGAGAGATTACGTCCAAGGTTGGATGAACTCCATTGTCTTTGAGTGAATAGTATGTGGGATCTTGGATGAGTTTGTATAAGAAAGGAGAGGGACATCATTATTGTTTAGGTTTGGGTCACCACACAATAATCTAATCAATACCACAAACCATCCCATTGTTTTTCCCAAAGGGGAGTTGAAAAAAATAATTTATGAGTCCAATGGCCGAAATGCTTAAAATAATTGGGTTGTTTATGTGGAGGTGAGTCACACTCTCAAGGAAATTCATTTAAAAAGTGAAATTGTTTTACAACATTTGGAGGGACCACTAAAGTTTTTTAAAACAAATAAAACAATAAAAAATAACATTATTTTAATGGTAAAACCTATATTTTCAGAAAATATCATTTATTGTATTTTTTTGAATCATTATTGGGTCATTATGATGTCATAAAACACATTATATATTTAAACAGTATTTAATTTTTACCCAATAATTCGACTGTCTCAGAAAATTATGAAAAATTCACCATTAGATAATTTTGATGTCTTAATTCCCAAAATAATATTAATTTTATTTAAATAAATTTATAAATATGTGAATTTTTACTTTTAAAATAAATGCCTCTATTTATCTAAAATTCATGGGTTTTGACAAAAACAGCTTAAAACCGTAATAAAAATTGATTTAATATTAATAAAAATATTTTATTAAAATATTACTTAATTCAAAAATTCATTAATTCATCAAAACATATTTCTTAGTTGAATATTAACTAAAAATACTATTTTTTCTTTAAAAACTATTTACAATGTAACACTAAAAAATGAATTTATATTAATTATTATAAAAACAATAATGCACATAATTATTATGCTAATGTCTTGTTACATTATCCCTTATAACACCAGCATAAGACTGAAGAAGCATAAGACAATGTAATGTGTGTGATGGTTACAGACTCTGGGGTGGCTTGGATAACATTGTTCGGGTGGTAATCTCTATCAATGTACACATCTCTCATAGGCGATTTCGTTCGACCTTAATAAGTTGAAGCTTGGCTTGGGATTGGTCAAGAGTGAATCCCAATGACACCACTTCTTTTCCAAGATCAGACAAATGGGCTTCATATGAGGCAAGTCTACTAGATGAGTACTTCACTTCCTTTTTCTGAGTAAATTGGATTTGTTAAAGCTATATATTTATACTAATCATGTGATCACTTTTCAACGAATGTATTAGAAAAGGTAACAATTCATAATGGTATTTTAAAATAAAAAAACATAAAACCATTGAAGTTTAAATTTTATATACAAATTTTACAAAATGCGATATTAGATCAAGTGTAATTTTCATTAATGAATGTTTTGGTCATTACAATATTCCCCCTGTAATAAATTTTACCCTTGAAATTTCATTTTTCTACATGAAAACATATGTGGGTAACTATGCTTCATCAATTCCTCTAATTACCATGTCGCTTATTAAAACATGTGGTTTCCCCACAACACCATGACGAGGGGCATTTTCTTCTTTCTTAGAACATTGTCTCTACATTCTATGATCTTCACTGGTTTCTCCTCATAAGAAAGATCATCCTCTAACTGTAAAACCTCTAAAGAGAGTAAATGTAAAGGGTCGGATATGTACATCCTTTAGAGGGATACATGAAAGATATCTTTTACTTTGTCCATTGTAGGTGGAAGTGCTGGTCAATAGGCCACACCCCCGACACGATCAAGAATATCTAAGGGGGTGATCTACATAGGACTTAACTTCCCTTTATTTCTAAATCTCATGACCTTATTCCAGGGGGATATGAGTAGAAATACCATGTCTCCAACATTAAACTCAAGGTCCCATAGATAGTTATCTGCATAACTCTTCTTTCGACTTGGGTATGCCTTGATATGATGCTGAATGGTTTTCACCTTATCTACAATTTCATCGACCATTTCTGTTCCTATCAACTTACAATCATTGAAATCATCCCAACACGCTTTTGTTTTTCACCTTTTCCCAAAAAGGGCTTCATATGGTGCCATTTTGATGCTCATGTGGAAACTGTTATTATAATTGAATCCATCCAAAGGAATATGTTTATCTCATCCACTTTTAAATTCCATTGATAATTATCTCAACATGTCCTAAAGTGTTTGGATAGTTCTCTTAGACTTGCCATCAGTTTGAGGATGATAAGTCATGCAGACTTTCAGCTCATTATTCAAAGCATGTTGTAGACTCTTCCAAAACATAGAGGTGATTCTAGGATCTCGATCAGATACAATAAATAGTGGTAATCCATTCATTCTTACCACTTCCCTAATATATATCAGTGATAGTTGATCCAATGAGAAATCCACTCGAATTACAATAAAGTGTGCAGACTTTGTAAGAGGATAAAAAAATCCAAATTTCATTAGTGCCATTGGATGTTTTCGGATGTCTAGTGAAAAAGACCATGGTGAATTTATCTCATTTCCATGCTGGTATGGATAATGGTTGCATCATCCCCTTAGATTTCTATCTCTCATCCTTCACTTGCTAACACACCAGGCACTTTGATGTAAATTCATCTATCTCCTTTTTTATATTATCCAAGCAATAATTCTCTCGGATATCACAATACATCTTTGTTATTCCTGGGTGAATAGAGAAATTCAAACTATGTGCATTATCCAAAAGTTCCTTCTTCATCTCTGAACTTGATGAAACACATATAATTTTCCCAAATCTCACAATTCCTTCTTCATTAACACTGAACTCTGAGGATTTTCATTTTTGATAGCATCCACTTTCTTCCGAATACCCACATCATCCTTTTGAGCATCCATTAACCTTTAAAAAAGATATTTTTGATAAATAATTTGTGAAAGTATTAATTATGTTCCCTACATTATGATTTCCATGTCTATCTTCATCAAATCTAAGAATATTTAATCCTTCTCAATTCGAATCAGTGATAGAATCACTGGGTGCTTTCTACTTAGAGGATCTACCACCTTGTTCACTTTACCACGGTAGGAATGGATTGAGAATTCATAGTCTTTGATCAGCTCTAACCATCTTCCTTCTCACATGTTCAACTCTTTCTGTGTGAATATATACTTGAGGCTTTTGTTGTCTGTATATATTTCACACTTCTCCCCAAATAGATAATTCCGCCAAATTTTTAAAGCGAAGATCACCATAGGAAACTCAAGATCATGTGTTAGATAATTCTACTCATGAACATTCAATTTCATTGAAGCATATGCAATGAATTAGTCATTTTTCCTCAACACACATGAAAAGACCTTCATTGAAGCATCGCTAAATACCACAAAAAGTTATCCACTTGTGGGTAAAGTGAGAACGGTTGCAGTGATTAGCCTTTTTTAACTCCATGAAGCTTTTTTTTCATTCATCACTCCAAGAAAACATTAATCTTTTCTGAGTTATCTTGGTAAGAGGGTTGGACAATAATGAGAAATTTATCACAAATCCTCAATAACATCCAGCTAACCTAAAGAAGCTACGAATATCTGTAACCGATGTTGGCATCGACCATCCCTCAGTTGCAGCTGTTTTGGAGGGATCCAAATATATCTCATGGCTTTTGTTGATATGGACAAATATTGAGACCTCCTTCAACTATAACTCACACTTACAGTACTTTTAATAGTGCTTCTCCTTCTGCAAGGCTTATAGTATTGTTATTAGATGCTCCTCGTGACCCTCCTTGGTTTAATAGTATATTAGAATATAATTTATAAATACTACCACAAATTTGTTGAGGTAATCTCTAAAGACTCTATTCATCAATTCCATGAAGATTTTTGGAGCATTAGTGAGTCCAAATTGGATTACTAGGAATTCGTAGTGCATGTATCTTCTTCAAAAAGTTGTCTTGGGGATATCTTCCTTATTCACCATTATATGATAATACCCCGACCGAAAATCCACCTTATAGAAGTATTGTGCTCCAATCCACTAATTGAACAATTCATTAATTCATGGGAGAGGATAATTGTTCTTTATCATGATTTTTTAAGCTCACGATAATCGATGTAAAGGCACATTGACCCATCTTTCTTCTTGAAGAAGAGTAATGGTGCACCCCATGGTGATGAACTTGGGTGTATAAACCCTTAATATAGATTTTCCTGTAGTTGTTTCTTCAGCTCCTCAAGATCCACAACAGCCATTCTATATAGAGTGTTGGATATTGGAAATTCCCCAGGTATAAGATCAACTGAGAATTAAAAATTTCTTCTAGGAGGAATACCAGACAATTCCTCAGGAAACAGTTCAGCAAATTCCCTCACAAGAGGCATGTCTTCAAGTATGGTTTCCTCCTTGGACTCAATCATTTTAGCCAGATACGCATGCTCATAGGGAACTAATAGTTGTCCTCGAGATGATGGTTTCTAAAAAATATTCATCTTCTTCCTTGCACTTGTATAGAATCGGGGGTCAATTTCCGGAATGGAGTGTGATTTCCATCTCACTGAATTTATTGTTGGTTTTATATAAGGAAAGCCAATACATTCGAATATTTTCATCAAATTCCCCTAGAAAGAGTATGAAGAGGTTCTCCGAGTAGTTCAATCCACAAATTATGATAGGGGAGGATTTATATTCCTGGTATTCATTGATTTCACCGTTCGTCGTACTCACCGACATCTTCACTTAGATGATATTTGGTGGTGTTGGGGTTGTTCTACTAAACTTTCGGGATATAAAAGAATGAAAAGAACTATGGGTGATAACCCTACCATTCAGTTTTTTATTCTGGTTCTACTCTATACAATATATAAATTGGGATGAGTATATTAAAGTATTAACACAGAAATGGTAATCTAAGGTAAAAACGGATGACATATAAAATACTTTTACTTCCTTAACTTACGAATCCATAAGCTTCAATCTATATTATTCATGATCTACTCTCTAACATAAATTATTAGGGGAATTTCTTTAATTCTATTAATAAGGGTTCATACTATGATTGTGAATTAACCAAAGCATATACCCTGTGAGTGTTGTAACCAAGAGTGCAACATGGCCCATTTTCGTGTACAAGGATACTCCGGGTCAAGCCCAAAATACCTTGTTGGGGTTTTCACCCCTTGGTACATCTATGCAAGAGCCGCCTCTACCTGGTCATATCCAGACAAGGTTGTATTTTTTTTTATAAACCGCTTACTCAATACTTCCAAATATATGGGGATGTTTTTATTATACGTATTCTTTTCTTTAAGGCTTTAATAGGGTTTTCTAATCCTAATCCCAAAAATAACTAAACCTATCCTTAGATACCAACTATGATAACCCTGCTCTTTATTACACACTTAAACATGATTTATTACATAAAACCTTCACTTGATGCAACATGGAATATCGAGAGGTCTAGTGTCTTTGGGGCATAGGAACCTTACAAAACGACATAAAACATGAAACACAACATCTTATTGAAAAATTCCTTTACATTACCTCTACATTTCCCCATACATATCAATGCATGGGATATCTTGAGGACATACATAAGAATGGGTTGAGATATAAAGCCCAGTAAGGGAATAAACATGGAATAACATGAGGAATACAGTACGAGTTTGAAAATAGGCCTATTAATGGAGTACATGAGATACATAAAGGCACGATAAAGCATGATAATCATAACATGGTTATGTGGAAACAACATTTAACATGATTTTAGTGTGAGCCAAGGATATTTACACATGGATCCTGAGTAAACCCTCATTGCACATGAAGCATTAGTAAACCCTCTTTTCACATGAATTAGCATTAGTAAACCCTCATTTAACTTGATGTATCATGATACTAATCTTTACCCAATTCATTTTTAGTGCTATCTAGGCGCACACTTCTTAAACATTTCATTTCATGAAAAAGTGTGCCACATGGATCATATAACATGGAATAATTCAACATCATAAGTTATTCAACAATTAACAAATTAAGAATACACACATGAAATTACCATTAAATGTGTATAAGTTCATAAAGGTGAATACCCTTTATAGAGACATGGGTATGGTATTCACTACACATAGATTTTACTTGGAAAATCGCGGTGCAATTTCGGTCGCATAACAGCAAGACATTAAAAAATCAAAAAAATGGTTGATGAGAGAGAAAGGGGTGTCTCGTCATATTTACATGAAATGGAATATAAGGGGTGAATATATAAACATGTCCCAACATAAGTAAAAGGATTTAGAATCATAATTCAAAGGAATTTCTTGAACGTAAATGAGGAGAGTTAAATTCCATATTGAATTTTGGCATGGAAAACGGTGTAAATGGGGGGCATTAAATGAGATTGAAAGTGGTATCTCATAATTAAAAAATGATTAGGTAAGTATGAGGGAGCTGATGATTCATACCCCAAAAGATTTATTTTAAATTAAATGTTCATAACAATATTAAGAAACATGGATAAAAAGAAGACGGAAGGAATCCCTTACATTAAAGTGTGATCCCAAAGGATTAGGAGAAGATTGGGAGAGGATTATTGGGAGCATGAGGCAACATGGGAGGCTTCTAGAGATAAGATGGAAGATTTTGGACAAACTATAAAGGCATTGAGTGAAGATGATCTGGGATATTGGGTGTGTTTATACAGGATAGGGGAGGGAATTCTTTATTTTTAAGGTTTGGGTCACCACACATTAAACTAATCAATACCACAATCCAGCCCATGGTTTTTCCCCCAGGGGAGTGGAAAACAATATTTTATAATTCCAATATCTTAACTTCTTAAAATAATAGGTTTGCTTATATGTAGGTGAGTCACACTCTCTAAGAAATTCATTTAAAAAGTGAAAATGATTTATAACTCATGGAGGGTCTACTAATGTTTTGTAAAATAAATACAACAAACCAAAAATCACATTATTTTAATGGTAAAACATATATTTTCAGAACATATCATTTATAGTATTTTATTACATCACTATTGGTCATTATGATGTCATAAAACACATTATATATTGAAACATTATTTACGTTTTACCCAAAAATTTGACTCTCTCAGAAAATTATGTAAAATTGACTATTGGATAATTTTCACATCCTAATTACAAAAATAATATTCATTTTATCTATATAATTCTAAAAATATTTGAATTATTATTTTAAAATAAAAACTTCCATTTATCAAAAATTCATGGGTTTTGACAAAAACAGCTTTCAACCCTTAATAAAAATTAAAATTGCATTAATCAGATTATAAAATTATTTATAATTAATAAAAATTATTTTAATAATAATGAAATATTATTAAAATATTATTTAATTCAATACCCATTAATTGATCATGATAGATTTCTTTGTTGAATATTAACTAAAAATACTAATTTCGCTTTAAAATTTATTTACAAAGTAACAATAAGAAAATTAATGTATATTAATTATTACATAAAAAGTATTTCACATAATCATAGTTCTAATGTATTGTTAAATAATCCCTTAAAACTACCATATAAGACTGAAGAGTAATGTGTGTGATGCTGACAGACTCTTGGGGCTGCTCAAATAACATTTCTCGGGGGGTAATCTCTATCAACATCCACTTGTCTCGTAGGCGATTCTTTTCGAGCATAACATGTTGATGCTCATATTGGGATTGGTCAAGAGAGAATCCCAATGACCCAAAATCCTTTCCGAGCTTCAAAAAATGTGAATCATAGATGGAAGGTCTTATGGATCAGGTCATCGTTTTCATTGTCTCAGTAAATTGGATATGTTAAAGCCGTATATTTATACTAATCATGTGATTACTGTTCAATGACTGTATTAGCAAAGGTCGCAATTCTTAACAATATTTCAAAATCCAAAAACATAAAACCAATGAAGTACACATGTTATATAAACATTTTATATAAGGAGACATTAGATCAAGAGGAATTTCCATTAATTTAAGTATGGGTCATTACATAATGGACTTGAGAATTATCCTAATATGTATCCTATCCCGACACCACAGTTGTGCCATATTTTGAAGAACTTATCAAATCATACCATTGGTCCACTATACCATGAACTCTACCCCCATTATAAAAGGATAAACCACTCAGATGTCTTAATCCACAATCATATGACCACAATATATAAATAAGAATATAGAAGTAGCTCTTGAACCCCACCTAGAGAACACTACACAATATATTTCTAGACAAAACATCATAGATAAAATTACATGCTTGAAACCAAACCCATTATGGTAAATCCTCAATAACATTGTAGTGAAACTAAACAAATACTTCTGTAATGCCAAGAAATCAAATTATTAAAACATAAACACAAAAAAATAGTGTAATGATACCCTAAGGTTGTCATAATTAATGTATTTATTCCAAATTACCTCTATAAACATCCATGAATTCATCTTACAATATAGAGGCAATATGATTGACGTATATAATATATATTCTATAATTGTAATTCATGCTTCCTGAAATCTATGATAGTTATATGGAATCGAAGATAATATTTCATACATATAGAATTCTTTCAACAATATGAAAACAATGTACAATACATTTTCAATGATGATAATGAAAATCATTTCCTATTAATGTGAATAATAATAAAAGACCACATTCAAAGATATAGTGTGCTGTCTATTTTTTCTAATGGTTATAATTCCACCCATTCTAGGAAAGCCTTTGGTACATTATTTTATTACTGAAAAATAATCCTTTGTTTACCTCTTATATTATAAGTTCAATAATGTCAAAAAGATAATTATGTATTTTCTCAGCAACATGTCCCAAGGCACTTAGACCAGATATTCCCCATTAGAGAAGAAATTTTTTTTAATGGGAATTATAGTTTATAATTTTTAGCATTATTTATTTCATCCAAATGTGCAACTCATATTGTATATTAACCTGTTAAATTATATCCGCAATTTTCCTTTGTAAACAAGATGATTTCCATGGAGGGAAGTTATATTTCAATAGTATGATATATAGTTTGTCCAATAAAAACCCCTCAATATTTATGAATTGAAGTATTACTTGTCTACACACCCAACAATTAATGAGATTTCCTTGGAAATTTACATCACATATGAGGCCATAATTTCCATAAATCATGAAATTCATTGATGTAAAATTGAAATTT
The DNA here is from genome assembly GCA_963277665.1 of Viscum album. NCBI lineage: Eukaryota > Viridiplantae > Streptophyta > Magnoliopsida > Santalales > Viscaceae > Viscum > Viscum album. The sequence continues at coordinate 834,721,801 of OY728143.1, read as the reverse complement.
GAAATGCCACTAATGTCTTGATTAGAAAAAAAAATCAACAAATCTAAGAATAATATGGTTATCTAAGGAGTTTTCTTCATCAGTCCCTAAAAGTATAGAATACCATAACTATCCCACTTATCCTAATGGCGTACAACCAAAGTAGGGAATTATTATTCCTTCATCACCAGACATGAGCAATCCCCAGTGACTGTGGTTTCATTCATAAATGTGAATAATGATTCTAGGATACAACTCAAAAAAATTAATTTTGAATATGTAGTAAGATAAACATGAGGCCATTAACATTCCTGAGTGTACCTAAAAGTTGATGTAAAATTTAACTTTTCATTTGAAGTCTAATCATGTTTCATGATTATAGAATGATCAGAACTAATATTTGTAAATCATATTTGAATCCCATAGTATGTCAACCCAAGATGATATAGTTTTCCATGTAGCACATCATAAATTAAAGACATTTTTTATTCCCATTGAAGAGAATTCATAGGTGAATCGCAACACCATTATTCTACTGAATATAGGTCCCTCAAATTCTCCTATAATAGAATATGTATCTTAGTGGAAGAAAATTTTGATTATGTAACTTAATTAAGGAACTCCGTATCAAACCTATAAGATCTGGTATAAATCTTCTGATGTGTGGTAAATATCATTTTATGTGATGCACACAACTTAGAGTAGTTTTTCTATAGATATATATTTAATGGAATCAAACATTTTTTATTAAAGGAATGTTAATCCCTCAAATTTTGTAATGGCTTTATGTCCAATCATGTGGGGATCATCAGTCAAGAGTAATTTTATCTAATTAGATACAAAAATTGTGATATTTTTTGATAATCATGGTTTACCACTACACTTAATCCCAAATAAAATTTCATGTATTATAGATTCATTTCATTTTCATAAATCATCCTCCATATCTTCACTATTCCCAAAAATATTCATGGATCTTTTTGTATGTAGACTTGATGTTATGGGCTCCAACCCACCAGAAAATGCTCGACAATGCAAGTATATTCTCACCTCAATAAATTATTTTAATGTGGGATGAATATATTACCCTTAATGAATTAAATACAATATCCATGATAGAGTTATTGAAATCGCAACCAATAATAATGTTTGAATCCATTATAAAAATATTATTGATAATGAAACCAAATAAAATGACAATGAGATAAATTAGTTATATATAATTTACATCATATAGTCCAACCATAACTCTTGATATCATGCATCAGTAAATATGTAATTTAAGGAATTCAATAAGTCCACCTCTAGAATTATGTATAATATAGAGGACCAAAATAGAATATGTGTCACGAATAGAATTCAAACTACCTATGGGAATATCAATATATTACATAGTCATACACCCAACTCACTCATTACACTATGGTATATTCAATAGAGTCAATCCTAAATATTAATGTTCATTTCCCATAAATTATTATATGTATCTGCAATTAGTTGGCACTAGAAAAATGGTTCCAATACTATATAATAGTGTTGAAACTATTTGAATAGAGCATGATTTATACATTTAATAACCTTCAGTTCCATCAAAACCATATTTCCTATGCTTTATAAAAAATTCACCTTTTCTCCCTCCTCTATGGTGAATTGATACTATATTTGATAACATAAATGATATCTTGAAGGAAAACACAAAATCTAGAACCCAATTGGTTGAGCCCCTTCACTAATCACAATTTTTAATGAAATGGTTCATAAAAATTAAATAAAACATATTGATAGTTTTTCGAACCTCTAAATTATATAATGTTTCTTAAGAGGTCCTTTTACAAAATCCATGTCAGTTCATAACATACTTTTTGAATGACACTAAACTGTAAATTAATATCATCACAGTGTAATATCTTTCCCTTTAAAGTCATAAGTTTGAGCTAAAATGATTTAAACTATATAATAGATGTCTATTTTTATGTTCATTAAATTTATTTGAATATGTCTTTATCATACATCCATAAATGGAATTTTATAGAGTTACAACTATGTAATCTTAAACTATGTGTCCTATCTTCCATACCATATGAAGTTAAATACATGGTTAGTGATTTTACTATATGATTTTGAACTAAATAAACTTTGATTATATATGTATGACCTTAAAAACTGTTTTTATTATCATTTTATACAATAATTAAATGAAAACATTATCACAACTTCCTTTCCCAAAAGGAAAATCATTCCTTTGGTTTGATTATATTTCCCTAAAATTTCTAATAATTATGTTTTTATTGATTCCCATTTCATGGGATATCTAGGGATTCCCAAAATTTTATTTCATCCACAGATACCATTACCCCATTATAATTCCATCATACCATCTAATATTTATGATCTATACCCTTTAATTGAGTTTATTTCTTCACTTTATACAAAGAAAATTTCCCTCTAAAGAAACTAGTATAATCCTTGATTTTATAGATTTCCCCTATGATGTGCCCCTTCATGAAGAGTTAATAATTAAATTGTTAATATCTCTTTAAATTTCATCTTCAATTCAATTTAAAATTTTATTTTTTATTGAATTGGAATCCAAATCAACCTCCATGTTTGAATGGCTTCCCCAATGGTGATGGGATAATGATCAAGTATCCTACCTCCTTTCTTGGTACTAGGTCTCAATGGGGTTTCAGAAGAAACATTATAGGTCACTAGATTCATGATGTGGTCACTTTTTGACCATATGTTTAATTTCTCCCAACATTGATAGTGTGACGATGTAACTTGTGTTTCAATTATATGGTTAGTTTTTATCCCTAACCCCCTTGTAAGACTACCTATGATTTATATGATTTAATTCCAACACATTCCATTTTCATTAGTGGAATCCAATACCATTGAAATAACCCTGCTCAATAATTTACAAACTATGGTATGTATAACTGGTCTCATGGGGTAATTCCATAACCAAAATTCCCTTTTATCAGGTTACTTCCAATGATCAATTTATTATTTCGACTATAAACTTTCCACACATTTTATGCACTATCATGTTATATGGGTAGTTTTATATAACTCATTGATTCCAACAAAAACAATATATCATTTTGTATAATGGATTTTAGTGGATTTTCCCCTAATGATTTGGGAATTTCATGTTTATGAGTAAGGGGCCTCTGATCCTCACCCCATAAATTTAAACATAAATGCTCTGATATTTTCCCAGAATTGTGATCTTAAACTTTGTGTTCTTCCCCTTTTTGCGATGATTTATTCATGCATCGATCCTAGTAGGCCCCCTAGCCCGGAATAACATCATTTTTCTCCAGTCTAACTAAATAGACATTCTCATACCCATAGGTCCTTACAATATAAAAATAAACTATTTGTCCTCTCTATTAATATCTACATGAATTTAAATTAGATAGAATTACATTTTTTACATATGTTAAACTTCATGAATTTAAATTACATAACATTACACTTTTTGAAGGATGTTAAACATCCTGAAAAATTATCTCTCTCATGATAAAATAAGAGTTTTATACTCTGGATTCTCATTCAAGGGGAATACAACTATCAGTTTTGGCCACCCACCTCACTTCCTATTTGAATTATATGTGTCTTAATTCTAATTACATGAGATACGTAGTAATTCAACAATCACTTATATAGGACCTAGAGAGAGTTTCCACGAAGCCTCTACAATGATATGGTTCCTGAAATTACATTGTTGGTTTTCATTTTCCATTTTTTTAACCCCCCCAATAATTAGTGATATATTTTTCATTAAATATTATTAATTTCATTCATATCATTCTTTACATGAAACACAGAGTTAAAAAGAACCATGGTACACTATCAAAATATATTTATTATATCTGTTAGTCACAACCTAGTTTATTGATTATAGGGTTTTAATAAGACCTGAAAAATTATAAAAATTTAATTTTTAAACATGTATAAAAGTAATTAATTTTTTATCAATTTTATGTAAATGAAAATAAAACCATTTATATTTAAAAAAAATTCCCTAAACCCCATTTTTAAGAACTGAACATGTATTTATCATACTATATTAAATAAATAAATATTGATGAATAATTTTAATATAATTTTAAGATGTTATATTTAATCAAACATTTTAAAAATTATTAACGGTTTCTACTAAAAAATTATTCCCAATAAATTCATTGTTATACTTATCATTACATTTTTCTAAAAATGGTTTTCATTTCATTTAGTGTGATTATTTAAAAATGAATTTCAAACACATATAGAAATTGAATTTGATAAAATTATTTCTATATTAAAATAATCATTTATAAATATTTTAATTGGGATAACTTATTTTTTGTTATTATGAATGGTAAATTACTTAAAAATTCATTACTACGGTAAAGGTCAAATGGTTTTTGGAGGAGTTAAACTAAAGATAAAAATATTAATTTGAACAAAAAATAATCTAAATCCTATTGCATGAAGAATTTTAAATCATATATCATCCAATAAAAAATCATTATCCAATGTGGATCTATATTTCATGGGGAGTGGCATTATAATATTTTAATATTGTTTATAATTTCATGTGTGGCACTCCAGCCACATATAGAAAGGGCACCTCCACTCCTCTATTTTCAACTCCATTTGAGCACTTTCATCTCAAAAATAATATGAAAAAATACTCTTCCAAAATAATTAACCATTACATTGTGATTTTTTTCTTCTCAACATACCCATAAAATAATCTTTCAGTTTCTTTTAAAAGGAGGATACATGAAGGTGATGTATATGTTTTTACCAATCTTTTTAATTTTTTATATCTTAAACCTAATCCAAATGATATATAATTACGTTAAAATTATTGAATAAATATATTTACTATAATTATATTTTTTATGTTAATGTTATAACTACTTTCTATCTCCTTCTCATCTATTGAAATAAGATAACGGCACTCATGCATACACGTGGACTACCACCTCCATGAAATAATGGGATTCATTTTTCATTTTCTATTTACATAGATTATAATAAGAATATATATAATGAAAATATATTATATTAATAGTATAGTTCTTATTATGTAAATTGTAATTATAATTTTACTTTATGTCATTCCATTCATCAAAATTTTTAAATATCATTCATGTTTACATGTAGACTATTATAACTACAATGTGAAATAATTAATTCTTCATCAACTCTTTATATGTGTAGTGATAAAATAGTATATAATGATTAAATATAATATTTTAAAAAAAATATAACAATTTTTTAGATGATGAAACCATGACCATTGATCAACGATAATAACCATCAGACTAAAACATGCACAAAAAATAGAAAATTTTTCACCTTAATGATCATTTTAATGATGATTTATTTATAAAAGGTAAATTGGAAATTATAATGGAATGATACGTAGTATGTTATGTATGAATAATTTTCATGAATATATATATTTTATATATATATATTATAGGTGGTTTTAACATGTATGAATCCATACAAGATATAAGGTAAGGGTTTCTGTAATAATCACAATTATTTTTTTCATTATTTATATTAAATTTTCATTAAGGAAAATTATATTATAATTGTCCATTAAAACACCTATATTTTATTATCCTATAATAATTTCTTGGTATTTCGTTTTTTGCATTTCATTATCTTCTCTTAGGTAAAAAAATGATTGGGAAATATTTATTAGATAATTAATGACTTTATTTCCTTTTTGGTTGAATATTGTGTTTTCCCTATCTATGTTCTTTAAAAAGAATTCATAAATATCTTCTTCAATGATCAAATGAATAATTATTTTCATATTCATCTACATTTAAATTCATTTTATCATTTTTAGTTTTATATTATTTTCCATATCAGAATGAGTTACTTTTGGATCTTTACCAAAACAATTCAAATAATATTTATTTTAATGTATGATAAAAATATATATTTTCCCCCTATCATTATAATTAATTTAATTGAATGTTACATCAGTATTTTCTAGGGTTATTTTCAAGTAACGTTTTTTTCTAAATTTTTATTAATTTTTTATTTTTAAATACACTGTTGGAAAATTATGTTTTCAACATTTTTCTAAGAATTGATTAAATACCCATTAAAATATAGTTTCATATATGTTGGAATATTTGTTTGTTTCTTATACTTCACTAGGATATGTTACAATGATACCAACCATGTTATTTATTGGTATGTATTATAATTATTTGATAATTAATTTTTTATGAAACAAATTTATTTTCCACAATATAATCTCTAATTAATTGACATATAATTTTATGGCCTTATTCCACACATATGTATGGTTTTCTATACAATATGGGTGTGTCTGTTAAATCCAATTAATTTAATGGGTAATTATTTATATCTCATGAAATCATATAAACCATAATGGGGAGTGTACCTACATCACTAAAAGAACTATGTACACTATAGAAATTATTGTAGTTAGACTTGGCTATTGAAATGATTGAATGGGGAGTGAATCCAATGGACATTGTGACATTGTCTACTATGATAGTATTTTTAGTGATCCTTGACTGATGAAAAGATTTTAAATTTTAATTATTTTGCATCAAATTTACTATTACATGTTCTTATGCTTAAGACATACTCTCATGGCCCATGACTGATTAATGATGACTTCTCAAAGTTATGGCTCATGTGTTTCAAAATATGAAACCATTAATCCATGAATCATGATTTATGATCTATTATTAATAAGGTATATATTTTTTAGTTATAATAATTATATTATTCACTTATTCACATAATATTCTTGTATATAATCATAGATTGATATATCACATGTTTACCCTTACATACCATAATATATCACCCTTTATTTTTTATCAATTTTACCCATGTTATGATGAATGGTTTTAAGTAATAAATTTAAAATTAGTGTACTATTATGGATGAATGTTTAGGGACATGTTATTGATCATTTATGAAATATGTTGATAATTTATATAGTTATAGGATAATAATAGTAATCAATTTTATACAGTAGTAGGGTGAATTATAGTTTATAATATAAATCATACAATTTTCACTAAGATTATAGTGTATATAATTTAGAACAAAAAATTATATTGAAAAATAAATTAACTATATAAAATATTTTATTGGTATTTTATAGAATAAGAGCCCTGGAAAATGTTCATAACATTCATTATTCCTCAATCCCATGAACATTGAAAATATAAACCTGTAAAAATAGCTAACTTAAAACAATAAAATGTTAGAAATATATACAGATATTTTATAATAAGTATATCCAATATTTAACATTAATAGTTAAGGAATTAAATAAGCTTGAAATTAGTTATCTATGGTATTAAAAAAAACTATTAAGGTTTGTCTATCTTAAATCATGGAACCCCTCAATGAAATGATCAAAACAACATCTATTTCTCTAGCATCGGGAACCGTTGATAAAAAATATCAGTTGAACCTCATTCCCTCTATACTTGGAATCCCTCAATCAAACTCAATATTTGATAGAAAATATGAATCAAAAAATATATTAAGTCAATTTCAATAAAGCTCACAATCATGTTCATTTGGATAAAAATATCAAAATATTACAATGAAATAATTTGAAAGAAACAAAATTTTACAAAATATTCCTAGAAACTATTGATTGGTTTGATTCTCAAATGTTAAAAAGATTATATTTTACAATATTTCTTCCTAAAATTCAACATCTAATTATATAAAAACATTAATGGTCATATTATATATTTCTTTAATGTAGTTTCAATGAATTTATATAGGCCCATCAAAACTTGATTAGAATCATTAAATTATTATTATTTTATGTTCAATTATGATTAATAACCATTACAATTAAATAAATGTTCCTTATAATATAATTAATTTAGATTCTGTGAAAAATGGATATTGTTCATTCAGACTATCAATATAATAGATCATATGAAGAGTGTGTATTCCTTCATCTCATAAATGTTTTCAATATATTTTATATAACATAATCATATGGTATATATTTATAAATTGTGTTATTTAAATTATAAACAATAATGTGATTAGCCTTTTAATCATCCATTCAATTTTCGGATTACAGTTCTGTTTAATTAATAAGATTATGTCCTGTTTTATTTCTCCATAATACATAAGATCCAACCATTTTGGTTTTTCTAAAAAATATAATCAAAGTTGCATATGATTTAAAAAGTATTCTTTGTGTAGAAAAAATATATCCTTCCTAAAAAATATTTTAGATACATAGAAAGTATAAAATTTTAAAATTTTGTTTTTCATGAAGTGTATTTTTATTTTAAAAATTGAGGTAACAATATATTGAATTTATACTTTCTACTCAATAATCAATATATTTTAGAAAAATATAAAACAAACAAACCCAAAGTGAAAAACTAAATATTAAATTACATTTAAAATACTTACTCCCCTAGGCTTATAATTTTACAAACATTATCATTTCTACTAATTTATCAATTTCTCCCCCTGAGTTGATTTGTCCCCTTTAGTTGAAAAAAAAATTTGGATCATTTTTTTGGAGATTACTTTTTATCATTCGTTATTTTCTGTTGTTATTCTGAAATAAAACATTGAGTTTGAAAGTGTACATGAAATATAAGATATGGAAACATATCCTTGATACAAGTTTATAATACCAAAATATGAAAAAATGACCATCCAAAAATATATAAAAAAACATTCTTCCATAGAAATAGAAATACATCCATCAAGAAATATATTTGTGCCTTCATTTAACAATTTCATAAAAAATGAGTCTATACTTTAAAAAAATATTTCAAAAGTTCAAAATTGAATAATAAATCATTATTTGAATGTTTTCTCATATAAAACACTATCTTCTTCACATAATCCTGATCATTTTATGATTCATCATCAATTGAATTTAGTGTTATAGAATTTATAATCGGAAGAGTGATAAATTTACCACAAGAGGTGTGGATTGTAGTTTATTAAATTAAAAAATTCAATTTCTACTCACCTCATTGGGTTTTCAAGTTAGAAATACCTTTTTCTAAGAGTAGAAATTAATTCTAAAGTTATTTATTATGATACATTATTAAATAATAGTTTAGGAAAATGTGAATAGAATTAAACTTTACTTAAACAAGTGGACAATAGAAACTAGAAACAAGTAATGAAAACCATTATAAAAGTTATGAAATACATACACATGTTTTATAATAAATATATCCACTCATTAACGATAAGATTTAGTTAATTAAATAACAACGACATTAGGTATCTATGGTTTTTTTTGAAGTTGTAATGGTCTATATTTTTTGAATTATAAATACCTTGGTACAAATATTGTAACTACTTCAATTTACTAAGCATCGATATCTATCAATAAAAAAAGAATTTAATAATTGTTCCCTTTTCATCCCTATAACATCTTGATAAAAAACAAGATTAGAGACATAATTAGAAATGAAAAATTATTAAGGAATTTATAATAAATTTCACTAGAAGATTCATGATGTAAAATATCTCAAAATATTATAACAAAATGAAAAAGTTGTTACAAAAATATTTGCATCAACTATTGATAATTTGGATTCTAAAAGCATTAAAAGTATAGTGTGTAGAAAAATTCATCATCCTCAAACTCATCTTCTAAATATAATCAAAACACCAACTTCTATATTTAGTATCCCACATAGGATCTTTCAATGACTTCAAACAGAACCATATGCACTTTATATGGTTTAGTAAAACATCTTTATCTGATACCCAAGTTTGATGATGCATCATTAAAATAAGAGAAACGTTATATATGTTAGAATTAATGTATCTCCTCAGAAATATTTTTAAGGATCATCCGATAGATATTTATTAAATATTTCCTAAAGATCATTTCTACCTCTATGTGATAAAACTTTCCAATATACTTTACATAACTTCATCTGATTGGAGATAGTTATACTTCATCCTATGTAATTTATAATCCTTCATCTGATTAAGCTTTAAATTTGATGTCTGACGTAAAAACTATGAACTCTATCAGATTTATATGATTCTAAATAATTTTATTTTTCATAATACTTAATTTATGTGTCATTAATTCAGGTTTTTCTAGAAAATTTTAACAATATTATATCTGCTTTAAAAATCATTCTACATCCATTAAATATAAATTTTATCTATAAAATATTCTAAACCACTAGGGTGTTTATATTTAATAAAATGTTGAATTTATGTATTTGTGAAGTTATTTTCAAAACTATAGTTAGAAATTTCTTTTTACTCAATAGTATATTCCAAAGACAGTAAACCTTTGCGGTATTTAGGGTTGGATTATTATCAAATTTAGTTAATATTCATCTAAAATGATGTAATATTTATGTATGTTATGACAAGGTCACCTTAGATTTTATTATAGTATGGTATAGTTATTTTTTAGAGATTACGTTATATATTATATGATTATAGTACTTTGGATGAACATTGATGAATTGAATGTGATATAGAGTAAACCTAATGGTTTCAAGGGTTGAGAATATGTTTTCATAATTTTGAGAATATATATAATTAAGTTCATATTTATATAATTTATCACTCTAATTATTATATCCTTGGACATAAATTATATTTTTTGTTTTTAGTTAATGGATGTAATTAGGAGGAATCGTGGTAAAAACTATTAGGGAAAATTAAATGATTTTGGTATTGAGGAATCAAACGTCATGGGATCTGAAAAGGAAATATTATTTATATACTCTAAAACTCTCTCAATCCATGAGTCATGTTGATATTTGAATAGATAAAATGAGGAACTCATTAACCATTGAGTTTTTCATGAAAAATGATCCATGTTATTTTATTGGGTACCGATGTCCACTAGATTATGATCATTATATCAATACCACAAAAAATATTTTTATTCTCCGTTACTCAGAGAAAAAAATTCCCTTGATCTTCTATCATTTAGAAAGAAAATCAGAATAATGTGGAATCATATTAGGAATATGGGGAATCATGAAGTATTTGAATCCATATAATGGGATGGGTGTAAGAGGTTATTTTTAAATAAATACTCCCTATGATCTATACACCTGAAAATTGAAAGGTAATTCCATGAGAATAAGAAGAATTATGTGGAATCTACTGATACCAATATGTGAAATTTAACAAGAATCAATAGGTATGCTTCTATTTTAGGGTTTTTAGGGCGTTTCTACACACTCTTTTATATTCGAATAATATGCTAATGATATTATCTCACTGCTGCAATATTTAAAGGTTGAAATATCAATAAATACTTAAAATAATATGATGATCACATATCAAGTCTATCGATCCTCCATTATAGAATATTATGGGAATATGCATCCTTAAAATCGCATGATTCTCCATTTAATTATTATTATTTATTTTGGGTATGTATTAGATTTATTTATACAGAGCCCATACCAATTTCCAAAGAAGGGAAGTTACAATTGATAGTATAAATCATCCTATGATCATCTGTTTTTCAAATGAGGAATATGATTTTGGATTTACATTTATCTTATTATTCATACTTCATATTTATGGTTGATATTTATCTCAAATGGTTGGGGAGAAAAAACCATTGATGTTGTGAATATAGTTCGGGAATATAATGTTTTATTTCCTAAACTCATTCTTTGTATTCTAATTAATATTGAATTTGAGTTTTCAATATAACACATAATTGGTGATATACTTATTTAAATGACTCTATATAGAATATCCCAAATTAATTTTTAGGAATTGAAGATCAAAATACAAGTTAATCTAGGAAAGTGATCAATATCCCTTAGTGAATCGCCATAGGGTGATCCAATTCATTTTTTTAAGAAGAAAGATGATTCAATGAATCTTTTCATTTATAATCAGGTATGTGAAAGATCACTTTTAAGAACATGTATCATCTACCCCATATTGATGACATTTTTTGAACAACTACACCGAACTAAACAATTTTCCTAGATTGACCTTTGTTCTAGATATCACCAATTGAAGTTAAATATGGAGGATATATCTATGAAAGACTTTTATACAAGCTATTTTCATATTGAATTCACAGTGATTCTATTTTTATTTACCAATTCTGAATCCATCATCATGGATTTAATGAATAGAGTATTTTAATATCAGATCAATCAGTTTTATATAGTATATATTGATTATATTCATATATATTTCAATAGAAAGTATGATCACCAAGATTATTAGAGCTTTATGTTGAAGTAACTATGATTGGAGAGATGTATTAAAAAATTATAATTTTTTAATTTTGGTTACATGATGTTTCATTCTTAGTTCATATAATCTCATGAAATGGTATATTGATGGGTCCATTAAAAGATAGAAATTATTGAGAAATAGTAGGAGAAAACCACGCTATCAAAGATATATGTTTTCATTATTTTTTATGGTTACTATTGATGTTTTTATATATTTACCAAGGATATATAATCTCATACCAATGTTGACATAGAAGGGATACATGTTCCATTGAACATGTGAATGTGAGTAAATTTATAAGGAACTGAATGGAAGGTTGTTCATTACAGCATCTATCACAATACCCTTTTGTGGAGAATGTTTTTCCTTATATAATGACGCATTAAAAAGGTATTGTAATGAATATACTTGAATAATCGTGTGTAGATTTATAATTTCTCAAGATAATAGAAAATTAATGATAAAATTAACCTGACAGCTGATATGACGTCGGAAGTTTTAATTTTTTTCATTTATAATGTAAAGGAATTGTCCTTGTGGATGAAAATGTGATATCTATACTGATCATAAAATCATGAAGTATATATTCACATACAAAGATTTAAATATATGTAAAAGGTGATTATTGGAGTTAATTAATGATTATGAAAACTCAATAAATAACAACACTCAGATGGTGATCATGGTAGACGATTCCCTGATTTGGAGGGGCCATGATAGTTTTTCAATAGTAAGGATATAAAGAGACACAATAATTTATGATTTAAATAAGATAGATATTGAATTCACGATGAATTAGGAAAATATAAGGACCTAGCCTTAAAAATTACATAATCATGAAATAAGATAATAATTCACATTGACGATCTTTTTAGGTTTGTAGGTTTAGATAATTAGGTCGTAACTATTACATTACATCTAAAAAACAACAAAGTAGACACTTCTAATCTATCCAAATTTTTCAAAAAATAGTAATACTCCTTAAATAAAAAAAGAGTTATTTTCTTGATATAAATCTTCTTGAATTATTCATTTCTCTTAACCTTCCTTATACCCTGTGAAAAACATTTCAAAAACATAGGATGAGCATAAAACACATAGTAACGGTTGTAAAACAAGCAAAGAAAACATTTTTCCATCAATACATAGAAAACATAAACTCTTTAACATACATCATTAAATCAGAATATTTACGAATAACTCATAGAAATCATAAATCATAAAGGTAATATGTGGCATACATAACATACTTACATTGAATCATTCACAACTATGTAGAGAGTAATGTTTGGAATACCCATTACAGTATATTCCCTAAATATCCGAGGAGAAAAATTAACGTTTACCTCCTTAACATTAACCAATTCATTGTAGAGATATCTCAGGCTCACCCACCCAAGTTTTATCACAGATCCACTGGTATACATAATCATTTCCTGAGAACCATAAAATAATCATAACACATGAACAAGTTTAATGGAATGATAATATTTCCACATTGCAATCATAATATAAAATTTCAATATATTGAAATAATCAATCAATAATAAAAACCATTTTCAATATCAAAATACATAAAAAGAGTATATGGTATTTATTTTCCTTTTAAAAACATTACCAGTTGTTAAGGAGGCCAAATAAGAAATAATACCCACGGCAGTGGAAAGGTTGTTTTCACCACATATATAAAAAAGAATCATTCCTTTTGTCATTTAGTAAAACTCTATGTATAAAAATGGATCCCATTGAATGAAATGAAATTTCAAATGATTTTATACAAAATATAAAATAAATTCTTGTATAAATCAATTTATTCCACAATGATAGGTGATTGAGACGATATCCCTTATGAAAATTCGGCAGCCTCAGGGTGTCGCTTTAAAATTCAAAAAATGAAGTGATGAGAGAGGAAAGTTTATCTCATCACATGGACATAAAATGTACCAAAATAAGGATATATAAGCACATATCCCAACATAAGATAATCGAAATTAGAAGACATAACATAAAATAGGCCTTTGACTAAAAGAGGAGTGTGAAAGGTTCCCATACAAAGAACATATCATTACATAAAGGATAGTTTAATGACATGACTATGTGTGACAAGAAAAAATAAACCCAATATAAGTTTATATTAAGTGTAATAAAATCAAAGTTCATTCACACATATTCATATAATGGCATAATTAATAAGTATAAGTTTAACCAAAGAATGGAAATTGGGTTATGAAGTCCCATTTACCTCATTTCCGACTTAACTCATTCATCCTTTAATCTCATGAATAATAAAAAAATCATTTATAATTTTTAAGAAAATTTTTTATGTTTATTATTCCATTTATATCCCATATTATAATGATATATGCATTAAAAAATCATTTATGTTAACAATTTTCATTTTGTCGATATTTGGAACTTGAGTCAAAAACAAACTTCTTATTATTACATGTTGTCTATGTGGTAAAAATTACATTATTTACAAGAAATTATATTAATGATTTAGACATCATATATATCATATATATCCAGTTTATATATGTATTTATAATATTATATAAGATATGAATATAATAAATGAAATACATCGTTCATGGAGACGAAAATATATACGTACGCATGAATGCTACATTAATTTATATTCTGTCTTTAATGAAATGAAAAATAAATGATAAATAGTTATATCATAATTCCATTATAATATCATATATAATTTCATAATCTCTATCCTTTATATGTTCCATATATGGCATGAAAGAGTCATGTCACTTTGAGGGGGTGATAGTCTGCACTTCTTAGAATTAAATTATCTTATTTACCCATTATGGAAACCATAAAGTAATTATATATATTAAAAACACATAATAATAGAGATAATATTAATATAATATTTATCATATATAAATATAGTTCCATGGTAATGGCCATCATGAGTGGTGGTATGAGATAATTGAATAAACATCGTTTCGCGAGGAAGTATCTCGCCATCCACAAAAACAGTATATTTGTATCCATTAGATGGATGTGTGGGGAAGTTTAGTTCCAAATAATCTCATTAAAACATCCTATAATATTTGTTATACTGGTGTTGTTATAAAATAATGGAATAAAGAGATTTTAGGGGGTTGGAGAATGAAAATTAAAAAATAACATGAGAGAATACGAAACCTTTAAATCAGGTAACTTCTTTTGATTAGAGCCATAGGGATCTCTTAAATTTCTCTTTCCCTATTTTAAGGATTCTATTTGGAACAGATGGATGTTTTTTAGATTCTTGGAGTAGTGTTTGGACGAGGAAAGGGGCTTGAGAGGTGTGTCTAACGGGTTAGAGGTGGTGGCCTTTTATAAGAGGGAAGATGGGCTCTTTAGAAACGTTTGAAAGTATTATTTAATTATAAACTTATATTCAGTTTCAAAAGGTCCAAAACATATTTAATTATAGGATAATGTGCATATATTTCTAAATAAAATCATCCATGAATAATTGGTCATGTTTGGGAAATTTTTTAATCCTTATCCATTTTTATTTAACCCTTAGGTAACTTTTTTATCTTTTACCATTTCCTCTTATATATTCATACAATATAGTTAGTATTTTTACTATAAAATTATAATAGATCCAAAATGTTACATTTATGACATTTTTAATATTGCTTAATTCATTTGAATGAAACATATATTTTTAGGATAATTTTATCTTTTAATGAAATTTTAAATGTTTTAAAAACACATTTATGTCAATTTATAAAATAATGCAAATCAAGACATTAAAAAATATACATAACAACATTATTATTCCATAAAACCATCATTAATTCAAATATAAAAAGTCATTATTTTCACTAAAATTCATGGACGGCATAAAAAGTTTCAAAATATATTTATTTTAATATTTATAATATCATTTATTTGAATCCTTTATTAATGAAGCAATTACTACATAAAAATTGTGTCAAAATTACGTATAATTATTTAAGGTCTAAAAATAATAAATAAAATACAATGATATAGGAAATATCTTTATATTTCAAATGAATATTTATTTTCTAAGAGATTAGTTATATAACCCCATATAATTGTTTTTAATAAAATATATATTCTTATGTCATATTTGTCTTTTCTTTAAATTAATTAATATAAAGTGTCATTATCACTCCCATGTGCCTCCATGGGGTCCCCAAATCGTCCCAAGTATTCCCTTGGTCGGATATATCTCAAAAAATAGGTTTAGGACAAGTGTAAGGTAAATTTAATATTATTATAATATTATTTTTCACCCTTAGTTAACATAATTACCATTTAACAATGGTAAATAAAATATTTATTGAAGTAAATATTTATAATGTCTAAAATTAAAAGTTACCTATTTACACAATTTTAAACTCTTGATTCTAAACATTGAATCCATTTTTAAAAATTCAAAACACAGAATTTGCAGAAATTAATTTTAAATCAATTTTGGTTGTCAAAATAAAAAATGTGATTTTAAAAAATAATAACTATCAGAAGAATGACACTTGTTTATGTCCAATTTCAAATTGTAATTACTTCCAATGTCCAACATTGGATTAAATGGTAAAAATAAAATCCAATTACACTTTAAACCCAATTAATATCACAATCTATCTATATAATTAAACTAGATAAAAATGATGTTTTGAATTAAAATGTGATATTTTTCACTATTGACTAAAAATTAACATTATCATAATAATACAAAAAAGTACACAAATTTAATTTTTATGTCCCAATTATAATGAAGAATTTTAATTTTTCAAATAGACCATTTAAAAGTGACAAAAATATATCTCAAAAGGGTTTTCCATCAAAAGGCAGTAAATCGGCCTTTAAAAAAATAATAGAGTATTTATGCTTAGAATTAGATTCTTTCTCATTTTAAGCCTCTAAAATTTAATGGATAAATGTAAAGACATTTAGAAAAATGTATAATAATATTTTAGTAAGATATTTTCATTCATTCAAATATAATTTCTAGGCATTGAATACCATTTAAAATAATATTATATTATTATTCTTTAGTATGACTCAGCCTTATGTGCAACATGATATTTTCAGAGAAACTCAATGATGTATTTTTGGTACTCCATAAAACATAGTATCCCATTTAAAGTAAATTTAATATTTACTTCTCAAATATTAATAAATATGAAAATTTCGTAGTCTTTATTTACCTGGGATGTTAAATCCTTCCCCCTTTTGCGAATTCCATCCTCGCAATTTTAAAATTGTGCTCGGAAACATCATTAAATGTACTACATCAGAGAAAGAGTAAATAAAAATATCACTTTAAAAGAATGGAAGATAGCTATAAAGTTAACCCGAGATAACCCATACTAGGATTCCATGAAAACATGGATATGGAAGAGAAAAAAATAGTCAAGTTATGATGTGGACTGATAGAAAACATGATCAGGAGAAAAATATAAACACCAGAAAACCATAAACTCGTTATAGGGTAAACAATCTTTGGTTTACCATAGGAAAAGTAAACGGGCAAAGATTTTTTTTTTATGTTTAATTTAGTAAATTTGTAGAGTTTATTGATGAGATTGACTAAGGACATAAGGAAATATACTTACTTTTCAAGTAGATTTTCATCCTTTAATAAGTTTCTACTAAAAACTCTTCTTTTATCCAAACGATGTGTATTCAATAAAACATGGAAACACCTAAAGGGATAGAACCAACTATTAGAGAACCACATAATCAATAAAAGATGAACTATATATTTCCCTTGTCTTTAGACATCATCCAAAACCATAATTCCTAGTATGATATTAGATAATCCCCAAAAATAGATAATACTTTATAAAAATAATTAGTACTCTTAATCCAAAAAATTTGAAAAAAAATACCCAATGTTAGGAAAAGACCATTAAATAACACAATTGTCCTTAAAATTATTCGATATAATCCAAACTATGATTAAAAACCAAAACTCAGAAGAATTTTATCTTATAGTCTTCCACAATAAATATTAACATTTATCTCTAAATAACATTGACTACTCTGAAAGACTCATACTGAAATGTATTTAAACTAATCACATATTCTCTATGATAGGTTATTTAATTCCATAATTAACAGAAATCTCCATATCTACCCAATAAAAACATATATTCTTCCAAACTGAAATTTCAACCATTACTACACAAATGAAATCCCATATTATTCTATTTCCCTAAAGCATATAATGTTCCCAAAAAATATAACGTCTTCCAAAATTACCATTATAACATAATCACCAAATCATTTTCCTCTTTTAAGGATATCCTTTTGATGAAACATAAATTCCCAAAATCAAATTATTATTGATACATAAAATCATTTAACTAAAAATAATAAGTCATAATAACCAAGGACTTCACGTAGGACAGTGTTAGGTGATGCGCCCTTGTCGCCCTTCGATTGTGGGTTCGATTCATGTGACCTTGCTGGACGTGATGGGTTTTCACCCATCTTACAGGTTATCCATTTTATATAACTCAAAAATAACCTTAACATATTTTAACATCAATGTTTTTGTATACCTTTCATTTTCATTCCAATACATTAAGACCTCAACATCTTATATATTAACATTTTTTTCACCACCATATAATAAAAAAAATATTTCCAATAGAATGAACATCATACCTTGATCATGGATTCCATACGGTTCCATCATCATCATGTTCACTTAGGATGATGTTCCATGTGTTGCATCAATGATTTGGAGATCCTTCAAAATCATTAGCTTACTTCACCCAAAAATTCCTTGTACAACTTCGTTATATGGGTGTTCGCAAACAATAGTTTCGGAAAATAATCATGTATGAAATATAATTTCAAAACATCTGATAAAAAATGATTTTTATAACACTATCAGACCATGTTTGAGATGAAGCTTTCAATAAATAGTCCTTTTAAAATACCATAAGTATGTGCTAAGAGACTATATTGTAATAGAAAATATAAATAGTTTGTGCAAGGGTCTCCTTCTTCAGCATGTTTTTCAAAATCATAATATGATTCAAAATCTTGAGATAAGGTAAAAAAATTTAAAATTGCTTGATAATGATTACATTTCATGAAAATATTAGGATATTGTGAAAACATGATTTTTTTAAATACAACCCATGATCCATGATGATATTGAGGTATAGTGGTGGTGTTTGATATCTCAAAAAACTACCTACAAGTTAGTTGTATGCTAGAAAAAGTTTCAAAATCATCTGAACATGACATTGCAATAATTATTACCCGAATGTCATCAGGAAAAGATGGTAGTTTTGTTTTAGATACTCCTCCATCCATTTGTAACCGACTTTCCTTGATCATTAAAGGTTTTAAAACAAGGATTTTATTGAAATAAAATACATTGGTACTAACCATGTGTTTAACAAAAACTCTTAATCCCTAAAGTTGTCTAAACCGACATATGATACCAACTATAACGCCCCATCCTTAAACATTACATAATCTTGAAATAAGTTAATAATTTAAATTGAGGATCTTTTCATGTTTAGATTTTTATAGAATTAGGCTATAACTATTACATTACATCTCAAAAATAATAATGTAGACAATTCTACACTATCATAATTTTTCAAATGAAACAAAAAACCTTAATTAAATCAAGACTTCTATTCATGATATAAATTGTCTTCAATTTATCCTTTCACTTACCCTTTCGTATACCCTGTGAATATCATATAAAAAACTTATGATGAGCATTAAAACCTCAGTAAGGTTTATACTACAAAGAAAGAATGTAAAGACCCGGAAATTTCAAGGAAATTTTTTCCATAAATGCTTTAGAATTTTACGAGTCCTTAGTTTCTGACGGTGCCAGATTCCAAGGACCAGTGTGCCTGATATCATTTTCGGAAGTTTTTTTCGAGTATGTTCAGTAAACCTACATCCGAGTTTTTCTATCTTTTGAGCTGGTTCTCAGAATTGAAATTTGTGGACACCGATGAACTCGTAGCACCGATATTCGCTTAATGGGACCTTTACTGTAGTTGTATTTTATACAGGATGGAAGTTATATTTTGGGGATTCTTTTTAATTTAATAAAAAAATTATTTGTTACATAATTTTTTTGTAAAACGTGGTTAGTTTCTCCAAATAGGAGTTGGAGGTGGGGCCCACACCCCACATAACCACCCATGAGAGGATAATTGTGTGGTGGGGCCCACACAAACCCAAACTCTTCAACTACCCAAGAAACCCCCTTAAACTCATAAGCTTCCAACTACCATCATTTAATGTTGAACTCTCCACCTCCCACTCACTCTCATTAATATGCCAACACCATTAATTAATTAATTGAACTTCACAATTAATTAATTTAATTGAGTGTTTGAGTTTTGAAAACATTATTCCAACTTTATATAAGTGAAGCCTTTTTTTTATTTTGGGTTGGCATAATTGTGGGAGAGACTTGGAGGATTAGAGAGGATGTGTTCATCCCAAAAATAACATGAAGAACTTATTCAACGACCTTCCTCCGCGTCAAGGGAGAAGGCACCGCCTTCAAGGATCATCGCCAATGACAGCGACTCTTCCTCCGACGCTGACGGAATGACACCATATTCTACGACACTATTTTCCGTGACTACAATGAATGAACCTTTAATTGATTTTGGGGGAAATATGGATTATTTATTTATTCTTATGTGTGTAAATTACCCTTACACCTTGGCGTTTGAATTTGGATGATAGTGATCAAGTTGTTATCAACTAACTCGGAGGGCGTCGGCCGAACAAACACAGCCCAACATCTCTCCGTAGAACCTTGTTAATGTTGGTGATGGAGGCGATGTCTGGATGGCGTGGTTTCATCGCAACACGTCGGAGGAGAATCACGGGATGGGGAAGGTGGTGGCGTCGATGACCAGAGGTAGCAGTGGCCGCGTGGAGGAAGGTTGCAGCCCGAATCTGGAGGCCGCTCGGCCGAAGAAGAACCGGCTGGTCTCACAACTGACCGGGCTGGAAGAACCGGCCTGCTAAAGCCGGGCGGGCTTGAGGACCGTGGTGCCTCCTTGGCGCCACGCTACAAAAAGATCATGGCTCGTGCTCCGCGGGAAACATCGGCGGGCAAACCGGTCGGCCGCCTGCCGGTCGGGTAGATGAAACCGCGACGCATAAGGGCGCTGCGTGCGGAGGATCTGTGGCCCGTAACGGCTGTCCACACGCGCCGGAAAAGCTAGACGTCTTCGATCGGCTATCCAGGAGAGGCGGTTCTTCTCGACGCTTCCATTGTAAGAAACCGATGGGGGGGACGCCCCAGCTCCACTCAAACAGGTGGCCATGTCATGGCCAGCCGCGGGTTGGGCCGCCTTCTGCCCAGGGTGGGCCACTCTCTCGAGGGCCGAACCATTCTCTCATGGGCCGGGCCACAGTGTCGGGTCGGGCCGCACCCCACCGGGTCAGGCTGACACCCCGGCCTGGTCGGACCCGCCGAGCCAGGAGGCCGACCCGCCAGCCCACTAGGATTGACGGGCCGGGCCCATTTCGCTTAAACATGGATATCATCAAGACCGCGTGTTCGAACGATGTGCCGTCTACGGCACTGGGACCATTGCGACGAGTCGGTCCTTTTGTGATACTCTAAGTGAGTTTTCGAAAACTATGGAAAATGGCCAAGTTTGGAATGAGTGTAATTCCAACCAGGCCCCTAGAACGGAAAAGCCAATAACTCTCAGACCAGTCGTCCGATTGACGCACCGTCTATCGCATTGTGTTCCTTTTTAATGAGACAGAACTTCGGGATACATAAACTCTAGACTTCATGATAGTTGATGTATCGACCCATTTTCTCGAGGAGTGGACCCTCCCAAAATCGAGAATGTTGTTTGCGAGAACCATAGAGCTGGATGCGACTGCGACGACTACTGTACTGGAATCCTCTGTGGGTTAGACAGCAGTGAATACTGTTCTAGGATCCTCCGTGGGTTCGACATCGTTGAATATTGTACTGGGATCCTCTGTGGGTTCGACAGCGATGACTAATATTCTTGTATCCTCTGTGGGTCTGACAGTTTGACCTCTGTACTTGTATCCTATGTGGGTCCGACAGCTTAGATGAATCAGTGACTTAATCTGATCATCTCTATCGCTCCTCCGTGGGTTCGACAGCGATGAATACTATTCTTGTATCTTATGTGGGTCTGAAAGTTTGACCTTTGTACTTGTATCCTCTGTGGGTCCAACAGCTTAGATGAATCAGTGACTTCATCTGATCATCTCTATCGCTATATAAAAGATGTATACCTATGTGAGCTGAGTCTTGACTATCAATCATTATCATCGATGTGATTGACATTAATTTATATGTGGACTGGGTTGTTCATGGGCTCGAGAGTTGGAGCCGAATTGAGATTGATAACTTAGGTATATGTATGGGAATATACCTACGTAGGGTTGGTTGATACTTCGTGGTAGTATCTTTCTTATGTGTTTTATCCTTTGTGGACTCTAGGAGACCTTCGGGGGTCTCGGGGTCCCTACTGAGTATCGTTATACTCACCCATGCACGGGCTAGGACCAGACCTCGTTGTGTTAGATGCAGATGACGGACAACATTGATGGAGGCCGAGAGCGTGCCAGGACTGGATGGCACCCAGAGGTGGACCACACAACGAGATGGTACATGGAGCGGTCCGATAGACGTGCAGTGCTGAGGTAGTCATCTGTACCTACCCTTCAGGTAGGATACTCGGCGAACGTTCCAGGAGCTGTCTTTTTTCAGCTGTTGTCCCTTTTCTATTGTACTTATTTTTCTTTGTACTTGTACATTACTATTGGGCTTGTATTTCAGGCCCCTTTACTTTCAACACTAGTTTTTTTATATACTATTCTGTTAGTATTTACTTTTTGTTGCGTACCCTGTTGTGTTTTTTTACTTTAATAAAGGCAATGCCTTCCCAGATTGGGGATTTACGCCTTTGGTGCTAGTCGCCAACCCCTGTCCTAAGGAAGGCGGGCTTGGGGTAGTCACGACACGGGCCCTGACGATGGGTCGTGACAAATTGGTATCAGAGGATCCGGTTCTACCGCAGAACACAAGACTCTGATCATTCCTTATATGAAGCAATAGTGTTAAGAGTATTGAGTGTGGTTTTCAGTCCAGGGAGTCCAGTGATGCTGCGGCGGTCAACGTATCAATAAACTAGGACCCTGACCTCTGATTTTCGACTTAGTGCATGAAAACACTGATTGCGTGTGTGTTTCCTTTGAAACGATTTCTTGGTGATTACTTTATGTCATCTCACCAGGTATACTCTTTAACGGTAGCGCACCTGTTTCTTTTCAGGATGTCCCCAAAAAGGCAGCCATCTGGGGTTCCAAGTTACATATGAGATGGTAGCCCACCGAGCAATGAGGCCTCAGTAAAGGTCCTCATCATATCAGTGGTACCAGTGGCACCACTACCCGCGGGACCACCGATACCACCAGCCCCAGCTGCGAAGAGTGCACATTTCCTGAGTGTGTTTCATGAGTTCTAGAGCCAGAGGATTCCCAGGTTTTGGGAGAGATGGACCCACAGGCAGCTGAGGATTGGTTGGAGGCTATCGTGAGAGTTTTTAGATTGGTTGGGACACCAGTAGACCTTATAGTGATTCTTGCAGCAAGTCTCCTACATGCAGTAGCAGGAAGATGGTGGAGCTTGATTCACTAGGTGCATTACGAGGAATCTTTACTTTGGGTAGACTTCGAGATTCTCTTTTGCTCAGAGATTTTCCCAGCCACCCTTCGTGCGGTGCGGATTCAGGAGTTACTTCATCTGCAGCAGGGTAGTATGATAGTAGCTCAGTACTTAGTGAGGTTCACTGACCTCTCATGATACTCCAAGGATATGATACGAGACTCATTCATCAAGGCCCGGACATTCGAGAAGGGAATGAGGCATGCGACCAGGGCTTCAACGATTCCCCTCAGCATCCTGATGCAGGCGGGGGTGCCGGAGAAAGCCCTTCTAGTGGAGAGTTTTCTCGCTGACCAGTCACCAGCAGCGAGACCCAACACAGGACGACACGTAGTGGAGTCTTCTACAGCCAGTAGTAGACAGGTGATGTAGAGGTCCAAGAAAACCATTCCATCTTTTGGGCGACCTCCGGATATAGTTTCGGTTGTGCGGGGCGCACAAAACATAGCCAGCCTTACGAGGAGTAGGCAGTGCTATGCATGCGGAGGGTAGGGCCACATGGCTCGTGAATGCCAGACCTGCCATGAAGACAAGAAGAAGACAGTAGAGGGACCTCCCAGGAAGAGGAATAGGTCTGACTGTGGTGGTCTGCCGGGAGCAGGCGGGCGTGGAAGAGGTTTTGGCCGAGCAGCGGGTGGTGGACGACATTTTGAGATTCTACCACCACCACCAAAAGGAGGTCCACCCCGACCATAGGGAGCAGGCGGATAGAGGCAGGCTCTGCTCTAGGCAGTCAAGGCCTATGACCATAGTGCACCTAAGATAATTCTAGGTACTATCTATGTCAACTCCACCCTTGCTGCAGTACTTATAGACACAAGTGTGAGTCATCCTTTCATTTACATTTCCCTTGTTCAGAGCTCGGAGATTCCAACGGAGCCGTCGGCTCGATCCTTAAGTCTAGAGACTCTTATGGGAGCATACACAATAATTATGCACTGGTGATGCTAGTGTGAGATTACTCTATGAGGCGAGAGCTTCAGATGGGATCTTCTTGTAGCGGTGTCGAGGCCTTAGAACGTCTTCTTGGGTATAGACTGGTTATCCACAGTTTATGCTCAGATCGACTGTATTAGGAACAAGGCGCGGTGTGTCCGCACGGATGGGACTAGGTTTGACTTCCCTGGTGGGAAGGGAGCCTTTACAGTACATGATTTACTTACGCAGAGGGGAATCCGATCACACATCAATTGGCTAGTCTCATCCTCGGAGCGGTTGAAGTGAGGAGTCCGAGTTTTCTTGTTGTGGTGGATCAGTACGCAGATTTGTTTTCCTGACGATGTTCTAGGACTACCTCCTCGCAGATAGGTAGACTTCTACATTGACCTGTACCCTCGGACAACACTGATATTTACTCCAGAAAATCATATGGCACCTGCTGAGCATCGTGAGCAGCAGGTACCGCTGGAGGACTTGCAGGGGAAGGGATTTACCCGACCCGGTGTTTCACCCTTGGCATCTCCAATTTTGTTTGCCACGAAGGCGGATGAGAGCTTGAGAATGTGTGTCGACAACTGTCTCTTGAATCAGGTGACCGTGAAGAACAATTACCCACTCTCGAGGATCGACGACCTCTTTGATCAGCTCAAGGGAGCACGATGGTTCTCGAAGATAGACCTCAGGTCAGGCTATGCCCAGCTCAGAGTTCGAGATGAGGATGTGTAGAAGAGGGCCTTTAGGTGTCGGTATGGCCACAATGAGTTCTTGGTAATGACCTTTGGCATAACCAACGCTCCAGCAGTGTTCATGAGTCTCACGAACATGATCTTTCACCCTTACCAATATCGATTTTTCATAGTCATCATCAACGCATACTGATTTACTCGACTACTAAGGAGGAGCATGCCTACCATTTGTGGGTGGTACTGGACACACTCTGAGAGCACCAGCTTTATGGTAAGCTCTTGAAGTGCCAGTTCTGGATTCGAGAGGTTCACTTCATGGGACACATCATCTCAAAGGCAGGGGTAGCAGTGGATCCAGCAAAGATTAAGGCAGAACATTCTTATGATCCTCCCAAGAGTGTGACGGATGTTCGGAGTTTCCTGGGCCTGGCTAAATACTATCGTAGATTTGTTCCATAGTTCTCCTGAGTTACAGCACCACTTTCTGTTTTGACGATGAAGGGTAAACCCATGGTGTGGTCAAGTAGATGCCAGCAGAGCTTTAAGAAGCAGAGGCAGAGATTGACCTGTGCGCCCATTTTGAGGCTACTAGAGGAGGGCGTAGGGTACGTATTTTACTGCGACGCATCTGGGACCGGACTTAGGTGTGTCCGGATGCTACAGCAAGCAGTGATCGTGTATAGTTCATGGCAGTTGAGATAGCACGAGAAGAACTAAGCTACCTCTGACCTGGAGTTAGGTGCAGTGGTCTTAGCCTTGAATATGTAACGACATTATCTGATGGGCGAGCGTTTTACAGTCTACTATTACCACCAGAGTCTCAGGTACATATTCTCGAAGAAGGACCTGAACCTGGGGCAGTGACGATGGCTCGAGTTCCTCTAAGACTATGACTCTGAGGTAGTATATACTCCTGGGAAGGGGAACATTGTAGTAGATGCTTTCAGCAAGAGATCAGGCATTCAACTGTTAGGAAAGGTGATAGGGCAGTTGGTCGCGTTGTAGTTATACTTTGTGGATAGTTATGGAGCTACCTTTTTACAGTCTCTCAGAGTCACTCCTCCACTCCTTAAGTGAGTCAGATTGGAAAATTATGGGTACGTTGACTGTGAGATGCGACGTGCTTAGATATCCTTAGGGCAGGAACATGAAGGGTTTTCTGAAGGTGGGGAGCATGCCATCCTCTTCTGGGGACGTACCATAGTACCAGTTTCACTATAGGAGGAAGTGCTGAGGGAGTGTCAGACTTCCCCTCTAGAAGTACATCCAGGAGTGGGGAATATGAATTAGGACCTCAGACGACAGTAATGGTGGTCAAGTATGAAGAAGGTTGTAGCAGAGTTTTTATCACGGTGCCTCACTTGTCAGCCAGTGAAGGCAGAGCACCAGGTACCAGAAGGCTTGGTAGAACCATTATGGGTTCTAGTGTGGATGTGGGATGAGATATCCATGTATTTAGTGACAGGGCTTCCACATACATCCAGATTACACGACTCTATCTGGGTGATTATCAACCGACTCATCAATTCAGCCCACTTCATACCGATCAGATAGTATGGCTCAGTGCAGAGCCTGGGATGCCTCTACATTCAGGAGATCATAGGGATTCATGGTGTTCCATCGACTATCGTCTTCGATCGAGATCCTAGTTTCACTTCCCGGATATATAAGGGGTTACATGAGGCTTTTGGGACACAGTTTTGTTTGAGTACCACCTTCCATCCTCAAATGGACGGTCAGACTGAGAGGATTGTTCAGACTCTCGAGGACATTCCTTGTGCATGTGTCCTCGACTTTGGTCGCAGATGGGCATATCACCTAACCTTGGTGGAGTTTGCGTACAACAAAAGCTACCACTCCACCATCAGGATGGCACCTTACGAGGCATTGTACGGACGACCTTACAGATCACCTATGAGATGGACTGACCCAATGGATTCAGCACTTGTAGGACTAGAGATGGTTCAGGCTATGACGGAGAAGGTGTAGATCATCTTGGAGCGGATTAAGTCTGTACAGAGCAGACAGAATCGTATGCTGATAGGAGACGGATACCCCATGGAGTTCAAGGATGTTGACCACATCTTCCTATGGGTCTCACCTCGATGAGGTCTATGGATATTTGGCTGAGGTTGAAAGTTATCTATGAGTTTTATTGGGCTGTTACAAGTCCTCAGTAGAGTAGGCGAGGTGTCTTAACTTCTGGCCCTTTCACATCAGTGGAATCGGGTGCACGACATCTTCCCTGTATTTCCGCTGAGGAGATACGTGCCTGACCCATCCCACATCATCGACCATGGGGAGCTAGACATTGATGAATAGGCATCAATCACGGAGGTTCCAGTGTCGATCAAGGATCGACGGGAGCAGGTCATACGTGGACGGTCGATTCCTCTAGTGTGCATTCACTGGAAGCACGAAAATCTCCAAAATAGCACATTGGAGCGATATGCTCAGATGTGTGCTCAGTACCCTCATTGGTTTCCCTAATGTGTGTTGTAGCTTTATGGGGATGTAAATCCTTGAGGTGGGGGTAATGTAAAAATTCAGAAATTTCAAGGGAATTTTTTTCATAAATTCTTTGGATTTTTACGAGTCCGCAGTTTCTGACGGAACCTGATTCCGAGGTCCGGCGTGCCCGAAATCATATTCTGAAGTTTTATTTGGGTACATTCAGTAAACGTACGTGTGGGATTTCCTATCTTTTGAACCAGTGCACAAAATTGAGATCTGAGGACACCGATGAAATCACAGTGCCGGTAATCTCTTAAGAGGACCTTTACCGCAGTTGCGTTTTATACAGGATGGAAGTTATATTTTGGGGATTCTTTTTAATTTAATAAAAAAATTGTGTGTTACATAATTTTTTGTAAAGGGTGGTTACTTTCTCCAAATATGAGTTGGACATGGGGCCCATACCCCACATAACTACCCATGAGTGGATAATCATGTGGTGGGGCCCACACGAACCCAAACTCTTCAACTCCCAAAGAAACCCCTCTTAAACTCTTAAGCTTCCAACTCCCCTATTTTATGTTGAACTCTCCGCCTCCCACTCACTCTCATTAATATTCCAACACCATTAATTAATTAATTCAACTCCATAATTAATTAATTGAATTGAGTGTTTGAATTTTGAAAAAATTATGCCAACATTAAATAAGTGAACCCTTTCTTTTATTTTGAGTTGGCATAATTGTTGGAGAGCCTTGGAGGATTACAGTGGAGGAGTTCTTCCCATGAAGAACACAAAGAACTTCTTCAACGATCGTCCTCCACGTCAAGGGAGAAGGCACCACCTACAAGGAACATCGCCAACAACAACGACTCTTCCTCCGATGTTGATGGAATGACACCATCTTCCGCGATGTTGTTTTCTAAGACTACAACAAATGAATCTTGAATCGAGGTAGGGGAAAATATAGACTATTTTTTATTATTACGTGTGTAACTTACCCTCGCACCATGGAGTTTGATTTTGGTTGATGGTGATCAAGTTGTTATCAACTAATGTGGATAGCGCAGGGTGAACCAACACGGCCCGATGTCTCTCCGTTGAACCATGTTAATGTTGATGATGGAGGAGAAGTCAATAAGGCACGGTGCCGTCATGCCACGCCAGGGGAAAACCACAGGATGAAGAAGGCGGCGACGTCGACGACCAGAGGTAGTGGTGGTCGCGCGCCGGCCTCGGGGATGAATACTACGGCCCGCATCTGTGGGCCACTCGGCCAAAGAAGAACAGGTCGGTCTCATGATCGGCCATGTTGGGGGACCATGGCGCCTCATGGGCACCGCGCTGTGGAAAGACCGCAGCCCATACTCCAACGGGCTCTTCGGCGAGCGAACCGGCCGGGTAGGAGAGGCGGCGCCGCTTGGCACCGCCGTTGTAAGAAACCGAGCCCCCCCCCCCCCCCCCCCCTCGCCCCGCTCGTACAGCATGCCGAGCCGCGGCCAGTCGTGGGCCATGCCACCCTTGCAAGGGCCGAGAAGCCTGCCCCATGGGCTGGGTCACAGTTTCGGGCCAGACCGCGCCCCACCGGGCCAGGCCGACCCCCTAGGCGGGTTGGACCTACCAATCCAGAACGGGCTGACCCACCAGCCCACTTGGCTTGATGGGCCGGGCCCGTTTCGCTTAAATGTGGATATCATCAAGACCGAGAGTCTGAACGATGCGCCGTCTGTGTCACTGGGACCTTTCCGACGAGGAAGTACTTTTGTGACCCTCTAAGTGTTTTCTGTACAACATTGTAAAATGGTCAGGTTTGGAATGAGTGTAATTCCAACCAGGCCCCAGGAATGGAAAAGCCAATAACTCTCAGATCGGGTGTCCGATTGACGTTCCGTCTGTCGCGTTGTGTTCCTTTTGATGAGACAAATCTTTGAGATACATTAACTCTAGACTTCGTGATAGTTGATGTATCCACCCCTTTTCTTGAGGAAAGAACCCTCCTGGATTCGAGCGTGCTGTGTGCGGGAACCCTAGAGCTGGGTGCGACTGCGATGACTACTGTACTAGAATCCTTCGTGGGATTGACAGCGACGACTACAGTACTGGTATCCTCTATTGGTTCGACAACGATTACTACTATACTGGGATACTCTGTGGGTTTGATAGTGATGACTACTATTCTTGTATCCTATGTGGGTCCAACAGTTTGACCTTTGTACTTGTATCCTGTGTGGGTCTGACAGAGTAGTTGGTCTTGTATCTTGTGTGGGACCGACAGCTTAGCTGGTCTGGTATCCTATGTTGGTCTGACAGCTTAGAATCAGTGACAACATCTGATCATCTCTATCGTTATACGAAAGATGTTTACCGGTGTGAGCTGAGTCTTGACTTTCAGTCATTATCATCAATGTGATTGTCTTTAATTCATGTGTGGACTAGGTTGTGCTAGGGATCGAGAGTCAGAGCCGAACTGAGATTGATAATTTAGGTATATGTATGGGAATATACCTAAGTAGGTTCGGTTGATACTTCATGGTTGTATCTTCCTTTATTGGTTTATCCTTTGTGGATTCTGGGAGACTTTCGGGGGTCTCGGGGTCCCTACTGAGTATTGTTATACTCACCCATGCATGGAATATGCCCGCACCTCGTTGTGTTGGCTGTAGAAGACGGACAGTGTTGACGGAGGCCGAGAGCGAGGCAGTACCAGGCAGTACCCGAAGGTGGAACACATTGCGAGACGGTACACGAAGCGGACCTATAGACATGGAGTGCTAAGGTAGACATCTGTACCTACCCTTCAGGTATGATACTCAGTGGACATTCCAGGAGCTGTCTTTTTTTAGCTTTTGTCCCTTTTCAGTTGTACTTGCTTTCTGTTGTACCTATACTTTACTACTTGGGCTTGTATTTTGGGCCCCTTTACTTACAACACTACGTTTTGTATACAATATTCACTTAGTATTTACTTCCTGTTGCATTCTCTATTTTGTTTGTTTACTTTAATAAAGACAATGCCTTCCCAGCTTAGGGATTTACGCCTTTGGTGCTAGTCGTCATCCCCTGGCCTATAGAAGGTGGGCTTGGGGTAGTCACAACACAGGCCCTGAGGACGGGTCGTGACAAAGAAAACATTAGTACATCAAAACATAAAAAACATAAGATCTTTAACATACCACATGAAATCATAATATTTGTGAATAACATATTGAAATCATAAATCAGGAAGGTATCTTTTGGCATACATAACATATTGATGTTGTAGCATTCATAACTATGTTGGGAGTTGTGTTTAGAATACCAATCACATTATATTTCCTAAATCCCTTTGGAGAAACATTAACTTTTACCTCTGTCAGGTTACCCAATTCATTGGAGAGCTATATCGGGATCCCCTACCCTAGGTTTATCATGAAATCACCCGTATACGTAAACAATTACCCCAAACCATAACATAATCATAACACATGAACAAGTATAAAGGAAAGATAATATTTCCACATTGCAATCAAAATATAACATTTCAATATATTGACATAATCAATACATTATAAAACAATTTTCAATACCAAAATACATAAAAAGAGAATATGGTATTTATTTTCTTATTAAAAACATTACTGGTTTTGAAGGATTCCAAATATCAAATAATGCTCACGGTGGCAGAAAGTTCGTTTTCACCACGTACGTAAAAAAGAATCATTGCATTTCTTGTTAAGTAAAACACTACATAGAAAATAGATTCCTCTTGAATGAAATCAAAACTCCAAGGGGTTTATATGTCATATATAATAAATTCTTGTATAAATCAAAATATACCTCAATGAATGTTTATTGAGACGAAGTCCCATACAAAAATCCGGCAGCCTAACGACGTCACTTAAAAATTCTATAAATGAGTTTATGAGAGAGAAAAGGGTATATCATCACATGGACATAAAATTTACATAAATAATGATATAGAAGAACATATACCAACATATGATAATTGAAATTAAAAGATATAACATAAAATAAGTATTTCACTAAAGGAGGAGGGTGAAACGTTCCCATACAAAGAACATATCATTAAATTAATGATAATTCAATGACCTAACAATGTGTGACAGACATAAATAAACACAATATATGTGTATATTAAGTGTAAATTAATCATAAGACATTCACACATATTCATAGAATGAAATAATTAATATGTAGAAGTTTAACCCAAAGAATGGAAATTGGGTTAAGAAGTCCACATACCTCATGTCCGACTTGACTCGTTCGTTCATTAATCTCCTAAATAATAAACTAAAGATAATTAATAATTTCTTAATAACCATTTTCAAGTTTATTATTCCTTCAATATCACATATTACTATGTTATAAACATTAAAAAATTATTTAAGTTAATAACAATCATTTTTTTGATATTTTGTACTTGAGTCAAAAACAGACTTCTTATAATTACAAGTTGTCTATGTGGTAAAAATTACATTATCTACAGAATGAAATTAATGATTTAGATATCATATATATCACATATATATCCAGTATATGGATTTATTTATAGTAGTAAATAACATATAGAGGTGAAAAATAAAGTGCACCGTTCATGGAGACGGTAAGCAGTATATACTCACGAACGCTAATTTCATTTATATTTCATATTTAATGGAATTTAAACATAATTATAAATAGGTATATTATAATTATAGTATAATATCATATATAATATCATAAACTACACCTTTTATATGTTCCATGTATGGAATGAACGAGTCATATCACTTTGAGGGGGCGATAGTCTACAGTTCCTCAAATTAAATTATTTTATTTACCAATTATGGAAACCATAAAAAAATTATATAAATGAAAAATAAATAAGCATAGAGATAATATAAATATATTATAAATCATAGATAAATACAGTTCCATCAGAATGACCACCATGAGTGGTGATAGGAGATAATTGAACAATCATCGTTTCGTGAGGCCATAGTTCACCGTCCATAGAAATAGTATATTTGTATCTATTAGATGGAGGTGTGTGTAAGTGTAGTTGGAATACTTATCAATAAAACATCAGAGTATATTTAGGATACTGTTGTTTCTATAAAATAATGGAATAAAGGGAGTTTAGAGGGTTGGAGAAAGAAAATAAATCAAAGAACTTGAGAGAAGATGTTACCATTAAATCGAGTAACTTCTTTTGATTTGAGCCAAAGGGATCTCTTGAATTGCCTTTTGCCTAGGGGAGGACTCTAAGAAGTAGTTGAGGGATGTTGATAGATTCATGGAGAAATGTTTTGATGATCCAAGGGGATTGAGAGCTGTTTCTAATGGGTTAGAGTAGGTGGAATTTTATAAGAGGGTGGAGGGGCTCTTTAGGAAAGTTTGAAAGAATTATTTTATTATAAACTAATTTTGAGTTTCAAAAGTTTCAAATAATATTAAATTAGAAAATAAGGTGAATATAAGTCGAAATAAAATCATCCAATAATAATTTTATATGTTTTGGATATTTTTTAATCCTTATCATTTTTTGTTTAATCCTTTGTTAACTTATTTATCTTTTACCTTGTACTCTTATATAATCATACTATATGGTTATTATATTTACAATAAAATTAAAAGCCACCAAAAATGTATCATTTATGACGTTTGTAACATTTTTTAAGTCAGTTTCCCGAATTTTATATTTTTTAGGATTACTTTATCATTAATAAAATAGTAATTGTTTTAAAAAATCATTTATGTCATTTTATAAATTATTCATATCAAGACTTCTAAAAAATCTATAACAACATTATTCTTTCTAAAAACCTTCATTAATTCAAATATAAAAAGTTATTATTTTATCTAATATTATTTTATCCCAAAAAAAGTTTCAAAATACTTCTTTTTATATTTGTAATATCATTTATTTGAATCCTTTATTAATGAAGAAATTAATGCATCACCATTGTTTCATAATTACGTTTATTTATTTAATGTCAAAAAATTATAAATAAAATAAAATGATGTAGGAAATAATTTTATATTTTAAATGAATATTTATATTCAAAGAGAACACTTTTATAACCCCATATAAAAATTGTTTTACTAAACGGTATATGTTTTGGTCATTTGTGTCATCACATTAAATTAATTAATATAAAGTGTCCTTATCACTCCCATGTGGCTCCATGGGGTACCAAAAACGATACAAGGATTCCCTTGGTGATAAATATCTCACCAAATAAGGTTAAGACAAGTGTAAGGGTAATTTAATATTATCCAAATATTATTTTTCACCCGTAGTTACCAGATTTACCCTTTAAACATATTAAATATAATATTTACTAACGTAAATATTTATAATGTGTAAAAATAATTTTTACCTATTTACAAAATTTGGAACTACTGACTCAAAATATAGAATCCATTTTTCAAAATTAAAAACACAAAATTTGCAGAAATTAATTTAAATTTAATTTTCGTTGTCAAAACAAAACACATGTTTTTAAGAAATAATAACTATAAAAAAATCGACACTTGTTTATG
This sequence comes from Viscum album, assembly GCA_963277665.1. Classification (NCBI taxonomy): domain Eukaryota; kingdom Viridiplantae; phylum Streptophyta; class Magnoliopsida; order Santalales; family Viscaceae; genus Viscum; species Viscum album. The sequence goes on along the minus strand of OY728143.1, from coordinate 834,687,249 downwards.
TCCAATTTCGAATTCAAATTATTTAAAATGACCAATATGGGATTAAATTTCAAAAATATAAGCCAATTAAACATTAAAAATAATTAATATAACAATCTAACTATATAAATAAATTAGATGAAAAGGTGGTTTTGAATTAAAATGCGGTATTTTTAATTATTCGTTAAAACATTACCTTTATGAGAAAAATACCAAAAATTTACCCAAAGTAAATTTTTATGTCCAAATTCTAAATAGAAATTTTATTTTGTCAAATAAAGCATATAAAAGTGATAAAAATTATATTTAAAAATGGTTTTCCATTAAACGGTGGAAAATTGACTATTTAAGGAATTTTAGAGTATTTATGCTTAAAATTCGATTTATTCTCAATTTAAGCCTCTAAAATTCATTGGATAAACATAAAGAAGTTTAACAAACATGTATAATCATATTTTAGTTAGTTCTGTTCATTATTTCCAATACAACGTCTAGGCATTAACTATAATTTAAAATTATATTATATTATTATTGTACAGTATGGCACATCCTTATGTGCAACATGAGATTTTAGGAGAAACCCATTATTGCATGTTGGGTACTTCACTGAACATATAATCCAAATTAAGGTAAAAGTAGTATTTAATTCCCATATATTAATAAATATAAAAATTTCATATTTTTTATTTACCTGGGATGTTTACAAAAATAATATCATTATCATACGAAATCTAAACCATTCATCCATGAGGTGATTAAAGAGGATAAAATTGAAATTTGGAACTGTAAAATAATATGTGGAATGTTATTTAGTTTAGAAATAATTATGATTGAATTATAGGCCTTAGAAATTAAGTATGTGTTACTTTAAATCCAGAATTAAAAAATGAGTTGTTATATAAATCTCATAATAATCCATTCTTTATCCATCCTTGAAGTACAAAAAATAATGGAGATCAGAAAGAGTATATTTGATAAGACAACATGTAAATAGGAATTTCATAATATGTATCTAGATTCATTGTATGTTAATAAATTACATATTTGATATAATTATCTTATAAGTTGCTTCATTGCATTGTAATAATTAAATTGTATAATCCCTCTATCCCTGATCCACACGTACTCTATTGACCACCATGTAATGCCAATTAATATCTTGGTAGAAGAATTGTGATTAAAATGTCATGATTTTATTATTAATCACTCCAAGATCATTTGGACTTGAAGCAGTTATTCTCATTATTTAGGGGAAGAGAAGAGGAATATTAGAGAGAGAGAAAGAGGGGAAGTCTCTTTATGTGAGACGATTCTCGAATATGAATTTTCAATTTACCCTACACAGTAGAAGTAACCACTTATTTATAGATCTAGGGTTTATGATTAAATATTAATTAATTATGTAAGTAACATTAAACAATAAAATAATATTTAACAAACCTCATCCCATATAATAAAAATATTAATTTTTAGGATGTATGTTAGCTTTCATAGTGATAAATATATTTTTACATCTTGGAAAATTATTAATTATCAATGGAAATAGCCATGGTCCATTAATCCTCATCCAAATATATTTAATACCTAAATAAATTTTATGTACATAAATAAATATTTCATTCAATATGATAGCTATTATATATTTATTAAATATATACAAAAATAAATAATTATATTTCTATTCATTGTTCAATTAATACATATTTATATAATTTATGTGTTCAATAAAACATGGATAAAATTATTCCGTGGTCTTTAAAATAACATTTATTCCACTAATTAAATTCAAATATAATTTAATTTAGTCAATGGAGTCACTTAGTGTATGACACCCTGGTATTCATTCTAGTTATAATTAGTTTGGTACACCTTATATCCTGGATTTCTATTTATCAGTGGGTCAAGGAACTCATTTAAAAGAATTTAATGTCTCAACATGGAAAACCAGATACAAATTCTCAGTGTGTATCATAATATCATTGTCTCAATATCTCATAAAATAGGTGTCACGTCCTTATCATTAACTAATGTTCTAGATATGTATTTCTTTGACTATATTAAATAAAAATGTAGATACACAATTTCCATTGAATTAAATGTGATAGTTATACTCCAATAAATGGGTCTAGATATAAAATCTCATAAATATGTAAGGGAAACATCCTACCTCTACTTGTCCTTTCATAACTAGTCACCCATGACACACCCAACATATTTAACATCTACAAGAACTGCTATCATAGTGGTTTACAAAATAAATCTATGTTCATGTGTCATAATATGTATTATTAATATTCTTAAATTATAAAGCCTATATAATATGTTCACATATTGGAATATCTGATGACACCAAACCCAGACAAATTCCAATAGATGGGTATGATCTTATAAAATCATGTATTGATGATTGCTAAGTGTGACATGCATGATAAAAAGTCTCATCCTCTTATGAGTACTAACACTTGATAGTCTATATACTATGTTCCATATCATAGTATTTTATTCTACTATAGAAATATATTTAATAGATATCATCATAGCCTCACATGTTTCTCATTATATCATGGAAGTTATCTAACATTATCAATGTGATAGATACTATTAGACATTAACTCATCAATGTTTATAAAATAACAATTAGTATGTGAGAAGAAATTTGTATTTTTATTAACATCTTTGAATGTAAATTTAATATAATGTTCAATAAAGTTTGATCTAGGGAACTAAACCCAATACTATCCTACTAGAATTAAAAGAAAATTCTGTTGATCGGTCAGTTCTCACATGTAAAAATATTCTTTTGCATACTATGAGTAAATATTCTTGGACAATCACATTTTTTTGGATATGATTGGAAGATCCAGATGTGTTTATAAAAAATAAATTTTCTACAACATTACAATGTTGAGAAAATTCAACATGTATTGATATAACGAAGGATCTACATATTTTTTCCTCGTTATAATCCTAAAATCATGACTTAATCCACAGTCAATTATAATCATCAAATAATAAATATATTTCCATTGGTTCAAACTAACATTATAATAAGATGTTTCTAAACTAATTCTTATGCTACATCAAAGGTCACAAAAAACTCATATAATATAAACATAGAAAACACTTGTTGTAACATGTTTTTAATGCATATTAACATGTCTACTAATTTTAGACTAGAAAAATTTAATTAAATTAAGAAAAGTGTTCAATTCATGTGATACCTACCACTCCCACTTCACTAGACACAAATAACTAGTCCAGTTCTATATTGAAAAGTAATTTTGGATAGTTATAACTTCCGGTTCATGCAGTTAAGTTGGGTCTATTTGATATTTACGTACTATAAATCATCTATTAGTAACATCAAACATCAATATATATCATGGAACATGATATAAATTCTTATAATATTTTAATATGAAATTATATTAATCTGAATAATCATTTATTATTCTTCTGTATGTTCATCTTGAATGACAATATACAAAAAAAAGTATAATCTAAAATTTTAAAAACGTGAATATTTCAATAAACAGTTCATAAAAGTACTATAAATAAATTAATTAATCACATGGACCTATCTTGGGGATCATGTTTCCTAAAACACAATTTCTGCATTATGTCGAACTTGGAGAAATTTCATTGTTTAGAATCAATAAACTTGTAAGAAAACACAAATTTTTTCAATATGTTATTAGAATATATAGATTGAAATTTTATAGTTATCCAAATAACTAGAAAGAGACACATTACAATCATTCAATTCCAAATGATTATTCAATTATCGTTATGCATGATTTATTAATAAATGAATTTATTTAATCTTTAAATACTATTGGTATTTATTGATTTCACCAATACTTTTATGTTATTTTTTAGTCGTAAAATACTATAGGTTATCTATTTGGTCACACAATATAGTCATATACCAAAATTTTACCTCTTAGTTATTTGGGCTTGATAGTTAATATCATAATATGATGATCATAAAAAGATTATTTGAAAATTTTGAATTAGGAAAGATTGTATTCAAGATTATTTGTGTATATTTTTTTTCGTAAACATGAACTTTCAAAAATAAACACATCTTTAATAGTATCATAATGAACCATCAATATGTTGTTTATCAGGATTATTTATTAGTAATATCATGTATTAAAAACATTCAAAATACACTACCCCTAAATCATGATACATCAAGTCCATTACATGAGTATATACATACATGTCATCCTTATCATATTACCACTTACTGATACATAGTAGGAATCATTATTATGAAATAATAATGCATGTATCACCCACCATTATTCACATAAATCACATTTTAGTTATTAATTCCTATGCAGTATGTGTCTCCAGAACTACTCCTCCTTCTAAACTCTTTAGATTCCAGTATTCATTTTCCAACTCGTGTACATCAAGAGATTTCACTTATAGAAGTTATTTTTGGTCCCACTATTATTAAATTGATATGAATACATTATGGAAATATAGAAAGTTTTTACAATACATTATTATCCTTAGTGACTATAAACATATTAACTCATATTCACCTTAGTGTTTTGATATTTTTTTGCACCTAATTCCATCATTGAACAAACCGTTTTTATAAAACACTTGTTGATGTTTGTTAATAGATTCATAAAATAATCAAATTTATAATATTTCAATTATAAAACATAGTTGGTATATGGTTAATTTTTTAACATATATTTGATAAATATTCATTCGATAGAATAATAGAATATTTTCAATATATATAAAATAGAAATTTTATCTCACTGTTATAACCATCATGACCTTGATTTGTATAATGAAATATTTGTTATGGGATTTACGTTGCCCCCAAATATATTATCAATGAATATATGGATTAGATGTTCTCTGAATATTTATCTTATAGGTTCCTTAATCTATAAAAATTACACTCATTTACTTTACTAAGAATTTATAAATTTTATTCATGGAATATAATAAAGTATTATGTGGTACATTTTTATTTTGAATAGTCAAATTTAAAATTATTAACTAGATTCAAAATCATTGGTATGCACCTTTATTTCAATGTTTTCTTTGCATTAAATATGATAATTTTTTCGTATTCCTAGTATCATAGATCAATTGTGAATAAGAAATTTTAATGGGTATAAATAAGTCAAATAATTTTAGTTTTATTTGATAATGAATTATCCTTCCATAATTGGGAAGGAGTATAATAGTTTATATTCATTATTCATTGTGCTAGATTTCTAGGATTTAAGAGATATTGAACTTATTGATTAGTATTGATGTATGATAACATTTTTTAATGAAACTTTTAAATAATTTATAATTTTAATATATCCATACACTAAAATAAATGGTTTAGAAGCTCTCATTACACTGTTGAATGAATTTATTTTGCAAACGTGAAATACTGAGATCCCCTTGTCTGAAATAGCAAGAGCACTTTTTTATATCCTTTTGAGATAACTATATAAACCTTCTATTATTATTCAATTACTATACATAAATACATATATGTTGTGATTATACTATATTTAGCAAAAAATGGTGAATATAAATCTGATGAATGTAATTGATCTGAATGCAACTGATCGATTCATCAATTCATTGATATTGATTTTCCATTGTCTTAACATTCCACATAGGAAGAAAATAGATTCATGTTCATTATTCTTCCCTTAAATCCTTTTTCTCTTTGAAGGGATTTATAATCATTAACTGGAATATGTTTGGTATGGTATCATCAACATTTTGTTTCAAAAAAATTACGAATAGGTTGGAAACATAGTTTTTAACCAAGCCATATATTCCTGGTGTTATTCGGAAAAAAACTTTAAAAAAAACTTTCCATTTTTTATATCATACCTTGGAAAAATAATGATTATCTTTGTGGTAAGTCTAGTAAGATATAATTAATGATGAATCTCGCATCTAAGTGTAATACTAATTTCTCCAAATGACCAGAATACCCAAATAATTGGAAAATAATGATCAATTGAAAGATTAACATCTTCTATTTTATACTAATTATTGAAAATATTATTTATTTCTAGTCATTCCTTCTATTTCTTAAGAGAATACAGATATGAAATTATAGTTCCCCTATCAATTTTTTATATTGAATCATTAGCTCCCTATAAATAGATGATAATATAATACAATAGACATAGTAAGTATCCCCAGCATATCTATGGCAGGAATCATATTCACCTTCACACACCTACTAAGGTGGAATAATGGGGATAGGGGATACCAACACGTAATAGTTTTTTTCATAATGATGTATCTCATGAATTATTTTACCATACCAGAAAAATTAAATTTGTAAGAACATACCCTAACATATGTTATTAATTCACTGATTTCATGGTTTTTATTAACATTTTCTACAATAAATAAAACTGATGAATAGTATATTACTTGATTACTAATTAAGTGATAAATAATGACAAATAATTTTATTAATTCTATACACTGTTTTATCATGTCTCAATAGCCCTATCCATTTAACATGTTACATAGTGTGTCTTTGATATCATTGTAGAAAGGATCCATATTTTCATTCATTATGATTCATAATATATCTTGGTAAATCATATGAAAGTATTTATTAATGTGTTATTTCCAACTTTAGGATTGGATCTCTTTTATCCATTGAGTGGATACCCTAATCATGAAATACTAACCTAGATTTCCTCAACAATTTCCTCTATATTTTTAGTGAACAAACATTTAAAGTAAAATTTGATACATGTTTGGATAATTCGACCTAAAACTCTAATGAGAACTCCCAAATAAAAAAGTACATTTTCATTGGCCGTGTAAAAATTTAAATCTATGTTTTCTTTCTAAATCATGTCATGGAAGGCTTAATTTGACTTAATATCAATTTGAGGTATATTCATTTATTAGTAATATAATTTATCTAGTTTTATCTTTTACATTAATTGTTAATATTAAGTGAATTTTTAATTATTAATTAACCAATTTAGATAAAATATTTACCCGTAAAAAAATTATTTAAATACAATATTTACACATTAATACATTTATTTATGTCATAGTGGTCTCTCATCCATAACAAAACACATAAGACATAAATGTAGAAATAATTGATTACATGATCATGATATTATTTGACATTTTATTTAATAATTAGATTATAAAGATACATTCTACCTAGTGGAAATCCCATGTTCTGGTCTGGGCACAAGTTACACCATTAAACATGTACACCTATGTCTCAACTGGGTTTGTATTAATATGGATTTGTCTTGAACCTCTAATATGTTCCTTGGGATACTTCTTTAATAATATTTTTTATAACTCACACTCATGTGAGGGAACATAAGGATTAGTTATGGGGAATTACATAAATAACCCTGGACACATATTCCCTCAAAATAATGGAGAGAGGGATGACACCCCAACCATGATTTAATTTAATAATCAATAATTACAAACTCATATAATAAATTAAATTAAATAAATCCAACTCATACACCGGTATTGGGAATGTTTATGAATGGTTAAACACATTAAAAATATGTAAAAAAATAAAACCTGGTTAGTATTCATTTTTTATTCATCCTTTTGGTTATGATATATTCTCTTGAATTAATTAATTAATCAGTTAATTAAATAATTATGTTTTATTTTAATGATCATATAAATTCATTGATATATACACATAATTAAATGCATTCATGTAATTTATATTGCAAGAATAAAATATTTTATATTATTATAAAATCATTAATTTGTAATATAAATAACACATTAAAACCAATATAAAAGTTTCAAACAAAAATCGTTAAAATCAATAAAATGTGGATTTAATGTGGGAATTATTAATTTAATGTAATTTAATTAAGTCCTTAATTTGGATACTAAACAGTGTCTACTTACGAGTTACAAATCATGTATCTATGTTTTATTATACCTAGGTAAAATTATTGGGGATTTGGCATATAAATCATTGAAACTATACTGTATGTACTATTAGCTACATTCTATTTGTTCAAATGTTTTTGTGTATGTGAAAATAGTCAAAGGAATTGGCATGTTCATCAAATGTTGTATTACACAACATGTAAATGACAACTAAAGACATTGTATATTTCATGTTGTTTGTGTACATCCCTTGATAAATTTCTTAGCATTTACTTAAGACGTGGTAATTAATGACTTACATGTCATTTATGATGACTAGACATTATGTACTCCATTTATGCAATAGGTTTTCAGTATCATGGGGTTTTCACCCACTATAATGACCACATGTATTTCATTATTTTTACCGTTAACCCATGTATAATACATTGTGTGTATTTTATCTACACTCCATGTAATATAAAATGTTTTATTCTTAGTTATCCTGATCTACATGTATTGTGTAATTATTGCACTATGTTTAATTATAGCTTAGTGTGTCATGTATCCCATGACTTGACCTACTTTAGGGGACTTTGGTATACATCGTGTACTCTGGCTACACATCATGAAAATTTATGTTGTCCAGATAGATTCTTCAACCCTTATCAATGAAATCTATGAGCATTCTTCATCGGTTCATGGACATAAGATATTTTTATTCTTTAAAGAGTAAATTAAAATGTTGAATTTTTTTTATATAAAATCAAATTATTGATCAAATAATATGAAATGAAAATTTTAGCCACTATATTGAATATTAATATATAATAAAATGAATAATTTTAAATTGAAAATTTGAATAATTTTATACAACATGATGTTTTTTGAAAAAATATAACCACCTTTTGTTGGTGATAAAATAAAATTTATTTGAATTTAGAGTTTTCTAAAACCTAGAGAGTGTATATTTGACATTAAATTTGTAATAAATATATTTTGATTAGGAAGAAATGATTACCTCATCTCAACATCCTTTAATTAATTACATTTTTTATCTTATAGAGTCACATTCGGAATAACATTGTTATGTTGTAAGGATTCTAGTAAAGAATCATTATAGTGGGGATCAACATGTTCTCTTTGATCTTTGAGGAATTCCAATTGATATCTTGCGCTATAGTGGAGAATAAAATTCCTTGTAATTTGTTTTTATTAAATTCTCAAATTTAATTCAGTATTAAATTGCTTATTTTCATTCTTTAGAGTAAAAAAAGTGTAATTTTAGTGAGAGAGAGAGAGTAGTTCATTTTGAAAAAATATTTTATATTCTCACTTTTCATTAACCCTTTGAAATATACATTACCATCTATGTTTTTTATGGGATTTAGGAAAAAATATTATTTAATTGTAAACGAACCCATAAATAGTATAATATTTTATGAAAAACCTCATTCCATATAATATTTATATATCTATTTTTTATTTTTATGGTGTGTGCTAACTTTCACAATGATATTTTTTTTTACATTTTGCAATATTAATATTTATCAACAGACGTACACTTGATCCATTCATCTTCCTTATCATATATTAAATATCAAACAAAAAATTTTATTCATAAACTAAATTCCATAAACAATCCATTGAAAAATATTTTTTAAAAAATGCAATAAATTAAATAAATATATTTTTATTTGCAATTCGTTGAATATAAATTTATTTAATTTATGTGTTTAATGAAACATGAATAACATTTTTCATCAAACTTGATAATAATAGTTATTAAGTTAATTAAATTAAAATATATTTGTATCGATGTTAAAGGAAACACTTAGTGAGTGACCCACTAGGATTGTTTCTTATTGGAATTATGCAGGTATGCTAAAATTCCATGATTAATGACTATAAACTGGTCAAAGAATCCAATAAAAAGAACAAAATTAATTATAGTCAACAACCATATATGAATGCTCACTACGTTAAATAATATCTTTTTTCTCCATATCAAAATAAGTAGGTTGATTTTTTTTCAGCAACCTATGTGCTTGATACATTTTTCATTCACTATCTAAAATGATACACCTTATTTTGATATAGACAAGGAATTTAACTCAATGTTTATTCTGTAAATAAATTTAGGGTATATAAACTCCCATAATTACATAAGGAAAAGAATCCCTAACTTATCCATTAATATCATGTCATTGGTGACCAACCCAATGTATCCACCTTCTCCATTAACTGTTATCATCATAGTTTATGATATACATATAAGTATGTGAGTCATAACATGAATTAATAATAATACTAAAGTCTAAGAATTATTTCACACAGTTCTAGAAAGAAATAAATGAGGATACCAAAACATGAAAAATTCTTACTTGCAATTCTATTCACATAATCTCTTATCTAGGATATTACCAAGTGAAAATATCATGATAATATTCCCCATCCACTTACTAGTACTCACACATGATAGAATATATAGTATGTGCTCTGTCATGATATGTTTTATTACTCTAGACTATATTTAATAAATATCACCACAACATCCCAAGGTTGCCATCAGAGTAGAGAACTACAATGACCGTTTTAATGAGATGGATACCTTAGGACATTATGAAATCAATGTTATGTAGTGTAATATTCAATATGTTATGGGATATTGATATTAATATTAAAATTATTGAATATAAATGTGATCGAAATTAAAAAAACTAGTTTTTTCTAAGCAACCAACTCAATTAAGGAGGTGATGAAGTAGAAATATAATTTTTTTTCTCTATCAATTTGATAGAATTTTATGTTTGAAATTATTATGGGTTTTTAATGTAATACCATGATATTTTTTGATTTATTTAACTTAAAATATGTTTTATTTATTTGATATCATTATTTACAAGTAACACTCACTCTAAATAAAAAAAGTGATCTACAATTGAAATTTTATTGTTTAAAGAAATAATTAACACAGAGAAGTTGGATAAGAGTGTATAAATAAGGCCAAATAATTTCTGATAATTTGTTATTTAAACAATTATATTTTGGATTCACTTTTTATTAATTATTTATAAATTATAATAAGATCATTTGATTGTGAAAAAATATTTGTTTATGAAAAAAAATGTTTTCATATGTGGAGAGTGGTTTTTAACATAATAAATTATATTAAAAACTATTTATGAATGATTTTAATTAATATTTATGATAATTTATTCAAAAAAATTATTATTATTTTAATTTAAGTTACTAGTAAAGGAATGAAAATAAATTAAATTTTATGCTTAAAATGAACTTGTCAAAAAATGGGTTCATTTTGTTTTGCACACATATTTTAAAATGGATATCTACCACATATATGAATTTAATTTTATAAAATTATTTATATATTTGTAAAAATAATATATTAATTTTTTAATGAGTCCAAATTTATTTTAAGACCTTATGATTAGCAATCAATGTCAAAATTTGTAACTACAGTAAAGGATACAAGTGTTAAAAGTGGTTCGTCTAATGATATAAGGGGTATAATGACCTAAAACCTATATAAATCCTAATTTACGAACATAGATCAACCCAATGTCTTTATATATTTTAAATTTATCCAATTTTTATCCACATTATCATGAGAGTTTATTTTTAATATTTTAATTTTCGTGATAATTATAAAAGTTTCACTCCCCTCACTTATAAAAGGGAACCTCATATCCTATCATCTACACAAATCTTGTGCCCATTATATCAACCAATATTGACCCAATAAATATTTAAAAATACTTTTAAAATATCTTGATCTTTTTTTTATTTCAATAATATATACATGATAATCCTTAATTTGATTTTTAAATAACGATACCTAGAGAATAGGTACATATTCGTTCTGATATTTTTCAAGATTTTTTCTTCTTAAACATCATATTATTTTATTATAACTATATTATACTTATGTAATAGGTAACATTACTACATTGGGATATTTTTATATTAATTTTAAATCAATTTTCCATCTCCTTCCAATCATTTGTAAAATTATTACATCACTTGTGCATACATGTGAACTACCACATTCACAAAGTGATGTGATTCATTTCTAATTTCCCGTTTAAATGGTTTGTAAGATAGATACATTTAATTAATATATATATTATTAATGATATAATTAATTTTTTATAAATTTTATGTATCATTTTACTTTTTTGAGTTCTATCTATTGAAAATTAGAAACATCATTCACGTGTATCTATAGCATACCATCTACATGAAGTGTTGTAATTAAATTTGAATCTCTTATTTATATGAATTATTATAAAACATTATATAATGAATAAAAATTATACATATTACATTATTGTGATTTTTAATATGACTTAATCATGTCCAAGATGTGATGACCTAAACCATCGAACTAAAACATGAATGCAAAACGAACAAGATTTCACATGAATATTCATTTTACTGAATAATAAGAAATATAAGGAGAGTTGGAAATTATTACGAAGGAACACATAGTACGTTATTTATAAATAGGTTATTTAAATTTATTTATAATAAATATATATTGGTCATAAAAAATCATTTAATTCTTAGGAAACTATATAAACCTCGAGGTATGAGGGTATTTTATAATGACGTTTCGTTTAGGGATTGTCCATGTTAAATTTACATTGGAGGAAATTATTTGATTATTCACCATTAAACCAAACATATATTTTATTCTCTAATTATTAATTCATGTGATTTAATTATTTCTCTTTATTATCCTCTATGTGGTATATATGAAATATGATAAAATTGGTTTTTCGAAAATTTGACTTAATTTCAACATTGGTTAATGAAATTTTTTTATTGAACAACTATGTTCATTACGTTTGTTTCCAAAATGTAATTTTAGATGATAAAATTATTATCTTTGTAATTTTCTTCAATCATTAATATTATTTTAAAATTTTTAATTGGAATTATACTATAGTTCTCTAAACACCGTACTTTTGGACTCTACCTAGAGTGGGAATGGAATCCTTGTTTTGAGGTATTACACCTGAATGAATATTCCTTCAATTATAACAATTTATTTATTTCAAGCCTCATTTTTGTGTTTCTATTTTATTTAATGATATTTTTTTAATATTTTGGAATTTTTTAGTCTTAAGGATATTGATGGAAAAATATATTTTCCCATGTTTTCAATAAAATTTTCAAAACCATTTTTATTTTTTTTCACTTATGTCATTTTCTATGGAAGTACATTATGATCTACATGGGATATGATATAATGATACCATATCTATTCCTTTATAATATATATTTTGATTATTTTATGAGGTTATTTTTGTTAAAAACATTTCTTACCCAAGGTATATTTTATGATGAATTTATTAATGTTTTTATGAAATTATGTCCCAAATATTTATGGTTTTTATTTTTTGTTGGGTGGATGCATTAAATCTCTCCATTAAATTTGGAAATGATTGATATATATTGATATAATATGAAATCTAATATGGAGTGAATCAATTTTATTTAATGAAACTATCCACTATGATAGTCTTGGGAATGAAAATTGGACATGGAAATGATAGAATGTGGAGTAATCCCAACAAACTATGGTACATTATTAACAGAAATATAATTAGAAGTGATCATTAACTAATTGTATAATTTTATATTATTATGATTGTGTAAGAAAATTCTTATGATGTTTTCTTATGATTATGATATTCTCTAATGTGTCTTGAATTATTAATGATGATTCCTCAATCATAGGACTTGTGTGTTTTGAAATAGTAAATATGTATTCCATGAGTCATGGATTATGATCTATGACTAAGTGGGTATAATGATTATATATTATAGTCATGATCTCATACACATATGTGTATTATATTATTTAATATGACAGTCAATTGATATCTCACTTATTTACCCTCACTGATGATTTGAATCCAGACTTTCTTATGTTTAATTTTTTCCCAGGTAATGAAGAATGATATTATCTTTGAAATTTATAAGAATTGTACTATGAGATAACAAATTTTACAGATCTTTTTATGATCATCTATGAAAAAAATTAAATATGTATCTAGTATCCAATGGAAAAAAACCTGTATGGTAATTTGGCTTGAATTATTGTGAGATATATTGAATATTAATTTACAATTATGTGACTTTTATATATTTTATAGATATGTCACCTCAGTTGGAATAATATCAATGTTTAGATTTTTTTGTAGATTATATTCTGAATAATATGAGTATAGAACATAATAAAAACTATTAAGAATTGAATGTGATATAGGGTAAACCTAATAGTCTCATAGGTTAATAAGATGGTTTCATTAATTAGAAAATATATATAATTATTTACAAAATTATTTGATTTCTCACTATAAATATTATAGCTTGACGCAAAAAAATATAATTTTTGGATTCTGTCAATAGAGAGAATATAACACCCCAACTTTTTTAAAATAAATTTATTTTATAATCTAGAAATTAAACAGATCTTTTCCACTTCTGAATTTTGAATTTTGAAAAATGGTCATCGAGATTTGTGATCAGTAAGTCATTTGGAGTCTAATAGAACATAATTCTTTTTTGGTGAATAGTAACATACCCGTATGAATAGTAATATGACCCTAGTGAATAATAAATAACGAAAATATTTTATTTTATTAAAGTAATAATATAAAAAGATCTTAATTAATTTTTTAATTTTATATAAAACTAAATATACCTTTAAAATTGTTACTTTTTTAAATAAATATGATTTTATTTAAAACATAAATTAATAATATTTATTTAATTTATTTAATTTATTTTTTGAAAAATGTAGTTCATTTTCTAATTCTACATGTCAAATAATTGTAGGGCTTAATTTTTTGGATTTCTCTGAAATTCTAGATTTTTTGATGAATCGTGAAATACAGTAAAATACGGTATATACAAATTATCAATTAAATGCACTATTTATGACATCATAAGTGATCTATTTCAACATGGTTAAAACTCACATGCACTTATTACTATTAGGGGTTACATGAATCAACACTATTGGTTTTATTGTTGTAAATAATAAAATAATTAGTTAAATATTAGAAATTCACTACTCTCCTCCACTATAAAAACCCCCCGACCACTACCTCTTCTCTTCAATACTATAAGCCTTGAATATAATAAATTTTCTATCCAAATTGCCTTCCACATTCACTCCCAATTCTAGGAAGCTCTTGGTCTTTCCAAAAGACCCAAACCTATTCCATTAAAGAGGTTCCTAAGGATGTTATATCAAGTGGTAAAGCACCTTTTTTTCTTTTAGTTTCATTTCAAGTTCCTTTCTTTTGAAATACTCTCCTCACGTCCTCTATCCAAATTACCATTATAGATACATTATCATATATATACTATAATTATATCATGTGAATGGAAGAAACATCATCAATATCCCCTCCTCCCTCTTATTTTTTTAAATGAAATCAACATCCATGAGGTGACAATTTATACCCTTCGTGGATGAAGAAGTTTGGTTCTTAAAATTCTCCTTCATTATAGGTCATGAATTAATATTGATGGTTTAAATAGACATTAATGTATGTATTACAACATAATTAATTTTCAGTAACCTTTATATGTACATATTATTAAATCTTATGACAAAACTAGTTCCTAATAATCATAATATCGCTAAATGATCTAAGTGAATGCCATAAATATTTCATCTATAGATTCATCCTATTTCAATGTAAAAAAATAAGATAAATGAACATTAAAAATTATTTATGTTCATATATAATATGAAATTTAAATTATGGAGATTTACACCCATTCCCCTCTATCACATAAGAACAAGTGAACCTATTATGAAAATAAATACAACAGACATTCCGGAACTACGAAATTCAATATAATAACATACCACTAACGGAAAAAATGAACTAAACAGAATTGTGATAAGGAAAATAAAAGTGTAATATGTTCTTAAATAATTATTAAAATGTCTAATTTTATATTCCAAGAGCTTATATTCAAGAGCAGAACACATTCGAACATAAGGTAAGGGGTTTTCTGCCTGAACATCCATTTTTGTTCGTGTTACTTTTATTGTCTAATTAACTCAATGATATTATTTCATATTTTTATATAATCCTCAAATATTATTTTTGGGGGTTATATATTTGTTTACCAACCATAATAATTCCTTATTTCGTTGATGGTTACACGTATTAAGAGAAACTTTTGAAATTGTTTCTGAAATACAAACCAGTTACAATGGAATTTCTCTAATTCTTACCTATAATGAAGGGAACTATATAATATGTTTTTTGAAACAATTATCATTTCTAAATCACTCATTTTTTATGAAAATAATATCTTAATTCACATATAGTTTTATAAAAACAATTCCAAAATAACTCTTCTTCTCAAAGTAAATGAGTATTTATCTCAGGTTTTACTTGACGATTTTATAAGATTATCTTCATATATTTCAACACTCTTGTTGATTATTATGTATTATTGGAATTATAATTACATTTTATCATCTAACATATTTAATTTAATGTTTTATGATTATTTTGGCTGTGTATGTGCTATCTTAAAACCATTAACCAATTTACTCTGAATGGATAGTGTTTAAGCATAATGTTTGGGGAATGTTATTTGAATTTCATATATTAATTTAAATATCAATGTATAAGTTGTTTATGTTTATCCCGATTCATATTAGGAATTCATTGGACATAGTAAGTGTCAGGTGGGGCCCACTATATCCCCCTGGTGTATCGGTAGGTCTCATTAGACAAACTATTGTCTTCTCACAAGGCCTTAACAAGTCGATTGTTTATGTTCTTGGAACAAGGCCTTAATGGTATGGTTATATTGTCCCGCATTGTGAATTCCATCATTATGAAAATAGTATTGATTGCACATGTGGTTATTTAAATAGTATAATACCTGTGATTATGTTTTATTATCGCATTATTTACTCAGTTCCTTTTCCTACCATAATGTGTTCATGTTTATTATTTATTAAAGGAAAATGTTTTTAGTTATTAAAAATGCCTAATGTTTATATATCATCCACTGTATTTCTTACTGTTACTGAGAAATTTAGCTCAAAACATTCTTATTTTTAATTTTCTTGGGATATGAATAATTTTATTATGAATGACATGCTGAAATAATCTAGGGGTTGTGGAATTCATCCCTGGAGTTTCTATAATGTTTTTCATTTACTGTTGTAATGTTGAACATATGTTTGTATCTTGTTTCCAATAATACTAAACTACTCTGTCCATCGAGATTATTATTCCTTTTTTTTATGCCAATGTAATCAAATAAGACACCATCTCGGGGAAACTAGGGTCGGGTCCTTATAGTCAGTATCAAAGGAAGTTTTGAATAAAACATGGAAACTAGATTAGAAAATATAGATTAGGGAATGAATCCCTAAGATAGTAATTGACGATAAACATTAAAGAACATACTATTATTTTGGTAAGGAATAGATTATGTTGATATTTCTAGAAAATACATCCGTCTTAGGATAAAAATAGGTAAATATACCTCTAGCACAGATGTATCTTGTTGTGAAAACACTGACAAGGAGTATTGAGCTTGACCCGAGGTATCCTATTACACGACAATGGGCCTTGTTGTACTCTTTGTATGGACACACCCAGGGGATATGCTTCGGATAATTCAGATTTTTATTACAATCCATTATGAAGGATTTAAATATAAATGTTTCTTATAAGATACCATGATTATGATTAAGATATTAGCTTTGCGTAGAATTTCGATTTATGATATGTATTTTTCTATATTGAGATTATACATTATGATTCATACTATAATCTACTGTATTGCATTATTAAAAAATGGCGCCTAGTAGAAGGAATGGAAATCGTATGAACGCAAGTGTCCCCTTTATGTATTTCCCATAAATTCAAGATAATAATGTTGGTTATAGTGATGTTACTACTGTAGACCAACTTATAACTATATTGGGGAAACATACTCTGGTTATGAATAATAAACTTACCCATATGGAGCATCCAAATCAAGCCCATAGAGGGTTTGTTTAGATCGCTTTATGCGAAAACAACCTCCATCATTCAATGGGACTACAAACCCGTTTGTAGAAGACCAGTGGATATGTTCCCTAGAGTATATATTTATCACTTTGGTATGTAACAAAAGAGATAAGGTTTTAATTGAAATTTATTGTCTATTGAGAGATTCAGATTAGTGTTCTTCATTAATCCAATATACAAAAGAGGATGAAGAAATAGAAGAGATGGAATTGAGTGATTTTAATGAAATCGTCCTAGAAAAAGAATTCCCTCATGAAAACGAGTATAAATGGATAGGATATACTAGAATCTGAGGAAGAATGAGCTTGAAAATGTTTCCAAGTATAAAGCCAACCTGAAAAGGCTGGAGAGACATGATGTGAACTAAATATGTAATCCAAGGAGATAAATTTATCGATTCGTTGAGGGTTGAAAACCATTACTCTGAAGAGATCTACTCTCCCAAATATTCTCATCATATGAAGATATATTATCAAGTGCTATCAAGATAGAAATAGAACTTTTTAGGTCTTATGACTTTAATGGAAAACAAAAAAAATAATAGGTCTTATAAAAACTCTATAAAAAGAAATATGGAATTGGGGAAGAAGGGATGAGTGGAATTTCTATCCTACGGTAATTGTGGAAAGAAACAGCCTGGCACTTGCCTGAAAGGAATGGGAGTCTGTTACAAGTGCGCAGAAAAGGCCATCCATCTTATGATTGTAAGGGGAAGAAAGAGGATACCAATGTTACGTGCTACAATTTTAGGGATATGTGACATTATTATTATGAATTTCTTAATCATAAGGCAAACATTCACCAAATAAGGCCAAATGAGAAAGGCCATGCTTATGTAGTTACAACAACGAAGGTTGAAGTTTCTAATGAAGTGGTGGTAGGTACATTGATTGTTTCATCAAACATATCCAATACTTTATTTGATTCTGGATCATCGCATTATTTTATATCATCCCAGTTTTCCAAGAAATTTATATATGTACAATTTTATTTAATAATTGATTTATCATTCAAACCACATAGTGGATGTATCATTTCAGCAATGGTGTGTCAATTAATCCCCGTCATGACACATAAATGTGTTATAGTTATATACCTTATCATCATACGAATGACTAAAGTTGATATATTTCTCATTATGAATTGGACGTCAAATTATGATGTAAATATCTGTTGAAAGAATAAGGAAGTTATAATTTTTGAGATTGGTGTGGATTCCCATATCTGTAGGGATGAAACATCACCATATAGTTCTCATCTAGATCCACCCCCAGTGGCTATACTAAATTCAATTATTGGGGAGGAAGATAACCCAATATTTATGGATGAGGAAAGAAATACTCAAATTGAAGATGTGCATGTAGTGGAATAGTATGTTGATGTATTTCCAGAGCATTTACCTGGACATCCTCCAGAACAAGAAATTGAGTTTTCCATTTACATAATTCCTAGTTCAATGCCCATATCAAAGGCTTCTTTTAGAATGGCCACTATGGAGATAGTTGACATAAATAAACAATTAGAGGAATTGATTGATAAATGATTTATTTACCCTAGTGTTTCCCCATAGGGATCCCCTGTTATTTTTATTAAGAAGAAAGATGGGTCTATGAGGTTGTGCATTGATTATAGGGAAATTAATGCAATTAAAATAAAGAATAAGTATCATATGGAATGAATTGATGATTTATTTGATCAAATTCATGGATCATAATATTTTTAAAATATTGATCATTGATCTGGATATCATTAGATTCTTTTAAGGAAGGAATACATTCCTAAAACAACATTTCGAACCAGTTATGCGCATTACGAGTTTACAATAATGCCTTTTGAATTCTCTAATGAACAATATGTTTTCATGGATCTAGTGAATAGAGATTTCAAGGAATATCTTAATGACTTTGTAGTGTTGTTTATTGATGATATCCTGATATACTCTAAAATATATGAAGATCATGAAAATCACTTCTACATTGTTCTGAAGATTCTTATAAGAAATGAATTATATATAAAGTTTAGAAAATATGATTTTTTTCGATCCAATCACTTTCCATTCTAGGCCACATTGTCTCTAAGTATGGAATATTTGTAGATCCTGTGATGTCAATGGTTCTTCATGAATGGCCTACTCCAATGAACATAACTATGGTATGTAGTTTTATTGTTTTAGTAGGTTATTATCGATGTTTTTTTTAGAACATCGCTCGTTTATCCAACCCGATGACAAAGATCACACAAAAACAGGTTAGGTTCGTATGGAAAAAGGAATGTGAAGAATGTTTTTATGAACATAAGAGGAGGTTAGAAAATGCTCTGATCTTAACCCTAATATCGATGAATGAGGGGTTTGTTATCTATAGCGATGGATCAAAGAAAATAATTAGTTGTGTCCTTATACATAATGATCAAGTGATTGCCTATGTATATAGGCCTCTAAAAATTCATGAAAAAATCATCCAACTCACAATCTTGATTTTCCAAATTTAAACTTTTCATTGATGATATGGATACACTATCTATATTGTAAAAATTTTGTGAAAATACTAATATCATGAGTTTGAAGTATATTATCTAACAGAAAAAAAAACATGATGCAAAGATGATGGCTTGAACTACTCAAGGATTATGATTTTACTTTACACTATCACCTGGGGGAGGCAAATAAGGTGGAAGATGCTTTGAGCAGAAAGAATCATGGAGTTCTGAAAAATTTGAGAGTTGATAGGGATCCTATGTTTATAGATCTAGTAAATATGAATATGGGAATAATCATAGAAGGTTAAACATTGGTAAATTTTCAAATGGTTTCCAAACCATCTCTAATAGAAAGGATAAAAAGTTCAATGATTGATGATGAGGAGTTTTAAAATAAAATTATTGTTGTGAATGATGGAAGGTTGATTGAATTCATATATGAAGATAGAATTTTGAAATTATAAAAGAATATTTATGTTCTCACTATTCATGAGCTAAAGTGAGAACTATTGGATGATGCTCATAGGTCTAGTTTCTCTATACATCCAAGTGGCATTGTGATTTATAGATATTTAAAGGAACATTTCTTGTGGGAAGGCATGAAGAGGGACATTTCAGATTATGTATTGAGATGTTTAGTTTATCAATAGGTGAAGGCTAGAAGAAAACATCCTAGATGAGTCATGCGACCCCTTCCTATTCCTATATGGAAATGGAATGATATTATGATGGAATTTTTAATGGGTTACAAAAGAAACAAGGAAATAATGATGCAATATGAGTCATTGTTGACTATCTTACAAAATCATCACATTTTCTTGCTATAAGGGATGATTTACAAAATTAAAATTTAAATAGACTATATATTAATGAAGTTTTAAGACTTCATGGTGTACCCCTATAAATTGTTTCTGATCGTGATCCCCATTTTTCATCACAATTCGGGAAAATTATTCAGAAGGTTCTAGATACTGATCTCCGTTTGAGCACTGCCTACCACCCAAAAACCGATGGACAATTGGAACAGGCTATTCAAACATTGGAAGACATGTTTAGTCATTATTAACGTGACTTTCAAGGTATGTGGAATAAATATTTCCCTCTCATATAATTTTCCTATAACAATAGCTTCCATTCAAGTATTTAGATAGAACTATGTAAAGAATTATATTGAAAGAGATGTTGTATACCAACTTTTGGGGATGTTGTTGGTGAGAGAAAGATTTTAGGCCCTGAAATTTTTGAGGAAAAAATGTAAATGGTGAAGATTATCAAATACCATATCAAAACAACATAAAGTAGGAAAAATACTTATGCTGATAACTAAAAGAATGATTTGGAATTTCAAGAAAGAGATCAGGTTTTCATAAAGGTATCTCTTTGGAAAGGTGTTATATGATTTATTAAGAAGGTAATATTATGTCTTAGGTACATTTTACATTTTTAAATTCTAGATCAAATTGGAGCCATATCTTACCATTTGGAAATGCCGCCAAGTCTCTCCAAAGTTCACAATGTTTTCCACGTATTGATGTTATGGAAATGCATGACAGACCCAACACATGTACTCACCTATGAACAAATAGAACATGAGCCTGATATGTCTTTTTGTGAAGATCCTATCAAGATTATTTATACTATATTACTACTATTGGGAAATCGTATGACTCGTCTGCTAAAGGATCATTGGAGAAACCATAAGATGGAGGAGGCAACATGAAATCAATGACCATGAGATTCCATCAAATTATCCATCATAAATATTTCCTCTCATGATTCATCATATTTCCATGTAACCAAATGAAAGAAATGAACATTTAAAATTATGGATGGTCATAAAGAATTTGTAATTTCAATTCTATATATTTACATCCATTCCACTCCATTAATTAAGAACAAGTGAACTGATTATGAAAATAAAGAAAATGAACACTTCAGTACGATGAAATTCAATATAATAACTTATCACTAAGGGAATAAATAAAGTAAAAAAGAATTATGATAAACTAAATAAATGACTAATATTTTCGGAAATAATTTATTAATAATTCTAATTTCATATTCCAGGATATTATGTTCAATAGCAGAACACGTTCAGACTTAAGGTATGGGTTTGTCCACTTGAACTTCAATTTTCATTTCGGTTTCTTTTATAGACTAATTACCTCAACAAAACTCTAGTGTATTATTATGTAATCCTCAAAAAGTTTTTTTTGGTTTATATATATGTTTACCAACCAGATGTTTTCCTTGTTTTATGAATGGTTACACTTTTTAAAAGGATGTTTCTAAATTGTTTCTAACACACAAGCCCAGTCCAAGGGAATTTCTCTAATTCTTACATATTTTCAAGGGAACTATAAAATCTATTATTGGAAACCATTATCATTATAAAAAAACTCATTTAATTTTGAAAATACTATCTTACTTCACTTTGGATTTTATATAAATATTTTTCCAAAAGAACTCTTCTTTTCCAATAAATGAGTTTTTATCTCAAGATCTACTCAAATATTATATAGGAGTATCTTCATCTATTT
Organism: Viscum album; assembly: GCA_963277665.1. Lineage (NCBI taxonomy): Eukaryota > Viridiplantae > Streptophyta > Magnoliopsida > Santalales > Viscaceae > Viscum > Viscum album. The sequence goes on along the minus strand of OY728143.1, from coordinate 834,664,277 downwards.
CAATAGTATTTTTGATTATTATGTATTATTGGGATTATTATTCCATGTTATCATCTACCATATTTAATTTAATGGTTTATGATTATTTTGGATGTGGATGTTCTATCATAAAAACCATTCACTAATATACTATGAATGGTAAGTGTTTATGGATAATGTTTAGGGGATGTTATTTTCATTGCATATATTAATTTCAATATGAATGTATGTGTTTATTATTTTTATTCACAATCATACGAGGAATGAATTGGACATAGTAAGTGCCGTGTGTGCCCTGGCATAGCACCTCGGTGCATCGGTTGGTTTCATTAAGCAAACTACGATCTCGGTATAAGGACATGAAAAAACTATTATTTATGGTCTTGTAATGAGGCCTTGAAGGGATGGTTATATTACCCCACATTATGCAATCCCTAATAATTAATATAGTATTGATGGTTCATGTTTTTATTCAACTAGTAGAATACCATTGATTATGTTTTAATATGGAATTAAATACTTAGCTCTTATTCCAGCCACAATGTGATCATGTTTATTATTTGTTAATGGTTTATGTTTTTAGTTATTCAACATGCTTAATGTTTATATATCTTCTGCAATATTGCTTACTCTTACTGAGAATTTTATCTCACCCCTTTATTATGTTTAATTTTCTCAGGACGTGAATAATTTTATTATGAATGACATGTTGAAATAACCTAGGAGTTATGGATGTCATCTAAGGAGTTTCTATGTGGTTTTTCATTTCATGGAGTAATTTTGAAGTTATGTGGGTATATATTTTCTGATGATACAAAACAAAATGGTCCTTAGGGATGTGTAACCCCTGTTTACATGCTAGTGTAATCAAATAAGGTACTGACTACGAGCAACTGGGGATGGTTCCTTACATGGAAAAATGAGTCATGTTAATAATTAATATTCTTTACAATTTAATTATTATTCAATGGATAAACAAAATTGAATGGTTTCTATAATAAAAAATATTGTTTTTCTCATGCAATTATCTTATCACATGATTCATGTTGAGCTTCAAAATGATATAATAACAGACCAACACACCATCTATTCATTCATAGGGTAGCATACACCTACTTTTGATTAATATTTATATCCACTAGTATTAATGTAATTGATTAGTACAATTGAAAATTTATTTTACATTGTCTATTTAATAGAGCTGTAAAAAGTTGTTTTGGTGGTGTATCATTTTGAAGGATAATTAAAAATGGTGGAAGGTTTTTAAGAATAATGATTGAGTGAAAAAAATTGACTCCAAAAACTGGGATGATATTTAGATAGTATTTTTAGTAGAAACAATTACAAAAATATTCACATGAAAATTTAAGGGTAATTACATGATCTTAATTTGAATGATGATTAATATATTGGTAGCATTGATGAAACTTTTACTGGAATTCAGATTTACTATTCTTGTTTTGTCATCAACACTAAAAAAATCAATCGAATTCTCATTTGCCTAAAATTGAGTCTTTGAAATCACCTTCCAATAATTTACTTTGATATCTATGGATTAATTGGTTGATGGGAACGTAATTTATAAATAGATAGTGAATATTACCCATTATTCACATGGTTTTTATATGATAATGATAGAGTTTTGGGTAAATAAAAATAATAAACCCCACTAAGAAAATAAATTGAATCTTTATTTATGCTTGACGTATGGAGGGAATCATTGTAAAAACATTCTTTTAAATACTAGTAAATATTTAAAATGTGGGCATTAAGTTCATCAATAAAGTGAATTCCAGAGGTATTTAAGGAGACAATCCAATAAAATGAATTGTGATGAATCTTAGTTTAATGAACCATCCACACTCAAATGATATAACTGCAAGCTATTTGAGAATTATGTCAACTAGTTCCCAAATAGAATTATTAATGGTGAAAATCAACATCAATAAACTCTTAATAAAATAGATTAATTGAATGATCCTACGATCAGAAATTTTAATGATTATCATTATAATCATGATGTTAAATGTACAATTATAATCTACTCTTGAACTGAAAATGTCATATTAGATTTTAGCCCTACCCACACTTCTATATCTAATGATTTTTTTAAGGGTATCATATCACAAAATAAAAAATGAGAATTTATCTTTTTTATAGAAAATATTAATCTTATGATGATTGAATCTCTTATCTATAGCTCCTCTCAGATAAATTATTATAGTAATTTTCCTCTGATAAATCGTTTGATTCCTTATACATTTGGATTTTATGTTATTTATGGTGTGGATTTTATTTCTTTATATAGATTTCATAACGGTTTCCATGTAAGGGAAGTTGAGTTTGATATTATAAATCAAATAATGATCATCTTTTAGGGAAAGGATGAATATGAAAATATATTTGAAATTACTTCGATTGTATGGTTCTTAGTATATATTCCGGGGGAATATTTATCAAAAATGATTTTGGAGAAACAAAATATTGAGCATTTCTCTACTGTTAATGAATACGGTTTTTCATTTATGAGGGTATTTTCTATTATTCCCTTATATATGGATGTTGAGCCTTCAATAGAACTCATAGAAGGTTTTTAACCAATTTCCAAGACTCCATAAATAATGAGCCCCAATTGATTTATAGTAATTGAATGAGAAACCCCATTTGAATATATAAATGTGATTTATATTCTTGACTGCCTCACCATGGGTTCCAAAATTCTACTTATTAAGATGAAATGTGTATCAATTAATCTTTTTAATGATTATAGATAATGTAAAAAGATCACTATCATGAAAAAATATAATTCACCTAACTTTTTTTATTTGTTTGATAAACTGCATAGATATGCATTCCATTATAATATTGGACTTCGTTCTACATATCATTAATTAAGGTTCGTGAAGAAAGATATACCCATTAAAAATGTATGTATTTGGTATGGTCATTATGAAATTTTAGTAATGTTATTGGGATATAAAAAATAAAACTTATATCTTAATGAATTTAATGATTAGTTCATTTGGAGATTACCTTAGTCAGTTTGTGGTAGTCTTTATATATCATATTCATATATACTCCGTGATCAAGTAAGAGCACTATTATCATTTTGGGATTGTGTTAATGATCATGATGAATGAAAAAATGTATTCTGAAATTATATTGTTTTTATTTTAGATATATAAAGTCACATTATTATGTCATAAAATAAAAAATGGGGGTATATTAGTGGATCAATCAAAGACAGAAGTTATATAGAAATGTTTGTGACCAACAGTGATGATTGAGATCCATATTCTTTATATTTATTGTATACTATTATTTATTTTCAAAAAATTATGATTGAAAAATAATCCCATAACAACTTTTACATAGATGTGATCAAAGTTTATTTGGATAAATGAATGTAAGAAAAATTTAAAGGAACTAAAGTGAATGGTAGTTTTCTCACCTGTTCACACACTACCCAAAAATAAGGAAGGGTTGGTGATTTATTGATGAAAGGATTAGAATGTATCCACATGTAAAATGATATGGTGATTTCTTATTCATCATACCAATTGAAAATTCATAAACAAAATTACCTATATCATAATTTGGAATGAAATAGGTTTTTTTTTAATTTCAAATATAGAGGAATTATGTTTATAGTGAAAATGTGCTATATATAAATTAATTATAAAAACTTCAAAATATATATTCAGAGAAAAATAGTTAAATTTTCTCCATTGGAGCTAGTTTGGGGTTGACTAAATATTTTGTCTACTCAATACACTACCAACCTAAAAACAATTGTGTTTGATTCCCTATGTTTGGAGGACCATACTGGTTTTTTCGTTATAAAATTTCAAAGAGATAAAATTAATACTTATTTTTAGCATATTTATCATTAAATCCTGATGAATAGGTAAAAATAAAATACATCTCTGATGAATGTTAAAAATCCATCTATGTGATGATTAAAGAGGCTCCGAAGGAATATGAAGAATAAAAGAATAAGGTGGGGAATTTTAATAATTTAAAACATGATAGGGATAGAATTATATGGGTTTTCAATAGAGTGTGTCTACCTTTATTATATAAATCGATGAAGTAACTAATAAAAAATCTCATATTTCCTCATTCTCTATCCATCATACATGTAAAAAGATGTTTAGAAATATTAATGAGTTTTTTGGTGGGATAATATGAAAATTGATATTGTAAAGTATGTATCTTGATTCACGGTATGTCAAAAATTCATATGGAGAGATGAATGAAAAAGGCGAAGTTACTTCCATTACACAACCAGAAATGGAAATTGGAAAACACCTCCATGAATTTCATTATAGGAAACCCTATTACATATAAAGGGAACATTGTTCGTTGGATTATAATCCATCCCATTCATATATATGTACACATAATAACTATTAGATAATATTTATCTCTAAATAATATTTCAAGGTCATATGTTATGTATGTTTTTTGGCTTCATGGAGTACCACTTTCAATATTATCTGGTTAACATCCAATGTTTATCTTGAGGTTATGGACAAATATTTAATAATATTGCAATATGGAGATGTACACTAACACTACATATCATCCTTAAGAATATAGTTATTCTTATAGATACATTAAAACCCTATATTATATGTTGATATCATGTTTTATATATTTATAAGGTTTTTGGGATCAGAAACATTCACTTATTGAGATTTTTATAATAATATATTCAAATTAACATTCAGGCGAATCCATAATAAGGCCTCTATGCTAAAACGTTTAGAACTCCAATGTGTTGTGATGAAGTTAGATATTGAAATTTTTTAAGACCTGAGTTATGTAATAAAATGCTATATAAGTTTAGATTCATTGAAAATCATATAAGGGGATCTTGGAGTCAAAGGAAAATTTATACTCACATTCACTAGATTTATCTTGAATTTAAAGCTGGTGAAAAAGATATTCCAATGATTAACATTGTAGAAGAAGTTATAAGATCTATAAATAAGGAAACTTTTAACACATGACATATTCTTCCATTACAAATTCAGTAGAAAATCATTATGGTTTCTAATGCATAGGTGCTTCTATCGAATTTCTCCCAAGTACACAATTTATTCCATGTATCTCTCCTAAGGAAGTGCATACATCATCTTTAATTTTTTACTTTATTCATATATTATAACACTAGAGCATTATATCACCAATTAGGAAATTTATATGTATATTATATATCAAATAGTTATATTCTAATAGAACAATACTACTCACATGGTCAAATTTTTGTAATGAAACTATAAATTTAATGAAGTTATATGTAAACCTGATGTGGTGGTGAGAAAAAAGTATCATGGATTATTTGTTTTAGAGTTACAAAATTTTAATTCAAAATTACTTATAAGAAGGGTATAATATAAAACCGAGATATTTTATGACATATTTTACTTTAAATAATTATTATAGTATTGATATCGTTATTTTCATGAAACCCAAATTTAAACAAACTATAGTAAACTATTAAAATATTATTATTAAATTTTTTAGTTATCACTAAGTCATTATATTATTAGTTTTGAATAGGGAAAATTATATTATTGAAATGTTTCCATATAAATGTATAAAATTAATTCCTTGGTTATCAAGTTTTTCGAAATGAATATAATTTCATTTGAATGTAAAATACAATGTTTTTTTTTAAAAAAGTGTATTCATTGAATGCATTTAAATCTGAATAAATCAAATGAGTTAATATTGAAGGATTATTTTAATGAAATTTATTGATAATATATTCAATTAATATTTTAAAATTTATTTAATGTTAATTACTTGGAAATGAATTTGAAATTTTTAGTTTTATGCTACCAAATTTATTTTTTTGATAATATATCTCCATGAATTTTATTCAATTATTTTAAAATAAATCACTCCAACAAAAATAAATTTAATTTCAAAAAGTGGTTTCTATTTGTTAAATAATAATTGGTAAAAACTTTTAATGAGGCCACTATTTTGTCATTAGGAACTGTAACCATGGTAACAATTCATTACTACGATAAAGGTTAAAAATATTAGTGAGGGATTAAAATAAAGAGTTAAATGTTAAAATGACCTAAAAATTATCTATATCCTGTTTGATTAATTTATTTAGATAGTATATCACCACATATTATTGAAATGATAGAAAATTGATTCGGTTTCCCATAAGGCTTTCTTTATTATATTTTAATATTATTATAATTACATGTGTGATACTCCCCTAAATTGAAAAGGGAACCTACTCTCCTCTTATCCACAACACAATATCCCTTTATCTTGGAAAATATCAACCTAAATAATAACCAAACCCCCTTATACAGATTTTGTGGTTATGTTATTCCCATATTCCTATATAATAATCCTTAGGGTTTATTTTGAAGGAGAATACATGAAGAAGAGGTATATGTTCTTATAAATATTATTTATGTTCCATTTATCTTAAAAATCCTCCACATATTACAAAAACTTTTAAAATTGTTAAATCAGTATAGATACTATATTTATATATTTTTTACTTTAGTGTTATATCCTTCTTATATCTCATTCAAATTCATTAGAAAATTAAAACATCATAAGTGCATATAGGTAGACTACCACCTCCACGAAGTGATGTGATTCATTTTTCATTTCCAATTTACATGGATGGTTTGGATAGATATAATGATCAGATTTTATATTAATCATATAATTATGATTGTTTAAACGTGATTTATTATTTAACATTATTTTATTCCATCCATCTAAATGTAGAAGCATCATTTGTTCGTACGTACAGACAAACATCTCAACCTAGTAATATATTTCATTTTTCATCATGACTTTATATGAATTTTTATAAAATTATAAATAATTGATAAATATGATACTAATAAAAATATTAATATTCTATTGATGATGAAACCAATACCATGGTATAAGTATAATAACAATTGAACAAAAACATGCATGGAAAATAGACCCATTTTCACCTAAATATTAATTTTAATGAAAAAATGTTTATAAAAGGAAAATTGTAATTTATAAATGAATGATAGATTTTATTTTATCTATGTATATGGTTCATTAATATATTTTAGTATATATATATTTATTATATTGTTGAATTGAAAGCATATTAATCCAATCGGGGATTGATGTAATGGTTTATGTTAAAAACAAATTTCATTTCAGGATTCTCTATATTAAATTTACATTGAGAGAAATTATGTGATATTTTTATTTTAAAACCATTCTATTTTAATATTATAATGTTATTTTTAGGTTTTTCAACATTTTTCATTTCATTTTCCATTATTTATAACATAAAATGATTGTGAAAATGTTTTTAATAGAAATAAAATGTTTTCCACTTTGGTCATTGAATTATTTTTCTTCTATATCCATATTGTTTAAAATGATTTCAGGAACTAATATTTCTGTAGTGAAATGATAATTTAAATTAATTTTCAACCATATTTGAATTCATTTTTAATATTTAAAAAAAGTTTTTCTGTTTTTTGTTAATTATGTACTTTTGGAATCTTTACCAGATTCTGAATGAAATATTGTTTCATTATTTACTCCACAAAATGATTTTCATATTTTCAAAACCATTCATTAATTTAAGATTTCATTATATGTTTCCTTGTTTATTTCCAAAAACAAAGTTATTTACCAATAGTCTAAAATTTCTTATTTTAATGATACATATTGGAGAGGATATTTTACCATTTCTCAACATAAATATTCAAATACTATTTTAAGTAATTTTTCATCTATGTTAACACCCTTTGTTGTTTCATAAGATTTATTAGGGATATGATATAATGATACCATCCATGTTCATTATTTATATTTCATATAAATATATGATGATGAAATGTTTATAAAACCTTTTTGTTTTTTATAATATATTTGAAAATGAATTGACGAATGTTTTTATAATCTTGTGGCATACATATTAGTGGCTTTCATTATGTAATGTGTTGGTCCATCACATCTCATAAATGAATTGGGTAGGGATTGATATCTAAAGAGAAATAATAGTCTATAATGGGGTGTGATCCCAGTTTAATAAGGGATACTATCCACTATGATATTTTTAGTAGTGAACTATAACAATTGAAATGATGGAATCAGGAGTTATCCCAATCCATTTTGGGACTTTTTCAACTAAGATAGTATTTATAGTCAACCTTTCTAATGATATGAATTTATAATATTTTTAATATGTCCCAAAATTCATATGATATTTTTTATAATTATTATATCATCTCATGCTTCCAAATTGGTTAATGATTATTCCTCTCTCTTATGACTCATGTATTTTGAAATGATATGTTTTTATACTATGGACCATTATTTCTGATATATGAGTAATTTAATATAACTTTTGTAAGTTATAATCATTTTATCATAACCTTTTAATATTTTATTCTTGAATATGATTGTAAATTGTTATATCCCATTTATAACCTTATTGATCACCTGAACTCATATTTTATTATGCACTTATTTTCCCCATGTTATGAAAAATTGTTTTAACGAATAAATCCCAATGAAGGGTACAAAAGGAGAAGATATTTTTAGTAGATAATAAACATATTTATGAAATATTATGATTCATTATATATTCTTTAAATACAAGGAAAATATATTTTACTTGGTCATGTGTTATTATCAAATATATTTTGTATTCATCTAAAATGATTCCATAATTATGTATGTTATGCCCAGGTCACATCATGTGTATTGAGTTGATAACAACATTTTATATAAATTTTTTAAACCATAAAAAATAACCTATATATGACACTTTTTCTATACACTATGACCCTAAAATACATTTATTTTCCTCTAAGTCTATATATACTAACATTGGACCTCTAATTCACAGCAGGTTTTTCCTTCAATGAGTTATATGTAAAATTCCTTACCTTTGATCCTTGTTCTATAACTATAAAATTAGAACCAACTATCAAGGTATCATTCATTTGGAATATTTGATTGAATCCCCCTTTCATGGTCTTTACTCTACTAATTTTCTTGTGGGTTGCCTCACCCATTTGGTTGGAGCTACATGACCCAAACTTTTATCAAACTGATTCTCTATGCCTATCATTCGACAATAAGCTATGTGACCAACATCGATTTTATATGATAATAGACTACATTTAATATTCCACATCACATGAATTTAAACATCATGATGCTATGGATCCTCACCCAATGGGGTCTCACCTCACTATTTTGGTCTTCTAATACATCACAATTTATAACAACATACGGCATGATTTTCACCTTATAGAAAACATTATGGAATCTGAATTCCCAATTCTATAAAAATTAATGGGATATAAACCCATGAACCTATTTCCCTCGGTGATTAAACTTTTTTTTATTGTAATCAAGATTTAATCCATCCCTTCCTCCAGTTCATTCATTAATTTCATTAAAATATTTTATAGGTTGTCATATCCCGGAAAAATTATCCCAGAACCACATAATCATGATTCCTTGTATAGATGGAGTGGAGTGATACCTGAATCACCTATATCGGACCAAGACATGTGTCTCCCATATCATATTTCTTTTCTGGAAACCTGAAACATCTACTTCTAGTTTCAGTTCCCTCCAAAACATCAAGGTGTTCATTCATGTATATGGAAGTGGTATAAGTTGTATGACCAAACACATTAAATCTAATTTTGTACACACATCATGAAATTAAACTATTTTCTTTTGTACCACTAGATATTCAATATAGGAACCAAAAATTCCATCTCATGATGAATATTTTCTGATCCATCCATATCAAATAAATCTCCTATATTATAAGAATCATGATTCTAAGCTTTTTTCCTTATATCCCCCTATGTTTAATTATGTTGGATTGTATAATTTTCAATGAAAAGTCAATTTATCATTCCCATACTCATATTTAGTCACCCATACATGATCCAAAGATCATGATATTAAACTATATTCCCTTGTATTTTTGGGTAGTTATAATTATCACATTAGATTATAAATTCATGATTATTGTATCTATTTTAGCTTGTTATGTAGACAACATCGCCACTAGTTTGAGCTACATGACCTCAAAAATGTAGAAACCCATTTTCAACATTGTACAATAAAAAATCATAGAAATATTTACTTCATATTTGTGATATATTATTCTTTTCCCATTAATTTTACAACATTTAAGACACTAAACTACCCCATTAATGAGATGGAAACTATCCTCATGCTAAAAACCTATAAATGGAGACATAAGAAAAAGTCAATACTTATCACTCTAATTCATATTATTTTATGACATAGAATGAAGTATAAGAAATTTTATAGAAAGAAAAAAGATTGTGGTGATTTTTGTATAACCCCAACAGAAGCCCAACTATTCTCCATAGACCCACTATTCTAGAAACATATTACAGAAAATAAATGTTAATACATCCCTATTAAAAAATTTTGTATAAATTTAAACTACATAGAAACAAAATTATTCTATATTATGATAAACTTATTGTTCTTGGTCTTAGTTCCATGACATTAAAATGCATGCCTCTACCGTTCAATAATAAATACCATAAACTTTCTGCATTACCTTAATGGGTTGTTTATAATGGAACGTGGTCTCTAATTCATGTGAGTTTTCCCCAACCTATAACCTATAGAAATCTATAACATTTTTTATAAGTATTATTACCATAAACTCATTCATCATATGGATGCAATTTGTGTAAACGTTGGTTATTCCATTTCAAAAAAAAATTATCCTTCAATCTAGGAAAATAATATTCCACCTTTTTGGGACCAAGAATCATGAAAATAAAATCCATTCTGTTCCCCCATTATATTATATGTATATTTATTAGGTTTCTAAATTCAATTTGATTTTTACTATACTCATGTCCATATAAACCATCTTTCATCTCTTTCAAGCTCAAAACCATTAAACTGGTAGCTCCACATTTTTTGAGTTATATGACATTAAGATATAGAATACGAGGGATAACATGGTCCTACCCAAATATAGGTTGAACATTTTCTCATATCTTATTTGGTTTCACCACTCCAAAAATACTGGCTCACATTTTTTATATAACCATTCGATGATAGTGTATCCCTTTGGTTATCAGAACTCCTTTTGAGATCTATCCATTATCATCAAACTGTATGTCCCAGAAATTTGAAGGGACTTATTCACTTTCATTACCAAATATAATCCCTTACGATGAAGGCACATAGCTTCAATGTAATACCTCCCATACATAGAACCCCTATAGGGGATTCATGATAAAAATAATATATGACACATGTTTTGAATACATGGTTAGATATTCAACCTCAACTGTTTTCTTCATCTCTTGATGATATAAAAGTGGAATTTCTGACTCTGATGGGGTCCATGGTAATCCTTGTCCTATTAATCATCCCTTTCAATTATGACTATAAGAGGATTAATTTACCTTTATTAACTTCTTAATTTATAAACTGTAGTTTTACTACCCTCATTGTTAACTCTTTTGTACATTTTGGTGTGTTGTTAGGATGGATCATCCCTAAAACATCATAACCAACCGGTCTACGAGGTTCATGTGTTCTCAAAGTGATTGTTGCATCATATTTAAGAATGCCAATTTATCCTATTATTACACTTATATGACAATATTATACCTTTATTAATCATTATTTATCACACTGATTATGAATCACAAGGACTTGTGGGTTTTTAATTAGTTTCCCCAGTAGCATGATTTAGATTATCTGATTTTACTCCTCGCTATATAATGTTAATAAATTGGTTAAGATTATGGAATATATGATATTAAACTTCAATGTATCAACCTTGTTACATGAAATAATATTATTTATGGCATATCACCTTTTAATATATAACCTTTCATTGCATTTTAAAAACAATGAATCTTTAAAGTCCGGTGTCTGTGAAATCCTGAACAAAGTACATGAAATCATTCAACATTATTGTAATCCACTTGTGAGGATTCATCATAGTTTCATCCTAAGTAAAATTACATAATATCATAACTTGGAGACATACATCAAGGGAAAAGGTGAGCAGAGGCACAATAAGGATTGCAAGGGAATATGGTTACTTGTGATATTAATAAGAACCTGATGAAAAACATAAAGGCATGAGCAATGGAAGTAGAGGCTTATAATAATGAAAATAACATGAATAATAACATGATTATGTTTCTAAAAAATTTAATTTATACATTCATGAACATATCACCAACATTCATCCCCAAGGTGTCATAAAAATTACTACGGTTATTCAACAAGTTATCGTGAAACTTGTCATCTCAAGAGATTAAATTCTTTACCAAGTGCATTGGAGGAATATTAGGTCAAACACATAATATGTTTTTATATTAATGTGAGACACATTGATCATAAAAAATCATTTCATAATTAACCCAAACATAATATAATAAATGTGTTTCATTTAAAAATCGTATTGTTCTAAAAGTGCATAAAAAACATGATCGTTATGTCATTTATAACCCATGGAAAAGGAATGTAGGATTCATGAATGTCAATTACAGAATAAAATATATAATTTTTATGCCTTTTTGAATACCCTTATAAATGAAATGGGTTTCGTTATTCATATAAATAAAATAAGTGAATTTCTATGTAAAAAGAGAGTGATTTTGAGATGAAATTTCAAAAACATAATGACTGTATATCATGGTTTAGAAAACATTAAGTAGAGAAGGGAAAAGGGTCACCAAATCATAAATAATTAATAATATAGAATAGGGACCGAATAAAATATAAATGACATCATTGTATTGATGTTTTAATGACATAACACATAAAGAGGAATCTTGAAAGAAAAGAGAAGATGCATATTCTTTTATAAGAATTTGGCAGCCTAACAACTTCAATTAAAAATTCAAAAAATCAGTTGATCGGAGAGGAAAGGGACTATCATCCATTGTACATGAAATTTAATGTAATAATGATATACAAGAACATACCCCATGATAAGAATAATGAAAATAGAAGTCATAACATAAAGGAAGCCATGATATAAAAGACCAGGGTGAAAAGTTCACTTAACTTGAAAAGTAACATCATAAACTCAAAGATGTATGACCTTAGGGGAATTGATGGCACCTTGAGAGGACTCTTTCAGTGGTAAAAGGACCAGATATTTATTGGGGATAAATATTTAATTAAATTTATGAAGGAATGTGTTGGTATTTATATCAAAAGTGAGGGAATGTTTTATTAAATTCCAAGGGACACCTCATCAGTGGAATTTGAAAAACCATGGGCTTTCCCATTGTATTGGCCACTTGGGACACCTCATAAAAAATATTACTATTCCAAATTCAAACATAATTATTACATTGTGATTAAAACATTAATGATGTCATTAAACACATGAAACTCAAAGCTGTATTTTTTTACTATTCAGTGAATATTCAACAATTTTAGAAAAATCCAAAAAATTTACCCTAACCATTTTTTGACGTGTAGAATCCAAAAGTGAACTCCATTTTATCAAAATTAATTTCATTTTAAATTAAATTAAATAAATAAAATACTAATAATTGACTAATAATTTTAAAAATAATTATTTACTTATACTATGATATAATTATATCACATTACCACTTAAATTGACTAAAACATTTTTATATCTCCTTATGTGATGTTATAATTCCATTGGTAAAATTACCATTCATATGGGTAAAATTTCTATTTGAAATTCTAATGATACTATTCACCAAAAAATTATTTTGAACTTATTGAACCACATTTTTCACCCTGATTAAAACCATGTAGGTCCGATTTTCAAAAATCATTTCACGGAAAAAGTTATTTAATAGTTAAATGTTTTTATACTATTAATCAAAAAATACTATTCATAAACTAATATTCATTAAATTTAAACTTCCTATAAAATTTCTAAAAATTCATCCTATGTTGATTTTTAAATTTGAAATTCAAAAATGATGTTTATTTTACCATAATAATCCTCTATGTATGAGAAATCATTAAAAAGTACATTATTTTCATCTAAAATCAACTTATCAAATTTGTCTCAATTAAACATATACATTATTAAGGAATGCTTTTCCAAAACAGGAATGATGAAATAACCATTTTATTTATACCAAGGGATTATATAAAGTATCTAAGGGCACATTACATAGCCCCTTATAACACCTGCATAAAAACTAAGTGTATGGTTTGCTATGGTGATAGAATCTTGGGGAGGTTTAGTCAACATTGACTGAGTGGTGATTTCTATTAGCATGAACTTCTCCCTTAGGTGATTCTATTCAGGATTCACATGTTGAAGCTCAAATTGGTCTTGGTCCAGAGCAATGCCTCATGAAGTAACCTCTTTCCCAAGCTCCGATAGATGGGATTCGTAGGGCCCGAGTCTACTGGATAAGGCCATCGAATCTTCCTTCTGTATTAATTAAACTTGATCACTTTTTTTATAAATAATAATCATAACGTTATGAATTTAGTTTCCAACAGTCATATTGAATAAAGGTTATATATCAATCAAAACCGAGTTGTATTATTTAAATTATATTCACTTCATTAATTAAAGGATATTGTTTTGTTGATTAAAAAATAAAACAATACACAAATTTAGGAAAAACATATTATTCAAGAGTTCGGGTCATTACATTCTTCCCCCTTAAGGAATTTCTTCCCTGAAATTTCATCTCATATCCTCAGAGGAGAAATTGTGTGTGAACTTCTACCTCATAGACTCCTATGGTTCCCACGTGGCTTCTTCATATTTGTGGTTCCCCCACAACACCTTAAAAAGGTTTATAGTGTTGTTTCATAGAACCTTGTCCCTACGATCCAAGATATCTACCCCTACTCCTCATAAGAGAGGTCATGTTCCATTTGTACCACTTCTAGATTTAGTATACATGAAGGGTAAGGTATGTACATTCTCAAGAGGGATATATAGAAGACATCATTAACTTTTGTTAGATTTAGAGGAAGTGCAAGCCGATAGTACACTGCTCCTATGCGATCAAGGATTTCATAGGTCCCAATATACCTCGGTATGACATTCCTTTTGTTCCCCAACCTCATGACTCACATCCAAGGTGACGTTTGATGAAAGAATTTTTCACCAACATCAAACTCCAAGTCCCTTCGATGGTTGACGACATAGCCCTTTTGCCGACCCTGAGCAACCGTAATATGTTGTTGGATGGCATGGTCTTTTTCTATCATCTCTTGTGCATGATTAGGCCCAAGAAGCATTCCCTCACTAACTTCATCCCAACAAGTAGGAGATATACATCGATTCCCATATAGAGCTTCATAAGGTTCAATTAGAATGATCAAGTGGAATATTTTCATATAAGATTAATCAAAAAATGAGATATGTTCATCCCATCTACCTTTAAATTTCATTAAGCATATTCTCAGCATGTCCTCGAGTGTTTGAATAGTTCTTTCAAATTGGCTATCATTTTTTGGGTGATAGTCCGCACTAAATTTCAATTCGATCCTCAGATCATATTGATGAATTCAATAGAATTTTGATGTGAACCTTTGATCAGGATCAGATATGATAGAATGTGGAACCCCATATAGCCTTACCACATCCTTTACATAAATTCTGGCAATTCGGTTAAGATATAAATCTTTCATTATTGAGATAAAATGGGCAGTATTGGTGAGATGGTCCACAATAACCCATATTGCATTGTTTCTATTAGAAGTTATCGGGAGACCAGTGTTAAAGACCACTGAAATATTGTATCCTTCCATTATGGTATAGCTAATGGTTGCATTACCCCTTTAGGATGTTTTTTCTCTTTCTTCACTTACTAACACACCAGGAACCTTGAAGTATAGTTATCAATCTCCCTTTTCATATTATCCCACCAATAATGATCCCAAAGGTCTCTATATAATTTCGTACTTCCTGGATGTATAGAGAAATTAGAGCTATGAGCTTCATCCATCAAATCCATCATTATTTCTGGAATATATGGAACAAATAGTCATGTACAAAATTTTAATACACCTTCTTGATCAATATTGAACTCAGGTAACTTCCCATCATTCACAGCCTCATACCTATTCTATAAAAAATGATTTTCTTTCTGATATTTCTTGATCTTCTCTAGTGATGATGACTAAAAAATAATTTGGGTTACGGTTTATGTTGTCCCATCTGATAAAATTCCCATCCCCAACTTTAATATGTCATTTATCAATGGATATCTTTGAATCCTCATCATGGAAAGAACAAATGGGTCATTCTTTCTTAATGCATCAGCAACATTGTTTGTTCTTTCAGGATGATAATGAATTGAACAGTCATTGTGTTTAGGGAGATCCCAAAACCTCATTTGCCTCATGTTCAATTCCCTTTGTGTGAAAATACACTTCAAACATTGATGGTCTGTGTATATAACACATTTATCCCCATAAAGACAGTGCCTCAATATCTTCAGAGAAAAAAATGACTGTAGTGAGCTCCAAATATTGCGTAGGATAAATCTGTTGAAGAGTCTTCAACTGTCGAGATGCATAAACAATGACTTTGTCATTTTTAAGGAGGACACACCCAATACCTTTCAGAGAAGAATCCCTAAGAAATGAATCCTTATCCACTTGAGGGATGATTTAAAATGGGTGTAGTAACCAATCTCTTCTTCATCTCTTGGAAATATTCCTCACACTCCTTTACCCAGATGAACTTGACCCCTTTTCAAGTTAACTTTGTTAATTGATTCGATAGTTGTAAAAAGTCTTTCACAAACCTCCTATAATATCCTGCTAATCTAAGGATACTACAAATCTCAGTTATTTTTGTAGGATGAGGCCACTCCTCTATAACTTTTGTCATTTCATGGTCAACTATGATTCCTTCATTGGTAACATTTTTCCCTATGAAAGAAACTTGTTGTAACAATAATTCACATTTTCTATGCTTCCCAAAAAGCCTCTCATTTCGTAGAGTTTTCAAAATAACCCTTATATGGTCCTCATTATCCTCACAAATTTTTGAATATATCATAATATCATTAATAAAAAAACCACCAAGTTATCAAGGTAGTCCTTCAATACTCTATTCCTCAAATCCATAAAAATAGATGGTGCATTAGTAAGTCTGAAGGGCATAACGACAAACTCATAATTACCATATCTTGATCGGAAGGATGTTTTTCGAATATCTTCTTTTGTCACCATCAATTTATGATATCCATATCAATGATCAATCTTAGAGTAGAGTTGATCCCCCTGAAGTTGGTCAAATAATTCATCAATTCATGGAATAGTATATTTGTTCTTCATTGTGATCCCATTTAGTTCTCTGTAATCAATGCATAGTCGCATATCCATCCAAATCCTTCATAAAGATAATAGGTTCTCCCCAAGGGTATATACTCATGTGGATAATCCCCTTCCCCAAAAGATCTTAGATTTGTTTATTTAATTCTACCATCTCCACATTTTCTATCCTATATGGGGTCTTTGATATAGGACGATATCCAGGTATGAGTTTAATGGATAACTCTACCTCTCTTTCTAGGGGAGGTCTAATTAACTCCTTAGGAGATAAAACAATGTATTCCAGAATGATGGGGACATTTTCTATCCTTATACTCTCATGTCCTCATTCATCACCGATCAACTCTAAAAATAAGGATATAAGAGGTTATTCTAGGAAAATATCAGGTTGAGATATATCTCCTTGGAATATAACTATATGTTTTCCATTCAAGGCTATTGATATTTCCTTACTTCTTCATTTGATGTTAGCATTATACATTTAGAGATAGTCCATACCTAGTATAATGTAGAATTATAGCATGATAATGACTACTACATTTATGATAAGATTGTGCTCACTAATGTAAATACAAGAGTTTCTAAACACTGACGATTCTTGGATAATCCCACCAGTAGCCTTGACTAATAACTATACTTTTAGAAAGTCAGGGTTGATTCCAAATTCTATGAAAACTTGGAGGAAATAAAGGAATGTATAGAACCAGAATAAAACATAATACATTATAGATTTTAGAGAAAAATAAGAGTACATGCTACAACATCATTATTCACATCATCTTCATCTATATTGATTGGAAAAGTACAACATTACTCTCTTGGCATTTTTTTATACTGATGATGATTCCCCTCCGCTGCCCTCATATTTGGACAATGAATGGAAAAGTTCCCATGTTTTACACAATTATAGAATTGGACATAAGGTAGGTCCCGCACCATCTTCCCCTTATCTTTAGTTTTTGAGAGTTGAAGCTTCTCCTCACTACGATAATTCTATGCGATATGGCCATCTCATCCACCATTGTAGCACTTCCCACTCCCGAGCAAGAAGTTCCCCAAATGCTTCTTCCCACATTTATTACACGTGGGAAGATGCACATTCTTTCCTCCTATTCCCTGAACAAAGATACTCCCAAGGATTTGATCCATTGATCTCTTCTATTCATTGGATTTATGAGACCACTGTGTCTCACCAAACTCCAGTTCAACTTTCATTGCACTCCACACAACCTCTTCATAGATATCATAGTCTCGGTTTTCTAGATCCCCCTGCATATGAGGTCTTAGTCCATCGAAGAATCTATAACCATTCCCATTAGGATCCAAGATATAGAATGAGGTGTAAATACAATGCCTCGTGATGTTTATCTTGTACATTCCAAAATATTCACTCTCCTTCTTCTTCAGCTTGAGGAACTCCTCCATTCTAGTTTTCATAGAACGAGGGAAATATTTATTGAAGAAGGTCCCTCTAAACTCTTTCCACTATATAGCTTA
Source organism: Viscum album (assembly GCA_963277665.1). NCBI lineage: Eukaryota > Viridiplantae > Streptophyta > Magnoliopsida > Santalales > Viscaceae > Viscum > Viscum album. Next base: position 834,645,467 of record OY728143.1, on the reverse strand, counting down.
AACCTCCACTTCTGGCCTCATGTTTGTAATCAGTTACCACCACTGATTAGCTTCTCCATCAATGTGATAAGCAACAATGGTGACCTTCTCTTGTTCCAAACAGTAGAGCATAGAAAAAATCTTCTCAATAGAGTTGATCGACTATTCAGAAATCAATCGATTTGTAGATCCACTGAGGGTTGGGGGTCATCGGCACATATAAGAGTCAACAAAATGTTATTACCTTCATAGTGAGATCAGCCTCTCAGCTTGATTCAATTTATTTCCCATAACATGAGTCAGTCGGTTAATCATTCTCATGAATGTTTCCATTCCAGCATCCATTGGAGGGTCATCAGTGCATTGTCCATTGCGGTCACCATTTTCAAGGTTCCACATATTTCCAGACAATATATAAAAGAATAATACCTTAGTAAGAAGGTTATTTCATTTAAGAATATTTTAACTATAATGGAAATTATGTATTAAAACTTCATGCTTAAACAATTAAATTTCACTATAAATCCTTCATAATCATTCATAAAATGCTTGTGATTAACCAAACATATCCCTCAGGAGTGTCAAAATAGTATTGAACCAAGGCCCGTTGTCATTTACCAAGATACTCGGTTCATGCCTGAAACTTCATGATAGAGTTTCACTCCTATGTACATCTATGATAGAGCCATGTCCATTTGTTCATATCCATACATGGATTTATTTGATCGGATACCACTTACTTAATATTTCACTAAAATAACATGATGTTTTTCTATATTTAAACATTTCTATAGGGTTTCCCCTAAAGTTTAAATAGCCTAATATTAATAAAGAAGTTAACTGTAAAGACCCGTAAATTTCAAGGAACTTTTTTTTCTTATTTTCTTCTAGATTTTACGAGTGTGCAGTTTCTGACGGCACCTGATTCCAAGGCCTGGTGTGCCCAGAATCAAATTATGAAATTTAGCTCGGGTACGTTCAGTGAACGAATTAGCAGGTTTTACTAACTTTTGAATCAGTGCTCAGAATCGAAATCTGAGGGCACCGATGAAACCTCAGCGCCGGTAATTTCCTAGGAACACCTTTTCTGAAGGTGTGTTTTCTAGGGAGGTGTTGTTAAAAAATGTGACGAATAAAAATATAGTTGCTTTACAATTATATTTTTATTATACCGCTACTGGTTTAAGTGTTAAGGGAAAGGAAGTTGTGAGGAAGTTGGGATGGGGCCCACATGAGCCCCCACCTCCTTGAATTTCCCTAACACAACAATAACCCCCCCCCCCTCTAGAAATTAATTTTGTAACTCTTCCACTCTTCCACATTAAAATACATGCCAATAAAATGACTAATTAATTGTAAAACGCAAGTTAATTAATTTGGTGAATTCAATTTGAGTTTTGAAAAAGGTTGGCATGAGTAATAAAATAAGGCAAAGACTTATTTTATTAGGGGGTATCGTTGTTTGGGGATTTTTTGGGAGAGGAGGGATCTAGTCTTGAAGAACATCAAATTCCATGTTAAAGAACGTGAAGAACGTCAAGACCTTGACGAAGAACGTTGTCACCGCAAGGAGTGATCGCCATGCCTTTCTTCTCCCCTCCGCAGCTGGTGTGAGACGCCACTCCACCTTGGACGTTCTCTGTTAAGAACGAACAGACCTTTACCTCACGATGCCGTTTCCTGCGACAATATTATTTCGAAAACAACTTCAAGGTAGGGGTGTGTTTTTACGATGTGATTATTCTTGGCATTCATCATTTAATATTTGGCCACCTGTTATCAAATTAACGGGAGGAGGTCGGACCGCACGAACACAGCTGATCCTCCTCCCCCTTTGTTAATTTTCACCATTGCATTTTGGGACGAAGGCGGCGTGGTGCAACGGCACAGTGCGGGAACGAGGAATATCACCATGGTAAAGGGGTTCAGCGTCATCACGACGCACTGTTGAGACCGAAAGAGGCTGCAGCCGGAGCGGGGCCGCGGCGGAGGGGCGCGGCGCCGTCGCGCCGCGCCAGTCGGACAAAGGCCATGGCGGCGCATGGAGGGGCGACCGGAAACCCGGCCGCTGGAGCTCCATGAGGCGGGACCACTCACGTGTCCCGCGGCAGTTCACAAGGCCGGCCAAACGGCCGGCCGTTTTCTCGGAAAACCGAGGGGCCTAACCCTCAGGATCAATTAGGGCGGACCCCACTAGGTCTGACATTCCACAAAAAGGGTACGGTGCTCCCCCTTTTCACCAGCTCGGCCGCGTGCCGATCTGCGGTCACTCGCGTCAGGCCGGATCGGCCGCGCCGGGCCGGGCCGCCCGCGCCGGGCTGGGCGGCCCGCACCGGGTCGGGCCGCCCGCGCTAGGCCGGACCCCTACACAGGGCCGGGCCGCGTCGGCCGAGACGGGCCGCGCCAGCCGGGACGGGCCGTACCCTAATGGGACGGACCTGGACCCGGGTCGGTTCGACCCGGTTCGAGCTGACCCAGGGGGTCTTGGGCCAGGTCGTTCTGGGCCCAAAAACCCCTAAAATCGGACAACTTCGTTCAAAAGCCCATATCATGGGCTACAGACCTCCGATTGATGAAGCTTCAGTGGAGATGTGATCCTTAGATCGAGACATTAATTTCATTATATTATACTCATGGTTTCTGAGAACTTTGTGTACGGCCGGGTTGGTTCGAATACGAAACCAATCGGGCCTTGGAGCGGAAACGCTTATAACTTGAACTTAGGACGTCCGATTGACATGTCGTCGACTTTGTTGGATTCCTCTTAGTGAGACGGATTTTTTCGCATACTCCAATCCAGGTTTTGATGTAGTTGGAGTACGGTCGGGTTGGTTGTGACATAAAAACCAACCGGTCCCCGGGAATGAAAAGGCCAATAACTCTCAGACCGGGCTTCCGATTGACACATCGTCTGTGGCTTTGAGTTCCTATCGGCGAGACGTAAATTTGGGATACATCAACTTTGAACATCGTGTCATTTTATGTATCGACCCCCATGGCTCGTGGAGCAGACACTCCCGAAACAAGCGTGTAGTGTGCAGGAACCCATGATCTGGTTGCGACTGCGACGACGAGGACAACTGTAATGGGATCCTCTATGGGTTCGACGAGGACGACTACCGGACTGGTATCCTCCGTGGGTACGACGAGGATGACTATCGGACTGGGATCCTCCATGGGTTCTATGAGGACTACTATCGTACTGGGATCCTCTGTGGGTTCGACGAGGACGACTGTTGTACTGGGATCCTCCGTGGGTTCGACTACCGTGCTGGGATCCTCTGTTGGTTCAACGACGATGACTACTATACGTGGATCCTCCATGGGTTTGGTAGCGACGACTACTAAACTTGAATCCAATGCGGGTTTGGCAGAGGAGATGATTCAAAGGCTACATCTAATAATCTCCACCCCTCTTCGTGAGTAGTATACTTGTGTGATATGAGTCTTGAATTTGAATAATTATGTTCGATTGAATTGATATCTTGTGTGGATTGGAATATGATTTCCGAAGTGGATTGGGTTGTGTTATCCTGTGTGGATTAATTTTTACATTACTGAGTGGGCTGGATTGTACTTGAGCTCTTGAGTTGGAGCTGAACTAGATTTGATGACTTATGTATATGTATGGGCATATACCTAAGTAGTGTTGGACGATACTTTGTGATTGTATCTTTTCTTTGTGGTTATCCTTTGTGGATTTATGGAGACCTTCCGGGGTCTCGGGGTCCCTACTGAGTATCGTATACTCACCCATGCATGGGCTTCGCATGCACTACGTTGTGTTTGTTGCAGACGATAGACATCACTGATCGTGGTTGAGGCTTGTAGAGCTGGACAGTACCTAGAGGAGGATCTCACATCGAGTCGGTGGTCAGAGGTGGTTTTCACGACGACTTGGTACCCAGAGGAGACGGACGGACGTGGAGTGCTGAGGAAGATATATGTACCTGCCCTTCAGGTAGGGAGCCGGAGGAAGAGCCAAGAGCATCTTGTCACCTTTTAGCTTTTGTCCTTTGAGTTGTACATTACATTCAGTTGTAGCTGTACCTTTCTTTTGGGATTTTATTTCTATCCCCATGTACTTTCAGCACGTTTGATTACTGCTTACATAGTGTTTACTTCATCTTGCATACTCGGTGGTGTTTTTTTACTTTATAAAGGCAACACCTTCCCTTTTATCGGGATTTACGCCTTTGGTTCTAGTCGCCAGCCCATGGCCTATGGAAGGAAGGCTTTGGGTAGTCACGACACGGGCCCCGAGGACGGGTCGTGACAAATTGGTATCAAAGGAGTTTGGTTCTACCGTAGAACTCAGAACTCTGATCTTTCTTCTATGAGAAGCAATAGTTTTAATGGTATTGAGTGTGGTTATCAGTCCAAGGAGTCCAGTGTTGGTGCGGCGGCCGACGTATCCATACACCAGGACCCTGACTTCTGATTTCTGACTCAATGCATGAAGACATTGATTGCGTGTGTGTTTCAAAAGTTTTCATTGTGATTACTTTGTTCCAGCTCACTAGGTATACTGTTTTGACCGTGGCACACCTGTTTCTTTTCAGGATGGCCCCACGATGGCAACCAGCTAGGGTTCCGAGCTTTGTGTGAGACGACAGCCCACTGAGCGACGAGGCCTCAGTTCAGGGCCCTATTACAGCAGAGGCACCGGCAGTACCTCTACCCGCCGAGCCACCGATGCCACCAGCCCCAGCCGCTGAGATTTCACGTCGCCTTAGTGCACTACATGAGTTTCAGTATCATAGACCGGCCAGGTTCCGTGGTGAGACGAACCCTCAGGTAGTCGAGGATTGGCTAGAGGCTATTGTTCAAGTTTTCAGGTTAGTGGGGACACCAGCTGACCTCATGGTGATCCTTGTAGTGAGTCTCCTGCACGCGGAAGCAGGCAGATGGTGGAGCCTGATGCTCTAGGGGTACGACGAGGCATCACTTCTTTGGACGGACATTGAGATCCTCTTCCGCTCTGATTTCTTCCCAGCCACCCTCTGTGCAGTGCGCATTTAAGAGTTACTATAGTTGCAGCAGGGCAGCAAGACTGTGGCCCAGTACTCGGCGAGGTTTACTATTCTCTCACGCTACTCCACAGATATGGTACGGGACCCGTTCTTTAGGGCCCGGACCTTCAAGCAGGGACTGAGCCATGAGATCAGGGCTTCGATGAACTCACTCAAAATTCTGACATAGGAAGGGGTGTTAGAGAGATCCCTTCTAGTGGAGATTTTTCTCGCCGAGCAGTCACCAGAGACGGGACCCTACACAGGACGACCTGTCGAGGAGTCTTCTACAGCTGGCAGTAGATAGTTGACGCAGAGGTCCAAGAGTGAAATTCCATCAGATGATAAATATTAGGATGTATATTCGGTTGTGTGAGGCACACGAAGGAGGGCCATCCACATGAGGATCAAATAGTGCTATGCATGCGGTGGGTAGGGTCACATGGCTTGAGACTGCCCGAACCGCCCAGCAGACGAGCAGCAGACGGTAGAGGGACCTCACAGGAAGAGGTTCGACCGTGGCGATCCATAGGGAGAAGGCGGATGAGGCAGAGGAGTTGGCCGAGCAGCGAGTGGTGGGCGACGCTTTGAGGCCCTACCCCCACCACCACTAGTAAGACCACCTTGATCGCAGGGAACGGGTGGACAGAGGAGAGCTCATCTTCAGGCAGATGAACCTTATGACCATGGAGCTCCAGGAGTTGATGGACTGGAGCGCGACTAGATTCAGTCATGGAGACTTATGTTCATGTTGCTTCTGGACTTGTTGATGTTTTTTTTGAGGATGTTTTTTTGTATTTGTACCTTGAGCTGTAGTAATAAAAGACACTTGTTCTTGTGATGTTTTCTTCCCTTTCCTTTTTATGTAGTTGATACTAAGAGGATCTGGTTTAAAATTGTTGACTTGACCCTCACTTTTGAGATTCCTACTAGAGGAGACCTAGTGAACACACACTGCTGCCGACCGAGTGACTTGACCCTTGGAGGTGAGAGTAATGGTTGGGTCTCTTGGTAGTAGCGTCGAGGCCTTACAACATCATCTGTGGCATGGATTAGTATCATTTATATCAGGATTGACTGTATTAGGCAAAGAATGTGGTTCATCCGGGGGATGAGACCAGATTTCTCTTATCGGAAAAGAATAAATCTTTGCATCTCTTGTAGTACTAGAGAAGGTTCAGGTCATCCAGGAGCGGATGAGGGCAGCTTAGTGCCGACAGGAGGCGGAGACCACTAGAGTTCGAGGATGGTGACCACGTTTTCTTACGGGTCTCACCTCGACATGGATTACGGAGATTTGACTAAGGCGGAAAGTTATATATGTGCTTCATTAGACCCTTCTCGGTCCTCAACAGGGTAGGAGAGGTGGTTTACCGCTTGACCCATCCACCTCAATTGCACCAGGTGCACGACGACTTCTACGTATATCAGTTGAGGAGATACATGCATGACCCGATGCGTATCATCGACCATCAGGATCTGGACATTGATGATGAGGTGAATTTTTGCGGAGGTTCCAATGGAGATTGAAGATTTACAGGAGTGGGTCTTGTGTGGGCGGTCAATTCCTCTACTGTTCAACAGCTGGCAGCACAGAAACCTCCAGGAGAGCACTTGGGAGCAGGAGGCTCAGATGTGTGCATAGTACCCTCATTTTTTCCACTAGTTTGTGATGTATCTTTACGTGATGTAAAGTCCTGAGGTGGGATTAATGTAAAGAACCATAAATTTCAATGATTTTTTTTCTTATTTTCATTGGGATTTTACAAGTGTGCAGTTCTTGACGGCACCTGATTCCAAGGCCCGGTGTGCCTAGAATAAAATTCCGAAGTTTAGCTCGGGTACATTCAGTGAACGAACGAGATGGTTTTCTTAACTTTTGAACAAGTGCTCAGAATCGAAATCTGAGGGCACCGATGGAACTGCAACGCCGGTAATTTCTTAGGAACACCTTTTCTGAAGGTGCGTTTCCCCGGGAGGTTTTGTTAAAAAATGTGAAGAATAAAAATATAGTTGATTTACAATTATATTTTTATTATACCGCTAGTGGATTAAGTGTTAAGGGAAAGGATGTTGTGAGGAAGTTTGGATCAGGCCCACACAATCCCCCACCTCCTTCAATTTCCCTAACACCCCATTAAACCCCCCTGTAGCAATTAATTTTGTAACACTTCCACTCTTCCACATTAAAATACATGCCAATAAAACGCCTAATTAATTGGACAACGCAAGTTAATTAATTTGGTGACTTCAATTTCAGTTTTGAAAAAGGTTGGCATGAGTAATAAAATATTGCAAAGCCTTATTTTATTAGGGGGTATCGTTGTGTGGGAATTTTTTGGGAGAGGAGGGCTCTAGTCTTGAAGAACATCGTCTTCCACATTGAAGAATGTGAAGAACGTCAAGACCATTGCGAAGAACTCTATCACTACAAGGTGTGATCGTCGTGCCTTTCTTCTCCCCTTCGCAGTTGGTGTGATACGCCGCTCCACCTCGGACGTTCTCCGTCAAGAACGAATAGAGCTTTACCTCGCGACGCCGTTTCCCGTGACAATCTTCATTCTATAACTACATCAAGTTAGGGGTGTGTTTTTATGATGTGATTATTCTTGGAATTTATCATTTAATATTTGGCCACCTGTTCTCAAATTAATGGGAGGAGGTCAGACCGCACGAACACGGCCGATCCTCCTCCCCCTTTGTTGATGTTCACCGTTGCAGTTTGGGACGAAGGCGGCGCGGTGCAACAGCACCGCGCGGGAATGAGGAATATCACTACGGTGAAGGAGCGTCGCGCCGTCGCGCCAGGCCATTGAGGCCGAAAGAGGCAGTGGCCGGAGCGGGGCCGCGGCGGAGGGGTGCGGCATCGTCGCACCGCGCCGATCAGACAAAGGTTGCAGCGGTGCAGGGAGGGCGGCCGGAAACCCGGCCACCGGCGCTTCGGAAGGACGGGACCGCGGGGTCCTGTGGCGGCGGTCACCACTAAGCGGCGGCTGGGCACGGCCGACCTCCGGAGCTCTAGGTGGCGGGACCCCTCAAGGGTCCCGCGGTTGTACACAAGGCCGGCCAAACGGCCGGCCGTTTTCCGGGCAAATCGGGGGGCGTAACCCCCGGGTTCAATTAGGGCGGACCCCACTGGGCCCATCGTTCCCCAAAAAGGGGGAGAAACTCCCCCTTTGTTCCTGCTCGACTGCGTGTTGAGCTGCGGTCACCTGCGTCAGGCCGGACCGCCCGCGCCGGGCCGGGCCGCCCATGCCGGGCCGGGCCCCCCGCGTCGGGCAAGGTCGGACCCCCGCGCCGGGCCGGGCCGCGCCAGCGGGGGTGGGCTGTGCCGGCTGGTCCGGGCCATGCCTTCCAGGCCGTTTTGTGCCCTAATGGTCCGGACCTGGACCCGGGTCGGGTCGACTCAGGGGGTCTTGGGCTGGGTCGGTCCGGGACCAAAAACCCCTAAAATCGGACCGCTTTGTTCAAATGCCCATATCTTGGGCTACGGACCTAAGATTGACGCACCGTTAGTTGTGATGGGATCCTGGGATTGAGGCGGTCATTTCAGTATATTATACTCAATGTTTAGGAGAACATTGGATACATCCGGGTTGGTTCGAATACGAAACCAACCGGGCTCTCAGAGTGGAAACGATTATAACTTGAGCTCCGGACGTCCGATTGATGTGCCATCGACTTTTTCGGATTCCTCTTAGTGAGACGGTTCTTTTGGATTACTCCAATCAAGGTGTGGATGTAGTTGGAGTGTGGTCGGTTTGGTTGTGACTTAAAAACCAACCGGGCCCCTGGAACGAAAAGGCCAATAACTCTCAGACCGGGCGTCTGATTGACACGTCGTCTGTCACGTTGAGTTCCTATTGTCAAGACGGAACTTTGGGATACATCAAATCTGGATGTCGTGTCAGTTGATGTATCGACCCCCTTGGCTCGTGGAGTAGACCCTCCCTGAACGAACGCGCTGTGTGCGGGAACCCTAGAGCTGGCTGCGACTGCGACGACAAGGACGACTGTACTGGGATCCTCTGTGGGTTCCATGAGGACAACTACCAGATTGGGATCCTCCATGGGTTTGACCAGGATGACTACCAGACTGGTATTCTCCATGGGTTTGATGAGGACAACTACCATGCTGGGATACTCGGTGGGTTCGACGGGGATGCCTATTGTACTGGGATCTTTCGTGGGTTTGACTACCGTGCTGGGATCCTCCGTGGGTTCGAAGACGATGACTATTATACTTGGATCCTCTGTGGGTTTGACAGCGACAACTACTAAACTTGGATCCTGCATGGGTTTGGTAGAGGAGTTGATTTAGAGGCTACATCTAATCATCTCCACCCTTCTTCGTGAGTAGTATACGTGTGTGAGCTGAGTCTTGACTTTCAATCATTATCTTCGATTGACTTGAAATACTATCTGGATTGGACTATGCTTTCCTAAGTGGATTGGGTTGTGTTATCCTGTGTGGATTATGTTTTAATTTATTTAGTGGATTGGATTGTACTTGAGCTCGTGAGTTGGAGCTGAACTGGATTTGACGACTTAGGTATATGTATGGGAATATACCTAAGTAGTGTTAGACGATACTTCGTGATTGTATATTTTATTTTTGGTTATCCTTTGTGGATTTAGGGAGACCTTCGGGGGTCTCGGGGTCCCAACTGAGTATCGTATACTCACCCCTGCACGGGCTTCACCCGCACTACATTGTGTTGGTTGCAGATGACGGACATCACTGATCGTGGTTGAGGCTTGTAGAGCTGGACGGTACCTGGAGGAGGATCTCACATCGAGTCGGTGCCTGGAAATGGTTTTCACGACGAGTCGGTACCCAGAGGAGATGGACGGATGTGGAGTGCTGAGGAGGAGATCTGTACCACCCTTCAGGTAGGGATCCAGAGGACGATCCAAAATCGGCTTGTCACCTTTCATCTTTTGTCCATTGAGTTGTACTTTACTTTCAGTTGTAGCTATACCATTCTTTTGGGCTTGTATTTCTGGCCCCTTTTACTTTCATCTCGTTTGATTATTGATTACTTAGTGTTTACTTCAGCTTGCGTAATCTTTGGTGTTTGGTTACTTTATAAAGGAAATGTCTTCCCTTTTATCAGGATTTGCGCCTTTGGTGCTAGTCGCCAGCCCCTGGCCTATGGAAGGCAGGCTTGGGGTAGTCACGGCACGGGCCCCGAGGACGGGTCATGACATAAACTATCCTGCAAAACCAACTATGGAATCATGGCTTTTAATACATAACTTTTCATAACATTTTACAAACAAATGATCTTTAATGTCTAGTGTCTAGGAAATCATGAACAAAATACATGAAAACATAAAAAATTATTCTGATCCACCTGTAAGGCTTCACCATAGTTTCATCCTATGTACAATTACTACATATCATAACCTGTCGAAATACCTTAAAGAAAAGGTTGATCATAAGGCCTAGTAAGTAAAGCAAGAGAATCAGCTTACTTGTGATATCAATAAGAACTTGATGAAAAACATAAAGACATGAACAATGGTTGAATAGGAATATCCAAAAGAGAATAACTTGAATCATAACATGAATATGTGGCTACAAAATATAATTTATACATTCATGAACATATCACCAAGGTGCATCCCCAAGGTTTCATAAAAATAACCAATGTTATTCATCAAGATATCATGAATCTTTTAATCTCTTGAGATTAAATTCTTTACCCAATGCATTAGAGTGCTACCAGAGAGCAACTTTAATATGTCTTTATTTTCATGTGAGACACATATCTCATAATCAATCATTTCATAAATAACCCAAATGAATATAAGAAATGGGTTTCATTTCAAAATCGGGACGTTTTAAAAGTGGTAAAAAAATATGATCGTTATGTCATTTATAACCCATTGGAAAGGAATGAGGGTTTCATGAATGTCAATTCCAGAATCAAATATATCATTTTTATGACTTTATAAATACCCCTAGAAAAGAAATTTGTTTGGGTATTCATATAAATAAAATTAATAGAATTTCATGAGAATAAGAAATAGATATTGTGAGACGAAATTGCTGCAGCATAACGACTATATAACAATGATTTTAGAAAACATTAAAAAGATTAGGGAAAAGAGTCACACACTAATAAATAACTCATAATATAGTATAGGGGTAGAATATAATTTAAATAATATCATGGTATGGATGTTTGAATAACATAACACAGGAAAGGGAAACATGAAAGATAAGTGAAGATATAGTTTCTTTTACAAAAATTCGACAGCCTAACGGTGTCAAATAGAAATTCAGAAATATCAGTTTATAAGAGTGGTAATGGTCTCTCATCAATTGAAAATAAAATGGACAGTAATAAGTATATATAAGAACATACCCCAATATAAGATGTTGGAAACTAGAAGACAAGACATAAAGGAAGTTATGACTTAAAAGAGGAGGGTGAAAGGTTCCCTTACCTTGAATAATAACATCAGAAACTCAAAGAATTATGACCTTGGGGCGATTGAGGGAACCTTGGGAGAACTCCTTTAGAAGTAAAAAAACCATAGGTTTGTTGAGGATGAATTTTGAATGAAATTAATGAATGATTTAGTTGAAATTTATAGAAAAAGTGAGGGAATATTTAATTAGTTTCCAAGGGACATCTCATCGGTGGTATTTTCCAAATCATGGTCTTTCCCATTGTATTTTCCCAGGGTATTTTCCACTTGGTACACCTCATAACATATCCCACAATACATAAGTTGACCATAATTATTACATTATGATTACGTCATTAATTATTTCATTAAACACCCAAAACTAAGAGCTGTAATTTTTTACTATTCACTAAAAATTCAATTGTATTAGAAAAATAGCATATATTTAACCAAACCATATTTCAACATGAGGAATCAAAAAATGAATTCCAGTTTATAAATACTAATTTATTTTTAAATTAAATTAAATAATTAGAATACTAATAATTGACTTATAATTTATAAAACATTTATTTACTTATACTATGATATAATTATATCATATTACCACTTAAAATGACTAAAACATATTTATATCTCATTAGGTGATTTTTCTAATCCATTAGTAAAATTACCATTCATAGGGGTAAAATTTCTATTCTAAAGGGTGATGCTACTATTCATCAAATAAATTATTTTGAAAATATTAAACCAATCTTTTTCACCCAGATTACAACCTCGTATGTTCGATTTTAAAAAATAATTTCACAGAAAAAGTAATTTAATAATTAAATGTTTTGATACTATTCATCAAAAAACAATATTAGTCAAATAATATAATTTATATTGAAATTTCATTGAAATTTTATAAAAATTCCGTCTAGGTTAATTTTTACATTTGAAATTCAAAAATGATGTTTATTTTACCGTAATAATTCTTTATGTATGTGAAATTCTTGAAAAGAAAAATTTATTCTTCAAAATCTATTTATCAAAATTTTCTTAATTAAAAAAATAGTTCATTAAGGAATGAAATTAAAAATATAGGAATGATGAAATATCAATTTTATTTTTACGTAGGGGTTACACAATGTATCTAAGGCCTCATTTAATATCCCCTTATGACATCTACATAGGACCTATGGTAAGGTGTTCTATGGTGATAGAATCTTGGGGGGCTTAGAGAACATTTCCCAAGTGGTGATTTCTATCAGCTTTATCCTCTCCCTTAGGCGATTCTGTTCAAGCATCACATGTTGAAGCTCTTCTTGAGATTGGTATTGAGCATAGCCTAGTGATGAAACCTCCTTCCCAAGCTCTGATAGATGGGCTTCGTATGGACCGAGTCTTCTGGATGTGGTCATCTACTCATATTTGTGTATTAATTAACCATGATCAATTTTTTTAAACATTAATCATAACATTATGAATTTTGTTTCCGACAGACATATTGGCCCACAGTCATATAATAATCACAACCCAATGGTATTATTTTAATTATACTCACTTCATTAATTAAAGGATATAGTTTAGTTGAGTATAAAATAAAATAATAAAAATATTCAAGAAACATATATTACACAAAAATTCAGGTCGTTACATTGTGTGACATCTTTTTGTCCATTGGGGGTGGATTGTTATTTTTGGGAGATAGTCTTTAACCATTAATCATTTTTAGTTTTGGTCACATATTTCCCCCTCAATAGAACTATGTGTGTATTGATTATTTCTTTATGGGATACTTAGGGATGTTTGGGCACTATGTATTGAATCATACCACAAACCCCTACTTCATTATATCATAGAACTTGTGCTTCTAAAAAAATTAATTTTGTTCCCCGGGCCAATCCTAACTCAGTGAAGATTCCCCAACCCCCACATATGAGATAGATCTATGCATGAGTTTTTCATAGTTTTCCACTACTGAGGAGGTGCTACCTCAATTTCCATATGACCTAATTCACTTCTCCACCATGGGAACTGATGAATTTCACCCCATGTCTCTTCAGCTTGATCTAGATCTATACATAGAGGTACCATTCGAGGAATATTGACCTCAAAGTATATAAACTCAACGTTGATGTTATTTTTCATTGAATTTTGACATCCATTTCATGAGTATTTCGTTCCTTGAACCCATTTTTGAGTATACTACCTTAGGAGATTTTGTATTAGTGGCATAACTATATAAAAGTTCATCCCATTGTTCATTATTACAAGACCATGAAAATTGAAATCATTTGGGATTAGTTTCAATAAATTAATAAACATGATACACAGACCAAGCTATGTCACCTTAAACCATAATATCTAATTAGTCAGAGCTATGAAGGGTTAAAATAAGTAACCTTATATATCATTACTCTCCTACCTTAATCATGGTCAACTCCCATTTTAATATCTCTAACTCAATTGGATTTTTCATTTTCCCATTGGATTGCATGCCTTCCATATATCTCATATACCTTGTTGATATGGTTGATGCATTCTATCATAACCATAATAAATCGTGAACTCTTACTAAGTATCTTGTTCTTCCATATACACACGTTATTCCATTTATTTGGATTAAAATTCAATTTCATGTCTATATAAGATCCTTTATAAAGATTGAAAAACACTTCAAATCACCACATCTCGTCCATGGTTTATTACATGGAAGAACCATAACCATTATCTATGAATGGACACCCTTATGATGATTACACAACTCTCCAAAGGATCACCTTCCATCTAAGGTTCACAACCTAGTGGAGAAATCTTCAATAGTACAGTAGTTGAACCAATGTCTTAAATTTGGTCTATGTACATCCTCAAACTATCATCCTCATTCTCCAAAAAATTAAAAATCATGGATTCTTAATTTACTATTGTGTGTTCCCATTCGAAAATTTAAATTTAACATCATAAGTGTTTCACCCTCTTGCATTCTATAAATTGTTTGGCTAATTAAATTATTATAACTATTCTGACCCAGTTCTTCATCCTCGAGGGGTCCCACGCGTGTTTGACGAAATATTATAACTTTGACTTATATTTCTCTATAGAGTACAATAGTTTTAATGAGTTCTCACAAATTTATCAATTGTTTCCTAAAATGATCATAACACATGCAGGATTATATATTTTCAATTGATTGTTTCATTAATTAAATTAATATTCTTTTAATATATTGAATTAGATTTATTCAAAACATTATTCATAATTGAGTCTTTATTACCATCCTTATCCACTTGGAATTACATTCTAGGGGGTCTATTGATGTTGAATAATTAATCTAATGGGTTTCAAAGTTTGAAAACCTTTTCCTTGGGGCCTTGTGGGAGTATTTTGGCCTTGAAAAACAAATTCCATCTGAGAGCCTAGCTTCATAGGGAATATTTTTATCTCTAGATATTTTAGGATATATTTATCTTTAAATAAATTCATAGTGTAAGATATGTTTATTTACAAGATATACTAATATTAAACAATTAATGATATAATATTGAATTTTTTTTATTAAATGTAACTGATATAGCATAGATGTTGAATAGATGGGTATAAAAATGATAAATTAAATTCTAAAAAAATTTCATAACATTTTCCCTTTCTGAAAATTTATTGATTAACTAATATGAAACAAAAACTCAATTGAAAATATTAAAAAAATTATATTATAACATCAGTTTTTCAATGTATTGGATTTTTTATATTATGAATTTTTATAACTAAATAAATAGTATTTTATTGAAATAAATTTGTATTTAATGAGAAAAAAATAATTGTCACTTATCAATTGAATATCTTTTGGTCAAAAATAAATATAATAGAATATGAAGTTAAAATTAGATATTTTTCAAAAACTAGTTTTTTCTTATGTGTACGGTATTTTATCTAAATTAGTCCATTTAATCCATATTGACGCAATATTTTTATTTAATAGTTTATAAATAATTTTCAAAAATTATATTAACATTCATTCAATGGTTTCAACTCTTCATTTAATAAGAATCAATTTAGTTTATGCTTATTTGTTTTCAAAAAATAGTTTTAATTGCATTGTATGCAGTTACTATAAAATGAAAATAAAAAACATATAGTAATAGAATCGAATAAAATGATTTAAATATTTTTAATCATTATTTCAAAAAAATTTAATCATTTCAATTTCATTTTTGTTAATTATGAATAGTTACATAGTAAAAATGTAGTATAGTGGTAATGGTTAAAATAGTTAACGAGGGGTTAAAATAAAGAGATAAGGGTTAAAATGTTCAAAAAATACTATAAATCTAATTAATTTAATGTATTTGGAATTTATCTCATCCCATAATCTAAAATGATCCAATTTTTAGCCACCTTACCTTGAAGGTGGATTTTTTATATTTTAATATTATAAGTATTTAGATGTATTCTACCCACCTCACTTAAAAAATGGAAACTCATATCCTAACATATAAACAGCACAAGTGCCATTTATATTTACCAATATATGACTAAACACCCTTCCACAAACTGTGTATCTGATAGTGATATTTTTCTCATAAGACCCAACCAACAGTCCTTAAGTTTCTCTGAAATGGGGGATTACTGAATAACATGTATATGTTCTTACCATCACTTTTTTTATTTAATACTCCTTAAACAGACTAAAAATATTTCATTACCATCATAAGATGATTATATCAGTATCTTTAATATAATTAAATTTTTTAATGTTTACTGTGAAACATTTTATTTTATCCTTTATATCTAATGTAAAATAAATTCACTGCTCATGTGTACATATGGATTACCTCTAAATGAAGCAATGTATTTTAATTTTCATCACCATATCTATTTGATGGTAATATAGATGTATATTATTAATATATATGATCATTATAACATAATTATGAAATTATAAATATAAAATTCTATCTAACATTATACATGTCCATCTGTTATAAAATTATAATGCTGCTCCTACGTACGTGTGGACTACAGCATACACGAATCGACGTGATTCATTTTTCATTACAACTTGATATAGATGGTAATAAGGATTGATTAAATGACTATACAATTAATTTATGATATAATAATGATTCAATAAATTTTAATTATTGTTTACCAATATTTCAATCCATTCATCAAAAAAAAGAAACATCACTTGTGCGTGCGTATGAACTATTGTCACCATGAAGTCATAAAATTCATATTTCATCACCACCCTATATGATTGATTATAAATATGTATATAATTCATGAAAAATATATTTATGACATGATTGAGATTCTGATGATGATGAATTCAATACCACGTTGCATGGACTGGAATTGTGAAACTGAAAAATTCATAAAAAACATAATAGTATACACTTGAATAATGATTATAATGAGGAATTTTCACCAAAACAGTTATTGTAAATTATAATGTAATTACATATAGTAATATATATTTATATATATAAGAATAAATTTTTTAAATATATTTAAATTAAATATATATTTTTTATATAATAGGACTGAAGGAATATGAATCAATATAGTGATTGAGTTAAGGGTTTATCTCTCACATTTATTTCAAGGAGAAAAATACCATATTCACCATTTGTCCCATCTTTTGAGGTTTATATACATCATATGAAATTTTTTTCTTATCATTTTCTTGAAATTAATGTGGATTTACCAATCCATCTATGGTTAACTCTATAATGACATTTTAGTTATGAGATTTCAAAATCTATAAGGGTATATGATACAATCACTTTTTTATTTGGGGATTGTCCATTATAAATTTATATTGGGGAAAATTATATTATACTTATCATTTAAAATAAATTTATTTTCATATATTACGTTTATTTTTATATTTTTTTATTCTAATTATGTTTTCTATTTTTTGGTAATTGTAATGACTAGAAAAATATTTGTATGAAAGTTTTATTATATTTATTATTTTTGGGTTCTGAATCATTCTCCTCAATACCCATGTCCACCAAAATAATTAATTGAAAATTATTGACTATAAATTTTTTTAATGATGGTTGTAATATCATTTACATTCCTTATAAATGATTAAAATTATATTTTTAATGTTTTTATATATGAATCACTCTTTCTTTTTTCAAATATGTGAATATAATATTTTCTTTTACCATTTATGGAATGGATGGATATTATAGAATTCAAGTATTTTATTCCTCATTAATCGTCCTTTACGTGTTTCAAAAGTTTCAAATAAGAAATCATATTAAATTATTTCTGAGAGTTTTAAATTATTAAATGTGTTCTTTTACCTTAATTTTATAATCATGTTTTAAACTATTTTATAACATATATTTTTTATATATCTTACCATAATTAAGGTATTTTTGAATAATTTTGATATAATCTTATTACACCATTCAATTTTTTGGGTAAATTTTGTTTATGAATTTATTAGGATGATTTTAAGAACCTCAATCCATTACCATGAGTTATTTACATTTTGATGAGATAATGAATGATATTGTGATAACATCTACTTACATGAATTAGAGAACATGTGATTATGTGATAATGAGATTCTTAAAAAACCTATTTATTATGATTTATAGTACACTGATATCATGAAATTTATTATCCTCCTTCATTACACATATTTTCTGTTCTAATTACGTGGTGGGTTGGACAATAATTATATTTCCCTCCAATTAATTTTGGAAATATTAATTTCTCAAGAGGTAATATAAACTATTATTGGGAGTGAAACCAGTTTATTAAGGGACAATCTCAACAATAATTGGCATTGTAGTGATCTGTGATTGGAAATATTATTGAATGGTATGTGAATCCAATCCATTATTGGACATTATCCACTATGATAACATTGGTAGTGAGCATTTCCTAAGGAAATTATTTTCGATTATTATATCCATTCCACAAACACTTATCTTGTGACTATGATATATTCTCAAGGATTGTGATTTATTAATCACAATTTCACAATTTAGTGGATTATAACATTTTTTATGACAATGAATTGGTCCATGAATCATGATAGATTAAAACTGAATTAATGGGCATGACTATTATAAGTTATGACCATGTTCTAATACGTGAATGTCTTTATTACACTCATTTAATATCACTGATTGATATCTTCAATTTCTACCATTAATTATAATTTTATCTCACGTTTTATTATGCTTCCATTCCCCAAAGTTATAATAAAAACATTTGTGTATGTTAGGTCATAGAATAGTATTATGTGAGAATAACATGGTGGGGGATATTTAATATAAATGATGATATAAGATGATTGTATATATAGTCTCATAAAAACTATTTATTTATTGTTTTAAGGATATTATTAATGGGATATGTATTGAATACTCATGTATGATGTTGTAATATTTATGTATGAATTTCAATGGAATACCCAGTTGGAATTAAAGTTGGGTTTTGTAATTTTTTGAGATTAAGATTATAAATAATTAGTTAAAACCTTCCGGATAAGTCTAAGTAGAGGATAATATTTATATTTTTTCATAATTTATATATTTTATGGTATTATATAAACAATATTATTTTCTAGATATAAAAAAATAGATGTAGGTTATAGAATAGATTCAAATATGGATAAAGTCCCAGAAATTGTTGGTTTCTATTAACTTAGTATTCACCATGTTCATGATAATGAGTCCAAACTAAACACTTGGTTTGACACTCATAAGGGATATGCTTTGTTTAAATAATAATTTAATTATAAATCATTATTAATAATGATAGGATAGAGTTTTTAACATCCTATATTGAATATAAAGTAATATATAATTAAAATTAGGTTTCATATGTTGATATAAAGGTGTGAAAATTAGGGAATATTTTTAATGATTTTTATGAATATATGATTTCTCACTCTGATTAACAATTCTTGATGCTCATAATAACCATTTGTATTTTAAAAATGTATTGAATATGTAATTATAATGATTAGGGTTGATAGGTACACTCAAATATTGAATTATATTATTGGATTATTTTCATATAAATTTCATTGTATCCTGAAAAGTTTCAAGGAATGTTAATTTGTATCCTTACTGATTAGATGTTGAGTTTGAAATAAAAAATCATAATGGTAAGATAATAGAATATCATTTTTATATCTTATATACAATAGATGGTTTTGGGAATCTGTTTCTTAAAATTATAGTTTTTCTCCCTCAAGAATAATTTAATGTAATTTTGGACGTTGATTGGATTTCAATATATAGAGACTATATTAATTTTCATGTAAAGGGAGTAACATTTTATATTGTTAATGAACTATTTATTAGTGATAGGATATGAACCCCTAGACCTAACTATTATTTATTTACATTAACTAAAAAAATCATTATAACACGTTCCCAAAAAAATTAGGTTTTTTAGAGAAATATGAAAACAAATTATGTAACAAAACATTTTTTAGATACTGTGTTTTTTCGGTCCACTATAGATGAAACTGCATAATCCATAATATGCCTTCAAATTATCCCATAAATTCACTACATAAGAATATCTTCTAGATATTATATACTTCTCAAAACATACAAACCTAGGGAAATGTAAACATAAGAAAGATATGATCTCAAACTGTCACGACCTATCCCCCGGGGCCCGTGCCGTGACTACCCTAATCCCACCTTCCATAGGCCAGGGGCAATCGACTAGCACCAATAGAATAATTCTGTAATATTTGGAAGGAATTGCCTTTATAGCCTGTAAACACACACAAAGGAAAGCACACACCTGGATGAAACACCAAGTAAACTGTATAAAAAAAGAGTATTGCAAGTAAAAGGTGCCAGAATACAAGCCCAACTGGAAAGTACAAGTACAATCGTGATACAATACAGCTGAAAAAAAGGGAATGTCAGTTGTAGGGTCGTCCTCTGAGTTTCCTACCTGAAGAGTAGGTACAGATCACCTCCTCACCACTCCTCGTACATCTGTCTCCTTCGTGTACTGACTCCTCTTAAGGTCCACCTCAAAGTACCATCCAGTCCTGGTACTCTTGGCCTCAATCAGCGATGTTCATCATCTTCATCCAACAAAAACAAGTTTCGGGCATAGCTCGTGTAGGGGTGAGTATAATGATACTCAATAGAGGCCATGAGAACGTCAAGGTCTCACTAAAACCACCAAGGATAAACCAAAAAGTATGAAATCAACAGATAACCTTATTTCGGTATATTCCCATCCATATACCTATGTTATTAAGTAATCCATATCAATCATGAGGAAAACATAGAGGTTCTCACTCAGCTCAAACTAGGATTTATTCTAGGGGTTGTATCAAGTAACATTCCAAACACAACATCGAACACCTTGGATGCTAGAGAACTCCTCTACTATCGAGTACTGTGGGATTTCCACGTCACACAGAGGCACTTCCCACTAACCTTAGACTACATAGGTACTCCTCCTCTCATGTACCATGGGTCTGCCATGTCACACAGAGGTGCTTCCCAATCATTGTATTATAATGGAACCACCCATAATTGGTTTAAAATATAACCACCTGTAATAATACATACATATTAATTGAACATGATATCAATTAAATATCACATCATAATGAACTAATGGGAATAAAATGAGTTTCCTACAGCATTCCAAATGAGTTTCGTTCACTTATATAGAATAAATGACCAATTAAAATAAAATCGATTTTATTAAATATATCATAAAGAATCCATTTAAATAAAATGGGTATTGTTTGGATTCATAAATGGAAATCATTAGTAATTGCAAAAATGTTCATAATATGATAACCCCATTGGAAAATATATATTTTTTTGAAAAAAAAAACAAGTAATATTCTAGGTAAATACCATTCAATCAAGAAAATGAATCCTATGGTATTTTCAACGTATAAATAAATGGTATATGATTCTTTTACTAATATCCAAAAATAAATTGATGTTCTAAATCTAGGTGAACACCAATTAATAAAATTAATCAAAATTAGGGTAATCACATATGATAGTCATTGGTTGAAAATATTGGATCACACATAATGGATGACCATGTATAAAAAATGAAGTAATGGAACACTTACATGATATAAAAAACATTTTAAATAAATAAATAAATAAATTTGATTATATAGTTTGAACAATACCATTTATGAATCATAATATATATCATAGGAATATGGATTAGGTAAAAAGAATTTTACATGTTTTTTAAAATCCACTTTGGAAATAAGAAATCTCCTTAATCTTTTGAAGTAATTTTTAATGTGTTATTTTTTATATCTAGTTAAAAAATGTGTTAGAAACCATAAAAATATATATATATGGTTTAAAATAAAATTCCCATGGTTGTGGAAGTACTTGTTCTCATGGAAAACATTAAAATAAATTATTTTCAACGTATTCATAATCTGTTGAATTTAAGAGTATATTTTCAATGTTACTTTCAAAACGTTTCATTGAAAACATTCAAAAAAATTAACCCTTGAATGATATAATTCAATATAAATTCCGTTAAAACAATATATATTGGAAAATAAAGTTTTGGGTGGAAATTATTTTGAGATACCATTGTTTGAAAACCTTCTTTATAAAATGACTATTTAATTTTCCTTTTATAAAATGGGTAAATAAAATTATTTGGACAATAAAAAATAATCAATATTATAAGTCATAATAAAATAGGCTAATATATGTGAAAAATAATATTTGGATATGAGAAAATGATTTAATTAAGAAATGGAGGATTTTTCCGGATAAAATTAAAAATTTGGGTGACAATACAATCAAGTTGGTTGCTTTGAATAAAAATATTAATTTTCCCAAAAAGTTAAAATGTAAAACCATTAAATTTAGTGGAATAATTATAATAAATTATAATGTGGATTTATATTATCCACGAAAAAGAAAACATTATTTATAAAATAGACATTTCTCAATGAATTCAATATTTAGAAAAAGTACAACTAATGGACTGAGAAACATTATAATTAAAACCAGTTTAAAGGGAAGTATTTAAATTGAAACTAAAATAACATGATTAAATGATATATAATGATATGATTTCTTAAATAAGTATTATTTACAATATATAAAATATATTTTGTATATAATACAATACATGTCTTTAATACATGAATTTGAGAGGAAAATTCTTATCTGGTTTCCCCTCTTATCCAATTTCACTCTTAGCTCTCGTATAACAACAATAAATATCATAATATCCCATTTCAAAAAGTTTTTCATATACATAAGATTTTATAAACATAATTTATATTTATTATCTTCATTTATATTTGTTAGTTATTAACAATTTTGGATTTAGGTTGTGTTTAATATTGACCTTTTTAAACTAGTGTCGTAAAATCGATATTGATTGAATATTTTCTTAAAAAGTTTATATTACACAAATAATTAATATTAATATATGTTATTATTTATAATTAATAATTATGTTTAAATTTACTCCAATTTTTGTTGTAGTCTTTACCCTATAAGATGAAATCGACGACGAACATTTTTTCAATTCTTTTTATCATATAAAGGTTATTTTCTTAATTACAAATAAAATATGTATGTATATTTTCTATACTAAAAATAATATATATATATATATATATATATATTATACAATGTATCATGTTTTCATAATCATTCATGATATAATTTCATAGCATCATTCATGTATGTGGTTAAAGTGACCTAAACATGAATATACCGTGATTAATGGATAATTATGAAGTTTTTAAATTAAAATATCATTTTTATAGTAGAATAATAATATAATTTTGTAAATATTAGTGTGATATATTAGAATCAGAAATAATTAACAGAATAATTGATGGACATAAAATAAATTCAAAGTATGTATAAATTTTTTACCACATAGTTTTCATGTTAATAAATGTAAATTTTATAAAAAATGATTACCATTCATAAAATTTTGAGGAATACTAAATTTTTATTTAAATAACCATATTCATATCATAAACACAATTTCTATCCTTTAGTACAATTATCATGAACATCCTTGTAATGAAATCATGAAAAGACATATAGAAATCAGTCATTACAAGTTAGCGGCAGTCTATGCTTATGCATAGGTGAAGATTTCATTTTTCATAGAATCGATAAAATTAATAATATTATTTTTCATTAAAAATATATAATATAAAATAAATATTTAAATATTATATGAAATTACAAATTTGAAACAAGATGCATTGTGATGGCGGTAGTCCATTCAAACTGTGATTCATATTTTAATTTTTTATTAATAAAAAATGGGAGGGAGGTAAATTCTGGTTATATAATTATAATAAAATAATAGTATATTAATTATTCTAATTTTATCATTTCTATATTGCAAAAATAATTTCATTAATTATAGAAATAACATTACGAAATTGAAAATAGAGAGAGTGGTTAGGAACATACATCTCTCTTCTGTGATTTCCTACATTGAAAATGGGATTAAAAAATTTAGGAATGGACATTTTATAATAAAACAACTTATTTAAGTTATCTTTATGTGTGTAGGGGTGGTTTAGATTGAGTTTCTTCTATAAATTATGTGGTTTATGTTACCCTAATTGAGGATAGGATAGCCCCTTTTTAAGTGTAATGGGATGGCCTTTTGTTAATATGAAACAATATAAAATAATAGGAGGTAACTCTGAAAAAATTTGGATTAAAAATTGATATATAATGGATATATTACATTATAAGGTTGATAAAGTCCCCCAATACAGATTCCAATCCATTTTAGAAAAATGTTTTGGTTAATTTATAATGCAATTTATACTTATACCATTTAATTTTTATCCCTGTAACTATTTTTTAGCTTGGATAACATATACTTTATTTTCAAAAAATTATATTAAACTTATAAAATAATTTTGATGTTTTGATTTAAAATTTAATATAAATTATTTATTAAATTTATAACTTCTTTAAAAGCTATTTTTCAAAACTAAATGTATACTATATTAAAAAAATCTTTTTAAAAATTTTTACTTTTGTTCTAAAATATAAAATATGGATTTTTTTTAATTTACAAAAAATTATAATTATAAAGTACTGTATAAGATACCAATTTTTAATTATAATAATTTTTTTAAATTCTATTTCATGTTTATATACTAATAACTTCATAAAAGTAATTTTATTTTTAAAAAATGGTATTTTTCACTATTGACTAAAAAATCAATCATTTTATAAAAAAATCAAAATTACATATTAAGATATTATTAACATGATTAAATGAAAAATGAAGTTATTTTTTTCTAATTAAAATTATAAATTTTATAAATTTTATTTTTAATTAAAATAAAATATATTATGAAAAAAAACTTATTCAAAATAACATTTTTACAATTTATTTTTTCTTAATATTATATCATATATATTCAAAAAATAAATTAATATTGATATATTATTTTATAAATCTATATATTACATATTAGGATCTAATTTCAACTCTTATTATTTCAACTTATTAATATAAAATAAAATACCTTTTTAAAATAGTTCTTCAAGGGGACACATTTTTAAAATATTAATCAAATAGAATAATAATATATATATAAATATATATTAATAGATCGTTATCCTTATATTTAATAATGATTTTATTTTTATATAATATTTTTATATTATATGGTTTATTTTAAATGGGTATTGAGTTACTTTTTTGTTCTGTGTGACAAGAAATATGGATGATAGTATTAATTTAACATATCCAAATTCTTATTTCATTATTAAGGATGACTGTAAACTTCAATGTGAAATTATTTGCATTGTATGAGTATTAATACCTATTTATGAAGGAAAATTATCTCAAATAGTTTAGAAGAAACTAACTATTGATAATTTTCTAATTTTTAGGAATATGTTATGGTATTTCTTAATGAATTGCCTACTTTTATCCGAAAACATGAAAATTATTTTTTAGAATATCTCATGTATTATGATGAAAATAGTCAAATCACACCATATATCATTGAATATATTAGTTAAAATTAATTGAAGAACGAACATCATGATAATCTAGAAAATGGGTTTATATGCCTGAGTGCATCATTATGGGGTCAAGTTATTCTTTTTGTTATGAAGAAAGATGGGTCCATGCATCTCCACATTGAATGAAAAGATCATAACAAGGAAACTATTAATAAAAAGCATCATGAACCCCGTATCAATTATTTTTTTGACCAAATTATGAGGAACTCAATACTATTCTAATATAGATTATCTATCTTGATATCTTCAGCTATGGGACAAAAGGGAGGTTATACTGAAGAAAACCTCCCTTTAGAGTTATGGAAATTATGATTTTATAGTGATGAAATTTCAACATAACAATACCCAGGATATCTATATGTATTTAATGAATAGATTATTTATATATTACCTTGATTAGTTTGAGGAAATCTATATTGATGATATTTTTTATACAAAATAAAGATCATGGAACAGAACAGATAAAATTTGAAAACATTGTTGAAGACCCTGAGAAAGTAGAAGATGAATGAAATATTTACTATGATTTAATTTTGGATAGATAATTTTTCATTATAGGTTCATAAAATATAAACCAAGTGTATATCATTGGATCCTTCAGTATTAGAAGTTATTAGAAAATGGGAAATACTAATAATAGTGGTGGATATCTTTTGTTTAATTATTTTGTTTTCATACATCCAATAATTTTTTAATATATCTCACACATTTATCTAATATAATATACATGTTGATATAAAAGAGATCCATTTTCCTTTGGAAATATGAATGTGAAGAATATTTCAACGAACTAAAGAGAAGGTTTGTCGGTGAAGTTGTTCTCATAACACACAGATGTATAGAAGGGTTTGATATCAATATTAATTAATAAAATTAATTAATTAGATATACCCTAATGATATATGACATGGTGATATCATATTCCTCATAAAAATTTATTATTCATGAGAAAAATTGATTCTCTCTTAATTTGGAGTTTGAATCACTAATTTTTGCATTAAAACTTTTGAGGCATTATTTTTATACAGAAAGTTGTGATATATATTTTGAACATACAATATTTTAGAATATTTTGGAACATAAGGAGATTAATATTTTCTGAATGAAATTGTTAGATTTCATTAATTATTATTAATTTTTAAAAACGTTACCACACCATGAAGGTGAATAAGGTGGTTTATGTGTTGAGTAATAATGGAAATTCAATTTTTTATGGGATGAGCATTGAAATATATCCAATATTATAGATTTAATGATTATAGATATTAAATTTTGGAATATATGGATACACTCATACTATTATGGGATTAATATACAACCATCTGTCTATGTGAGGATTAAATATGACGAATAGGAAAATGCGGTACTAAAAAAGAAAGAGAAGAATGTTCCAATGTTCAACTATGATAGTGATGAATTTCTATGTTTTGGGAATATACTATCTATGACCCATGAATACCATAATTGGATAATGACTTATTAAATGAATCGCATAGATCACTATTCTCTATCCCTCCTAAGTATTATTATATATTCAGATCTGAATGATTCTTTCTGATGGGATAATATGAAAAGTGATATTGAGGACTATGTATCTCGACACTTGCTATGTTATAAAGTTATAACTATGTGAATAAATTCTATGGAGATGTCATAACCATTACCCAAACTAGAAAAGAAATGAAACAAAATCACTGTTTAATTCACTACAGTACACCCCAATATATCGAAATGGAAAAATGTTATTTGATTTTTAGTCAATCACCTTACAAATTCATTACATTTTTCATTTCAAATATTATTTCTATCCTAAATATCTCTCTAGGTTATATGTTAAATAAGTGGAGTGGTTTCATGGAGTACCCCATTCTAAAATGTCTGATTTCAATTCAGTTTTTACCTGAATATTTTGGAGAAGTATTCAGTGTGATTTTAGTACAGAGTCAAACATTATAATTTCATATCATCCTCAGATAGATATTCAGTTTTAGAGGAACATTTAAACCCTATAACTTAAATTGATAGGTTTTTATATGGATTTTAATTATATTTGGGATCAACACATTCCTTTAGTTAAATTTTTGTGCAATAAAATCTTTCTCTTTAGTATTCAAATGAACCATTATGATGAACTCTTTAGAAGAAAGTGCATGAATCCAATATTTTGGAATGAATTTAGAGAAAGAAAACAATTGTAATGGTATATTTCTATGAAAATTTTAGCAATGTTTTGAATAAATCAACACCACATTTGAAATGAAAACGGGTGATTGAAGATTTATAATAAGTAAAGTTATTGAGATTTATTATCCTATATTTTTAATAGGGTATTACTTTGAATATCTCCTCAGAAGAAGGATATGGGATTTGTAATGAAGCAAAAAATGATCCCTATATATATCATCCCCCTAAAAATTCATGAAAATATCATTATAGTTGCTTATATCATCTCAATTTCACTAAATCTATCTCAGGTTTATGATTTTAATGTTATATCACTTTTGAGGATGTATATAATTGATCCATCATATGTACTAAAATCAACGTTTGTACCATGGGAAAATGAATTTTCATTTAAGGAAGAGTGGTTTAAAATATTTTATATTAGAGCTAATGTTCATTGGAAATATGACTACTTACCTGGTTAATGTTATTTGCCGTAATAATAAATTTTATGAAGTTACATTAGATCATGAGGATGTGATGAGGCAAAATTCTCCATAATTTTTTTATAATAGTGAAATTATGTCAAAGGGTATATTAAAATATGTAGGTTATAAAATAACACCACAATATTATATGATATTTTTCTATTTTAATAAATTCAATGTGTTTGAAATATTTATTTACATGAAACACTTTGCATAAACAATGCATGATATACTATTGAAATATTATAGATAAATGTGACTATTATAGCCTATAAATTTTATTGATGAGTGTTAAAAATAACAAATAAATTATTACAAGTATATATAAATTATTTCCTTAATTATAAATTACTTATTAACTCTATGAAAATAGTTACGCACTTTTATATCTTAAAAATATTATAATTTATTGTTAAAAAATGAAATTTTCAATGTATTTTGTTTATATATATATTTATTATTATTAATGAACTATGAATTTGAGAAAACATATTTCTAGTTAACATTAAAAACGTTAAATTATTAATATATTTATTATAAATTGTTCATAAGTGAACATAATAACATTTGAAGGTAGAAGGATATATTTTTCATAAAACTGTTTTTTATGTGCAATGATTTTTATTGTAATAATTATAATTAATTAGTATTTGGATGTTATTATAATTAATGTTTTATTATATATATTCAATAAAACAAATCCAAATTATTCTAATTTTTTTACAAGGAAATTAATAATAATCATTTCAATTTTTTCATAAAAATGCATTTCTCTAAAAACTGTTTTCATTTCATTATGAACACTTAAAAATAAATTTTTATAATTTGTTGAAGTTTAATTTTATAAAATGGTTCCCATATTATTAATAATATTTTATAAATCTATTAATGGTTTCAATTCCATTTTTGGTCATTAATAATTGCAACTGAGGTAAAAAATCCATTACTACAGTAATTGTTTAAATTGTTACACATGGGTTTGTGTAAAGAGATAAGGGTAAAAAAGGAAAAAAATAATGTATAAATACTATTATATGAATAATGTTTTACCATATATCATCCCATATTTGTTATTTATACAATTTTCATCCATGTTATAATGATAATGAATTTATTATATAATAGTGTTATTTGTATTTACATGTTTTCATCCATCACCCTTATAAAAGGGAACCTATTATCTTATATTATCAACACAATGTGATCCATTTAGTTTCACCAATATCTTCCCAAATTCCCTTCAATATTATTTATCCAATTCCATTAGGTTATCTTCTTCCAAAAAAACCCATCGAAGAATCCTTAATATTCTTTTCATAGGAGGATACCCAAAGAAGAGGTATATGTTTGTACCAACCCCTTTTATGTTTCTTTCTTCTTAAACATCCAAAAAATATAATATAACCATATTAACATGAATAAATAATTATATTAACAATAAAAAAATTATTTTAGTTGTATATGAATTATGTATCTTGTTTTTTAGAAGTGAATATAAAAACATCGCTCATGCATACATACAAACTACTATCTCTATAAAGCTATGTATTTTATTATTAAGTATCATATCTCATGAATGTTTACATAAATTAATTTAGTAGATGTATATTATTTTTATTAAATAATTATGATTATATAAAAATAATATATAATCGAAACTTTCATCTTACCATCGGTTGGTGAATGATAATGTCACTCATGCATGTGTGTGGATTACCAACCCAAAATCTGATGTGATTCATTTTTCATTCCTTCTTTATATAGCTATTATTATGGATAAAATAATTTAATATATATTATATTCATGATATAATAATTATTATATAATTATGAATTATTATTTATATTTCTTTGTTTCTATTCATAAAAAACCTGAAATATCACTCATCCGTAAATATGGACTGAAGTCTCCACGAAGTTAAGTAATTGATTTTTCATCACAAACCTATATAGATGGATAAAAATTTTATTTAATGAATAAATATTATATTTAATAAATTATTTAGATTCACAATATGATTGAACCATGACTAAATCTCAATTATAGGAACCATACAAATGGAATAGTCATGTAAAACAACCAATTTTTCACCTGAATAATGATTTTAATAACAAAATTGTAAATTAAAGGGTAGTAAAAAAATATAAAGGGATTATATAAATTAATATATACATATATATAATTGGTTTTTTTGAATAGAAATATAATTAATATATATTTCTTATACGGTCATTTTGAATACATATGAAGCAATAAGAGACATCATATATGGGTTTCTCAACAATATTTTTTTTCTAGGTGATATATTCCATATTAAAAAAATATTTCATTTTGTAGTGTATATAATTAAAAATATTTTATTTTAATACTAATTTTATAAATATTTATTTTATTTTTAAATTCATCTATTTTTCTCACTTTTAGTATGTTTTGATTATAGATTATAATAATTTTATGGGTTTGTGTTACAAACATTTTTTATTTCGAGATTGTCTAAGTAAAATTTACATTGAGAGTGATTATATGATAATTATCATTAAAAACAAAGAAATGTTATTATAATAAGGTTATTTCATGGTGTTTTATTTTTTCCCTAAACTTTCCTCACATTGGTACTTATAATTATTGTGAATTTTTTTAATAACATATTACCTTGTTTTTTCCTTTTGTTCGAGAATATTTCACCTTTATGTCCATATTCTTCAAAATGATTCATATATGATTATCTATATACAAAATATTTTAGAATGGTTATTTTTTCTACCTTGAAACTTCTTTAGATATGATTAGAAGGTATCACTTCAATGGTGTTACATATAACTCGCTATTGCCTTTTATTAATTATATGAAATGAATGTTTTCTTTTAATGTATACATCATAGATTAATTTTTCCACTATCATGTATTTTCTTCCTCATGAATATTCCTTTTCATGTTTTAATTTATTTAAAAATGAAAAAATTTTCCAATTTGTTCACAGAACATTTAGTTTTTAAATGTTACCAAAAAAGTAGATGTTTTAAAATTATTATCAAGTTATATTTTAAAAGATTTTATAAAAAGTAATTTTCATATACTTAAATATCCTTTAAGGATTTATTTACTTCAATAGGGATATTATATTATGATAAAATAAAATTTTATAGATGACTAATTATGTTGATGTACTATGTATTATTCATAAATCATATTTATTTCCCATTGGTTAATTAATCTAAGATGAATTAATTAAGGCCATTATGATTCCATCAACTTATTTTTTCAAGATGAAATATTATTATGGACCACTATCCAAAATAATTTATGTATTTTTTTAAAAATTTAATGGTTCCTAAAAGATTAATGGGGTACTATGTAATGTAGGTGGAGATAATATATTCTAACAATGTCATCATAGATGGGGTGGAGGGGGAGGAATCCCAAGGTAAAAAAAGGAAGAAACAGAACATCCTAGTTGGCCCTTAAAATAAGGATGTCATCAACTTTGTTCACTTCATGAAATGTGTGCAATATATGCATCTAATTTTTAATTTATATTATAAATATAAAATTAAAATGAGAAATGGACAAATGACTATTGATTTGATCTTTAAGAGAGTTATGGATAATGTATAAGTATGTTTCAATAATTTTAAACATAATGATAATATAACGGCATAACTCAAAACTCTTAATCATGGAACTAGCCTCTATGATGATGGAATCAAAATGTCTATAAAAATAATTTAATGAAATGTAAACTGATCCCTTGATTTCATGAGAAATTCCTCCCATGTATGAATCCAAAGTTATAGTTGTAACATCCTATTACTGTATATCATGTATATCACAACTATTTAATTTTTTTCATATTTAATTGGGTGTATATTTGGATTTCTTATGATAAATATAATTTTTTGGTAAAATGACTTATTGTTCTAGGATTTATGTATTTTGATTTAATGGAATATGGTTATAAATGTGTCAAAGACATAGCTCAGTTCTTCACAAGCTTTCATAATTCTTCCATTAGGGTCTTTGATTTTTTCTTATTAAACCTAACATTTCTTGAAATCTTCAAGGGATTTAAAATTCCATGTAAGAAGGGTACATAATGTTTATACATCACCTGATTGATTATCTGAACAGATATAGGGCATGATGGATTTATACACCATGTCATAGGTTCTCGTCGTCTAATAGAAATCATCGAGTATTTAATAAAATAGTGAAATTATTTTTAGTGTATATGATCTTCATGGATTACACAATATTTCAAGTGATTAAACACTATGTAAATTCAATTAATTGGGATTTTAGGGTGTTGCACGAGTTGTTTCTTATTTCATTCATTGCATGTTTCCTTTCCCTCGACCAATAGAATCTCCCAAAGATATTTTTTGTCATTCCATCCCTTATGGGTTACTTCACTCAGCGATAGATCACCATTATGGTTTTTTTCTTCTCCTTAGGTATGTAATCCTTATGGTTCTACATTTTATTGGGTTAAAAATACGGTTTTGGTTTTCTTTGTGTTCATATTTTTGATCGGATACAGTATTCTATTGATCCATTTCATTTTTTGGAGTTCTTTATCTTTCCATGGACTTTTTCTAGATTTTTATAAAATACCGACATTATCTTCTGTTTCCTCATGTGAGATTAAATTTACCCTTTTTTCATTTATTTACAACGTTATGTTTGGGTTTTACCTTATGGTGTGTTTGGGTGAATTTTGAGTAAAATGGAAGAAAAATGGTTATGCAGGGTAGGTTCACAGTAAAGAAAAAATGTGTGCCCCAGCCTAGAAAACCATGAAACCCTAGAAAGTAGAGAGTCATCGGGATAGAGAATAGTTTTCAAATCCATGTTCTCTAATGGTAGAAACTATGCACCCCAAAAACAATAGGTGCACATTTGGCGCAAAGTTAGTGAAATTTGTGCGCCCCTAATCATGAAATCATGCGCTTTATTTTATATGGATCCCAAATTAGTATTAAATCCACCCAAACCCCACAAACATCTTTCATTGTACCCAAACATACAAAATAGTAATTTTTATGATATTAGAACTTTTTAGTGGGATTCTAGGGTGGTTCATCCTTTGTTTTTCTTGATTTCATGACTAGATTAGAGATATTCACCTCTCCTGGTAAGTGGATTCCATCCCGTTTCTTTCCCGTTAATCCTTCATCCATCTATCATTATTATGGTGGAATTTAATCTCCTATTTTTCTAGATATAGATCTATATTTGGTAAATTTAGATCTTCTATTGTAGTTCTAGATTTAGAATTAAATTTATCTTGATTTTTAATCTTTATTTAGGTTTTAGATCTAAAACCCATTCTACATCGTTGTGCCACTCAATTATGGGGATTTTTATTGGGATATCATTCATCAATATATTGACATAGGAGTTCTATTATTAAAATCCCATAGTCCTTATTTTAATTATGTGTATGTTATTGTAGAATTGATACTTTTCATTTAGAAATTGGAATTCATATATTTGATTAATTAATGGTAAATTAATGAATTGGGGAATTTAATTATTTGATTGAATAATTGTATTTTTGAATTTTTGAATAGAAATAATTTTTTGGTCAATTATTTATCAAAATATTGAATTGAGTAATTAGGGATATTAAACTATTGGTTTATATTTTTTTAACATGAATTATAATTTAGAAATAATAACTTGGTGAATTAATTATTAGATGTTGATATTGTTATTAAATAATTATTTATTGAATTATTTACTGGACCTTATATGGTAAATAAATTTAATAATTAATTAATGTATGTGATATGAAAATTAATTTTTCAATTAATTAAAGGGATTAAATTGGTTTGTTATTCATTCAGTTAATTAATGTAAATGGACCTGATTAATTAATTGTAGGGTTAATTAATTGGAATGGATCAGATTAATTAATAATTGGGTTAATTAATGTAATTGGGTATATTAATTAATTGTAGAATTAGTTAGTGTAAATTTATGGGATAGATTAATTTATAAATTAATTAATGGAATGATTTTTTATTATGTTGGCATGGAGTAGAACATGTGATAACTAGGGTGTTATCGAGAAATTGATGAGAGGTACCATGTAAGCCTATTGAGAAGGACTGTGTGAGCCTATTTTGAGGAAGACTGTGAGTGCTTCCATTTATATTTCCAATGATCCATCAGAAAAATTGGAGTTAGGCCATGGGAATGACTGTGAGATCTTCCACATTTTTCGAGAAATAATTTATGATTTATTTCATCTTCCTCACATTACATTATTGAGGTCAAAGCACTAGGTGAAAATTATACATGTCTGATTGATTTACATTTTTTATGTATTTTATCAAATATAAATTTTGGATATGAATATTAATACGGAATTTTGTTATTAGATATATTTTTGGGATAGTTCAAACTCCATCATGAGCCAAAGTAGGTATTGTGGTTTGAGTTTTCTCGAGAACATTGATGTTCATGCGGCTAAATAAAAAATATTTAATAATGTGATAAACTATTTATTTATGAATAATAATTCTCCATTTATAAAACTGTATACACTATTATTGATTGGATTTTTTTTACACACTATTGGTGGTGGCCTAATGATCTATAACCACAATATACCAGGGATACTGGATCAGTACTCGAATGGACTTTATTATTATAGGATAGGTGAAGGGAAAAGGCCATGTGTTAGATAAATATGATTGTATGGATATTGGATGAGGGAACTAGATGTGGTTCCATATCCAATTCGGTGTTTTCAGTGTCTTTATTTTTAGCTGTTATTTTTCAAACTCCACATGTTCATTAGCATGGTATTTTATCTTCTTTAGTTGGATATTTCATTTCATGAGTTCATTATCTTGAGTAATTGGTATTCTTTAGGGTTAAATATGTTTCTTCTATTGTTTATTTATTTCCACTATTGTATTACTCGGATAAAATAGGGTATATTAGCCTCGTGATTGACTTATCAGACCATCGGTCCTATTCGAAATCCTCTATCGTATGTGGATGAATGCTTGAGGTCATGTGACCGACTGGCTCGTGGAACTTGTGTGTGAAACACATGTTGTGATATTACAATGTGGTATCAGAGGGATTTTTCTTTAATTCTTATTTTGTATTATAATTTAAAGAAATTTATATTGGATACTAGAAATATTCGGGCCTTGGCTATGAGCTTCTGCATGGTATTTTCAAACAGATGTACGGGGGAAAACCCATGTACCCATTGTGGAGTTATTTTTGTTTTCCTATTACAATTGATTAACATATAACCTTGGGTGAAGCACTTATTGTGTGATTTTAATATTGTTTTTGAAATTTTTCAATGAAATGACTTGTGACCCATAATAACTCAAGAGTTGTGTCTACATGAATCATTATATACACCCAGGAATGTTTTGTGACATGTAACATTTTATTCCTTCATGGGAAAATGTGTTTTGGATATTTTAATAACATGAACTATTATTCTCTTATTTTAAAATTAAAATAAAAAATCTTCTTAATATGAATTATGATTGGTGAAATTATAAAATATGTTAATAAATGGTTGTCTATTGAAATGTGAATAATGTGAACAATAATAATCACTAATAACTAAGAACTAGGCATCATATGGATAAAGGTAGTGATAGAACCTCGTTTTTGACCACAAGGAGAGGTTTTAGAAAAGAATAAACATGGTTACATGTTATGAATATAATATTATGTAAATGTTCTAATGTTTTGTTTTGAGTCCAAAGACGTTTTTTTGGAATTGTAGAGATATTCCTCCATGAAGAAGCATATTGAGAGGATGATAGGAGGATATGGAATGTGATGCTCCACCAGTAGGGGATCCTAAGGAACTAGTTGTATATTTTTAGAAAGTAGGGGAGGAGTTATGAGATAAGTTTTCTCGCTTCATTCAGTTTATAAAAGAGACTTAGGTCTAGTTTTAATGAGTATGTCTGATATGACTAGGGAGTTTTTGTTTCTTAACCCTCTGATTTTTTATAGAGATTTTTCACCTAAATGAGATTATTTTTTGATTGAGTCTATACAAACTATACATGATAATGTGTATACTCCTACTAATAAGTTTTTCAATATGGCTACTTGTTTTCTATGAGGATCAATGAAGCATTGGTGGGACATCCATGCTCTGACTATATAGGATGATGGTATGCTATGGAAGGACTATAAGAAAAGGTTCTTGGACTACTTATAACTATTGATTCTATGGAATGAGAGTGTAATTGAATTCAAGAGCTTTAATCTAGAGATTATCACCATGATTGAATATTATATCTAATTTACATATCAGCATCACATTGTTCCAATGTTTTCAGATAGTTGAAAAATGATCTTATGATTTACCTAAGTGTGAAATTAATTCCCAGGTGAATATCTTCAAGTTGAGGAAGTTTTAAGAAGTGTAAAATTAGTCTCTATTCTCATAATGGAACCTGAATAAGTCCTCCAGTGGATGGAATGTGGTTTCTTCTAGAAAATTAGGATGTATGACTTCCAAAATAAGGATGTGTAATTATGAGAACATTAGCAAGAGCAGTTGAAAACAAGGTGTCTTGGGAGAAATTCCACTTACCCAGGACCTCTCTATTGTGACTTTCTACTGGTGTGGTAGTTTTTGAAACTTTCTAAAACATTTTTCATGACCAAAAGTGGATTTATGTGGCTTTGGAAAGATTTAATATCTATAGAGGATCTATATAAACCCAAGACCAATTGTTAGTGAGAGATGAGGTAGATGGAACCAAGGTTTGGGAAGGGGATCTTCTCCACTATATCAGTTGTGTAACTAGAGTTCTATTGGATTACATTGAAGTGTAACTGTATGTGGGGATCCTAGGAAAGTGTTCCGATATTAAGAGACTGGTTATACTCATGGAAGCAAGATAACATCATAGGGGATAGGGTTAAGATAGTTTCATGTAGTGCATCATACACTTGTGGATAGAATGGCTGGGACATCGACAATGAGAGTTACTATTCATATAGCTCCTATATTATCTACTTCCTTATTTTATATTGGTTCCTCTCATTCTTTTAAATATCATAAACATGTTAATGGTTTCAGCCTAGTGGGGGAGTTTTTGACTAGGGTAAGTATAATAGATACATCATTGAGAGTGTGGTCTAGAGAAATATATTTATATAGAGTATTTTCTCTCAAGATCATAGAGTATAATTTTATATGGTATCATTATATCCTTGAAATTTCAATATTCAAACTAATAGTGGGTATGGACTACCTGGTGGCATACCGATCCCACGTTGATTGTTACTGTATGGAAATTAACTTTATATCTTTAATGGGTGACAACTATATTCACCATGGAGAGTGGGATATCCAAGAAGGTCGAGCTTGGCCAATTAATCAACAACTATGAGAGCTCAAAACCAAGGATTCTATATTATTGCTAGATAAAAATGGAGTAAATAATGAAATTTTTTCACCCATAGCTGAACATTTTTATTTTGATTTTCTTGAAGACATCTCAGGATTTCTACTAGAGAGAGATGGGAAATTCACTATTGAAATCATTATAGAGGTTCGGCCAATTTCTAATCCACCAAAAATAATGTCAACAATAGAGAGTCTATAGATTTGGACTCAGCTATAAGAGTTGTAAGATAAGGGATTTATCCATCCAGTTACATATCCATGGGGTTCTTTATTGTTGTTTTCAAATAGGTATAATAAGACTCTACGCTTGTGAGTTGATTACCAGATGTTGAACCATAGGATTGTGAATAAATGGTATCTTATTCCACATATCAATGATCTATATGACTAGTTCAAAGATCTTGTGTGTTGTTGAAGATTGATCCAGCCAACAGTATTGATATCTGATATACCAAGGACTACATTCAAAAGTAGGTATGTCCTATTCGAGTTCTTCATAAATCCATATGTTTTGACGAACTCACCTACAGTGTTTGTGGAAATTATGAACCAAAAATTTCACTATAACTAGATAGTTTTGTTAGTATTTTGGGATGACATATTATTGTTGTACAGGAATCATGACTATCATTCCCAACACCTTTCCATTGTCTTAAGTACATTGATAGGTAATTGACTATATTCCAAGATATCAATGTGTCAGTTTTTCATTGATCAAGAACACTTCTTGGATCACATCATCTCGAAGGAAGGTGTTTCAGTGGAGCCAGAGAATATTTTGGATGTCTTATCTTGGGAGAATCCCAAGAATATTTTTTATATACTTAAAAAATTTTCTATTGGAAGGATTTTTTCAGAATTTAATCCCAAACATATTTTCTTTGGAAACGTTGCTTTATGAATAAACTAAGTAGGGGATAAATTTTGAATGGTCAAAGGTGTGTGATAAGGCCTTATCAGAGTTAAATAATCATTTTACATCAGTGAAAATATTGATCCTATCTATTCTGGGTATGGAGTACACGGTGTATTGTTATGCTTATGAGATTGGACATAGAGCTGTGATTATATAGGGATATCTAGTTGTGGTGTATGGGAATCATCATTTGAATCCACATGAAAAAAACTACCCTATTCACGACCTTGATTTAGCAACTGTGGTTTATTATTTGCACTGATGGTGACATTATGTGTTGGGTGAAAAGTTTTCAATGTTTACTGATCACAATATCATAAGGTATATCTTTTCACAGTGAGATTAGAATCACCTATAGAGGATATGGGATCAGTATATGAAATCATTTGATTTTGATATAGTGTATAATTATGGGAATGGAAATTGTTTGGATATCATTTTTAGATTAAAATCTCAGACTCAGATGGTGCAAGAGTCTCCTGAGGAGTGGAAGAAGATGACCTTACTGGATGAGATGCATTTGGTGGTTCAAGAGAGTTAAGAGAATAAGAATCTATTTTCATTTTCAATGTATTAAACTATTTTGAGATAGATATATGATAGTTTGTATGATGGTACATTGTGCTTGATTTTAAGGGTAATAAATTAAGGTGGGATACACTTTTCTATTGAATCATATATGAGGATGAGATCATTTATGTTAGGACTCATATTATTGAGCCTATGAGTATGTGGGAGGATTTAATGTGAGAATTGCAAGCATTGAAGTGTGTGGAACATCATGGTGTAACCAAAATGTACCATGAGCTGCTATAATAGTGTTCATATTCGATCATGAAAAAAGGAGATATTAGGGTTCATGGAATGATGCTACACCTGCCATCAGATGAAGGCCAAGCATTAACAACCTGGAGAATTGATGCAGCAATTTTTGACTCAAAAAATTGAGATCAGACTTTTTGACTATGTATTTTTTGGAAGGTATTTTGAAGACTCCATGGAATAATGATTATATTTGGATTATTTTGGAATGACTAATGAATGTTGTGAATTTAATTCCTATGGGGAAACCTTCTCAGTGGAGTTTCTTATAGAATTGTATGTTTGACAGTTAGTTCATCTACATGGTGTTCCATGGACTATAATTTCATACTGCGACTCATGATTCACATCCTACTTATGGAAGGGCCACGAGAAGGAACTCATTACATAGGTATTATTGTGTATGAATTTAAACCCACTGATGAATGTGAACTTAGGGCGTCATATACATTTTCTTGAGGATAAGTTGTGGATTTGTTTTCTTAATTTTGGTGGGTCTTTGGAGAGGTACATGGATTCAATGGAGTTATCCTATAAAAAAAATTATCAGGATTATATATAGATGGAAGCATAAAAGCCTCTTTATGGTATTCCATGTAGATTGACACTGTGATGGTTGGAGGCAAGTGAGTCAGAGTTTTTGGGACCAAGTCTCATGTAGGAGACATCGAAGAATGTGCATCTTACTCATAACCATATGTCTATGGATCATAGTAGATATAACTCATATTTTGATAGTTCTTGATGACACCTATAGTTCACTAAGGGTGATTTTTTATTCCTTTAGGTGTCTCCTAGACTGGGACTCCACATGATATAGAGTTAGGGATAGTTGGCCCCTAGGTTCATTTGCCCATTTGAGGTTTTTGAGGGAAATGGGCAGGTGGTGTACCGATTGGATCTTAACAAAAAAAATATAGTGATATGAATGAGTTTTTCTAAGTATCACCACTACAGTGGTATCCTTCAATCCCTTCTCATATGATTACTATGGATGATGTTGATCTTGATGTAGATATATCCTTTTTGTATCATTCGATATGTGTGTTGGATCGTAGTGAGAATGTTTTATCGAGAAACATTGTTTTGATAGTTCATGTGTTATGGAACATGGGTATGTATAGGATGAGTCATTGGTATGGGAAACAGATATGTGGGCGTAGTGTCTTGAACTGTTTATCTTGGAATCATAGAGATCCTTGGGATTATAACTCGAGGATGACCTGTTATTATGTGGGGAGTTTGTAATATCCTCAACCTTTCTAGAGTCACCTCAAACGAGATTAAAGGTACTCTTTTTTCCTTGTGTTTAGTACATTTTTATTGGGTTTTAACTAGGGGTGTTTTTGGGTGAATTTTGAGAAGAATGAAATATAACAGATTATGCACGGTTTTCACAAGGTTAGGGAAAATCATTTTCCCCATCCTAAAAAACCATGACCCCATAAATAGTGGGGAGACACATGGTCGATACACTATTTCACAAAAAAATTATCTTAAATGATATAACATGCATCCCAAAATTAATAGTCACATTGTTGGTGTAATTTTAGAACAAACCATGTTCCCCCATAAAAGGAACCGTATATGATATTTTAAATTGCCCTTAAATTATTTTTGAATCCACCAAAACCTTAGAAACTTCCCCAATTAGACTCAACTTATACACTTACATTTTTTTATGATTTTAGTGCATTCAAAAGGTATTAAAAAGCTGTACAACCCATTTTTATTGCTATTAGAATCCCAAATCATCAATCATCACCTCTCCTTGTAAATGGATTATATCATGTTGCTTTCATTTTCATCCTTCTTCATTCTATCTTTCTTTTCTTGGGAACTAATATTATATTTTGATTGTTTTAGTTATATTTTATGTCGAAAAGAATTTTATTTTGGGGATCCAAATTTATAATTAAATATATTTTGATTTTTTTTTTATTTTGATTTAGTTTTTAGATTCTTAACACATTATAAATCATTGTGCTGCAAAATTTTGGGGATTTCTTTTTAGAGATCATTCATAAATTAATGGATTTAGGTTTTTTATTATTCATGTCCCATAATCATGATTTTTATTACATATATGTGATTATAGAATTTATAGTGTTCGATTAGAAATTTGAACTCCTGTATTTGATTAGTTAATTTTCAGTTAATTAATTCAGGAATTTAGGGATTTGACTGAATAAATAAATTGTGTAATTAAGATAATTAACTGGTGAATTAATTATCAAAATATTTAATATTGGAATTGTTTATATTTAATTGTTCGGTTAAAAGATTAAATGATATATTATGATTTGACAATAATTAATTGGTGATTTAGTTATTGGATGTTGTCGTTTTTATTGAATAATTAATTTTAGAATTATTTATTGGATTATATATATATTATTAATTCCAAAATTGATTAACAGAGGTGATGTGATAATTATCTATTGAATCGATTAAAGGGATTAAATTGATTTATAAATATTTCGGTTAATTAATTGAAATAAATGTAACTAAATAACTATTGGGTTAAGTAATTAGGAAGGATGTGATTAATTAATCACTGTGTTAATAAATGGAATTAGGTTGATTAATTAATTAAATAATTAATTATTAAAAATTTATTAATTAATTAATTGATAAATTAATTAATGGAATGATTTGTTATTATGTTAGTATAGAGTAGAAAATGGGATAACTAGGTTGTGGGAGAGAAAATGGTGAGAAGGGATATGTGAGCCAGTTGATAAGGATTGTGTGATCCTTTTGTTAGGAAGACCATGAGTGATTCCATTTTTATATCCAAGGGGCCCTGAGAACTCCTAGAGCTAATCCAAGGGAAAGACTATGAGAGCTTCCCCATTTCCCCAATAAGAATTTATATTTTGTTTAGTCTTACAAAAATTAGACCCCTGAAGTTAGAGCCTAATATGAACATTAATCATGAACTATTTATTTACATGTTGTATGTATTTTTAACAGAAATGATTATTGGTAATGAATAATAATATTGAATTCAAATATACGATGTCACTTCGAAAAAGTTTAGAATCTGGAAAAATAAAAATTAAGTATTAATGTTCAGGTGTCCTCATAACCCTTTTTAGATCATGTGGTTAAATAGAGAATATTTAATAATGTTTTAAACTATTTGATTATGAATTATACATATATATTTATACAACTTCATACACTATTATTGACTGGATTTTTTTACACACTATTGGTGGTGCTTACTGAGTTATACCCACACCCGACTCGGGAAGCCTGATTGGTAACCGAATATAATTTATTGTTGCATGATATGTAAATTCCCTATAGTAGATGGCTATGTTGGGATGGATCATGGATTAGGGAACTATATGTTGTTTGGGACCCACTTGGGAGTCGTCGGTGCCTCTATTTTCAATTTTCATTTTAGACAATTCACACATATATTAGTACAGAATGTTATCTAATTTAATTGGGTATAGTATTTCTTATATTGATTATCTAGCGTTATTGGTGGTTTTTATGGTTATATATATTTATTATATCATTTATTTATTTCCATGGGTGTATTC
Organism: Viscum album; assembly: GCA_963277665.1. NCBI lineage: Eukaryota > Viridiplantae > Streptophyta > Magnoliopsida > Santalales > Viscaceae > Viscum > Viscum album. Next base: position 834,602,670 of record OY728143.1, on the reverse strand, counting down.
CTCTTAAAAAGAGGGTATATTCTCCCCATGACTGACTTATCTGGCCTTCATTGCTAGTCGGCAGCCTATGGCACATGTGGAGGCGCACTTGACGTCATTTGATCAATGAAATCATGGAACCGTTGTGTATCACTCGTGTCAGGATGACAATATTTCCAATATCTTGTGTTGAATGTTTATAGGTTTATTCCATTTTGAGGTATGTGTTTCTATAAAATTGGTTGGTTTGATAAATTTCATGGTGCTATTTATAAATTCCATAGGTTTGTTCATTTAATAAAAGTGTAATGTGGTTATAAATTATTTATTGGAAAGGAAAATATTTCCAAAAAAGGGTTTTGATTTGAAAATTAGTTTTATTGTTTGGGAAATGGGTTTTAATATTCCAAAGCAGATCAGCTTGTCTTTGAAAATGTTTTATAAAATTATGATCATGTTTCATAAATTTATTTGGACAATTCTACATTGGGAAACATGGGTGAGTTAGGAATGATCAACATGTAGCATTATTTTGGTTATAGATCTACTAGAAGTTAGCATTTTATTATATCAATTAGGATGACTCAATGTTTTTTGGATCCAATGTTATTCATGTTTAAGCTTCTTAGTATCTAGTATATATTCTCATAGTCTATTTCCCAATGCATGGAGCTTCTTCATTTAGATTTATTTGTAACATGATTGTTTCAATCATATATTCCTTCTCAAATGTTTTATTTTGAGGTTGAATCACATAACTTCACATGATAAGTTATTTCATGGATATGTGTTTAACATCCTAACTATTGATTTAGGGATATGATTTATTATTTATATCACATATACTTTTCATATTTCTATTATGATGATATAAAAATAATTTATCAAAATAAAAGGGAATAATATATAAAAATGTATTTAATTTATGAAAAATCTTTGTGAAACTATTTATTTTTAAAAGAAATAACTGTGAATTCTTGATATTGGACCGTGTATAGAAACTATGTTGGTATGCTACTGGTCTTTGGATAACCACCAACTTTTTTCTTTTGGGTATTTATATATTTTTATTTTAGGATTCAGGTAATTGGAAGAGCATCATTTACCATGTTGTCTTCTTTTATTGATACTACTTTCGGATCAAGTTAGTATAGAGGTGGTTATTGGCCAAATGTGGATTTACGTACTTTCTAGTTCAGCCTGTTTTGGCTAGTATTGTATGAATTTTTGGTATCTTGTTTTTTTCCTCTTTGTACTATAGTTTTATAACTTGTTGTTTATATATTCATGATTCTTTTATGCTATCCTTTTGTACCTATATTAAGTTACAGTTCAGTTTGGGTGGTTTGTCTAGTTTTCAAGGGTTGGCTCATTTCAATTTGGTATCAAGGAGAGGATCATCCAAAATGGTGTCTACAATACCTATGTTTGGTTCTATATATTTGGTAGATAGGATTTAGGACCATCAAAATTCAAATAGTATGTGGCGAAAAGGGGCATGTCTAGCTCACATCAATGAATAAACAAAAGTTACCATGAGTGGTTGATGACTTTTAACTAGGTTTGAGAGTTTGAGTTTGAGGACATTTGAATTGAATGCATATTAAGTCTATGTTCATATATTTGTAACATTTTATGTAAGGTTTTTCATTGGAATATTTTTGGTTTTCCTAAATTCATTATTTTTAAATCCTTGATATTAATACCTGAAGTTAGTAATTTATTATTGGATTTTTTGGATAATTTTTTTCTCTTTTATCAAACAATTTATCCTTGAAGAACTCTTCCAATTTAAATAGAGAATGTTATGATATAGGATCCATAGGAAAATAATCCCATGGTGACTTCTTTTTTAGAATATATTATCCATACTATTCAGACTCTACGTCAAGTGGGGTTGAAAACCCAAGATGTGTAGTGGATCATTTCTCAGAATTTACTAAGTAGCATCCACCCATCGTTCATGGAAACAAATGACCCAATGAATCATAGGAATGGATTGAGGAGATATATAAGATCTTCAAACTCATTAAGACTCCAAGTTTGGTTTTTGCATGTACATTATCATGGGATCGGGAAAAAGATGTTGGGATTATATTGTTAAAGTTGCGCTATAAGAGGATCTTACATGGGAATCCTTTAAGAAACTATTTTCTTTAATTTTTACCTAGACACATTTTGTGAAGTGAATACCCAATGACGTATTACCTAAAATTAGGGGTAGCATGTCGTTCTGTAGTATTCTACCCTTCTTGAGTTGGTGCAACATACACTGTAGATTGTCACTAATAAGTACCTAAGTTCTAGTAGTATTATGGAAAGACTATGGTATGATATTTGGTAATTGTTGATACTCATGGTTCTTCTGACAATTATATTGTTAGTTGATAATTAAACATTATCTAAGGCATACATAGTTGGGAATATAAATTTGGGTGACGATTTAGCTAGTTCATTGGTTAGTCAGGGTGGGCCTTCTGGCTAGAAAAGGAACTCTAAGAGTGGTCATTTTTTAGGACCAATTCCAGGGGCTTCGACAAGGAAGCAGTAGATTTTCTTATACCAATGTTGAAAGTGAGGTCATACCAATACTAACTTTATAAAGGATCCCAATAATTTTTATCTTTGTGAGTTGTCTAGACATCTATATATTTTTTGGGAAAATATATCTCATAGTAGTAAGGTCACATCCAATATCACTAATGGTTCTTAAATTCATGAAGATGATTCCATATGTAGTGGGTATAATCCTCATTCCATGGGATATGTTCATATTGATATGACCAAATGGATTTATTTACTACAGTATTCTCTATAAAAATCTGAGGTTGGGCCAGATACTATTAATGTTAGAGTTTTCTTATCTTCTTTTATGGTGTATATTTTTTGGATACAGGTGATACTCAATCATTTTTATCATCAAATTTAGTATTTATGTTTGTTTTTCATTTTTAACTTATGACATTATTGTATAATAATTCCAGGAATTTGAGGAAGAGTTCTAAACTAGATTTCAAAAGTCCCACATGTTAAAAAATGATAACCATATTTGAGCAGTATTTGGACTTTTTAGATATTGCTCTTGACATATTCATCTTTTTTAAGCGGTATGGATTGGATGGTCAGTTTTATGGTCTATATATACTATTGTCACCATCATGTTCATTTCATATCTATTGATGGGTTCACTCATGTCTTCCATGGTGACTGGGCCTCTATATCGGGGTGTACATGGCTAGTTGTATCATATTCTCGGGTATTATCATGATAGTTTTCAAAGTTTTTTATTGATTCAGTTAAACCATGATTGTGTGAGTGGATTAATATAGTGGTGTGTGAGTACATCAAGGGTGTTTCCAACTGATTTTCTAGTTTACACCCTAGATAATGGTCAATTTTACTATATATCTTCTCCTTGGTAGAATCCTAATTACTATGTATTCTTATTAAATAGAACCTATTGAGTTGGTGGAACTTATTCTCTAACTAGAGACAATAGATCCTAAAGGATTTATTCATCTTATAATTTAATTGTGGTAATTGCCTCTCATCTATTCTATGATGGAATATGGGAGCCTCATACATTTATTTATTATCGAAACATTAATTGGGTGATTATTATATAAAAATATCCATTTCCATGTGTGGATAATATATTTAACCAGCATGTAATGGCTCGTTGTTATTCTAATATTGACATGTGGTCAACGTATCACTATTATATGTACCAACAATAAGGTGTACCTAAGACAGTGTTTAGGGGTTCATGTGAGAATTTTGAGTTTCTAATTACTCTATATGGTCACACTAATGCTCCTTTGGTGTTTTTGGATTTGATAAACCTATTTTTTCATCGGTTCATGGACTCTATTACTATTTTATTCATGGATGATATTTTGGTATACTCCAAGTTAGAGGAGGAGAATATGAACCAATTTGATATCATTATTTTAATGTTAAAAGATCATTTTCTATGTCTAGATCTATCAGAATTTCTGTTTTTGAACCAAGAAGTAATGTTTTGGAGAATATGATATCTGAGAGGGGTGTCTCCATGTAACCTGAAAAGATAAATGTAGTTATGAACTGGGAGCATCCTAGAAATGAGTTTGATATCCGAATCTTTCTGTATTTGGATAGAACTGTATATGGGTTGTTTAGGATTTATCCTAGCTAACATCTTCAATGACAATCGTAACCTAAATGATAGTAATTTTTGAATGGATTATAAAATTTTAGAGATATTTTTATGATACTATGGAGTGTTTACGTGAAAACTAATTTCTACTCTTCCTAAAATGGTTTCAAGTTAAGATGTTTTATCTAATTCTTCTGGTATAGGTTTTGGATATGTGCTGATTCGAGTGAAATAGTTGGTGTCCTATATCTCTCACCAGTTATTCCCTCATGAAAATATCTAACCAACCCATGAACTTGAATTGGATTTATTAATATGTTCACTCAAAACATAGAATGACTCCCTCTATGGGGAGCATGTTATATTGTATTTTGATCATTTGATCCTATAATATTTTGTTACTCAGTGGGATGTCAACAGACAAAAGAGATGTTGGGTAGTGTATCATCATACATTTGATTTTTTTATTACCTTAAGCATTGGGAAAAGAAATTTTGTTTTTGATGCAATGAGTTTGAAATTATCAATGAAATTCATGAAGGAATCAGATTAGGAATGGTCATTGATGAGTTTCTTTGCTGAGATGGGCTTGAAAGTGGAAGAGGATGTTGGACATGTAAATATGGCTTTGATGAAAGCCAACTCATATTTTGAGGAGTGATTTTTTCTCAAGAATGTGGAATATGTTGACTTCCAATGGTTGACTAAAATCCTTTATAGTGTTAAGACATCGGTTGAGTTGTCATATTCTCCCAATATACCATTTGGTTTCCATAATAGGTCAGTTGTTGCATTTTTTTCAAGTGTAGGAGTTCTTAGACAGTGGGAACCATAACATTTGGTATGTTCACCATGGGAAAATCAATATGAATAATTAATTTACTTTTCAGTATTTTTGTCATCAAATGATATGTTTTATTGTTAATTTTATTGTTTGTGGACTTACTTGTCATAGAATTAAGGCAGAAAACAAGATACTTTCATGGTTGTTTGCATCCTCACCCATTCTAGTATGAAAGTGGGATGATATTTCTATAGATTTCATATTTGGATTACAATGGACTCTTAGTGGGAATTATGATATTTTTTTTATCATTGATCATCATAACGAATTTTCACATTTCATACCTATTAAAGAGATGATGAATGTAAAATAGCTTTGGGAAATGTATTCATGAGAGATTTTGAAACTTCATGGGGCCCCACTGAAGTTCTTTCCTATAGGGAATACATGTTAACATCCATGTTTTGGAAGGTTTTATTGGAGTTAATGGGTTTCTAGATAAAATTAAGAATATATTATCATCCACAAAAAAATTGATAGTTATAGAGGTCTATCCAGGTTCATGAGGATATGCTACAGGAATATGTGATTGATTTGGAGGATTTGGGGTAAATCATATTCCATTGGTTTAATTTTACAATAAAAATAAATTTAATTAATCCCTAAATATGACACCTTTCATGGTTTTTAATGGGAATCCATGTAGATCTCACTTGTGATGTGCTGAGTTGGGAGAGTGGTCCTTTGTTGGGTTGATTCTTATCTAAGTGATGATGGGGATGGTGTAGTTGATTCAGAGTAGATTGATCATGGAACAGAGTCAGAATACATATTATTGAGACCATTATATTCATCCCTTGGAGTTTTATCTTATTGATCAATACATTATCAGAGTTTCACATCTCTTTAGACAACTTAGTTTGTGTAAACATGGTATGTTGGAACTGATGTTTGTGGGGCCCTTTCAGGTCATTGGATGACTAGTGAAGGTGGACTAATAGTTGTACTTTCCATATGTTTTGAACCCTATCCATGACATTTTTCATGTTTTTGAGTTGAATAGGTACATAATAAATCATTCCCATGTGATCAAATGGGAGGATATTGATCTTGAGACCAATACCACATTATCTTAGCAGCCAGTTTAGATTATGTATTTCCCGAATAAGTTAACACACAGTAGAAAAATACATATATTTTAGTATGTATGGTTTTTTGGAAGGTATATCCGTGATATGTGGGAGTAGGAATCATTGAACAGGCCTCAATGGGCTTACCACTTTTTTATCCATGATCTTGAAGGATTGTTTTATTGGGGGTCATTTGTAATGGGCAGATTGTATCATATTGTTTTTGAATTTTATGTATTTTCAATCCCTTTTCTTATTTTCCTCTTTCATTGGGGTTTTCTTTGGAATCCCATGGAAGGGGAGAATTTTTTAGGTAAATGAAATAAAGTTAAGGGATATATGATTGCTTGAATTAATTAAAACTAAATATAAATGTGTCAATGAATTAGTGGGGTTTTTCCCAGGTTTGTCGAACACTCATACTAGCGTCTTCGAGTTTATCTACATAAACATATAATTTGGGTAGCCTAATATGGATTTTCACACCATTCTAGGGGTTATAGGACATGTATCCTTCACTTGATATTTCCAATGAACTAATGTGGGGCATGAAGGATTTACACATCATGTATTAGTTTCACATAATGGAATGGAAAATACTGGGTTTTAAATAATAATAGGATGGATTTTTCAGCGTATATGATCTTCATGGATTAAAAATGTTTAACGTGATTACACATCATGTAATAGTCATGGGATCGAATTTTAGGGTGTTGTACTTGTGGTTTCTTGCTTCATTTATTGCAATAATACTTTTTCAAGACAAAGAGGCTCTTCCAGGGATACTTTTATTTATTCCCTCTATTTAAGGTCATTTTTTCAGAGATTGGTCATCATTGCAGTTGGGTTTCTTATCGAAGGTTTTTTAATACTGTTGGTTCTTCCTTGTCCTTGGTTAAAAATATGGTTTTGGCTATGGTTCTGTTTAGATTATTTATAATATAGTGTTTTCTATAAATAATTTTCATTTTCCTTTCATGACTTGTCTTTTAATGGTCTTTCTCTTGGTTTTCAATCTCTATACACAATGGTGGGTAGGTGTATACCATTTTGAGGTATGTGTTTCGGTATAGTCGATTAATTTGAAAAATTGCACATTATTCTAGATAAAATATTTTGGGTCGTTCATTTATTATAACTGATATTTGTTTATAAATAATATCATGTAAAATAATTCATTTTAAAATTGGTTTTACTTTGAATTTTTTTTTTTTCATCAATTTGAAATGGGTTTTAAAACTCTAATTGAATCATCTTGACTATGAAAAAGTATTAAAAAATTGTGAACATGGTTTTGAAATGAATGTTGAAAATTGTACATTGGGATCCTTGGTTGAATAAATAAAGAGACACAGGTAGCCTTAGTGTGTGTATGACACTACTAGGATATAAACATTTCTGATATCGATGGGAAATATTAGATATCAGTTAGATCAAATGTTATTACTATTTACGATTCTTTCTAGTAGGTATTCATATAGAATATGGTCCAATGGATGGGGATTTTACATTTAAGGTTATTTAGAAGATTATTATTTATCTCATGGATTGTTTCTCATAGGTTTTTCTTTTTGGATATATCTCATATTTTTTCATGATAGGTTATTTCATGGATATGTGTTTACCTACATTTCTCTTAATGCATGGATATGTTTTCCGGTTTATATCACCTCTAATTTTCATATTTATTGTTTGATAATGTGAATGAATTTTATGAAGAAAAATGAAAAATGAATTACAACTGGATTTAATTAATGAAAATTCATTTTCAACTATTTCTATTAAAAACAAGAATTTTGGATTCTTTATATTATATCTTATATAGAAATTTCTTTGGTATCCTATTGGTTTTTATCACACACCCTACTAGTTACTTTTGGTATTTTTATATTTTTTTATTATAGGATTAAGGTAATGGGAATTTCAACTTCTAGTAAGTTATCTTCTCTTATTGTCTTTCCTTTTAGTTAATTATGTATAGAGGTTGATGCGGGTCACATGGGGATTTGACATAATTTATGGTTTATCCTTTTTTGGATTTCATTGTATGTCATTTTGCTATCGTTATTTTTAGATTTTTAATCTAGTTATATGTATTTTTTATATTCAAGAGTGGATTATGTTGTTATGTTGTTCCTATATTATGTGATGGTTGAATTTGGGTATTGATTCTTATTAACCCGGGTGGGTTCAATACAATAAGGCCCATTAACATTGATCTTAAGAACAACATTAAGGGGATTCCAAAATATCTAGTCACCCAATGTAAGTTGAAATGGAATTAATGTGGACGATATATTTCTACCAATGATAATCCTCAAAGAATGAGAGTTTTCCCACTAGTTCAAGTGTGTAGCCTGATTAACTACCATGCCTTTGGTTGTGACCACCAAAGGATGCATCTTGTTGAGGGAAACCACAATGTGATCCCTTTTTATCACATTCCAAAAACACCAACATAATGAAAAAAAGATGATATATCATGAATTTTGATCTTGGCTATTGTTTTCAACACTATAGAACTAAAGATGAATAATGTACTGACTTTTAAACTATTAAAAATAAAGTCTAGTCAACTCACCAAAGGAGTCCCATACTATGTACACCTAGTTACCTTCAATGAATAGATGGGAGGAAATTTCATGACTAGGATTCTAGAAATAGATATATTTAAAATATAGATTTATCCCCATATGCTTTACCTCCTTACCCGTAGAGTTAATGTTGTTTCAGATATGTTAGAATTATAATCTGTAATGAAAAGGGATGTCCATGAACCTGGGAAGACCACCCCATAAATAATTCTCCATAAATTCAGGCAGGACATAATGATATTCCTTGGATTTAAGATCCCTAATGCTGAGCACATGAAAACACATTTTTCATGGTCATCTGATACACTAATAAAATAGAATATAACTCATTTATTTTTGGTTCAGGAATGAATGAATGAAATTTGGATGCCATAATTTTTTTTAGAAAATTGATATTTCAGTATGAAACATATGATTATATGTTTATGAGATACTGACAATAGAGATTTCATTTCAATATGATATTTTATGATGATATGATGAATTCTATTATCATATTTTAGTTCATATGTGTATGATTTTTGTAATGTGATGGGTGTGTTCAAAATTATAGACCCCCAATGTTTTTTTTAATGATTGATATATAATGAGATAGTATGAATTAGAATAAGAAGAAAAACCAGTGCAGTAATGGACTCTTTCAACTATAAATGACATTGTAGTAAGCTTTTATTATAGTAATGATTAAATGGGGATTGAACCCAATCCACTATGGGTCAAATTCCATTATGAGAGTATTTGTTTTGTGCCTCGACTGGGGAAATGATTTACTTTGACTATTTGTATGTCCCATACTCTTTCCATATTGTTTTTGATATATTCTCATGGATCGTGATTTATTACTGGTGATTTCACACTCTTATGAAATATTTATTTTGGTGGGACAAAGGCTTATTCCATGAACCATGCCTAATGATCTCTGATTGAACTAGTATAACCTCTGTATGTAATGATCATTGTATCATACTCTTAATTTCATTTTTTTTCTCACTTATGATAACTGTTGGTATATTTTATATTTACCATTATTTCTCATTTTCTCTAAACCTTTCTTGTGTTTCCCTTCATGCACATTAGGAATAATGGGTTTATGTATTGTATGACTATAAAGGGTATAACAAGAGAAGAACATAGTGGGTCTTGTTGAATATCATAACTAAAATTATCTTATTATATATACAATATCTAAAGAAATATAACCATTAATGTTCTCGACCTTGAATATAAATTTTTATTATTCCACTTTAAGGATAAAAAGTGGGAAACCATGGTTCACAAAACAAGTGTACCTCTACGAGATGAAAGAGCTTACAATCTTATGAAACATGGTACTAATATTATTATAATTAGATAGTCTATATAATTCACAGTGCAATGTACTAACCTGAGTGTTTGGATCCATGCAGATGAGCTCTTCAAGGTGAGTAGTCATTCTGTCCACTGTTTGTATGAATTCCTCCGAGTTTATTTTTCCTTGTTTGAAGCCACGGGCCAGGATTCGGTCGTGTTTGTATATCCATGCCTCTTTCACCTCCTTTATAAGGCCCCAGCCTTAAACCTTACTTAATCTTGAGTTATTACAAGATTACACATTGAGGATCTTTTCGGGTTTAGAGTTTTAGAGAATTAGATCATAAAACTTGTATTACATTCCACATTTAAACAAAGTGGTTACATAAAAGATAATATTCATTTTTTCCATCAATGGAAACATATTTAAAATAAAACATGGATTCCTTCTTGACACTTCCTTGACACTATCATCATATCATGTACCTTTCCCTTGACCTATGAAAAACATTTCAAAAAACCTTGGGATGAGCATAAAAAGCTCAGCAAGGGATATAAAAATATGGAAAGAAGACATGGGTACATATATACATAAGAATGAAATCATACTTTACCCATAAAACATAAGCACTTTAACATACATCATCAAATCTTGAATAAATAATAGAAATCATAAGACATAAAGGAAACTAGAGGCATTCATAACATTCTTATGTAGGGATTAACCCTCTTGGTTATGTTTGGAATACCCATCACAGTATATTCCCTAAATCTCTTCGGAGAAACCTTAACGTTTCACTCCTTCACGTTACCCAATGAATTGGAGAGCTATATCGGGCTCACCCACCCTTATTTTAACATGGAACCACCCGTCTTCATAACAATGCCCAAGAACCATAACATAATCGTATCACATAAAACATGCATAAAAGAAACATAACATTTACACCTTTCAATCACAAGATATCAATATAAAACATTGATATAAAAACATTATGAAAACCATTTTCAATACCAAAATAAAATAAAAGTAAAACATGGTATTTATTTTTCTTAAAAAAAATGTATGGCTTGTAGAGGAAGCCGAAATTCAAATAATGGTCACGGCGGCGGAGAAGTCGTTGTCGCCGCATACGTACGACAAAAACATTCCCTTTTGTCGTTTAGTAAACGCTTCGTATAAAAAAGATTCCTTTTGAATAAACGTAAAAGTCAAAGGTGTTTATACACCATATAAAAGAAGGTTGTGTATAAAACAAAATATGCCTCAATGAAAGGAGATTGAGACGAAGTCCCATACCTTGGGTCCGACTTGACTCGATCGTTCTTTAATGTCCTGAATAATAAACTTGAGTTAATTTCTACTTGCTTAAGAACATTTTTCAAGTTCATTATTCCTTTTATATCACTTATTTCCATATCATGAACACTATGTAATTATTTAAGTTAATAACGGTCATTTTAACGATCATTGTTACTTGAGTCAAAAATAAACCCTTTATAATAACAAGTTGTTCATGTATCCATTATATCCAGAATTATAATCCTGATGTATATATCATATATATCCAGTATATACATGCATTCATAATATTACATAATCATTTAGAGGTAAGAAATGAAATGCACCGTTCATGGAGACGGTAAGCCGTACGTACGCTTGAATGCTACTTTCATTTCTATTTCGTATTTTATAGAATGGAATCATAATTACATAAAGGTATATTATAATTCCAGTATAATATCATATATAATATCATAGTTCCATCCTTTATACGTCCCACATATGGTATTTAACGAATCAAATCACTTTGAGGGGGCGGTAGTCCACACTTCCTTATATGAAGATATCGCGTTTACCCATAATGGAAACCATAAAGGTATGCCAAAAATGAAAAATACAGAAGCTTAAGGAAAACATAAACATATTATATATCATATATAAATATATTGACATCTTAATGTCCACCTTTAAAGGTGTTAAAAGAATGTTGAACAATCATCGTTTCGGGAGGCATAAATTCACCATCCACGGAAACAGTATGTCCTTTAACCATTAGATATAGGTGTGTTTAAGTGTAGCTCAAATACTTCTTATAACAACATCCTAGTATATTGAAGATACTGTAGTTGTTACAAAAGAAATTAATAAAAATATTTTAGGGGGTTGGAGAAGCAAAATAAAACAAAAGGACTCAAGTGAAGACATTACATTAAAATCGGGTAACTCCCTTTGGTTTGAGCTCAAAGGCTTCCTTGGGAAGACTTCTGACCAAAGTGAGTCTTCAAGGAGTAATAGAGGGATTTGTAGAGACACAATGGGCAGGGGTTGGCTGATCCAAAGGCTTTGGGAGTGTGGGTAAGGAGGTAGAGGTGGGGGCCTTTTATAAGAGGAGAGGAGGGGCACTCTTGGAAAGGTATAAAATGTGACTTTAGTTTCAAATGAGTTTAGGATTTTAATGGTCCCACATTTATTTTTTTCTAGGATAAGGTGATAAGGGTTCTAAATCCACCCATCCAATAGGTTTTTGACATGTGTAGGTCTTAGATTTTACATTATCTTTAAATTTTATTTAAATCCTTTATTAATGAGGTAATCACTGCATCATCATGATGTCATAAATAATTTAATAAATTTAATGTCTAAAAATTATAAAAAAATATCATGATGTAGGAAATATTTTTATCTTTCTAATGAATATTTATATCTTAAAATATAATCTATGTAGACAAAATTAAAAATGTTTTAATCAGGTGATACATTCTTGTTATATTTACTTTCTTTAAAAATAAAAAGATAAAAAGTCACTTTCTAACAAAAGTGATTCCATGGGGCCCCCAAGTTTGGCACAAGTCATACCATGGTCGGCCATGAGACAACCAGTATCCTTAGGACACATGTTGGTGTCATTTTGTTATTATGATATTTTTTTATTATCTTTAACTACCCGATTACTCATTAATCAAGATAATTAAAGATAATTATCGTCGTTACAATTCATAATGTCCAAAAACAAAACAGTCTTGATTAAATAATTTGGACCTTTGGATTCCAAATATGTAATCCATTTTACCAAATTCCAAACACAAAAATTGCAATAATTGATTTAAAAATAATTCCCGTTGTCAAAACAAATAGCAGGGTTTTTTGAATGAATATCTATGAAAAGTTTGGCATTAGTTTATGCCCAATTCCAAAGTGAAATTAATTCTAATGTCCACCATTGGATTAAATGGTAAAAATATATTCTAATTTCACTTTAAAACCAATTCAAAAGATAATCTAATCATATAAGTAAATTATATTAAAAAGCAGTTTTTATGTAAAATGCAGTATTTTTCACTATTCATTAAAAAATGAACATTGTCAGAAAAATACCAAAAATTCACACAATGTATATTTTGATGTCCCAATAATGAAGAATAAGTCTATTTTGACAAAAATAGCTTATAAAATTGTCAAAAGTTTGATTTAAAAAGGGTTTTCCATCAAAAGGCAGTAAAACAATCTTTTAAGAATATTAGTGTATTCCATGCATAAGATTGTATTTATTTTCATTTTAAGCCTCTAAAACACTATCTAATTCATTAATAGACATATATAAAAATATCTATTATTCATTACTTAATTGTTATGTTACATCCTTCCCCCCTTTAGAAAATTGTGTCCCCGTAATTTATTTACTTATCGAATAAATGGGGGTATTTATCCCTCATTGCATTTTCAGATTCCCACGTTGCCTCTTCCATCATGTGGTTTTTCCACAAAACCTTTACCTGATTAATCTCCTTATTTCCTAACACTTTCTCCCTATGGTCAAAAATCTGGACCAGTTGTTCCTCATAAGATAGTTTCTTTTCCAGCTGAACTACCTCTGGACTCAAAACATGAGATGAATCTGGCATATACTTCCTCAACATCAAAACATGAAAAACATTGTGTACCTGAGATAAACTCAGAGGTAAAGCCACTATGTATGCAACTTATCCAACTCTCTCTAGAATTTTATATGGTCCAATGAACCTTGGACTCATCTTTCCTTTCTTACCAAATCGCATCACACTTTTCCATGGAGAAACCTTGAGAAAAACATGATCACCTACCTCAAAAGATAGATCCTTCCTCCGGTTATCCGCATAACTCTTCTGCCTACTCTGAGCTATTCTCATGTGTTTCTGAATCAACTGAACTTTTTCTGCCATCACTTCTACCAATTCTGGTCCCATCAGCTTCCTTTCACCCACTTCATCCCAAAATGCTGGAGTTCGACACCGCTTCCCATATAATGCCTCAAATGGTTCCATCTGTATACTGGAATGAAAACTATTATTATATGAAAATTAAACCAAAGAAAGATGTTGGTCCCAACTTCCCTGATAATCCATCGAACAAGCTCGTAGCATATCCTCCAATGTCTGAATTTTTCGTTCTGACTGCCCATCTGATTGAGGATGAAATGTTGTACTAAAATTTAATTCAGTACCCAACGACTTCTGAAGGCATTTCCAAAAGTTAGAAGTGAACCTGGGATCACGATCAGATACAATGGAGAGGGGAACTCCATGTAACCTGACTATCTCTTTAAGATACAAACGGGAAAGTTAATCTAGGTAAAAAGTATCTCGTATAGCAAAGAAATGAGTAGATTTAGTCAAGCGATCAACAATAACCCAGATTGCATTATTACCACGAGATGTCTTCGGTAATCCCACGACAAAATCCATGGATATATTTTCCCATTTCCACTCTGGCACTGGTAAATGCTGAAGAATCACTTTCGGTAACTGCCGCTCTACTTTAACCTATTGACAAGTCAAACACTTCAAAGTAAAATCAGCAATATCTCTTTTCATTCCATCCTTCCAGTAATACTCCTGCAGATCTCTGTACATCTTAGTACTCCCAGGATGAACTGAAAATGGAGAACTATGAGCTTCACATAACAACTCTCTCTTCATCTATGAATCAAAAGGGACACACAATATCTTCCTAATTCTCAAAACACAATCATTATCAATGTTGAATTCAGGTAACATACCATTCTGAACCGCCTCTACCTTTTTCTGCAACTCACTGTATTGCTTCTGTGCTTGCTTGATTCTATATGATAGAGATGATCTCACTGATACCTGAAACAAAACAGAAGAACTTCCTGCACCAACAACTTCTATGACAAAGTTCATCAAATCCTTAACCCAAGGATCATGTTCCAAATGCAACATTGCTAATGAAGCATTACTTTTTTGACTCAAAGCATCAGCCACTTTATTTGCTTTTCCCAGATGGTAATGAATTGTACAATCATAATCCTTGACTAATTCTAGTCATCTCCTCTATCTCGTGTTTAACTCTTTCTGAGTAAATATATACTTTAAACATTTGTGATCAGTATATATTTCAACCTTTACTCCATACAAATGATGCCTCCAAATTTTTAAAGCGAAAACAAAAACAGCTAATTCCAAATCATGTGTAGGGTAATTTACCTCATGAGTTTTCAACTGTCGTGAAGCATAAGAAATTACCTGATCATTCTGCATTAGGAAGAAACCAAGTCCTTTCAATGAAGCATTACTTTATATAACAAACTCACCATTCCTAGAAGGTAGTGCCAAAACTAGATCATTCACCAATCTTCTTTTCAATTCCTGAAAACAATCATCACATTCTTTTATCCAGATAAACTTAACACCCTTCCGAGTTAGCTTAGTCATTGGACTAGATAACCGTGAAAAATTTCTAATAAACCTTCGGTAATAGCCGGCCAAACCAAGGAAGCTACGAATCTCAGTTACATTTGTGGGTCTTGGCCAGTCTTCCACAACTTTTGTTTTTGCAGGATCAACAGTTATCCCATCTTTAGAAACAATGTGACCAAGGAAAGAAATTTGTTGCAACCAAAACTCACATTTGCTGAATTTTCCATACAGTTTCTTTTCTTTTAAGGTTTGAAAGATAACCCTTAAATGTCTTTCACTCTCCTATTTACTTTTAGAAAACACCAAAATATCATCAATGAAAACCACCACAATCTTATCCAAGAACTCATGGAAAATTCTATTCATTAATTCCATGAATACAGCAGGTGCATTGGTTAGCCCAAAAGGCATTACTAAAAAATCATAATGGTCATATCTTGTATGGAACGCGGTCTTCGGAACATCTGTTTCCTTTACCTTCAGCTGATGGTACCCCGATCTCAAGTCAATCTTTGAAAAATACTGAGCTCCCTGGAGCTGATACAACTTCATTTGATAGCCCGACATCTGCTGAAGTAGTTGCAAAGGATTTCACCACCCCTTTCTGCTTGTAGTATAACTGCTTCCCATCACTCAAGATCTTTGTCGGACACTCATTTTCATAGTGACCCATCTCATTGCACTTAAAACATTTCACTAACTGTAAATCAAATTTGGTCTTACCTTCACCTTGATCTTTTTTAGTGCAATCACGAGCCTTATGTCCCATCTTACACACATCGGTAGCACTTTCCAGAATTCAGAATACATTCCCCAGTATGCCTTTTTCAACATTTATCACAAAATGGAAACTTAGATTTCTTGCCATCAGACTTTTTGGAAGAATTCTTCCCTTTCTCCTGCCACCTTGGTCTCTTCTTCTGCTGGTTGTTATAGAACACTTGATCATCGGCAAACTCCATTTCCACCTTCTCAACACATCGAACAAGCTTTTCATAACTTTTGAACTCATGAGAAGCTAATGCCCTTCGATATTTTGGATTTAATCCTGAGTAAAAATGATTGATTTTACTATCAAGGTCTCGGATAAAATTTTGAGCATACCTTGCCAAACGAGTGAACCTTTCTTCATAGGTAGCCACTGAGTCTTCCTCTTGACTCAATTCCAAGAATTTTTTTTGCATCCTAAGTCGAACAGCATTAGGAAAAAACTTTTCAAGAAACATACCTTTGAATTCATCCCAGTCTAGAGCATCAATCTCATCAGCGTTCCTGATATTTTTAACCATCAACCACCACTGATCTGCTTCACCCTCCAAACGGTAAATAGAAAGACTAAAATTTTGATTGTCTGAACACCCCATGACATCGAAAATCTTCTCCAGTTCTTTAATCCACCCTTCAGTTAGCATAGGGTCAGATGATCCTCTGAATGATGGGGGATGTTGCCTCATGAAATGTTCCACCACTGACATGTTCCTCTGCGGTTGATCTAGCTGATCTCATGCATGGATACCACCACCATTTATCGCTTGAGTCAACTGTGCCATTACTGCAACAAACTGTTCAGTTCCAATCCCAACCATCTCAGGATGCTGATTCGGATGGTTATTTCCTTCTGCATGCCTTCCTAGCACTGCTTCCCTGTTTCCTCTGCAGAAAATCATTCTAAACAAACATGTCTTAGATGAAGAAACATGGTAATCTTCAAATACTATATCACTAAATTTGACCATAAAAAATTATTTTTTGATAATCATTTAAAAGAATTCTAACTCCTAAAGTTATCTAAACCGACCTCTGATACCAACTATAAGGCCCCAGCCTTAAACCTTACTTAATCATGAGTTATTACAAGATTACATATTGAGGATCTTTTTGGGTTTAGAGTTGTAGAGAATTAGATCATAAAACATGCATTACATTCCACATTTAAACAAAGTGGTTACATAAAAGATAATATTCATTTTTCCCATCAATGGAAACATATTTAAAATAAAACATGGATTCTTTCTTGACCCTTCCTTGACATTATCATCATATCATGTACCTTTCCCTTGACCTGTGAAAAACATTACAAAAAAACTTGGTATGAGCATAAAAAGCTCAGTAAGGGATATAAAAATATGGAAAGGAGACATGGGTACATATATACATAAGAATGAAATCATACTTTACCCATAAAACATAATCACTTTAACATACCTCATCAAATCATGAATAAATCATAGAAATCATAAGACATAATGGTAACTTGAGGCATTCATAACATTCTTACGTAGGGAGTAACCCTATTGGTTACGTTTGGAATACCCATCACAGTATATTCCCTAAATCTCTTCGGAGAAACCTTAACGTTTCACTGCTTTGCGTTACCCAATGCATTGGAGGGCTATATCGGGTTCACCCGCCCTTAGTTTATCACGGAACCACCCGTCTTCATAACAATTCCCAAGAACCATAACATAATCATATCACATAAAACATGCATAAAGGAAACATAACATTTACACCTTTCAATGACAAGATATCAATACAACACATTGATATAAAAACATTATGAAAACCATTTTCAATACCAAAATAAAAGAAAAGTAAAACATGGTATTTATTTTTCTTAAAAAAAAGGTATGGCTTATAGAGGAAGCCAAAACTCAAATAATGGTCACGGCGGTGGAGAAGTCGTTGTCGCCGCATACGTATGACAAAAACATTCCCTTTTGTCGTTTAGTAAACGCTTCGTATAAAAAATATTCCTTTTAAATAAACGTAAAAGTCAAAGGGGTTTATACACCATATAAAAGAAGGTTGTGTATAAAACAAAATATGCCTCAACGAAAGGAGATTGAGACGAAGTCCCATACCTCAGGTCCGACTTGACTCGATCGTTCTTTAATGTCCTGAATAATAAACATGAGTTAATTTATACTTTCTTAAGAACCTTTTTCAAGTTCATTAATCCTTTTATATCACTTATTTCCATATCATGAACACTGTGTAATTATTTAAGTTAACAACGGTCGTTTTAACGATCATTGGTACTTGAGTCAAAAATAAACCCTTTATAATTACAAGTTGTTCATGTATCCATTATATCCAGAATTATAATCATGATTTATATATCATATATATCCAGTATATACATGAATTTATAATATTACATAATCATTTAGAGGTAAGAAATGAAATGCACCATTCATGGAGACGGTAAGCCGTACGTATGCTTGAACGCTACTTTCATTTCTATTTCGTATTTTATAGAATGGAATCATAATGATATAAAGGTATATTATAATTCCAGTATAATATCATATATAATATCATAGTTCCATCCTTTATACGTCCCACATATGGTATTTAACGAATCAAATCACTTTGAGGGGGAGGTAGTCCGCACTTCCTTAAATGAAGATATCGCGTTTACCCATAATGGAAACCATAAAGGTATTCCCAAAATGAAAAATAAAGAAGCTTAAGAAAAACATAAACATATTATATATCATATATAAATATAGTTTCATCTTAATGGACACCTTTGAAGGTGTTAAAAGAATTTTGAACAATCATCGTTTCGGGAGGCATAAATTCACCATCCACGGAAACAGTATGTCCTTTAACCATTAGATGTAGGTGTGTGTAAGTGTAGATCGAATCCTTCTTATAACAACATCCTAGTATATTGAAGATACTGGATTTGTTACAAAAGAAATGAATAAAAAGAGTTTAGGGGGTCAGAGAAGCAAAATAAAACAAAAGGACTCAAGTAAAGACATTACCTTAAAATAGGGTAACTCCCTTTGGTTTGAGCTCAATGGCTTCCTTGGGATGGCTTCTGCCCAAAGTGAGTCTTCAAGGAGTAAGAGAAGGATGTGGATAGACAAAATGGGAAGGGGTTGGCAGAGCAAAAGGCTTTGGTAGTGTGGGTAAGGAGGTAGAGGTGGGGTCCTTTTATAAGAGGATAGGAGGGGCACTCTTGGAAAGGTATAAAATGTAACTTTATTTTCAAATGAGTTCGGATTTTAATTATCCCACATTGATGTTTTTCGAGGATAAGGTGATAAGGGTTCAAAATCCACCCATCCAATAGGTTTTTTACATGTGTAGGTCTTACAGTTTACATTATCTTTTCATTTTATTTAAATCCTTTATTAATGAGGTAATCGTTGCATCATCATGTTGTCATAAATAATTTAATAAATTTAATGTCTAAAAATTATAAAAAAAATATCATGATGTAGGAAATATTTTTAGATTTCTAATGAATATTTATAGTCTAAAATATCATCTATTTAGATAAAATTAAAAATGTTTTAATCAGGTGATACATTCTTGTTATATTTACTTTCTTTAAAAATAAAAAGATAAAAAGTCACTTTCTCACAAAAGTGATTCCATGGGGCCCCCAAGTTTGGCACAAGGAATCCCATGGTCGGCCATGAGACAACCAGTAGCCTTAAGACACATGTTGGTGTCATTTTTTTATTATGATATTATTTTATTATCTTTAACTACCTGATTACTCATTAATCAAGATAATTAAAGATAATTACCGTCGTTACTATTCATAATGTCCAAAAACAAAAGAATCTTGATTACATAATTTGGAACTTCTGATTCCAAATATGTAATCCATTTTACCAAATTATAAACACAAAAATTGCAATAATTTATTTTAAAATAATTCCCGTTGTCAAAATAAATAGCGGGTTTTTTTGAAACAATATCTATGAAAAGTTTGGCATTAGTTTATGCCCAATTCCAAAGTGAAATTAATCCTGATGACCACCATTAGATTAAATGGTAAAAATATATTCTAATTTCACTTTAAAACCAATTCAAAAGATAATCTAATCATATAATTAGATTAGATTGAAAATCTGTTTTTATGTAAAATGCAGTATTTTTCACTATTCATTAAAAAATGAACATTTTTAGAAAAATACCAAAAATTCACACAAAGTAAATTTTGATGACCCAATCATAAAGAATAAGTTTATTTTGACAAACATAGCTTATAAAATTGTCAAAAGTTTTATTTAAAAAGGGTTTTCCATCAAAAGGCAGTAAAACAATCTTTTAAGAATATTAGTGTATTCCATGCATAAGATTGTATTTATTTTCATTTTAAGCCTCTAAAACACTATCTAATTCATTAATAGACATAGATAAAAATATCTATTATTCATTACTTACTTGGGATGTTACATCCTTGGTGTCAACTCGCAACCTTCTTTCATAAATTCTATCGATCTCTTTTTTTGGAGCGTTTACCCTGACCTCTTTTTCAAGCATTTCTTCCATGGAATATAGGATGAGCTTCAAGAACTCCCCATCTTCTTCTTCGGATATTCCTATTCTCCCCATTTGTTCTCCACCATCCCCATTCTGAGAGGTCTTTCTTTCCTTATTTCCACCTGTCTTAGCCTACCTAGTTTCCATTGGTTTAGGCAAGTGTGAGTAATCCTTGCGTCCCTTTGGTTTTTTCCCCTTGAACACTATACATTTCCCAAAGTCTCTATTTCCTTTTTGCCCTTTCTTACTTCTAGGACTATGAAGACCATTCCCTTGAATTTTTTCCAGACTATCCACATATAATTGGTTGTAACTGGAATCCCCTAAATCTTCTTCATCTTGATCAAATGTTGGTTCTTGAACATCCAGACCTTCAAAGCGGTTTCCCAACTCGACTACTGGACCTTCTTTGGAGGGACTCTTCCGGACCGACACCTTCACCTTTCCTAGTTCCAGACCATTCTTCTTACTCATGTTCATCGTCTTCTGGTGGGAAGGGGTTTTTTAAGTGAAAGAGTTTGGGTCCAATAGACCCAATGCACTCACCTCTCCCTGCCTCCCTTGTACTTGAAATGAAACTACAGCAGGTGCCTCCTGTAATGAAGTTCTAGAAGACTCGACCTCCGCTCTGATTACACCCCCAGTGCATGTATTATTTATTGTAAATGTATTATTGTGATATGTATTCAATATTCTAATGAAATTATTTCTTATTTATTTGTTAAATGATTGGACAGTCTCGTTATTTAATATATTATTATTTGATTTTACTGGTTAGGGATCCTAAATGTACTTGTGGGTAAAAATTAATGGTTTCTTGAAGATATACTTCTATGAGGAAGTAGTTATAGGGAAATTTTATGATTTTCATTCCACTCAAAGTTGTGTGAACCTGACATTGTATTGCAAAAAATGTCACCCATTATGTGATCATGTAACTCGTCAATGGAATCTTTTTTTAAGGTCCATATATTCATATAAGTCAAATTTTCATGAACATGTAGTCATAGCACTACACAATTCAATAGTTGGAAGATCATTCAATAATTTCATTAAATTGGAGAGGTGGTATATAAATAAAACATCACACCCCCTCCAAAAATTTAGGGAAATACCTCTATAAGTTTATGTTTCATGATCTTAGCTCATGAAAATTTATATTTCATGAATTCATGCAACCAGTTACCCCCATGGATTCATAAAAGTCAATAAATTTTGTGACATACATTTTATAGGTCATTCAATGTATTATAGTATGTAATAGATAGTGGTAGAAAACATTTTTTGGTGAAGAAAAAAATAATGAAAGAGGTAAATTCATTTGAAAAATCCAAATTTAGTGCAATACCTAACTTGAAATAATCTTTGACCTTGGACATTTGTGAAAAATACATGTTATAGGGGCCATGTTTCTTGCAACTCCCAAGATTCACGCACTAGAACTAGGGCCCCATTTGACCCCACTATTATCTAAAACTAATTTCAAGATATTTCAGTTTACATGGGCCATGAACCTACCAAATACCATCATACATATTAAAAAACCTTATGCACAACCATTTTCCTGAACCCTTATACTAAATTGTTATACACCATGAATAGACATTGAAATTCCACTACCTTTTCACCGAAGGATAATAACACTAATTCCCAGACCCATTACAAATAATGTTCTAGGAAGTATCGATTTTAATTTCTCACAAGAACTATTCAATAAATAAAACATGTGCAGAATCCCCACTCATGTTCACTCAACTCCTAAGAAGAACATGTGCCTCCTATTAGGTGTCAACACTTTCCATTGAATAATCAAGGGAAATATCCCATGTATTCCCAAAAATTTATGCACTACAACTCCCAGATATCTTAATATATAATTACGTTTAACTTTTTCAACGTGTTTGATATATTTATCCACATGAAAAACCGAACATAAAATAAATTTTTATATATTTAGATAAAATATATATATATAACTGTGACAATTAAAACCTATACATCAGATTAGAAGCAATGAATAGGTAATATCAATTTATGTATTATATGAATATAAAAAACATTTTTACTTTATATATAAATGAAAATAAATTAGTTTACCTAAAATGATTAATATGATTATTTATTGTTTAGAAAGGTATTTATCTAATATAATTACCTTTTTTGTTATACACATTTAGATTTAAATAACCAAATGATTAATGAAAATTTTTGTCTGATATTAATAAATTTTAACTACTAATTTAGTTTTAAAATGATTTGAAATAAGAATAATAACATTTACTATTTGAAAAATGTCATCTTATAACAAAATGATTCCAATTATATATCATGATTTTATTCAAAATATAAATTTATAAATTGTGGAATTTGAAATAAATAAAAAATGAATTAATTTGGTAATTATTCATAACATAATTTTCTTGTAGTGAATTTAGGAGTATTTTCATAAAAATTCGTCTTTTAGTCACAAAATATGGTTTTCATGATACTTGTAATTTGTATCATATTATCATTATATAATAATGACCTAGAAGTTTAAAAAACATTAAACTAATAAAATATGAATAAAATGAATAAAAATATACATTCTAAAAACTCATTGACCATATAAATCTTATTTCCAACACTTTTAGAGATAATTGAAATGTTATTTTAATAAAAAACTATTTTCACTCTTTTCATTGAATCAAGAATTTTCATTGAAGATTCAGATTGGGATTTATATTAAATCCAAATATCATTAATTTTTTATTATAAATCAATTTATGACATTAAAATCATTATCATTTATAATTCTATCTTATATGTGAATTTTAATCATAAAAATGTTATTTTTCTTAAGAATTATTTGTACTTGATTAATTCTGTTTATTTTAAATTTTACTTTTCACACCTATAGGAAATTTATTAGATAAATTTGTTTCTTAATTTTAAATCATAAGTATCTAATTTACAAAAAATTAAAATCATAATCATTGTCATTAAAACTAATTACTAAAGTATTAATTTAATCAATAAGATAAAAGTAAATTGGGGGAATAGTTATGAAGATAAAATAAAAATAAATAAATCACACAAATTTTTTCCCAAAGTAATGGATGATTATATTTTTGACCCAGAAATATTTTTCCCTCCCCATTTTTCCATTTGGTGTCATTTATAACTTGATTAGTATCCTAACATTATTGAACATGTGATCATTACTCCTAAAACAACCATTATCCTACTTATAAAATGGTAATAGATCAACCACATCAACACTAACTTATCATTTAAATTTCCTACTAAAACACATATAATTTTATTTAAATATAACCCTATATCACATTATAAATCTTATGATCAACATTACAAATTAGAAGGCCTTTATTTATAGTGAGTCCTACTCGGAAAACTCAAGTCATCAATGTGAGTATTACAATCTACATATATTTCCCATTGATTATATTATTTAAAATTTATTATATAAATACTAATATAATGTTATTATATTTATTTTATATTCAATAATGATTCAATGTTAATGTTATTTTCATTTTTTATCAATATTCCCTATCCATTTAAAAACAAAACTATCATTCATGAGTTTTGTAGACTACTACCTCTAAGGCACAACATGTTTCATTTTCCTTTACCCCATTACAAGAATTTATATAAGGATATAATTAAAGGAAAAATTGGTTTTCTATGATATCATTATTTTTTATGTATTACATATTATTGAACCAATTAATTATTTTATCAACAAACTAATATCATTAATTTAATCAGTTAAAGTGTGTAGACTAAGAAGAAAATTATCATTATTTATTTGTAATTATTTGATATACATTTCCTTCTAATTAAACATATTTAAAATTAAGATATATAAATATAATTAACACTTTATACTATAAATATTATTTCGGTATAATGATATTACATATAAATCTTCTCATAATCAACAAATAATCAATTTAGTTTCATGTTTGGGTCAGTTTATCTAAATACTTAAATAATACTATAAATTTATATAATGGATGTCTATGAGAACAATTTTTGTAATTTAAAATGATAAAAATATGTAAATAATGTTTTTTGAATCATTATTCTTATATAAATATTTTATTCATCAATTAATAAAATACCCATTGATAATCACGATTCATTGAAATATGATGGTTACCAATTTCAAATTCAAGGATAAAGACTAAAACACTCATGAATGATGTTTGATAAATCAAAAATAATTATAAATATTGTATAAAATTAACTCAATTAATCTATTAATGATTTATTTTTAATGATTTATGTATACTAACATCACTATTTTGAAACTCATACAAGCTATTAAGGAAATAAACATCAAATGTGGAAAATGGGTATAATACATTTATAAATTTGCTATTTATGAATATTAAATACGAAAATGGATGTGACTATGGTTAAAAATTAAGTTATTAATTTATATATTTATATGTTTGTTTTGAATATAGTATTTTAATGTACCTTAATGGGATTGTGACAGATAAGTAAGGTTTTTCATATAAAATTCCATATATTATAACATATTTGTTATTATAAACCCAAATTAATTTATCTGGGGCATACAATAACTATTTGAGAAATAATATAATTGAGTATATTTTAATATTGATTTCTTATGTTCAATTACCAGCCCTCTCTTTAAATTTATTTTTATTAAATTTTTACTTTATCCACATGGGTTTTCTTAGTCACAATTATGAATCCTTGATACATGTTACATGTTATACAACATGTTACATGTGTACGGTGTAATATTGATTTACTATATCATTAATTTAATATAATTTATTTCATGTTATATCATGATATTTTCAAGTCAGATAATTTTTCCTTAATCAAGTGTCTATTGATTAATTTGTGTTCATAATAGTGAGGACTTTTGTAACAAAATATTTGTTTATCAAGATATGATCATTTTTAAATTTATTTCATATATGTTTGTTAGATTCTACCCTTAGATTTTATAATATGGTATATTATATTTTTTTGATGTATATTTTCCTACCACATTAACTATTTGAAAAATATTTCTCACTTCATGGGATATGTTGTTTTGAAAATGTAACCATTAAAATATTTATTTATAATGATCACCTTATTTCAGAACATAAATAGTTGTATACTCATTTATATATACTATGAGAACATCACATTATACAGCAATCAGACTGAATGATGCACATCTATAAATAAATATATTCTATTAGAATTTTGAAATGTATTGTTATACTATATATTGTAAATTCAATGAGAATGATTACTATAAAGTTAACTATGTATTGTTTGATCATCATCATTCTTTCACATGATGGGTTATGATCATGTTATCCTATTATTGACATGGGGAAATATTTTGAAATTTCCTAAAGATTATTTTTATTCTGACATTGGTTTTCCCTGTAATGATATTCTCTACTCTTTGTTATGTGTATATCCTTGCTTTTATTCAATAAAAATATCCTTGGGGAATGGTGTGAAAGTTTTTACTGACTCATATGATTAAAGAATTGTATTTAATCAGGTGATGGAGATGAAATTATATATCCCCTATATGTATCTATAGGTATCATGATTAAATAATATATGGGGTATTTGGTGTATTACTTCTCAGCTTAGCAATATTTCATGACTTTCTTCATAATCACAGATAATGTGTATTGACACAAGGACTTTATAGTATGATTATGATGACCATAATTATAAATTCCATCATAATGAGATCAGTATTATTGATACCCATGATTTAGTTTTTTCCCCATCCTTATAACCTGATTCCAATTCCCTGTTGATTATGGCATCGTGTTGCTTACATATTCCTTCATTAATATTTGTGTTCTCTTTTTACATTATTTCATCAACTATATGTTTCCCTTATATAGAATTTGATCTCACTAATTTAATATGTTTTCGAACACATATTATGATTAATTTTTTAAAATTTAATATGTTTAGAAGGAAAACAAGGGTGGAGGAATTTTTGACATATTTTTAACACTTCTCATGAAATAATAAGTTTCTTGAATATAATGGAAAAATACAATTTTTTATAACGAAAAGGGATCAATTAGTGTAACTGTTTTCCAAAGTATCTAAATATATGATCCTAAAAATATCTTATAGATGTAACAGATTTCATAATAGTTATTTATTTGTTATTTTTAATTGTTATATCTTGGTTTTTATAATTGGTATCAATATAAGTGTGTAAATTATACGTTTACGGCATAAAATACCGGAATATGGATCTAGGGCATCACATTTGGTTACCAAAAAAATTGTTTTGGTAACTTTATATATTAGAATGTTTATTGAAGCTAATTTAAGGGAAGAAATGTTATATTTTATCATATGATAAAAGGTATATATGACCCTATGAGATATTAATATAATTAAATGTAAAAGATATAATTCATCTTTTATTCATGGATTAAGAAGAGTTAACCTTATTGAAAACCAAAAGAATAATTCTACAAATTGGATTACAACCTAATTTGTGGGTAAAGACTTGAGTATTTGGTTTTCCTACCATATACATACCTTTCTAGAAACAATAATTGGTGAGAGCCTATAGCGCTGAGGTACCTTGTGGTTATTACCTAAATAAGAGAATATTATGTATTGAATTGATCGTCACTAGGTTCATGACAAAGATTCTTAGATATACACCATGTTTGACACTCCTTATGTACATTCATTATTCAGTCACATATATCTATGAACCACTTTGAACCTATGATTATTTTTAGGATATATAAAACAATAATAATTTGAGCAGGGATTACATAGATTGAAACATAGAGATTGAAAAACTAAGTAACATGTTATTCAATTTGTATATTGTGATATAATGGATATGATTGATTTCGATAGAATATATTTCAATTATTATTGGTATGTCCGCCAGAATTAGAGGTCCTTGTTTTTAGGATTATTTTAAGAAGTATGAGATAACCCAACACAATGTAACCTTGGTTAAACCTATAATGATATATATTAATCTCATATTGTTATAGGATAAAATGAAGTAATTATAGGCTACCTATAGCCTATAAAAAAAATTTTTGAGTTAAAGAGAATGAATATGTGAACTCTAATTATAAATTATTATCATATAGAATGTTAATGTTGTATTAAATATCAATGAAATTCAGGTAGTTTACCTAAAATGACTAACAAGATCATTTATTGATTAGAAAATAATTTCTCTAAAAAATTACTTTTAAGTGATTATAATTTACATTTATTGAAATATGTGATTAAGGATAAATTATATTTCTATTAGTAAATTTTTAACACAAATTTATTTGGTAAATCATATTAAATAAAAATAATAACAACTGATAATAGAAAATGTTATTTTCTAATTAAACTAGTTTTTCAAAATAGTTTATAATTTTTTTCAAAAATTGAGTTTATAAATTTTGGAATTATATATTAACAAAAATTTATTCCATTTTTGAATTCCGCATATAAAAATTGACTAAGTAATATTTTTTTGTATTTTTCTTAGAAGTTTATTTTTTAGTCGACAAATACAGTTTTGATAAAACTCGTAATCTATATGAATTAATCATTATATTAAAATGACATATAATATTAAAACTATATTTCTACAACAAAATATTAATTTATTTAATAAAAATATACATTTAACAAAATCTTAGAACTTAAAAATAATATGTCCCAAATTTTGTTAGCTAATTAAAATGTTTCTTTAATAATGAAATCATTTTCAATCATTTATTTGAATCCAATATTTAAAATAAATATTTTTTGAGTTTCCATTACTTCCTTATAACTTTATAAATTATATTATAAATCTATTTATGGAATTAAAATCCTTATTCAAAATATTTCTGAATAATAATTAAATTTAATGCTTTAAAACATTATTTAACAAAACTATTTTTACATGATTGAGTGTGTTTATTATAAAATTATATTTTTACACATTTCAAAATTTTATTTGATGAAATGGTTCTAAAAATTTCAATCATAACTATCAAATTTCATAAAATTCTAAATCTTAATAATTTTAATAAAAGATAATTATTAAGGTTAGAAATTAATTTCCATGGAAATAGTATATTGGGGGAAAAGATAAAATATAAAGCAAAAATTCATAAATAAGTAAAGTATGTCACAAAAGGATTCACTGAGGTGAGTTTCAACCCACAATAATTTTACACTATTATTTTATCCATTTTTTTTCTTTTTTCACAACAATAGTGAGCTTACATTATTGAAAATATTAGCGTTGCACTCAAAACTACCATTCTCCTTGCTTATAATAGGTTAACATCTCAACCACTTCCTAACACACTTAGGCTTCAAATTTAACCTTAAAAAACTGATTTTTTCATATCTAGATATATATATATATTAAAAATATTCTAATCTCCATTAGTTAGCATAACTCATTAATTTCAAAGGATACTTCATTGGAAAATTCATGTCCCCGACGTGAGTGTTATCAACTAATTAACTTTTATCCTTAATTACTATATATGAATTTTTTATAGGCACAATAATATAATGAAATTAGTATGATATATATAATATAAATTTGCTATATGAATCATTTTATAATTTTTTTATTCATATATCCCATCCATTAAATATACAAAATTGTTGTTTGTGCGTTGTGCAGACTACTGCCTCTATTACGCATTGTGTTTCATGTTCATTAACCAACTAAAAACGCTTCATATATTGATGGAAAAAAATTATAAATAAGATTTTTATGAACCAATAATTCTTTGATTTGAAAATTTTGAGAGAATAATAATGATATGATCAATAAACTACTATCATTTATTCAATAATTTAAAATGAGTGAAATAAGAGGATACTTATCTCTTTTTTCTAAGTAATGAATTTATGTATATGATATTATATTTATAATTCTTTATAATAATTATATCTTCCACTATTAAACATTAAATAATAACTTTATTCTAATGTTACAATGATATTAAACCAAAACTATATCATTATCATCCATTAATCATGGTAGTTTCATGTTTGGATTCGTTTAACCACCCGTATGAACGATACTCCAAATTTATTTCATCAATGAATAAGTAAAATTTTTACTCATATAATATTATATTAATATGTAAATAATTTTTGGATTTTTATATTATGGTTATATAAACATTTAATTATTCTATTTAGAAAACACACTTCTATCGACAAGAATCACTAAAACATGCTTATTATCAATTTCATCTTCAATGATAAAAAATAAACCACCGATGAATTATTTATAAAGCACCATAAATAATTATAAATAAACTATAATAATAAATTTAATAATCTATTAATGATTCACTCTGAAATATGAATGAATACAGACCCTCTGATTTTGAAACTAGCACGAATGATCATAACTATAAACACCTGATGTGAAAAATATGTTGAAATATTATAGATAATGATGATTTATGAAGTGTATAAATTGTAATAGATATGAGTGTGGTTCTAAATTAATATATTCGGATATATTTTGTTTTGATTTTGGAGGTTAATATACATTTTTTATATTAATTCAAGAGGTAAGGGTATTCTTCTAAAATTCCTCTCCATGAGAAATGTTTGGTATAATAAACCAAATGACATTTATGTGGTGCATTTACAACCTATTTAAGATATAATACCAAAAAATTATCATTTAAACATGATATTTCATATTTAATTAATATATGTCTCTCTTGATTGGTTTTGATAAAAGTTTTTCCATATCTGTAACGGTTTTCTTGGTAACAATTCTGATTCATTGAGACATGTTACATGTTATATAATAACATCCCTTTGTATAGTGTTATATTTATTTACTATATCATGAATACTATATAAATTATTTCCTTATATTTCACGTTATTTAGTATCCAAATCATGTTTACTCAGTCAAGCAGCTATTATTTCAGTCATTTCCCCGAGAGTGAGGTTTTTTAGTAACTCAATTTTTATTCATTGAGTTATGATCATTCATTGAACATATTTGACATAAGTTAGGTATATTATAACCATTGATTATATTATGTGGTATTCACTCATTATTTTTTGTAATATATATTCAATCCACATAAACCCTTTGAAAAATATTTCTCACTTCATGGGATATATTCTTATGGAACCATTAACTCTCTTTTTTAGATGGATTTTGATCATGTTATTTATCTACTAACTTAGAAATATACTCATTTTTCTGTAAAGTGTGAACATAAAATTTCAAATAACTCATATTTGTTTATGTTTTTCTATAAAATATGATAGTTTATTAATATGGGGAAAATAGTTTGTGCACTATATGTAGTTATACCAATATTGATTATTATTATCAAGTTAACAATGTATTTTTTTGACAATCCAACATCATTACCAGGATGGTTTATGATCATGTTATTACATTATTGTCATGGAGAAAATTAGTGATATTATTGATGATTATTCAATAACAATGTAGGTTAATCATGAGTTAATATTCCATAATCTTTATTATATGGATCTCTATGTTTTTATTCATCCAAAGGTTCCATAGGGAATGGTATGAAATGTCTTGTGGAAACATATGGTGAATCAATTAGGGAAAATTAGGTGACATGTGGGTTCCAAAATTATATATTCTCTTGATGCACCAATATTCCTCATGATAAAAAATTGGATTACATATTTGGTTTACACTTGCCCAGTTCAATAAGATGCCTTGACTATGGTCTTGATGAAAAAAATGGTTCTTTTCTTGATAGTATGTTTTTTATGTCCACCATTCCCAATTACATCAAAATGAGATCAGTATTATGAAAATCCATGTTTTATTTATTTTCATTTATAAAGTATCCTCCCAAGATCTATTTTATTTTTTTATTCATATTTTTTTAATATTCTGAATATAAGATTTATTATTGGTTTGTTCCATGATTTCTTCAATTATATCTTTCCCTTACTGAGTGTTTGATGTCACCCCTTTCTTTAGTTTTCATTCCTATAGTTATGATTAAAAGTAGTAAACATGGAATGTTTATGAGATAATAAAGTATTGAATGAGTTATATGATATGTTGAATACGTATCCTGATTTAAGTATTTACATATATATAATGTAAAAAATGTCAATTAGATGGGAAATACAATGGGTTTGTTTGTTTTCTATGTGTCATATTTATTTAAAGATCTAAACATTAAAGGATCTTTCACATTTAATATATTCAATAATATTTTTTTATTTTGAAATTATCAATGGTAATATATGGGATTTTATAGGTGGTATCAAATAATGTACATAATGTATGTTTTTCTCTAACTAGATCTAAGGGTGAAGGTTTGGGGTGTTATAAGAACTCTCTTGCATACCTTAATGTATAATACCCACTCAAATCCTCTCTATTTCCCAATTCATAACATGAAAATCAGAATTGAAATGCATTAAACTACAACCAACACTGTGGGATGAACATTACATGACATGAGTGATGAGCCATGGAATCCTCATGTGACGAGAATAATACGCATCATCTGACAAGTAAGATATGAACCCATATCCCAGGAATACCAATGTGCAGTCCCATTTAATCCATTATTATTTATCCTTTAATAGAAGAAATTTATTTATAATGTAATGTTAAACTACATGGTATGATCCTACTGAACTACCTTATACTAAGAACCTTTAACATATTTGGTTTTTTCCATTATATTTGACTAGGTTACATTGGATTCCTATTTGAGGTTCAATAAAAAAAATTCCCACAACTCCTTCACCACCCTTGGAAGGTTGTACCTCCAATGCCTAATCATGTTCCTGGAGGATTCCTCCTTTTACCAATCCACTCAAATATTCACAAAACATTAATAATTAGGGAATATACCAATAGATGTAAAATATTTTTCCAACCATATGTGAATATAATTAACCATTTTCCAAATCCTATGTGATGAGAATATTTTGTGTCATCCTCATTGAAATTTAAATTCTGACCCTCCCTTATGAAATGACCCAAACATGTCACATGAGATGATCCTATGTCAACCCTATCTAATGCCTTACAAACACATCCCTATGTGATGATCCTGAGATTATTTATTTGATGATAAATGCATTCATTTTGTGAAATGAATAAAAAGACAACGTGATGAGAACATGATCAATCTACCCTTTCCTTACATGATGAGATTAAGTTATTTCCTCTTGTAAATTGTTTGTGATGTTTTATGTAACAAGAATAAGAGACCTATATGACAATGTTGGATCCTGTAACATCCACATAAAAGATAAATATTATTTTATAAAATTGGAAAATGGTAGAAATAATTCCTAGAAAAATATTGAAGAAAATATTAAATGGGAAGACACCATGAATCACAAAACACTCTGCAGACGATCAAACTGCAAAGTGTTCCATTATAGAATAATGTTTCTATGAATGAAATAGTGTGTGGAGGTAGATGGTGTGGCTAGAAGATACAAACCAAACCATAGTTGTTTTCATGACAAAGGTGGTGATTTTCGTGCTCACAAACTAATATCCCCCGCGAACAAAATAGGTTGTGGGATGAGTTAAAACCATCACAACCCATAAAAGAAACAAATTTTCTTATGGGGACAACGTGTTGATCCTCCCCTTCCACAAAAAATTCCTCCTACTGACTAAGTCACCGGTGAGCCAAAGCTCCCTCCTTGGGATTCCGAAAAATAAGGATTGAGGCCGATCACGAATGGCTGACCATGTCGGTACCCATTACCTCCACCCATCTTTAAGTAGAACCAGAGGGGGACCAAAAAGGGGATAGAAAATGGATAAATGGTTGCCTGATTTGAAGATATTCTATGTAAATGAAGAGGAACCATGAATATTTGATCCCTATGATTATTACCAAAAAATAAACCCCAACACATACTAGTACATAGAAAATAATAAAACATCTTGTTGTCTGAGAGATTAAAAAATTCATTTTTGAGTGTAACACTAAAAGCTATTAAATTGATGGCTCCTTTGCAAAAATAAATCCCACATTAAAAATCGCTACACCAGTGGATACATACCCCATATAAAAAACACTATGTGGGTAGAATCTGGCCCAACAAGGCATCATGCTATATGGGGAAAACCCATGTTCATGTAGCATAGTGCTACGAAGATAGTCCCCTCACCCACTAATTAATGGCCAATGTTGAGGGAACTCCATCCTACCAAAAAACATTCTACATGGAATGGGGCATGCTACTATGATCCATTCTCCACCTCCCATCATTTTTTCTTCATTTCATCGGCCCCATGTTGGACCCTCCATGAATCAGTCAAAAGACATCTGGACAAGGACCCTTCCAAATCAACATTAAAAGTGTGGTAAAATCATTGGGCACATCATCATGTCCTCTAGAGTTTACCTACACGTGGTAAACGATGTTGTGTGGGAAACCATCGCAATAAGGTGGACCCTAGGTATGTCATTCGGTTTAAATTCTTTTAGTAAGGCATGTTCCAACCATGATGCTTTCACATGAAACTCCCCATTATAAGGATTTAGGGGGAAGTACTGGTGTTTCCCTTAGATGAGGGATAGTGTTGAACATTCCTCTCCCTCTACGTAACACTTTTTGGTGACTCCTCCAGAGGTAACCTTCGTGACTTTCTTGCAAGAGGTGGCACATTTTCTCCTCTTTGCCTCGGCCTTGGTCATATCCATATGAATCACTAGATATGACTATCTATTCTTTAAAAATAAATAGGATATGGGAACACTCCAATCCATATCCCACTACCTTTGGGATCCCGCACCATCCATCAGTAGATATAGTACAATTTTGGGATCATAAGGTCTATTAGTTCATCTTATTTCTTACAGTAATCATGACTCATGTGGGATTAGTGTTTAGTGGAAATCATTACATCTAAATAATTATGAACCTTATAAGGGACTTCCATATGGTATAATACACAATGATATCAATTCATATGGGCCTTATCCAATTATATAAGTTCCAACTTTAATACCTCAGTATTAAAATGTCTTTATTCCCAATAAAGTTTCACCAGATGATTATACATTAAGGTGTAAGCCCCGATAGTGACCACATTAATTGGAATCTTCACTGTGTAAACTATATAAAATTGAACTATGTGAGCTTTGATTCTCAAGTAACTCAGAGATGTAGAAAACCACAAGGTGTTCCAAACCCAACAATCAATTGCACCCTAAAATTTTATGGCTAGTGGGGTCTTATCTACATAGGATACCACATCACTTGCGGTCCCCTTGGGTTTCCTTGGTGTAAGACCCACACCATCTATAACATCCCGGGTAAATAAAGAATATAGATTTTTCATATTTATTAGATTTTTGAGTTAAATATTAATATTACCTTAAAAGGGATGCTATGTTTGACGGCGTACCCAATACACAACAACTTGTTTCTTTGAAAACATATGTTGCACAAAAAGTTGAGTTATACTGAAAAATATTATTATAATATTATTATTTTAAATTGTATTTAATGCCTAACCATTTTAATGGTGGGAATGAACAGAATTATCTAAAAAATTATTTTATATCTTTGCTAAAAAAATTTACATTTATTCAATAAACTTCATAGGCATAAAATTTGAATGAATCAAATTTTAATTTTAAATACCCTAATATTCTTTAAAAGGCCGATTTACCACCTTTTGATGGAGAAACCTCTTTAAATATATATTTGGACACATTTATATATTCTATTTGTCAAAATAAAATTCTTATTTCGAATCAAGATATCAAAATTTACTTTGGGTAAATTTATGGTATTTTTCTGATAAAATGTATTTTTTAATGAATAGTGAAAAATACGGTATTTTAATTCAAAATTTCTTTTTAATATTATTTATATATATAGATAGATTATCTTTTTAATTGTTTTTAAATTTTCATTAGATTATATTTTTATTATTTTATCCAATTTTTGTCATTGGAAGTAATTTCACTTTGAAATTGGACATAAACAAGTGTCAATCTTATTAAAGTTATTATTTAAAAAAACACGATTTTTTGTTTTTACAATGAGAATTAATTTTAAATTAATTAATGAAACTTAAATTTTTTAAATTTATTAAAATAGACATATTTCTTTAATTTGGAATATCAAATATATATTACGGTGAATTTTTGGTATTATTCTGAAAACCTTCAATTTTTGAAGAATAATGAAAACACTTAGTAGTAGTTAAAAACCTAACATCTTCATTTAAATGAAATTTTACCGCATCTATAAATTAAAATTTCTAAATATAATATACATGGTTGGTGTCAATATTTAAAATTTGGCTCATTATTATAAAAATAATTTTTTTGAATAGTAACTTTGAACTTTTATTTACCGCAGTTAAAGTTAAATAGGGAAATTGAAGGTAAAAATAATATTACAATAATATAAAATTACCTTAACACTTGTCATAAACTTATTTTATGATTCATGGACGACCAATATAATCATTGTGTGATATTGTTTTCCTTTTAATTCCATTTGGGTAAAATAATGACATTAAAAACTTTTTATTTAATGTAAAAATAAAAATTTCATAAACAAGTATTGTTTTGATAAAGAAATTTTAATGTGGGGTTATATAATATATATATATTAGACTATAAATATTCATTAACAAGATAAGAAAATTTAATACATCTTTGAATTTTATTTATAATTTTTAGACATCAAATAAATAAAATTATTTATGACACAATAATGATGCAGTGTTTACCTCATTAATGAATGACTTAAATAAATAAGATAATAAAAATTAAAATAGTATCCAAAACCTGAAAATTTTATTTTGGAAGATTTTATTTCGAACAAGAGTCATCTTATATTCAACTTTAATATGTTTTCAACTTTTAGAAACTGAAAATCTTTATATAATAAAATAATATTTTCAAACATTCTTAAAGATACCTCCTCCCCTTATAAATATACCTCACTTCTAAATCATTACTCACACCTCTCAAACCCCATTAATCATCCATCCTCTACCTAAATTATCACTCAAGATCTTTTTATTCCTCTTATAAGCCTTACCTTAGGCAGAAGGAAAATCCAGAAATTAATTTGGTTTAAACCAAAAGGAGTTACTCGGTTAAAAGGTAATGTCTTCTCTTAAATTATTTTCTTTTATTTTAGACATACAACCCCTAAAGTGTTTTTATTACATTCCTTCATAACAATAAAAGTATCTTATATATACTATGTTGTTCT
Source organism: Viscum album (assembly GCA_963277665.1). Lineage (NCBI taxonomy): Eukaryota > Viridiplantae > Streptophyta > Magnoliopsida > Santalales > Viscaceae > Viscum > Viscum album. Next base: position 834,565,509 of record OY728143.1, on the reverse strand, counting down.
TATGTGAATAATTCGAACTACACTTACACACACCTCCATCTAATGGGCAATGGACATACTATTTCTGTGGATGGTGAACTAATGCCACGTGAAATGATGAATGTTCAATTATCTCTTACCACTTCTTATGGTGACCATTAAGATGGAAGTGTATTTATCTGTGATATATATTATATTTATATTGTCTCTATACTTCTATATTTTTCATTAGAACATACCTCTATGCTTTCCATAATGGGTAAACGCGGTAATTTATATTGAGGAAGTGCGGACTACTTCCCCCTCAAAGTAATATGACTCGTTCATACCATACGTGGAATGTTTAAATGAAGTAATTAATGAAATTATATATATTATATTATACAGGAATTTTAATATACCTATGTATCATTAATTTTTCATTCCATTAAATACAAAATATAAATTAACGTAGCGTTCATGCGTACGTACGACTTACCCTCTCCATGAATGGTGCATTTAATTTATTATCTCCAAATGTTATGTATGATTATAAATAACTATATATACTGTATATCTATGATATATATGATATCTAAATCATTAATATCATTATAGAGATAATGTATTTGTGACCACATGAACAACTTGCAATTATAAGAAGTTCATTTCTGACTCAAGTACCAAATATCGATAAAATGACTGTTATTAACATAAATGATTACATAATGTTTATAAAATTATAATAAGGGATATAAAAACAATAATAAACTTGAGAAAGGTTCTTAAGAAAGTAGAAATTCAATTTAGTTTATTATTCCAGAGATTAAAGAACGAATGGGTCAAGTCGGACACGATGTAAGGGACTTCATCTCAATTTCCTTTCATTGAGGAAGAATTTGATTTATACATGACATTCATTTATAAGGTGTATAAACCTATTAGAAATTTCATTTAATTAAAAGGTAATATTTTTCTACGTAGCGTTATACTAAACGACTAAAAGGAATCATTTTTAACGTACGGGGTGACATTGACCTTTCCACCACCACGAGCATTATTTGATATTGGGCTTCCTCAACAAGTCGTAGTGTTTTTAAAAGGAAAATAAATACCATATACTCTATTACATATTTTGGTATTGAAAATGGTTTTGAGAAAGCATTGATTATTTCAATATCATGAAATGATATATTGTGATTTCAATGTGGAAATGGTATCTTTATTTTATGCTTGTTTTATGTGTTATGGTCCTTGGGAATTGTAAACATATATGGGTGGTTCCATGATAAACCTAAGGAGGGTGACACAGACACAGCTCTCCAATGCATTGGGTAAAGTGATGGAGGTAAACGTGAATGTTTGTCCAAATAGATTTCTGGAATATACTGTGATGGTTATTCCAAATATAACTCCCAATGTAGCTATGAAAGAAACAATGTAAGTATGTTATGGATGCCACAATTTAACTTTAGGGTTTGTGATTACTATTTATTACTCATAAATCTTATGATTTCATGAGTTATGTTAAAGATCTTTTGTTATGTATTTATTAATGAACAAATTTTGTCTTTTTTGTTTTATAACCCTTACTTAGCTTTTCATGCTCATCCCAAGTTTCGAAATGTTTTTCACATGACTTAAAGATGAATAGGATCAAGGATGGGATCAAGGAAAATGCATGTTGTCTAAAACATGGAACTAGACATGGATCTGTTTTTCAAGAGTTTTTATTTTATGTGAAAATGGAAACAGAGTAGAATTGTATACTTCTTCATTTTTGAGATGTAGTGTAATAGTTATGGCCTAATTCTCTAAAACTCTAAACCTGAAAAGATACTCATTGTAAATTATTCATTTAATTAACGATTATGTAATGTTTTAAGGATGTGTCCTTATAGTTGGTATCATAGGTTGGTTTAGATAACTTTATGAGTTAGGGTATTGTTAAATTAATTACAATAAATTAATTTATGTTAATGATATAGCATTTACAGATTACCATGTTTCTTTGCCTAAGATATTTATTGTGTTCAGAATGGTGTTTCGTAGAGGTAATTAAGAAACTTTGTTGGGAAGGCATACAAAGGTAAATGACCTTCCAAAATCAGCATCCTAAGATGGCCAAAATCAGAATTGAATAATTTGTTGCAGTAATGGCTCAGTTGACTCAGGTGGTAAATGTTGGTTGTGTTTATTGATGATATTATGGTATATTCCAAAAGTAAAGAGGAACATGAAAGTAATTTAAGGGTTGTATTTCAAACATTAAATGGAACGAAACTGTATGGGAAATTCTAAAATTGTGAGTTTTTCTTATAAAAAATTTCATTGCATGGTCACATTGTTTCAAAAAATGGAATAACAGTTGATCCTACTAAAATAAAAGTTTTCGAAGAACGGCCATGACCCGAAAATATTATTTAGATCTATAGTTTTCTTGGTTTAGCAGTTTATTATTGGTGGTTTGTTGAAATTTTTTCACAGTTATCTAACCCACTGGATAAGTTAACTCAAAAAGGTGTTAAGTTCATCAGTACAAAATAATGTGATGATTCTTTTCAGGAATTGAAAAGAAGATTGGTTAATACTCCAGTTTTGGATCCACCTTCTATAAATGGTTTGTTTGTTATCTGTAGTGATGCTTAGTTGAAAGGACTTGGTTGTTTCCTTATGCAGAATGATCAGGTAATTACTTATGTTTCATGTCCGTTGAAACCTCATGAGTTAAATTTCATTACACATGATTTGGAATTAGCTACTTTTTTTGCTTTAAAATTTTATAGGAATAATTTGTGAAGAGTATAGTGTGAAATATATAATGGTCAAAAAAGGTTGAAGTAAATATTAACTCGGAAAAAATTAAACAGGAGACAGAGGATATGGGTGGAGTTAATCTAGGATTATGATTGTACGATCAACTACCATACGGGGAAATAAAATAAAGTGGCTGCTTATTTCAGTCGAAAAAGTAATGATTCATTAACTATGCTATGTTTACCACAAGATCATTTTGTTTTTGATTTAATGAAATTTGGAATAGATGTTGTTGGTGTAGGAAATTCCACTGTTTTGTTTTAGGTGTCATTGAAATCATCTCTATGAGACAGAATTAAGAAAGTGTAGAAGGAAGTAAGTGAGTTGCAGAAAAAGGTATAGTTGGTTCAGATGGGTATGTTTCCTTATTTTAACATTGATAATGATTGTTTTTTTGAGTTTTGGGAATATATTATGTGTGTCACATAATTCCCAGTTGAAGAATGACTTGTTATGTGAAGCTCATAGATCTCCATTTTTAGTTCATCCCGGCATTACAAAGATGTACATAGATCTTAGGGATTATTTCTGTTGGGTGGAATGAAAATAGATATTGTTTACTTTACTGTCAAATGTTTGACTTGTCAATAGGTTAAAAAAGAGAGATAGTTAATGAAAGGGATACTTCAGCCTTTACCAGTGGCAGATTGGAAATGGGAAAATATATCCATGGACTTTGTTGTGGAGTTACCAAAGACATATTGTGGTAAAAATGCAATCTGGGTTAATGTTGATCGATTGACTAAATCATATCATTTACTTCCTATTCAAGACACACAGTATTTAGATCAACATTATCGTTTGTATATTAAAGAGATAGTAGGGTCGCAAAGATTTGCCCTATTTATTGTATCTGGTCATTATCCCTGGTTTATTTTTAACTTTTGGAAAGGCGTTTAGAAGTTATTGGGTACTGAATTAAATTTTAGTACAGATTTTCATCCACAATCAGATGGGAAGTCCGAATGAAAAATCCAGACCTTTTAGGATATGTTACATGCTTTCTTAATGGATTACCAGGGAATTTGGGACCAACAGCTTTCTTTGGTTGAATTTTTTATAATTACATTTTTCATTCCAGTATATAGATGGCTCCATTTGAGGCCTTATATTGGAAGTGGTGTCGACATCCATCTTCTTTTGAAGAAGTAGCTGAATGGAAGTTGATGGGTCCAAAATTGGTAGAAGAGATGGAAGAAAAAGTTCAGTTGATACAGATACACAAGAGTTAAACTCAGAGCAGACAAAAAAGTTATGTGGGTAACCAAAGGAAGGATCTTTCTTTTGAGGTAGGTGGTCATTTTTTTCACAAATTTTCTCCATGGAAAAGTGTGATGTGTTATGGAAATAAGGGAAAGCTGAGTCTAAGATTCATTGGAACTTATGAAATCTGGGAGAATGTTGGATTAGTTGCCTACAGAGATTCTTTACCTAAATGTTTTATCCCAGGTACACAATGTTTTTCATGTTTTAATTTTGAGAAAGTATATGCCGAATTCATCTCATGTTTTGAGCCTAAAGGTAGTTCAGTTGGAAGAGAATCTCTCTTATGAGGAACAACCTGTCCAGATTCCTAACCGAAGAGAGAAAGTGATGGGGAATAAATTAATTCATCATCTAATGGTTATATGGAAAACCCATATGGTTAAAGTGGAAATGTGGGAATCTTAATATTCTATGAGGGATAAATACCCCCACTTATTTGATAAGTGAATAAAATGGATAAGAAATTATTCCTTAAATGGGGAAAGGATGTAACATCCCAGGTAAATAAAAAATATGAAATGTTCACATTTATTAATATTTATAAATTAAATATTATATGCACTTTAAATGGTATTCTATGTTCGATGGAGTACCTTATATATAACAATGTGTTTCATTGAAAACTTATATTGCCCAAAATTATGAGTTATACAGAAAAATATTAATATTATATTATTATTTTAAATGGTAGTTAACACCTAATCGTTGTAAGGGCGGGAATGAAAATAACTAACTAAAATATGATTATACATGTTTGTTAAATGTTTTTACATTTATCCAATAATATTAAGATGATTAAAATGTGAATGAATCTAATTTTAACCATAAATACTCTAATATTTTTTTAAGGTCGATTTACCAAATATTGATGGAGAACCCAATTTAATTCTATTTTTGGTCACTATTATTTGTTCAATTTTTCAAAATAGAATTCTTCTTAGAATCAGGACATCAAAATTTACTTTGGGTAAATTTTTGGTATTTTTCTGATAAAATTCAATTTTTAATGAATAGTGAAAAATACTGTATTTTAATTCAAAAATGCCTTTTAATATAATTTATTTATATGGATAGATTATATTTTTAATTGGTTTTACTGTTTAATTATATTATAATTTTTCCATTTAATCCAATTATGGTCATTAGAAGTAATTTCAGATTTAAGTTGGACATAAACAATTGTCAATCTTTTGATAGTTATTATTTTAAAAAAACACGGTTTTTTTTTGAAAACGGGGATTAATTTTAAATTAATTTATGAAACATCTATGTTTTGAAATTGGTAAAATACACATTATTTTTGAATTCAGAATTTCAAATATATATATTTGGCTGAATTTGTGTTATTTTTTAGAAAACCTTCAATTTGTTATGAATAGTGAAAACACTAAGTAGTAGTTAGAAAATCGACTTCTTCAATTAAATGAAATTTTAAAGCATCTGTGTATTGAATTTTAAAAATCCTACATACATTGTTGTTATCAGTATGTAATTTTTTTTAAATAAGATGAAAAAAATTTGTGGTGAAGAGTAACTTTTGACTTTTATTTACTGCGGTTAAAGGTAAATAGAGAAATATAGGGTAAAAATAATATTATAATAATATAAAATTACCATAAACCATGTCCTAACCTTATTGGATGACTCATGAGTAACCAATAAAATCTTTGGGTGAGATTTTTGTCCTTTCAAATCCATATGGGTAAGATAATGACATTAATAACTTTTTATTTAAAGTAAAAAATAAAAATATTATAAACGTGTATTGTTTTACTAAAATGATTTTAATGTGGGTTTATACAATTGATATATTTGAATATAAATATTTATTATAAAGATAAAAATATTTCCTAGATCATGGTATTTTATTTATCATTTTTAGAAATCAAATAAATAAAATTATTTATGACATAATAATGATGCAGTGTTTACCTCATTAATGAATTATTTAAATAAATAAGATTATAATAATTAAAAAAATATCTAAAACATGTATAACTCTTATTGGATGAATTTATATCTAACTGGAGTCATCATATCTTGGATATTAATAAGTTTTGGAGCTTTTAAAACCAAAAACCATTATATAATAAAATGAAATTTTCAAACCTTCCTAAAGAGCCTCTCCCCCCTTATAAAAATCTATCACCTCTAACCCCTTACTCACTCCTCTATATCTACTTGTATCATCCAAAATCTACACAAATAATCTCTCAAGATCCATGTATTCCATCTATATTCCTTACCTTAGGCAGATGTCGCATCAATAAATCCTTTTGGTTCAAGCCAATGGGAGTTACCCGATTTAAAGGTAAAGTGTTCTCTTAAATTCATTTCTTTTATTTTGCATCTCTAACCCCATAAACTCTTTTTATTCCATTATTTTATAACAACACCCATATCCTCAATATACTAGGTTTTTTTATGAAAGTATTTGAACTACACTTACAAACACCATAATCGAATGGGTAAAGAACATATTGTTTCTGTGGACGACGAACTAATGCCTCACGAAACGACGATTGTTCAATTATCTCCAACCACCTCTAATGGTGGTTATTAAGATGTAACTTGATTTATATGTGATATATATTATACTTATATTGTCTCTATACTTAATTATTTTTTATCTATAGAATACCTTTATGGTTTCCATAATGGGTAAATGTGATTATTTTATTTGAGGATGTGTGGACTACCGCCCCCTAAAAGTGATATGACTCCTTCATGCCATAAGTGGAAAGTATAAATGATAGAGTTATTGAAATTATATATATGATATTATACTTAATTTATAATATACCTATGTATCATTAAGATTTAATTCCATTAAATATGAAATAGAAATGAAAGTAGCGTTCATGCGTACATACAGCTTAACGTCTCCATGAACAGTGCATTTCATTTATTACCTCCAAATGTTATGTGTGATTATAAATACATATATATACTGTATATATACGATATATATGATATCTAAATCTTGAATGTCATTTTTGAGTTAATTGACTTTTGACCACATGAAAAACTTGTAATTATAAGAAATTCATTTTTGACTCAAGTACAAAATATATGCAAAACGACCGTTAATAACATGAATGATTACATAATGTCTATAAAATGAAAATAAGTGAAATAAAAAGAATAATAAAATATAAAACTGTTCTTAAACAATTATAAATTAACTTTAGTTTATTATTCATTAGATTAAAGAATGAACGGGTCCAGTTGGACACGAGGTAAGGGACTTCATCTCAATCTCCTTTCATTAAGGAATAATGTGATCTATACCCAACATTATTTTATACAGTGTATAATCCTCTTTGACATTTCATTTCGTTCAAAGGGAATCTTTTTCAACATATATTTTTACTAAATGACCAAAAGGTATGTTTTTTAACGTACACTATGACAACATCCTTTCTGCCCCTACGATCATTAATTGATATTTGGCTTCCTCTACCAGCAATAGTGTTTTTAAAATGAAAATAAGTACCCTATAATCTTTGATGTTTTTTTATTGAAAATGGTTTTGGGAAATCATTTATTTTTTCAATATCTTGAAATGATTTATTATGATTGCAATGTGGAAATGTTATCTTTCATTTATGGTTGTTTAATGTGTTATGGTCCTTGGGAATTGTTTACCTGTAGGGGTGGTTCCATGATAATCCTGGGGAGGGTGAGCCCGAGATAGTTCTCCAATGCATTGAGTAATGTGATGGAGGTAAACTTGAAGATTTCTCCTAATAGATTTAGGGAATATATTGTGATAGGTATTCAAAATGTGACTCCCTGCCTAGATGTGAATGCTACAATGTAAGTATGTTATGGATTACACAAGTTACCTTTATGATTTTTGATTACTATGTGTTATCCATAAATCTTATGATTTGATGAGTTATGTTAAAGATCATATGTTATATATGTATTGATGAAATAATGTTTTCATTCTTTTTTTTATAACCCATATTGAGATTTTCATGCTCATCCAATGTTTTGAAATGTTTTTCATAGGACATAAATATGAATAGGGTCACAGATGGGATCAAGGAAGAGTCATGCTCCCTAAAACCTGGAACTAGAAATAGATGTTTTTTTCCAGTGTTTTTATTTTATGAAAAAAAAAGTAAACTAAGATGAAGGGTCTACTTTGTAACTTTTGATATGTAATGTAATAGTTATTGAATAATTCTCTAAAACTCTTTACCTGAATAGATCATCAATGTGAATTATTCATCTAATTCAAGATTATGTAATATTTTAAGCCTAGTTCCTTATACCATCCTTGACTATACACCTTTCGTATGGATGTCTTTGCCACATGACATTAAATTTCAGGGTTCGGTCCGTAACACAAGACCTTAAAAGCTGATATTCTCCACTAAATGGCATTGTACTATATGGGTTCTTATATCTCTCCTAATAATACATAAGAATCTTGACTTATTGGTTATATATCAACATCAAAACAATATATATCCCCCAGGGATAATATTAAACTCCATATAACCCTTCTACACAGCATAAAATGAGTGTCATCCTAATAACTGACCAAGGAATCCCTGATCTATCCATAAAAGGGTAACATTGATGTAGAACCTTGGCTATATTTAGATCACACCATCAACAGGGAACCTTACATACATACAGATGATTCCAATCCCATGGTAACTACGGATTGAACATTACCTCAGGGTAATCTATAATACAAACATTTGTGAATGAACAATGGATTCATTAATATATCATAAATCTATAAGAGAGTCACAGAATGAGAAATAGTTCCCACAAAAAGTTTGTGATGAGGCTGACTTCCCATCGTCATGACCAATGAGATCTGTTAAGTTTCATTGTCTATGTTTCCTAATGAACAACTACCTTTGGATAATAGGTCCGTAAATTATGGATATGAGATCCATTGGGAGTCTCCGACTCCATGAATGATACCTATTGATGAAATTTCATTAATAGTGGACCCAACATGTATTATTGTAAAAAGAACAACCCCATTCAATCAAACATCATGCCATTGTGTTTCTATGGGAATAAAATGTTGAATCCAACGTGAATTTATAACTAAGGTGGTAGTGGTACCCCACGTTAGGCCCCTTTCATATCAAAAAATGGCTGAGGGACAAATGAGATAATAAATTTCTCATGTGGTCATGGGATTATACATTGATGAAGTTTTTTTCTGTATCTATTATATTTTTCAGAAGAACTCATCAGATATTCCTTCAATTCAATGATATCTCAACGTCTTTCACTACTGTAAAATCAGCCTATACCCATGGTTCAAAACTGTGGGTATAGCCCCTAAAACCATGGGTATAGCCAATACCCACGGTTTTGGGAACCGTGGGATGGACCGGCGTCGGTATAGGTCCCCAACCTATACCCACGGTTTTCCAAAACCGTGGGTATAGGTGTTCTGCCACCATGTCAACGAAACATACCCAATTGCCATGGTGTCAAAGGCTTTTCACCACGGTTTCAAAACCGTGGGTATAGGTCCTAAAATAATGCGGTCGGCGGGTTTCGAACAGCAACCTCTCCGCTGCAGACGAAGCACCTAACCACTACACCAACACCGCTTTAATGTATATATATTTATATTTAGTTAAATATAGTTATATAAACCGTGGGTATATAGGGAAGAACCGTGGGTATAGGACTGCCGCCAAAAAAAATTTCCTTCCCGCGGAAAAAAAAAATTCTCGCGCACACACAGGAAACCTATACCCACGGTTTTTCATAACCGTGTGTATAGGTATTTTATCCCAGACGTATCCCCACGGTTTTCCCCAAAACTGTGGGGATAGGTACCCATATACCCACGATTTTGGAAAACCCTGGGTATAGGTGAATTTTTAGTACCTATCCCCACGATTTTGGAATACTGTGGGGATAGACCCCCATATACCCACATGTTTTCAAAACCGTGGGTATAGGTCTTGAAAATTTACCTATACCCACGGTTTTCCCAAACCATGGGGATATGTCCAATTTCCTGTAGTGTTTCGCAAATAGGTGCATCTAAAACTGCATAGGCGGCTGAGTCCTCAATAAATTATATGACTTCATCACCCATCCAACGTCATTAACATTGGGTTTAAAATGAACTAGTTAGTGAATACCCTCAACATGGTACTCTGCCCACCCTGGAGGTTGATCGACAATCCCTCTAGTCGATGAATCTCATCCAGCCATTGACCCAGGGACCATCGGCGATCCAGAACACGAGGTATCCACTAGCCATCTCCATCTGTTTTGTCAGCCTATACCAAAAATATAATACTAAGTGTCTCCCATACCAAAGGTAGTATAATGAATTTGTCACCAATTAATTCATCCCTACAACACTAGGACCCCTCTTATGGTATCTTACTAAAAACAATCACGAACAACATCGTGTGATCCAACATGCTCACAATCTAGAAGATTCCCCCTTATAAGCCCCAACTACATATATGTGGAACGAGGTCCCCAGGATAGCCCACATAAGAAAATGATTAGATAACCCTGAATGTCCCCTTGTCCATATTCATGATGAAGAATGTCATAAGGAAAATATAGTGTCTGATTACATGTAGACATATATTCCTGCAAATGAATATCAAACCCATTAGTAAAATACAATGGAAACTAGCGAGAAGACTCAAGTTCATGCCCCATAATATGAATCCCACCCTATAAATATGTTTGGACATTATGAATAGGTGAAAATTATTGCTACTTCTTACGAATCACACTGGGAAAAAAATTGTGGAAAATTATAAGTAGCGTCAAATACCAACCAATGCATTTGAATCCCATCAACCAAATGGGGAATAAACTAAATATGAGAAGATGAAAATACCTATTAAAAAAATAAGAAACCCATAAATCAAATATGGTGGTAAAAAATTTCTATAATAGCCAAATTCCTATATATTTATATTAATCCCATATTCCAAACAGGGCAGAAAATAGGCAGGCACAAATCTCTACTCACCAATATGAAACACATAAATCAAATATTATGGAAATCACATAATGATTCTAGCGTATCCCAGCAATAAATCAGGGTAATACACATATCTCTCCCCCCCCCCATAGGAGAGCTATCAGTACCTACTAACAGAAAATGGAGGACTATAGAAGGCATGTATTCTTGCTCCAATGATGGAATGGGAATATATTCTCATTATAGACATGAATGTATCTCAATGCATCTTATAAATGATAGAGGACCAAACATTAATTCTAGACCATATTCAACATACTTGTCAAGATGTAATCAAGTATATAGAAGAAGCAAGGGGATGATAAAATACCCCTAGCTCCCTAAGTGGATTGACTCATACACACAATGGGGTTGTTACATCGGAGTATACATGCATCCTTAATCCTGTAAAATTGGGTTATCGATAATATTACATGAAAAATGGACAGCATGATCGAGCACAAATACCTAATCAAACTAGGGGACACTGGTCCACCATGGTGGCCACTCCTGGGAAAGCATATATCCCTTCCAGAACTCAATATTCTCTCCATCATATCCTAGAATCATCACAGGGGCCACTTAAATGAGATCATACATACGGAGGTCATCACCTATAGCAATCTGCGCCATTCTCCCTCAATGGAGCACAAAAAAATGAATAATTCCAAATGTAGCTTAACAATTAATATAATAATCATGATCCTACTCTACTAGAAGTTTTAGTTCATGAGGCCATCAAAAACCTATCATTGGTGGATCAAGATCCTATTGACCCATTACAAAATTTCAAAATTGGTTATAGAATTTGTGAAGTTCCTCTCTTCATCTTTGTTACCATTATTTTTGGAGGTCCCCCTAGAACATCATCCATAAATTCTTACTTCATGGACATAAAAAATTCAATTGTAAAATCTTATATTTTGATGAGGGTCACATAAACCCTCATCATGGGTAGAAGATCAAATAGTAAGAAGTTCCTCCCCTTTCAGTCATATTCCATGAAATCCCTCTATATGGTGTATGTTGCAGATATTCCCCTTGTAGTTAGACATCAAGATATGATGGTAGTCCTAGACAAGATGGAATTCAATGAGATGGTCTTTCCCACAATTAAATTTCATTTCTATAAGGAGGCCCTCCCATTCATGGGTCAAATAAAAGATATCCCTCCTATTCCGAGGTTCTTGGAAAAATGTGTCGAGACATGTTTGATACCTTATCATTGACGAGTGACATTATCTCTCATCCAGAAGATGAACTAGGGAAATAATAAACTTTTGAACCACCCCTAAACCATTCAAATACCAATGATACCACTATTAGCCCCGCTACTTGTGAAACTAATAAATAAAAATCAATGTTGGATAGATCTAGTAGAGGGGTATCTGGTAGAACAACAAAAGGATATGTTTCTCAAAAGAAAAAAAATTGTCATGGGATGACATACCGATTAAGTTTTTTCCATCATCAAATTATCATTTCAACATGAGATGGGAATTTTTAGAAGAATTCCTAAAAAAGAGTCATATAAATATATGGGAAAATATCCTCAACATAAAAGAAAAATTATTCCCTTAAAATGTCTATGAAGAAAATTTTAAAATATTGGAAGAGCTTCTTCATCAAATAGACTTGAATGTCCTTTTGTCTATGAGGTGGACATAATGAGAGAGGAAGCGTAAATATCTCTACCTAACCTTCCTCAATGCACTACATAATATTTTTCAACTCATTACAGACACCCTGTCATGTGTTCATATCTGAGGGTGTTGGGAACTCATATCTTTCTATTTTACCTCACCATATGTTCAACAAAACCCATTAGAAATGAAAAACTATAATGTCATTATTCCAAGGTAGCCATCACTTAAAACCCATACTCAAGAAATGTGTAATGGTCAATAATAACTGGCATTGATTATGTCACAAAAGTGTCATGCCTGATGAGAGCTATGAATCAAGAAACTCCTAGACATGGAAACCGAAAACATTCAGCAACATTTTTTCCATATAGAATCCAATCATCAAGTGCCACAAATTTCATAAAAACAAATAGTTATCATGTAAAATCATAATTTTTACCAACTCACACTCAAATAGGGATGTGCTAGATCTAGAGAGAGGAGACAGTATTAGTAGTGATTAAAAAATCCCTTGTAAGACTGGAAAATTCAAACAGTAGATAAATAAAAGTAGAATAGGGGAATCCTTATCCCATTTGGATATATGAATTTTTATCTCAACCACCCCCTCAATAGATATCATAATTTTCCAATTTAAGGAGGATTCCATATAGGGAGGTCCCCTAGTTCATCCATCCTCACAACCCATTTCCCCCATAACAGTGGTGCATGACGGGGCTGCAAAGAGGTTCCCTCTTTGTCATCCTTCTACATGAATCCCTAAGAGGATCCCAGATTGGAAAGGAGTGGTAAAGTAATGGATAAAAACAATACTTCTATCATTCACCAGCATATATGATAACAACAATTCATTACGCATCACGGAATATGGTAGATTTAAAACCTAAAGACAACACCAAAAATAATAAAAATTCAGACGAACATAAAGAGGATGGTTACATCTGTGATACGATCGACACAAAAAATTAAGATGTACTTACCCAAAACTAGCAGATCACCCTGAATCATTGTGTTCCCTCGATCAATCCACCACCTCCACCTCATCTAATCCCAATAAAATATAATAAAAAAAATTTCATACTTGAACCACCTCCTCCACCTTATAGGAATAATACCCTTATGCTCAAAGAATTATTTTTTTCATTAGGAGGAATACATGAAAGATTTGAGGAGAATCAAGGCAATGTTGCTTAGAGGAAGTATTCATATTGAATATGATTCCTAGGAAGAGCCTTAATGTAATATTTAAGTTGGTTTTTCCCAACCCTAGTGGTTTATCTCAGAAATTAAAGCAAGGTCACGAAATCCACCCAACACAATGCCTAGTCCATCATTCTACCTAGACCCGATCATGGATGTTTATCATGATTTCCTCCCATTAAGGAGAAAATTAAAATAGGCCTAGGTAAATACATAGAGCAACTCTCTTGCTAGATATCTCCCACAAATAGTTGAAAAATTGGCACGACAAATGCATCCCCTCATTGCAGTAGTCCATGACCAGGTTCAACAAAACACTCATGAATGACTAATCGATATCATCATGGAATTTGTAGCTTGAATGGAAGTTGTAGAGGAGCGGCATGTAGAAGTACAACTAGAACAAAAACCCTACCCTCACTGGTTGAGAGGCACCCCATCACAAAAAAACTTCAAGAGCCCTGTGATTCCAATATTCAATGGATAATGTGATCTATAACAACATCTTACCCATTGTGCTTCCCATTGTGATCCCATGATGGGAACATTAGAGAAATAATAACTAGTGATACTAAGGTGCTTCGTGAAAACCCTTTAATGGAAAACCTTCATATGGTATACCATTATTCCATCTCAGTCGATCATGACATAAGAACAACTCCATCATTAGTTCCTCTTCCAATTCAAATCAATGCTACATAAGACAACACATAGTGGCCATTTTAACTGTAAAAAATGAAAGATTGATAGATTCTTTGACTTCAGTTTTCAATGGAAAGGGTTGACCTATTCTATGAAATAACAACATATCTATGAATATATGCATTATATCTGCATCGATAACCTCTTTTATGATATAAAAAAACTACTCATACCAATGAAGTATATGAATGGGTTTCCATATTTTTTCTCCATCATCAAAAGAATGGAATGCTCTCTATGGAAGAATAATTTTAACTCATAAATAACCACATCAAACCTAGGGAAAAGGCAAAGAAAAGAAGAAGTGGAATATGTCACATATAATTATACATCCACGTCTTCTCCAACTCCGAAACCTATAGAATATCATGAATCACCACCAGGGAATCAACAACTACCCCGTCTTGGTAAGACAAGTGTAGGGGACCCACAAGAAATAAATTTGAGGAAAAAAATGAATAATATTTAATCGTTCTGAGATGATCATGTTCGTTTTTATTTTATAACAATTATGGACCCTGATTTACACTATATTATGGAAAAATTGGACAATGGGGTGGGCATTGATTACTGGAAAAATTATTTCTTAGTTCACCAGATACTGAGATACACCATTAAATTATGTGTCATCATCAAAGACCACCAACATAAAATGATAGACTCCAAGTATGTAAATATGGAACTACCATCAGTGCATGTGGTGTATGTTTCCACCATTTCCCCTAGAGAGGGAGGTCAGTGGTAAGGAGTTCATAGTAGAAGGTCACAAATGTTATAATAGTTGGATTACATGAAGGATAATCAATCAAACCCCTGGTATTCTGTGAGTATAGTTGAAACAACCAACTATTCCCCCATCTTCTCCCACTACAAGACTGTTGATTTCATCAGTCCCACAAACCTCCAAATGTTAGGCTTTTATAAAGAGAACCCTCCAGAAAGACAATGAGGAAGTGAATGGGGATAAATTTGTATCAAGGAAAAAATTGTCTCTTCCCCTCTCAGATTTTGTATCGCTATATCTGAAGCAATTGGAACCTCCCGGAAAAACTATATCACCAGAAATAATCAGTTAGGCTGATGCCTCAATATATGGGGAGTTGATCTTCAACTCCATTAACTTCATTCACAAAATGGATCCCTTCCCTAACAATTAGTATGGTTATGAATCCAAGTTACATGCATCTGATAGGGGAACTGGAGGAAGAGGTTATAGAAGATGATGATACTGGGGAAGAAGCAACCATGGATGAAAGCATACTTCTTGATTCCACACGTCTATGAATTTCAATGTCCTTGAATTCTGATGATGATACCATCATCAGGTCCAATAAAAACTATAAAATCCTTTGTAAACATTCTAGTAGTCGCTCTGACTCAATAATTCTGGATTATCCAACCGAGGAATGAAATGTGTCATATTTCTCTCAGTGGGTAGGCAGACAATCTCATCTAAACCTGCCAAGGATAGGAACATCACCAACTCCTTCCCTATGAGATGATTCATCCTTGTCAAATTCTCAAGCCCTTAATGAACATATTAATGGGAATCACCATTCTGGGAGGCACTCACTTTTAGAACATAATTAAAACACTAAAAATAATATATCATTGGTACCATCCATGTTGTGAATCATGGATGGCCAAATTTTTTCTAAATACCCCAGTTGATCACTTATAGAGGCTATTCTAAACCCCCAAGATTTTATAATATAAATGGTCACTTCTGAGGTCTATTGGATATATACTGATCCTATGGAATTTCATGAAATTATCTCTTTCTCAAATCAAGATGAATACATAATTGTACATTAAATAATCATACCCTTGTATGTGTATGACATGATGAATGATTTATATATCTGAAATGTGTTAATTGATAATAGATCTTGAATCAATATAATTCCATTACAAGCACATTGTCGGCTGGGAAGCAATGGGGATAACCTTGCACATTCTATCATAACACTCTACAAATGCAAAAAAATTAAGGAAAAACATTATGCCAAATCAATCTTTGGGATCAATTTTGGGACATCGTAGATGACTCATAATTCCTAGTGGTGAAGCATAATACATCATTAAACATATTTCTATGATAACCCTGGTTGCATCAACATATTGATATCCATTCACTATGCATTTAATGCATAAAATATCAGGTTATTGAGAATTTGGGGTAGTTATATTCCAATAATATCCCATTTGAATACTAATATTCCCATTATATTGATGCATGATTATATAAAGGTCAATAAAAAACCCCCTAGTTGACAGAATGGAACTGGTCACCACCTGAATTGGTCTAGAAATGATCCCAATCGACCCCATCAAATAGCTCAGTGAGTACTATTTTATTCTTATCAACTAGATCATGTGTTTAAGACCAAATTAGAATGTATGTTATGAATTATTTATGATTTCAACCATGAATACTTAATCTGTAACTATTGAAATATATTATGAATCCCCAATAAATGGTTAAAACATGGGTGAAAATTCCATCATTTCAAGCCTAGTGCAGCAGGAAATCTGAAACTTGACAACTAATATAGAAGAGGATGTCTCATCATTCAAATAAAAAGAAGAAACTCTTCCATAACCCAAATCTAGAGAACATACCCCACTAATTTATCCCCATAAAGAACAAGACATGAATGAATATTAATAAGACTATTGAGATGCTCCTCTATTATTTGAGGAGGGCATCTCCACCACTATTAATGATCTCTGGGAAATAAATCTATGTATAGAAGAGGACCCACCACCCAACTTGATTAGAAAATACATGTATTCTAACTAGAGAGAGGTATATACCTCCTTACTAAAGAATCAGTGGGATCTATTCATCTCTAATTAAACCAAAAGGCTAGGTCTAGATCATGAGGTGGCCACCAATCACCTGTGCCTATAGTGGACCACATAGTTTATAAACATGAATACAATAGAATGCAACTAACACATGACACAAAAATTATGGCTGAAGTGAAAATATCATTAAAATAATATTCATTCATGAGGTCCAATATCCCATCTAGAAGGACTATATTTTCCCCATCAAGACGAAGAATGGGAAAATAAATGCTTTTATTGATTCTATGGATCTCAATCTGCATTTCTTGAAGGATGAATTCCAAGTCCCCATCAGAGAACTAATGATTTATTCAATATCCAGATATCAGTGTCATTTTTTTAATGATTTTCCTTTTAAGATAAAAGAAAATTGGAATGGATAATGTTGATGAAGATGTCACTGCCTTCAATCTCCCATCGAGTGTTTTTCAATCGGGTAATGCCATTTAGCTTTAAGAATTATGGTGCTAAATATCAACGTCCTTTATATAGAATCTTCAAACCCTTCCAGGTTTATCTTGTTGAATGCTATGTTGATGGCATTGTGGTTAAATATTGATAGCATTCAGATAACCTAGAAAATATTGAAACAATCTTCAACAAACTAAGACAACACAACCTAACAATAAACACCTATAAATGTTCTTTCGGGTTCACCTTGTGGATATTTCTCAGTTTCTCCAAACACCACATTGGCATCAATGTTTACCCAATGAATTCAAATTATATTATTGGCATTCCACATCCCAGAAAACTAACCAAATTAAGAGTAGTTCACTGAAATTTTTCATACATTCGGTGATTTATAGCCAAACTTGCAGAAAAATATTTTCCCTTTTCCAGATTGATGAAAAATGTGATTACATATCAGTAGACAAATGATTTTCTGGAAGCATTCAACAATATCAAGAGATATATTTTAATCCATCTAGTGTTGATGCCATATTTAGAGGGAATGGAAATTATTTTTTACGTGGCATCCTTAGAGATATTATAAGGACCCAGCCTTAAACATTACATAATATTGAATTAAATGAATAATTCACATAGAGGATCTGTTCAGGTTTAGAGTTTTAGGGAATTAGGAAATAACTATTACATCACAAAATATTACAAAGTAGGAACTTCTACCCAGAATCCACTTTTTTTCATAAAATAAAAACTCTTGAAAAAAAGTCATGTCTAATTCCAGGTTAAAGAGAGCATGGATTTTCCTTGATCCCATCCTTGACCCTATTCATCATTATGTCCTGTGAGAAACATTTCAAAACTTGGGATGAGCATAAAAGGCTCAGTAAGGGTTATAAAACAGTGAATGAAAACATTTTTTCATAAATACATACAAAACATGAACTCTTTTACTTACCTCATGAAATCAAAAGATTTATGAAATACACATATAAATCATAAATCATAAAGGTAACTTGCGGCATCCATACCATACTTACATTGTAGTTATCACAGCTACATACGGAGTTACTTTGGAATACCCAGCACAGTAAATTCCCTAAATATCTTAGGAGAAACATTCACGTTTAACTTCGTCATGTTACCCAATGCATTGGAGAGCTATATCGGGCTCACCCGCCCTAGGTTTATCACAGAAACACCCGTATACTTAAATAATTCACAAGAACCTTAACATGATCTTAACACATAACATAAGCATAAAGGAAAGATAACATTTCCACATTGCAATAATAAAATATCATTTCAATATATTGAAATAATAAATCCATTCTCAAAATCATTTTCAATACCAAAATACGTAAAAAGAGTATTTGGTATTTATTTTTCCTTTTAAAAACATTCTGGATTGTTAAGGAAGACAGAGATCAAATAATACTCGCGGCGGCGGAAAGGACGTTGTCACCGCTTATGTTAAAAAAACATTACTTTTTTTCATTTAGTAAAATGCTTCATTGAGAAAATATTCCTTTTTAATAGAAGTAAAATTCAAAGGGTTTTATACATTGTATAAAATAAAGTCATGTATAAAACTAAAAATGCCTCAATGAAAGGAGATTGAGACGAAGTCCCTTACCTCGTGTCCGAACTGACCCGTTCATTCTTTAATCTTCTGAATAATAAACTAAAGTTAATTTCTACTTTCTTAAGAACCTTTTTCAAGTTTATTATTCCTTTTATATCACTTATTACCATGTTATAATCATTATGTAATCATTTAAGTCAATAACGTTCATTTTGTCGATATTTGGTACTTGAGTCAAAAAAGGACTTCTTATAATTACATGTTGTTCACGTGGTAAAAGGTTCATTATATCCAAAATGATATTCATGATTTGGGTATCATATATATCATATATATCCAGCATGTACATGTATTTATAATAGTACATAACATTGGAGGTACGAAATGAAATGCGTCGTTCATGGAGACGGTAAGCCGTACGTACTCATGAACACTACTTTCATTTCTATTTCTTATTTTAATGGAATTAAAACATAATGATACATAGTTATATTATAATTATAGTATGATATCATATATAATATCATTAACTCTATCCTTTATACATCCCACATTGGGCATTAACGAGTCACATCACTTTGAGGGGGCGGTAGTACGCACTTCCACAAATGAGATTATCGTATTTACCCACTATGGAAACCGTAAAGGCTTGATATAAAAGGGAAGTACAGAAGAATAAATAAATCATAAACATAATATATATCATATATAAATACAGTGCCATCATAATGGCAACCATGAGAGGCGGTAAGATGTAATTGAACAATCATCGTTTCGTGAGGCGTTAGTTTGTCATCCACAGAAACATTATGTTATTCATCCATTAAATGGAGGTGTGTGTAAGTTTAGTTGAAAAACATATCATAAAAACATCCTAGTATATTGAGGATACTTGTTTTCTTACAAAAGAAAGGAAATAAAAAGATTTTAGGGGTTGGAGAAGCAAAATAAAAGAAAACAATTTAAGAGAAACTGTTACCTTTAATTTGGGTAACTCACTTTGGTTTGAACCAAAGGACTTCTTGAAGTTCCTTATTCCTATGGTAAGGATTCTAGGAGGAGTATAGGGATGTAGGGAGCTTAATTGGGCAGAGTTTGGACGATCCAAAGGGCTTTAGAGGTGTGAGGAATTGCATATAAGTGGTCTCTTTTTATAAGGGAGAGGAGTGGCTCTTTAGGAAAGAGTGAAAATATTATTTTATAATATAATGATATTCGTTTTATAATGGTCCAAAAATCATTATGGTCAAAGATAAGATGACTCATAATTGAAATAAAATCATCCAATCATAATTGGACATGTTTTGGATAATATTTTAATCATTAGAATTTTATTTAATTAAATCATCTATTAATCAGGTAAATACTGCATCATTATTGTGTCATAAATAATTTAATTTATTTGATGTCTAAAAATTATAAAAAAAACCATGATGTAGGAAATAGTTTTAGCTTTCCAATTAATATTTATAGTCGAACAGATAATTTATATAACCCCTTCAAAAATATATTTACTAAAAGATATTTGCTTTTGTTATTTTTGTCTTTTCTTTAAGTTAATTATTCTAAATTGTCATTATCACGCCCAAGTGGCTTAAAAGGGTACCAAAATCGACCCAAATATGCTAATGGTCGTAAATGACTCAACCAATAATATTTTTACAATTTCTAAGGTAATTTTGAATTATTATAATATTATTTTAACCTTGAATTAGCCTAATTACTTTTAACCGTGGTAAATAAAAGTCAAAAGTTTCTATTCACCAAAAATTATTTTCATCTTATTGAACCACATTTTACTTCTTGATAACAACCATGTATGTCGGATTTTTGAAATTCAATTCACAGAAGTGGTAAAATTCCATTTAAATGAAAAGGTCCGTTTTTTTAACTACCACTAAGTGGTGTCACTATTCATCAAAAATTGAAGTTTTTCAGAAAAATACCAAAAATTCATCCTAAGCTATATTTGATATTCCGAATTCAAAAATGATGTATATTTTTTCAAATTCAAAACATAGAAGTGGAATTAATTAATTTAAAAATTAATTCCCGCTGTTAAAACAAATAGCGTGTTTTTAAGAAACAATAACTATCAAAAGATTGATACTTGTTTATGTCTAATTTCAACGTGAAATTAAATCCAATGACCAACATTGGATTAAATGGTAAAAATATATTTTAATTTCACTTAAAAATCAATTAAAAAGGATAATCTAACCATATAAATAAATTATATTAAAAAGAACTTTTGAATTAAAATACAATATTTTTCACTATTTATTAAAAAAATGAACTTTATCAGAAAAATACCAAAAATTTACCCAAAGTAAAATTTTATGTCCCCATTCTAAAGAAGGATTTTATTTGGTCAATTAGAATGTATTAAAGTAACCAAAACTATATTTAAAGAGGGTTCTCCATTAAAAGGCGATAAATCGGCCTTTTAATGTAAATTATGCATAAAATTAGATTCATTCACATTTTAATCCTCTAACTTTTTATTAGATAATGTAAATAAATTTAAAAAACATGTATAATCATATTGTATTTAGTTTCAGTCACTCTCGCCAATACAACGGCTAGGAGTTAACTACCATTTAAAATAATAATATTATATTATTAATGTGCAATGTAAGATTCCAAAGAAACTCATTGATGCATATCGGGTACGCTATCGAACATAGAAACCCCTTTAAACTAAAATTAATATTTAATTCACAAATATTAATAAATATGAAAATCTATTATTCTTCATTTACCTGGGATGTTACATCCTTCCCCCCTTTTGGAAATTGCATCCTTGCAATTTTTATCCACTTATCAAAATAAGTGGGGGTATTTATCACTCATTGAATTTTTAGATTCT
Organism: Viscum album; assembly: GCA_963277665.1. NCBI lineage: Eukaryota > Viridiplantae > Streptophyta > Magnoliopsida > Santalales > Viscaceae > Viscum > Viscum album. The sequence continues at coordinate 834,543,217 of OY728143.1, read as the reverse complement.
CACATTGCCTCTTCAATCATATGGTTTTTCCACAAAACCATTACCTGGTGAATTACCTTATTCCGCAACACCTGCTCTCTATGGTCCAGAATCTGGACTGGTAGTTCTTCATAAGAGAGATTCTCTTCCAACTGAACTACCTCTGGGCTCAAAACATGAGATGGATCTGGCATATACTTTATCAACATAGAAACATGAAAAACATTGTGTACCTGGGATAAACTTGGAGGTAAAGCTACTATGTACGCAACTGATCCAACTTTCTCCATAATTTCATAAGGTCCAATGAACCTCAGACTCAACTTTCCCTTCCTACCAAAACGCAACACACTTTTCCAATGAGAAACTTTGAGAAAGACATGATCACCTACCTCAAAAGAAAGATCCTTCCTCTGGTTATCCGCATAACTTTTTTGTCTACTCTGAGTTGTTCTCATGTGCTTCTGAATCAACTAAACTTTCTCTACCATCTCTTCTACCAATTCTGGTCCCATCAGCTTTCTCTCACCTACTTCATCCCAAAAAGCTGGAATTCGACAACGCTTTCCATACAATGCCTCAAATAGATCCATCTGTATACTAGAATGAATACTGTTATTATAAGAAAATTCAACCAAAGAAATATGTTGGTCCCAAATTCCCTGGTAGTCCAAAGAGCAATCACATAACATATCCTCCAAGGTCTGAATTGTTCGTTCTGAGTGCCCATCTAATTGAGGATTAAAAACTGTAATAAAGTTTAATTCAGTACCCAATGACTTCTGAAGGCCTTTCCAAAAGTTAGAAGTGAACCTGGGATCATGATCAGATACAATGGAGAGGGGAACTCCATGCAACCTGAATATCTCTTTAACATACAACCAAGCAAGTTGATCTAGAGACAAAGTATCTCTAATTGGAAGGAAATGTACAGATTTAGTCAATCGGTCAACTATAACCTAGATTGCATTATTACCTCAATATATCTTTGGTAATCCCAAAAAAAGTCCATGGATATATTTTCCAATTTCCACTATGGCACCGATAGAGGCTGAAACATTCCTTTCGGTAACTGCCGCTCTTCTTTAACCTGCTGGGAAGTCAAACACTTCACTGTAAAATCAGCAATATCTCTTTTCATTCCATCCCACCAGTAATACTTCCTAAGATCTATGTACATCTTAGTACTGCCAGGATGAACTAAAAACAGAGAATATGAGCTTCACATAACAACTCATTCTTCATCTCTGAATTACAAGGCACGCATAATCTCTTTGCAAACCTCAAAACACAATCATTATCAATGTTGAGTTCAGGAAACTTACCCTTCAGAACCAGCTCTACCTTTTTCTGCAACTTGTTGTCTTGCTTCTGTGCTTTCTTAATTCTGTCTGATAGAGATGATCTGACTGATACCTAAAAAAAATAGAAGAACTTCCTGTACCAACAACTTCTATGCCAAATTTCATCAAATCTTTAACTAAAGAATCACATTCTAAAAACAACATTGTTAATGAAGCATTACTTTTTTGACTCAAAGCATCAGCCACTTTATTTCATTTTCCCGGATGGTAATGAATTGTAGAATCATAATCCTTGATTAATTCTAGCCATCTCCTTTGTCTCATCTTCAATTATTTCTGAGTGAATATATACTTTAATATTTTGTGATCGGTATATATTTTACACTTTACTCCATACAAATGATGCCTCCAAATTTTTAAAACGAAAACAACAGCAGGTAATTCCAAATCATGTGTAGGGTAATTTACCTCATGAGTTTTCAACTGTCGTGAAGCATAAGCAATTACCTGATCATTCTGAATTAGGATGAAACCAAGTCTTTTCAATGAAAAATCAATGTAGATAACAAACTCACCATTCCTGGATGGTAGTGCCAAAACTGGAGCATTCATCAATCTTCTTTTCAATTCATGAAAACAATCATCACATTCTTTTGTCCGGAAAAACTTAGAACCCTTCTGAGTTATCTTAGTCATTGGACTAGATCACCGTGAAAAATTTCTAACAAACCTTCGGTAATAGCTTGCCAAACCAAGGATGCTACGAATCTCAGTTACATTTGTGGGTCTTGGACATTCTTCAACAACCTTTGTTTTTGCATGATCAACAGTTATCCCATATTTAGAAACAATGTGACCAAGGAAAGAAATTTGTTGCAACCAAAACTCACACTTTCTGAATTTCCCATACAGTTTCTTTTCTTTAAAGGTTTTCAAAATAACCCTTAAAAATATTTCATGCTCCTTTTTACTTTTAGAAAACACCAAAATATCATCAATGAAAACAACCACAAACTTATCCAAGAACTCATGGAAAATTATATTCATAAGGTCCATGAATACAACAGGTGCATTGGTTATCCCAAAAGGCATTATTACAAATTCATAATGGCCATATCTTGTTCGAAACATAGTCTTCGGAATATCTACTTCCTTTACCTTCAACTGATGGTACCCCGATTTCAGGTCAATCTTTGAAAAAACTGGGCGCCTTGGAGCTGATCAAACAAATCATCGATATGAGGCAAAGGATACTTGTTCTTAATAGTGATATTATTCAAGGATCTATAATCAATGAAAATTCTCATAGAACCATCTTTCTTTTTAACAAATAAAATAGGAGCACCCCATGGTGATGTGTTAGGTATAATGAAACCTTTCTCTAATAAATCATGTAACTGCACCTTCAACACTAAAAGTTCTGTTTGAGCCATTCGATAAGGGGGTTTTGAAATGGGATTAGCATCAGGAACTAATTCAATAGTAAATTCAACTTCCTGATCTGGTATTATTCCAGGCAACTCATCATAAAAAACATCAGGATACTCATTTACCACTTGCACATCATTAATCTGAACAGTTCCCTTGTTTTCAACGATATGTGCACGGTAACATTAATTTCCATCTTTTACAAGTTTCTCGGCCTCTTGATTTGTTATCAACAGTAAGGGTTCATTCTTGTACACAAACTGAAAGTCTTTCTGAAAAGAAAATTCTTTAGCTCTATAGTCAATCTTATCATGGTAAATAGAGAGCCAATCCATACCCAGGATAACATCAAACTCTACTATAAATAAAACAATAAGGTTTGCAAGTAGGTTCTTTCAAAGAATAAGGATATGAAGATTCTTATAAATTATTTTTGCCTAAACATTTCCCCCAGGTGTTTTTACCACAAGTTCAGGAGTCATTTCTTGAGATGGTATTCCCATTTTACTAGAAAAGTTTTCAGAGATGAAAGAATGTGTAGACCCCGAATCAAACAACACACTGGCATAATCTGAAAAACAAAACAAAGTACCTGATACAACATAATTTGATGGCTCGACATCTGATGAAGTAGTTTCAAAGGATTTCACCACCCCTTTATGCTTGTAGTCTAACTGCTTTCCATCACTTGAGCTCCTTGTCAGACACTCATTTTCATAGTGACCAATCTCATTGCACTTAAAACATTTCAGTAACTGTAAATCAAATTTGGTCTTACCATCACCCTGATATTTTTCAGTGCAATCACGAGCCTTATGTCCCATCTTACCACATCGGTAGCACTTTCCATAATTCAGAAGACATTCCCCAACATGCCTTATACCACATTTATCACAAACTGGAAACATAGTTTTCTTACCATCAGACCTTTTTGAAGAATTATTTCCTTTCTCCTACCACCTTGGTCTCTTCTTCTGCCGGTTGTTATAGAACACTTGATCATCGGAAAACTCCATTTCCACCTTCTCAGCACATCGAACAAGCTTTTCATAACTCTTGAACTCGTGAGAAGCTAAATCCCTTCAATATTATAGCTTTAATACTGAATAAAAACGATTGATTTTACTATCAATGTCTCGGATAAAATTTGGAGCATACCTTGCCAGTCGAGTGAACCTTTCTTCATAGGCAGTCACTGAGTCTTCCTCTTGCCTCAATTCTAGGAATTGTTTTTCTATCCTAAGTAGAACAGCCTTAGGAAAATACTTCTCAAGAAACATACCTTTGAATTCATCCCAGTCGAGAGCAACAATCTCATCAGCGTCGCTGATATTTTTAAACATCGACCACCACATATCTGCTTCACCCTCCAAACGGTAAATATCAAGACTAACCATTTGATTTTATGAACACCCCATGACATCTAAAATCTTCTCTAGTTCATTAATCCACCCTTCGGCTAGAACAGGGTCAGATGATCCTCTAAATGATGGGGGATGTTGCCTCATAAACTGTTCCACCACTGACATGTTCCTCTGTGGTTGATCTGGCTGATCTTGTGCATGGATACCACCACCCTTTATCGCTTGAGTCAAATGCTCCATTACTACAACAAACTGTTCAGTTCCAATTCTGAACATCTCAGGATGCTGATTCAAAAGGTTATTTCCTTTTGTATTCTTTCCTAGAACTGTTTCCCTGTTTCCTCTGCGGAAAACCATTCTGAACAAAAATGTCTTAGATTAAGAAACATGGTAATCTTCAAATTCTATATCATTTAAATTTGACCATAAAAAAAATATTTTGGGATAATAATTTAATAGAATTATAACTCATAATGTTATCTAAACCAACCTATGATACCAACTATAAGGACTCGGCCCTAAACATTACATAATATTGAATTAAATGAATAATTCACATTGAGGATATTTTCAGGTTTAGAGTTTTAGGGAATTAGGACATAACTATTACATCTCAAAATATTACAAAGTAGGCAGTTCTACCCAGAATCCACTTTTTTCATAAAATAAAAACTCTTGAAAAAAAAAGTCATGTCTAATTCCATGTTAAAGAGAGCATGGATTTCCCTTGATCCCATCCTTGATCGTATTCATCTTTAGGTCCTGTATGACTTCTTAGAACTGCTTCCCTGTTTCCTCCACGGAAAACTATTCTGATCAAACATGTCTTAGATGAAGCAACATGGTAATCTTCAAATGCTATATCATTTAAATTTGACCATAAAAAAATATTTTTGGATAATCATTTAATATAATTATAACTCCTAAAGTTATCTAAACCAACCTCTGATACCAACTATAAGGCCCCAGCTTTAAACATTACTTAATATTGAGTTACTTCAAGAATACATGTTGAGGATCTTTTCAGGTTTATATTTTTAGTGAATTAGATCATAAAACATGCATTACATTCCACATTTAAATAAAGTGGTTACATAAAAGATAGTACTCATTTTTTCCATCAACAGAATCATATTTAAAATAAAACAGGGATTCTTTCTTGACACTTCCTTGACACTATCATCACATCATGTACCTTTCCCTTGACCTGTCAAAAACATTTCAAAAACATGGGATGAGCATAAAAAGGCTCAGTAAGGGTTATAAATTAGTGAATGAAAACATTTGTTCATAAATACATACAAACCATGAACTCTTTTACTTACCTGATGAAATCATAAGATTTATGAAATACACCTAGAAATCATAAATCATAAAGGTAACTTGTGGCAACCGTACCATATTTACATTGTAGCTATCACAGCTACATAGGGAGTTACTTTGAAATACTCATCACAGTTTATTCCCTAAATCTATTAGGAGAAACATTCATGTTTACCTCCGTCACGTTACCCAATGCATTGGAGATCTATCTCGGGCTCACCCGGCATCGGTTTATCACGGAACAACCCATATATGTAAATAATTCCCAAGAACCATAACATGATCTTAGCACAAAACATAAGCATAAAGGAAAGATAACATTTCCACATTGCAATAATAAAATATCATTTCAAGATATTGATATAATTAATCCATTCTCAAAATAATTTTCAATACCAAAATATGTAAAAAGAGTATTTGGTATTTATTTTTCCTTTTAAAAACATTCTGGCATGTTAAGGAAGCCAAAGATCAAATAACACTCGCGGCGGCGGAAAGGTCATTGTCACCACTTACGTTAAAGAAACATTACTTTTTGTCGTTTAGTAAAACACTTCATAAAGAAATGATTCCTTTTGAATAAAAGTAAAAGTCAAAGGGTTTTATACATCGTATAAAAGAAATTCATGTATAAAACTAAAAATGCCTCAATGAAAGGAGATTGAGACGAAGTCTCTTACCTCATGTCCGACATGACCCGTTCGTTCTTTAATATCATGAATTATAAACTAAAGTTAATTTATAATTGCTTAAGAACGTTTTTCAAGTTTATTATTCCTTTTATATCACTTATTATTATGTTATAATCATTATGTAATCATTTAAGTTAATAACGTTCATTTTGTTGATATTTAGTACTTGAGTCAAAAATGGACTTCTTAAAATTACATGTTGTTCACGTGGTAAAAGGTTCATTATATCCAGAATGATATTCATGATTTGGGTATCATATATATCATATATATCCAGAATGTACATGTATTTATAATAGTACATAACATTTGGAGGTACAAAATGAAATAAACCGTTCATGGAGACGGTAAGCCGTACGTACGCATGAATGCAACATTCATTTATATTTATTATTTTAATGAAATTAAAACATAATGATACATAGGTATATTATAATTACATTATAATATCATATATAATATCATTAAATCTATCCATTATACATCCCACATAGGGCATTAACGAGACACATCACTTTGAGGGGGCGGTAGTACGCACTTCCACAAATGAGATTATCGTACTTACCCACTATGGAAACCATAAAGGCTTGATATAAAAGGGAAGTACAGAAGCATAAAAAAATCATAAACATAATATATATCATATATAAATATAGTTCCATCATAATGGCCACCATGAGAGGCGGTAAGATGTAATTGAACAATCATCTTTTCGTGAGGCGTTAGTTTTCCATCCACAGAAACATTATGTTCTTCATCTATTAGATGGAGGTGTATGTAAGTGTAGTTAGAATCCTTGTCATAAAAACATCCTATTATATTGAGGATGCAGGTTTTGTTACAAAATAAAAAAAAATAAAAAGAGTTTAGGGGTTGGAGAAGCAAAATAAAAGAAAACAATTTAAGTGAAACTGTTACCCTTAATTTGGGTAACTCACTTTGGTTTGAACCAAAGGACTTCTTGAAATGCCTTCTTCCTAAGGTAATGCTTCTAGGATGAGGAGAGGGATGTAGGGAGCTTAATTGGTCAGAGTTTGTATGAGCCAAATGGCTTGAGAGGTGTCATGAATTGCATAGAAGTGGTCTCTTTTTATAAGGGAGAGGAGGGGCTCTTTAGGAAAGAGTGAAAATATTATTTTATAATATAATGATATTCGTTTTATAATGGTCCAAAAATCATTATGGTCGAAGATACGATGACTCATAACCGAAATAAAATCATCCAATCAGATTTAGACATGTTTTGGATAATATTTTAATCATTATAATCTTATTTAAGTGAATCATCTATTAATGAGGTAAATACTACATCATTATTGTGTCATATGATAATTTAATTTATTTGATGTCTAAAAATTATAAACAAAATTCCATTATTGAGGAAATTGTTTTAAATTTCTAATGAATATTTATAGTAGAATAGATAAGTTATATAACCCCTTCTAAAAATTAATTTACTAAAAGATATTTGCTTTTTCCATTTTTGTCTTTTCTTTTAAGTTAATTATTCTAAATTGTCATTATCACACCCAAGTGGATTAAAGGGGTCCCAAAATCGACCTAAAGATGCTAATGGTCGTAAATGACTCAACCAATAATATTTGTACAAGTGTTAAGATAATTTTTAATTATTATAATATTCTTTTAACCTTGAATTACCCTATTTCCCATTAACCGCGGTAAATAAAAGTCAACAGTTACTATTCACCAAAAATTATTTTCATCTTATTGAACCACATTTTACTTCTTGATAACAACCATGGATGTCGGATTTTTTAAATTCAATTCACAGAAGTGGTAAAATTCCATTTAAATGAAAAAGTCAGTTTTTTTAATTACTACTAAATGGTGTCACTATTCATAAAAAATTGAAGTTTTTCAGAAAAATACCAAAAATTCAGCCTAAGCTATATTTGATATTCCGAATTTAAAAATGATGTCTATTTTTCCAAATTCAAAACATAGAAGTGGCAGTAATTAATTTAAAAATTAATTCCCACTGTTAAAACAAATAGCGTGTTTTTAAGAAACAATAACTATCAAAAGATTGATACCTGTTTATGTCTAATTTCAACATGAAATTAAACCCAATGATGAACATTGGATTAAATGGTAAAAAAATATTTTAATTTCACTTAAAACCCAATTAAAAAGATAATCTAACCATATAAATAAATTATATTAAAAATCACTTTTGAATTAAAATACAATATTTTTCACTATTCATTAAAAAATGAACTTTATCAGAAAAATACCAAAAATTTACCCAAAGTAAAATTTTATGTCCCCATTCTAAAGAAGGATTTTATTTGGTCAATTAGAATGTATTAAAGTAAACAAAACTATATTTAAATAGGGTTTCCCATTAAAAGGCGATAAATCGGCCTTTTAATGTAAATTATGATTAAAATTAGATTCATTCACATTTTAAGCCTCTAACTTTTTATTGGATAATGTAAATACATTTAAAAAAACATGTATAATCATATTGTAGTTAGTTTCATTCACTCTCACCAATACAACGTCTAGGAGTTAACTACCATTTAAAATAATAATATTATATTATTAGTGTGCAACGTAAGATTCCAAAGAAACTCGTTGTTGAATATCGAGTACGCTATCGAACATAGAAACCCCTTTAAGATAAAATTAATATTTAATTTACAAATATTAATAAATATGAAAATATATTATTCTTCATTTACCTGTGATGTTACAGATATCACTAAGATCATTCCTCATAAAAAATAATTAATTTTTCCTTGAAAATAGACTCTATTATCTCAAATAAACCATGATTGATTCTTAGAGATGATATGTAGATATTAAAAATAGTTTTCTAGTGCTAAAATTTTTATTCCAAAAATAGAAGCACTACCTGCAACATCATGAGGTCCATTTGGTCTCTCAATGAAACATGATTAAATACAACCTCAATCGTTCAATGTTGACCATGATTATGTCACTATGAACGGTCATCCTATAGCAGTTTGACATTTAGTTTGTGCCTCAAGAAGAAATGAAAGTCTAGGAATTGGAAGATTTTCAGGGAGAGAACCCGTCTGAAGAAATGACTTCATTGGATATTAAACTGCACAATGAAGACGTTTTCTCTGTTCAAATTGGTCACTTAAATATTGGAAATTTACTTTTATAGGGCACCCAGAACCCCAATCAGGAAAAGTATAGAGGACCCCAAGCTCAATGTAATGGGGATGGGGTTCATACTCATATATCTAGAAAAGTATGTTTTTCCTTACTCTACCCTACTATCAGAGTGGTGTACAAACAATGAATTAGAATGTCATGCTCTTATTACCGGACTATAAGTTTCACTTAAGGTATAATTAAAACACATGAAGATAAAAACAAACTTAGAACTATCCATCTAGTAGGTTATCGGTGATTAAGATATTAGTAAATAATAGATCAACCCTCTACTAACCCAATTCTTTGTACTAATGGTTGAATTCCAGTTGGAATAAAAATTTAATCATATACCATTGTCACATAATTCTCAGGAAGACGACCTCGAAAATGCACCCACAAATCGGGATGATCAAGACTGAGATATAACAGTCATCAGCAATGCCCACTATTAGATGGTCTCAGATTCATTCAGGCCAACACAGAGTAAATAAATGAGATGATCCCTATCCTAGAATTGTATGGTCCTACCATGGTATGGATGAACCAATTATGGACTACCATTAAAATTGAGAGCTCCAACCAGATAGATACAAGATAGAAATAATCTAAAGAATATAAACTGTGTATATTTAGTATGATGACTTGAATAAAAAACCGACCTCTATTGGAGTATCCTTGAAGTGGTCCTTATTAGCTGCATCAATGCAAAAAATATCACCATTTTCATGAAGGATGTACATGCTGGGGTCTATGGTGCCCAACAATCAAGATATAATACTCCCTATAAAATCCTAAGACATGGATACTACTATCCCACTATAACACAATAATGCACTAAATTCGCCAAAAAGTTCCACTCCTTATAGGTTCATGAAAACTTCGTCCACCAACCTGTGGAGTTACTTCACGTAGACAAGTACTTATTCCCATTTTCCATATAGGGAATGGATGATGTGGGGCCATACCATCTAGCTACATCCATGAAATTCAAGTATATTGTCACATCAACATACTTATTTTCTATGTTGGAAGTATTCATACCCCTCCAAGAGGTTGGGGTAAATAACTTTTTCTTCTTCATGAATGACAACATAATCCCTATATTTTGGGTCGCTCATACAATATTTATGGAAAACACCACCAAATGATGTCCTGATGAGTTGTAAAAGCTGTATCAAGAGTATGATATCAAACCCAACTATTCATCCCACTATCATGAAGTGACTAATATATAGATTGAGGCATTCAAAAAGACTCTATCCAACATACTATAGAAGATGGAGGATTAGGATAAGAATTCATGTCCAGACATGCTCTTCCATGATTTATGGTATTACCACAATATGATTTGTATTGCCACATAGGAATTCCCATACTCATTAATATACAATATAGAAAAGTTACCACCCATCAATGTTCGATTTCCCACTCTCTTCATTTCCATCTATGACCAAATATACACGGATGGTCAATCCCAAAATTTGATGGATTAATTAGGCCAAATCCATGAAAATATGTGGCCTACCATGAACTATATGTAAGTTAAACAAACCTAGATTTCATGAGCCATAAAAAAATGTTTGACCTTTAGTATTTCCTTGAAGGATAGACGGTGTTAGTTCTCAAAACTCTAATGATACTCTGAAAGAAACCACCAATTTTGGAGTCAAAATGGGAGGGACCCTATTCTATAGACATATTCTAATCCAATTGAGCTTATTCCTTGATCTTAACTAATGGAAAAGTCATAATGGCTCCCATAAATGCATGTTTCATGAATAAATATTTCATGTAGCCAAAATATGACACATCCTGATTGCATGATTTATAACTAAATGAATAATTTTCTTAGTTTCATGATGTTAAACTACGTAACAGAGACCAATCGTCACAAATTTGAACTATGTGAAGTCTGTTTTATAATTTACTGTGTGGAACTGGGCCTCTTGGGCCCTCACTCGGATCATGGTTGTTATGCCACGACATCACAAAAACCCCTATTAGAGCACTATCTCCTTGGTCTGAACTCTATGATCATAAAATAAGAGATTATTTCATCACTATAAGACATTAAACTGTATGGGTATGATTTTTTAAATCAACAATTCACTGCATATGAGTTGGATATACATGATAGAAAGAAAAATTTCCCATACCCATTTCATGAGAGTCAGATCCAAGTCAGGATTGTGTTCTCCAAAACTATGTTTTTCATGATTCCTGCCATTTCAGGATACGTAGTGACACCAAGGAACATCATATTACGATAAGGATCAATTTTAACTCCATTCATTGGATGATTTTCTTACCATCCTTTGGCCTTGAACCGTATTTTCAAATTGGGATTTCTTTTCTAATAGTATTAAAAATTGATCCTTCCCACAAGACCATCATCCAGATCACATGTTAATTAACTATATGGTACACTATCTGTTTCACAAGATAATAAACTACATTACACCAATGTCCTCATTATATTATGTCAAACTTCACAGTATCATAATTTCTTCCCATGAGATGTCATTTCCCTGACATTGGTCATCTATCATATCATTCTCAATAACTATGTATGGCGTGACTCTTATCCAAATAAGATAAGTTGAGATATATCGATCACCATTCACGTGTCTATCCATAACAAAAAAATGTTCCCCTCTTGATATATGGACCTAACCTATTCCAGGAGCTTTTGTTTTTGAACTATGTATGTCTTGATTCTTATCCATTGGGATGTGTAGCATTGTCCAAACCCTATGTCCTAGGCCCAGCCACAATTTATATGAAAAATGACCCTGCATATGGTCCTGACCTATGTAGAATGTTTTTGTTCAGAACTATGTATTCCTTGATTTTTGTTTACACTGTATACATAGAAATTCTCATATTTCTACTCCTAGGTCCAGAAACAACAAAAAATATAAATTCCATCCTCCCTATGTATGAATCCGATCTACACAGTCATCCACCTTTTCAAAACTACATATGGATTAATTCTTGTCTAGAGAGGATATGTAGAGACTCCTAGATTCTACATCATAGTACAAACACCCCAAATTCTAAATCCCTATATCCTTCATTTTTTCACCTCTATGTGGTAGATAAACCTTGTCTACCCCTTGTTTATCACACTAATCACAACTAACATGGGCTTATGAGGATTTTTAGGGAATTCTGGACATGACCATGGCATATAAATCCACATAAAGGTCTCCATTTTTCGAGTAGAAAGTCCTTAAAAATATACATAATTTTATTTTCTTCGGATGTTAAAATACAAAGAAAACATCCTTACAACTATACATTAAACTGAATGGATTTTAAAGAAATATGTGTGGCTTGATTTTTGACATTGTAGGATTTGTAGTGACTCCAATATCATTAATTTCAGGTCCAGTCATAATATTTACTCTTAAAATTAGTAAATCATAGTCCCAGATATATGAAATTATAATACATGGTTCCTAAATAACAATGTATGGCTTGATTCTCATATTAACAAAATACATAGTGATTCATAGGCCCTATGTCCTAGTCCCATACACCGATGAAAAGAAAAACATCACCAACTATTTTATGTGAATACCTATTTATAATGGATATCTCATGATTGGGTTCCTTTTTTTAGGGACCATTCAATGAAATTGAAATGACCCCCCCCCCCCAAACACATATTAGTAAGACCGGTGTATTGAATTTCAGAATCCATGGCCAATCTCAATCTGAATGTTTCTTATTTTCCCGAACAAATCTATTAAATTTATAAAACCGTATTCCTTTGGTATGTTCAAATATTTATAAACCTCTCTGACCATCATAAGTTGGAGGCTAGTGTCCCAAGTACACCTTTGTTTGACAATGCACAATCCACCCCAGTTGGCTATGAATAAGTCTCCCCCCACAATTACTATAAACCAATGGAATATTCATCCCCATTGGTGGTTTTTCATACCTCTATATTCCTTAATGGATTCTATTTCCCATTTCATATCTCTTAATCCAATACTCCATGAGATCATGGTTTACACTTCCATTCCATCTCACATTTATGGTAGGTTAGATCATATCGATATGATTAAATTTTAATTAATCATGTTTTATGATGTTATTAATATTTTCATGACTTAATATATACTCACATTAATTATTTTATATGAAATGTTCATAATTTGTGTGAAATATTATTGTTTTAATACTAAGTATACTTTTTGTGCATTTTTAGAAGTAGTCCAATTGAGTCAGTTTACTATGTTATTTATAACTATCACCCTAATGATCCAAATTGTGTGGTTATTATTTTTTAGGATTCCTAATTCATTATCCAACATTTCATTAGAAGGTAACATGGGTCAATTCTAATATTTTAAGTCTCATATAGACCACACAAGAAGGCCCATAGAATCTGTGAGGAAACTGGACCGTCCATGAAGATTGAATTAATGGGCTCAATCTAGAAGTGAAAATTCATTAATTCTCCTCAAATATTTGTATAAAAATGAAAGGAGTAATGTATAGAACATTCATGGCCCAGATCCAAGAACAAGGGGGCCAACTAATGGTTTAAATTCCTGCCCACCATTCTGGTCGTGAATTAAAATCTGAACACTATTCATGACATATCTCATGATGTAATCATAAAATCAATATAAGATTTTGTAGTGTAAAAGAGGAGATATAGGCAGCCATATTAGTTGAAGAAATAGTTTATATTGGAAGTAATATTCATATTTAAAAACCCATTCACATTTTGGACTTAAAAAAAGATTGGATTGAAATGAACAGATTGACTTTGTTTAATCAGTCAGCCATAACTTTGGTTTCTTAAGTCCAATGGCCCCCACATTTTCAAAGTAGGCAGAGAATATATTTATCTAAAAAATGTAATATGATTATATCTGGATATTTGTCTTTATAATTTATCAAATTGGAAATGCAATTGGAGGGGTAGTTTTGGAATGCAAAAAACCTACAACTTTGGGTTATAAATACATCCCCCTCCTCTCCTAGAAAAGAGTTGTCATTTCAGAGCAATGGAGGATATGTAGGCATGAACGAGGAACTGCCAAAGGATTTAGAGGATCATAAATACTCAATTTTCTACTTGATAAACCATTCCTCCTTTCTTCCTTTCATTTACTTTTGTGTTGTTCTTCGTTTGTAACATTGTAAGTCTTTTTTTTTGTAATTCTGTTTTAATGAATGTTTCTTATTCAACAACACTTATTCAGATCCACCTTATGTATATTAATATTAATGTTCTTAAAATAGTTTAAATTCTTTGGAATCCCATTCGCTTATTTCACTTTCTAATTCAATCTAATGTTTGTTTTTAATTCTGATCGCCCTTCGTGTGTTTGTGTTTTCGATGCACAAATCTTTTCTTATCCTGCTCTTTTTGTTCTATTTATAATTCATCATCAATAACATATATTACCAGATTAATACAAATATTAATGGCTAAGTAAGTCTATTATTGGGGTGAGTCAAAATTTAGGAATTTTAAGTGATTGAGAGTGTTTTCCTGACGAATATTCATCAAATTAACATTGTGTTTGTTGGACTTTACATGTGATGGATTAATGACTTGTATTGTTTAACGTGTGGTGTCCATGGATTATTAGAACCATAAATACACTATAATCGACAATATATAACTGAAATTAGAACCCTACTTTATGTTAAATCTTGGATTAAAGCCTTAACACTTAGGAAATCTAATCAACTTTATCTTGTGAAGTGGGTGTTAATTAAAATGAAATATAAATCAAAGATCAAGGATATAACAAACATAACTCCCTAAAATTGAACTCACCCCAATATTTATAAATTTGTTAAATCAATCATAAAAAATCAATCATTTCATAATCTCTGCAAACAAACACCCCCAATCAGAATACAATCAACTAAAAACAAACGACTATTAAAAAGTATCATCATCAAAGATTAGACCTGAGTGATGCTATACACATTAGCAGAGCATCAGAACATTGACCGGTCGATAGGATAAAATCAGTTGTGCTTTTCAAATGGCGTTGTTTCTGGGGATGGTGTAATTAAGTATTCGTTAGATTCTATTAATTGAAAAACAATTAAAAAAATTTAAAAAGAAACAGAAAGAAAAACATGTCATCCTCATAAATATCGTAAACAGAAAACACAAAGAAAAAAAATATATTCATCTTTCATTCAAATCTCTTTGAATGAACCATAGCCTCCCAAACAATCCCTCAAATTTGTTTGACCCAAAAATTGAGTGAACGCTTTTCCAAATTAGGAGGAACTTGAGATATAATCAACTCATTCATGAATCTGTCCTTGTTCGACCAGTTGAATTAGATATGGCTAATCCTAGAGAAAAACAATTTAAAAACGTGATTCCCCGGATATGAATTACCAACCCTTTGGTATTCAGTATCCAAACATAGAGGATGACTTTGAACTCAAATCATGTTTGATTCGTCTTCTTCCTCATTTCCACAGGCTAGCCAGTGAGGATCCACATCTCCACCTTAATGATTTCAAATTAATGTGCTCTTACACGAAGCCTCAAGGGGTTTCTGAGGAACAAATCAAAATTTTTTCATTCCCTTTCTCCCTAGATGACACTTCCATGTCATGGATTTAATACCTCCCTCCTGGTTCCATAACTACATGGAATGACATGAATCGACTCTTCCTAGAGAAATTTTTTCATGCTTCTCGTACTGCTTCTATCAGAAAGGAAATAAGTGTTATTCATCCATTTCCATGTGAATAGCTCCATGAGTACTGGGAGAGGATTAAAAATCTTTTTTCAACCTACCCACAACACCAAATCCCTTACAAACTCTTGAACCAATACTTCTATGAGGGTTTATTGTCTATGCAGAGAACCCTCATTGATGCCGCTAGTGGTGGTGCTCTTGTTGATAAAACTCCTGCAGCTGCAAGAGATCTTATAAGAAACATGGATACAAACACAAAAAAATTCCACACTCGAGTACATGCTCAAGTAAAACAATCCCATGATAGTCAGTTGATAGAGCCGAACAAGATGACCGAGTGGATGAGTGAACATACAGGTCCTGTGCGACAACCAGTTGTGGCTACCAAAGCCACACCTTCATCTTCTCCACAATCTATATTTCATGGACCTGTCAAAAACTATGGAATCTGCAAATCTCCATCTCATCAAACTGACAAATTTCCACAACTTCAAGAGGACCAATCTGATTCACCAGGAACAATGGAGCTCAATACAACATATGATTAGAGGAACACCAACCCTCAACAATCATGTCAGTTCATTAGAACCTTCAACCAACCTCACTATAAACCCTTCTAGTCTTCCAATAACAAAGGCCTGAGGTATGGTAATCCTGTATCTCATCCCCCTCAATTCACTCCTCAAAACCCAAACCAGTTTCAATATGGTCAAGGTGTTTGTAACTACCCAAAACTTATCCTTTTGTTCCTCAACAACAAAGGACCATTCCTCCTCCTGGATTCCACTATCCTAATGAGCCTTCCCAATTCCCAAACCAATACAATCTCTTTCCGAAGAACCAAAATCTAGGTAATCCCAATTCAGGAAAAGCATCTTCTTCCATGAAACCATGGGAAAGAGAAGGGGAATATCTTTCCCCCTTCACATATTCCATCCTCAAAAACATTGAAACCCAAATTGGGAAACTTACATCCCACCTTACTGAGAAGACACCATCCAATTCTTCCCAACTTCTACCTCAACCATTAACCAACCCCAAGGATAATGTAAGTATAATTGCACTTAGATCGGGGAATAAAATTGATATTCCTCAAGATAATCCTCCAACCCCCCTTTAAATGTTGAAATAGAATATGAAAATAAAAAGAAACTTGAAAAGGAATATGAAGTCATTCCCTCACCTCCTTCCATTCCACATAAGAAACCAATTCCTTTTCCTCAAGCTGTTTCTAATCCAAAATGTCTTTTGAACCAGATCCTAAATAACTTGACATGTTTAGACATGTGGAAATGGACATTCCCCACTTAGATTCCATTAAACATGTAAGAACTCGGTTCTTATTCTTGAGGTACGAGTTTCTTCTTTCCCTTTTTTCCTTTACGGTTTTTGAGAAAATAAGGAAAATGGGGAAAATTCTATGTTTTGTGGGTACACACCGTGTAATTTTCCACATGTCATGTACTGGGCTATGTGGGATGATTACACATGGCGTGTAGGCCTATCGGCGATGAAGGGTGTAAAAACTGACTACGTGTCATGTACTTAGTATATACACGTTGTGTAATCAGTCGGCATGTGAATAGTTGGGCGGTGGGAGTAGCCACCAACGGAGCGATAATACACACCGTGTATTAAGAAATACACGCCGTGTAATCATATCAATAGCCGAAAAGTGTGGGGGTGAAAAGTAGTCGACATTGGAACAGTTAAATGATTAAAAGTACAGGTCGTGTACTTGAGTGTAAACATCGTGTAGTTTTTTTTCTTAAAATGGGATGTATACTCATCATTCGGCAGAGGAGGCAATGGATGTGTTTGGAGAATCGAGAGGAGAGGCTGGATCTTGGAGGAGCTCTCGATCGCACATCAGGAATCTGTTTCTTCCGCAGTTGATCTTGTTTGAACCATGCGGGTAAGATTGTCCTTCTCCTTGAGTCGTTCCTTCCAATTTCATTCTCAAGGAGAAGTTATTTTAGTTTGAATGTGAAGTCATTTATCCCAGATCTCTGTCGTTTTCGTATGTTCTAGAGGTGTCATTCATGTATATCAATCATTGGAGATCAAGGTAGGTGGTCTGATATTTAATTCCTACTGTCATGTGGTTTTTGTGTATCGTTGTGTTACGCGCCCATGTTTGGGGTGTCGTATAGCTGAGTCCTTAATTGATTAAATACCTATAATTTAATAAGTAATCATTTTATTGTGTATAAACTATTGTTTGGGGATCATTTCTTGGATGTAGGTCCACACCAGGGGTGCGGTTCGCTTTTTTAGTCATTTGGCCAGGATACCCGAGGGTATACCGTGATTTTTAGCATGCATTGAATTGCCTTGAGAGGAATTGTATATAAATTGTTGGCTTATGTGTTGGTCTCGGCCCGGTTAATTTCTTAGACTTAGGGCAGTGTATCGTTTATCCTGTGGGAAACTTTTCTCATTCCTCTGGGAAGTAGTTTATGTGCCTGTGGGCGACACCTCGTACGCCTGCGAGCAATATTCGTTATACCTGTGGGCTCACCTACGAGTTTCGATTCTGATTACCTAAGGGTAAGTATTTTCATGTCATCGGACAACGTTTAATTTTTATATTCGCTGTGGTAATTTATTATATTGTACCTACCAAGCTAAAGCACAACCTTGGGATTGATAAATAATCAATAAAATGGCAATGTAATTGGGAGAGATTGTTACTTTTCCGTACTACCTAGTTTACACCATTTTATTACTATACACTGATAGTTGGGAATGGGCCTTGGGTGGTTGCCTAATGGGATTTATTTCTCACACCCTATTTGGGTCATTTCATGGGCCCAAACAGATTATATTGTTGCAGGTGTAGATAAAGGAAATAGTCCATATACGGGAACATGATTTGTTGTAGAGGAGTAGGAGATCATGGGATCGAGCTTAGGATTGTGATGCTGTTGAGTTCCTGCAACACTATTTTACTTTGCTCTGCTGTACTTGTAAATTGAACTGGATTATTTTATATTGCAGTGTATCCTATTTTGACTGCTTTATTAGACTTAGGGACATATTGTATCATCATATATATACGACTGTTGTTATATTTTACTTTGGTACTGTTATCCATTTCATTTTGGTTTTGTTTCTTGCTTCCACCTTTTTATGTTTATATCTTTTTCCACTACTCTAATCTTTGAAAAATGAGGGCATAGTTTCCCCACTATCAGACCTAAGCCCTCGCTACTAGTCGTCAGCCTCTAGCGTTTAGGGGAATGCGCTTGAGTTCATGTGACCAACCACGTTTGGGGCACCGGTTGACTGGCACCTAGATTTGGGAAGTTACAAAGTTATATTAGAGGGGATTTCTTTTCTCTTGAATTATTTTTTGGCGCCTATATCCCGGAATAGGATGGAATAGATACTTGTAATTAAGATGTGCCCGAAAGTATCTAACTTGTGTACAGGGAAACGCCCATTTACCTCGTGTTGCAATTTTTCTGATTTTTCAATTTTACATTTGATTTGATTTTCACCATTGGGTGACGCACTTGTGGTGTACTGTTATATTTTTAGACTTGGGTTCTATTTAGTTGCAACCTGATGAGATAAGGGTATGTCATCTCACGCATCATTTAGTCACATGTTATAATCACATTCCATGCATAGTTTCCATCCCATGTTGGTGCATTAGAAATTTCATGTTGTTGTGATAGATGTTGTGCTAGTAAAATCATGTTGTTGTGATTGATACCCTGATAAAATACATGTTATTTGATAAGGTATTGTTTTGTAATTTTTGGTAGTTTGAACGCCAAAATTTGGTTCTTTAGAAGTATAGTCCCTCACTGACCAGAATTTTGGGGATCATTGACTGTTTACTTTGTTTATAACATGAATAAGATGCCATTCATTGATTCGCGGGGAGTATGGGCCCTCAAGGATCAGAATTTGGCACTTAGGTGTTGGTTTCAGTGTTTTCTGGGCTCCGGATTAGTTTTTATGGCTTACTATCTGGAAAAACTCAGAATACACGCCGTGTAGTTCTGACTACACGCCATGTACTCTTCTGTTTGGGAATAAAAGAAAAAAAATTAAGTGCATGTCGTGTACTCTAATTACATGTCGTGTAGAATCTAACAATGTTATAGGCCGTGTGGGAAGAGACACTGGATTGGGATGTTCTAGAGGGAACATGTCGTGTACTGATTGTACACACCGTGTTGTGTTTACCCTGTGTCTGCTGCGTAACTAACAACATGGGTAAAAAAATATGAGCCTATACACACCGTGTCAATAACAAAAATGCCATGTAGTTAGACCTGGGGATCTATCCATGTAACTAACAAACATTGGTCGGTGATACCACTTCTTAAACACGTCATGTACCTCAGGGACACGTCTGGTAGTCTTGATCAGTGAGAGGTCGTGTGGACTTGGTTGTGTGGCTAGGAAAACAGAGTGGTGTACACACCCTGTGCGAGTGTAACACACCGTGTAGAGTCAGTCGAGTAGCCACCTATGTCACTAACAACACGGGTAGTTGGAATATAAGTAGAATATTTCGTGTCTATCTGGAACACGCCATGTAGTCTGAGCTGTGTACCTGATCGTGTAACGGACAACATGGGTCGGTAAAGCTCATCCAGTACATGCCGTGTAGACCTTATACACGCTGTGTAGTCTCATTCAAAAGAGATACATGTGGCTAAGTCATGTAGAAGGACTCAGGAAGGGGAAGAAAATTCAAGTACACGCAGTGTGTGTGGAAAACACGTTGTGTGGTTGGGGTGTTACACGACTAGTTCTATCAAAAGTACACACCCATGTGAAAGACTTGTGGGAACACACTGTGTAGTTATTATACATGCCGTTTAGTCTTGTTTTGTAAAACATGAATGTTTTCTTTCTCTTGTTACCTTCTTACACTCCTTTTTTTCATTCCTTGATGATTTTAAATCTAAGGCGTGTGTTTGACCTTATAGATTCATGCCACTGAGACGACCTCGAGTTGTTCTCTAGGAGAGAGGTAATTAGTACACTCAAAAGATGGTAGACCATGGGACACCAATGGAACCTCCAACAAATCCAGATGTGGCGCCAGCCGTTTTACCAGACACAGGCACGGAGGCGCAGTTCCGTGAAGGCTCCATACGGTTTATGCAGTCTTTCTAGAGTGCACCACTGGCTGCCACCTCTATGGAAAAGCTGACACGTATATTCCAACAGTAGCATCCACATACGTTTTCAAGGGATAGCGGACCATAGGTTGCAGATTCTTGGCTGGGTTCTATTCAGACTATCTACGAGCATCTGGAGATGCCTCTTGGGAGGAGGGTCCATCTCACTACATACATGTTGTGTGATTCCACCAAGAGATGGTGTGATGTTACCATCCAGACTGATCATCATAGAGATATGGTGTTGGAAGATTTTGAGGCATTCTTCTATGAATTTTTCTTTCATGATACGCTGAGGGAAGATCGAGCTCGAGAGTTCATGAATCTTTAGTTGGGCGTTATGTCAGTGATGGATTATTCTGCATGCTTCACTGAGATGTAGTGCTTTGCACCTATTCTAGTGGGTGATGAGGAATTAATGGATCGAATCTTTGAGGATGGCCTTCGATACGACATTTTCGCATTGGTGAACGTGTTTCGATTAACTATAGTGCATGATATTGTGGACCAGGCACTGATTACTAAGTGGAACCTGCAGGAAGCTAGTGGTGTAGGCCAGGGCGGTTCAGCACTAGATTCTGGTACTATTTCCACCAGTAGGAGGAGGAGATAGATGGATTTCTCTAACGGTGGCAGTACTAGCCAGAATATTTCTTTATGTGGCAAGGTCATGTGCTACCAGTGTGGTAGAGTGGGGCACAAGAGACCTCAGTGTCCACATAACCAAGTGGAGTGTCGAGCTTGCAGCAGGATGGGAAATCTCTAGCATTTTTGCAAGGTGTTTCCAACAGGGGCTAGTGAGAGGGGTTCTGTGCATACTCTGTATGCGGTGGTAGGGCCAACAGCTTCTTACCAGTCAGGGAATTGGGATAGGTCGAGACGTTCCGACCGAGGTGGTGGTCGTGGCCATGGTAACTTGACACCAGGATCTTAGAGACAATAGGGTGGGTCATCTCAGGGTAGTCAGGTCGTGTCGTAGGGCCACAGCAGTGGGCAGGCATATGTAATGTAACAGACCCAACATGAGCAGGATCTCGGACCTTCCACTATCAGAGGTACTATTCTAGTTTCTTCTATCTTATCTTTAGTACTTTTTTATACTGGTGATACACATAGCTTTATATATATGCTTTTTGTGGAGAGCCTTGGGCTTTGTGTTTCTACTTCTTCTATTGTTATGATGCTAGACACTCCGTTGGGGATTAGAACGACTTGTGTGCATCAGAGCAGGGAGTGCCCCCTAGAGGTTGGTGGGTGTCACTTCTTATGGGACCTCTATGTCATAGAGATGATGAGATATAACACCATTCTTGGGATGGACTGTTTGGTACCTTTTCGAGCCTTTGTTGATTGCTACCATCACAGGGTGAGTTTTACATCACCAGAGGGCGAAGACTTTCTATAAAAGGGCGAATGGGATGTCCAGGTGAGCCAAGCTGGACCCGAGCATCGTGGGTGTGGTGTTGTGACATCCCATATTGTGAACTTATATTTGGATGATTATGGAATGTGTTATAATGATTTCCCTCTAGTATTTGATTGTATCCGGGATGTCTTCCCATACAACTTTTCATGTCTACCTCCTGAGCGAGAGGAGTATTTCTCTATTGAGCTAGTGCCAGAAGCAGCACTGGTTCCCATTCCCCTTATAGGATGGCTACACCAGAGTTGCAGGAGCTCAAGAGGTAGTTGGAGGAGATTCCGGCAAAGGGTTTCATCTAACCTATTACTTCTCCTTGGGGTTTGCCTATCCTATTTTCTATGATGGCAGACAGTACACTCAGAATTTGTGTGGATTATTGGAAGCTTAACTAGTTGATGGTCAAGAACTGATATCCCTTTCCAAGTATTGATGATATTTTTATCAACTTCGAGGAGCACGAGTGTTCTCGAAGATTGACGTGAGATCCGGATATAATTAGTTACTTGTTAGCCCATCGGATGTTACGCTTAAGGCATTTCGGAGCATATATGGTCTATACGAGTACTTAGTCATGCTGTTCGGACTCACAAACACACCAGTAGTTTTCATTGCTCTAATGAATCATGTATTCCACCCTTATCTGGATTCTTTTGTGGTAGTCTTCATGGACAATATCTTAGTGTACTCTCACACTCAACATGACCATGCTACCCATCCTGAGATCATTCTGAGTACACTGAGAGAGCCTTAGTTATATGTTAATCTCGCAAAGTGACACTTTTGGATGGACCAGTTTAACATCCTAGGTCATATTATCTCAGAGTAAGGATTTGCAGTAGTCCCAGAGAAGGTGAGAGCAGTAGT
Source organism: Viscum album (assembly GCA_963277665.1). Taxonomy (NCBI): domain Eukaryota; kingdom Viridiplantae; phylum Streptophyta; class Magnoliopsida; order Santalales; family Viscaceae; genus Viscum; species Viscum album. The sequence goes on along the minus strand of OY728143.1, from coordinate 834,519,842 downwards.
ATCCTGGGAGCAGCCAAAGAATATGTTTGAAGTACGGAGTTTCTTAGGGCTGGATGGTTACTAAAGGTGCTTTATACAGAACATCTCCCACTTAGAAGTTCCATTGAAAGATTTGAATAAGAAGGGAGTGAAGTTCATTTGGTCAGAATCTTGCGAGACAGACTTTCAGGAACTAAAGGGAAGGTTGACATCAGCACTCGTCCTGATACTTCCAAAGCAAGGGAAGAGCTATACAGTTTACTTTGATGCATCAGGTATTGGCCTAGGAGCAGTGTTGATGAATGGAAATCGAGTAGTTGCATATGGGACTCGGTAGTTGAGGCCACATGAGAGGAATTACCTGACATGTGATCTCGAGTTGGCTGTAGTTGTTCATGTGTTACGTTGTTGGAGATATTATCTCTTGGGAGATCATTTTGTGGTGTTCACGGACCATAAAAGTCTCAAATATATCTTTATCCAGTGTGACCTGAATCTGAGACAGTGAAGGTGGGTTGAATACCTTCAGTCCTTCGACTTTGAGCTTGCCTATACACCATGAAAGGGTAACACAGTTTCTGATTCACTGAGTAGGAGGACTCAGTTACAGGCTGTGCTGGAGGCTAGCGGTGAGTGGAAGCTTATGGCATTATTCTATGAGATTCATGTGGAGGTTCTTGATAGTCATGGGATAACCTATCATTATTCCTTATCTGTGACTTATACCCTCCTGGATAGGGTGAGGATGATACATCTATCAGATTTGAAAGGCCTAGTTCTATGGGAGTCAGTGGCATGTGAGGACCCTCCTCCCGGTTGAATGATAGACGATGATGAGGTACTACGTATCCATGGATGAGTATGGGTTCTAGGGGATATATGTGAGGATTTGATGTGGGAGTTTCACGATTTAGCTTGGGTAGTGAATACAGGAGTAACAAAAAAGTACCGTGACTTGAAACGTCAGTATTGGTGGCTGGGTATGAAATGGGAGGTAGTTGGATTTGTTGCGAGATGTTCCACCTGTCAGCAGATGAAGGTGGAGAATCAGAGGCCAGATATACTGTTTCAGAAGTTACCCATTCCATAGTGAAAATGGGATGATGTTGTGATGGGCTTTGTGATCAGGTTGTCGTGGTCACCTCGAGGAAGTGATGCTGTGTTGGTTGTTTTGGAAAGACTTACGATGGTAGCTCACTTTTTGCCGATCAAGGAGACCTTTGGTGTTGACGAGCTCGAGAAGTTGTATATCTGAGAGGTAGTACGCCTTCATGGGGTCCCTCGTTCTATTTTTTTAGATAGGGACACCCGTTTTACATCTCGTTTCTGGCAGAGCATTCAGTGGGAACTGGGTACACAAGTGATTCTGAGAAATTGATACCACCCTTAGACTGATGGCTAGTCAGAGCGTACGATACAGGTTCTTGAGAACATGGTACGTGCATCCATCCTAGACTTTGGGGGCTCTTGGGAGAATCTCATACCCCTGGTTGAGTTTTCCTACAATAACAGTTTTCATTCAACTATTGAGATGACACCATACGAGGATTTATATGGTAGGCCATGCCGATTACCTTTGTACTAGTTGGAGGTAGGTGAGGCAGCTTTACTAGGACAATGTCTCGTGCAAGAGACTTCAGAGTAGGTCCAGTTGATACAGAAGCATATGGCTACTGCACAGTCTCGTAAGAAATCTTATTCTGATCGCCGTAAATGACCCTTGGAGTTCGTGGTCAGGGATCAGGTTTTCTTGCGTGTTTCACTGAGGTTGGGACAAAGGCGGATCAGAAGACAGGGTAAACTTTCACCGAGGTATGTGGGGCCGTTTGAGATTCTGGAGAGAGTTGTACTAGTTTCCTATTGGTTATAGCTACCATAGAGGTTCTGGGCCATGCATGGAATCTTCAATGTATCTCACCTGCACTGTTATCACTTAGACTAGTCTCACATCTTTTATCCTGAGGAGGTTGAACTTTAGGCCGATGCATCCTTTGAGGAGCATCAAATTCATGTTGCTAATTGGAGTATAAAGGTTCTCTGAGGTTGGACAGTTCCTCTTGTATGGGTGCTATGGCAGCATGGCCAAGGGAAGGATGAAACCTGGGAGCAGGATACCATCATACATGATCAGTGGCAAGAGTTGTTCTGAGCTTTATCATCCCCACCCTTTGAAGGGAAATTCGGGGATGAATTTTTTTTAAGGGGGGAAGTTTGTAAGAACTCGGTTCTTATTCTTGAGGTTGGGTTTCTTCTTTTCCTTTTTCCTTATGGTTTTTGAGAAAAAAAAGGAAAATGGGGGAAAATCCCAAGTTTTATGGGTAAACGCCATGTACTTTTCCACACTCCATGTACTTGTCCATGTGGGATGAGTACACAAGGTGTGTAGGCCTGTCAGAGATGAAGGGTGTAAAAACTAACTACACACCATGTTTAGGTATATACACATCATGGAATCAGTCCGCAGGAGAACAGAAAGGCGGTGGGAGTATCCTCCAAAGGAGCGACAATACATTCCTTGTAATCATGTCGACAGCCGAACAGTGTGGCGGTGAAAAGTAACTGCCAGAGGAAAAATTAAATGATGAAAAGTACACGTCTTGTACTTTAGAGTACACTCTGTGTGGTTTGTTTTTTTCACTTAAAATAATAACTAGCCTCCTCATTTGGTAGAGGAGGTAGTGGACGCGTTTGGAGCATCAGGAGGAGAGGCCGGAGCTTGGAGGAGCTCCCGATCGCACACTAGGAATCTGTTTCTTCCGCAGTTGATTTTGTTTGAACCGTGCGGGTAAGACATTCCTTATCCTTGAGCCATTCTTACTAATTCTTTCCTAAGTGGATGTTATTTGATTTTTAACATGTAGTCATTTATCTTAGATCTATGTCATTCTTGGACATTTGGGAGGCACTATTCGCGTATATCGATTAGTGGAGATTGAGTTAGGTGGTCTGATGTTTAATTCCAACTGTCATGTGTTTTTGTGTACCATTGTGCTATGATCCCATGTTTGGGGTGTCATATGTTTGAGGCCTTAACTGATTAAATACCTAGAATTGTATAGGTAATATTATTATTGTGTATAAACTGCTGTTTAGGAATCATTTCTTGGATCCAGGGCCATCCCGTGGGTGCAGTTCCCTTGTTTTTCCATTTGCCCAGGATACCCGATGGTGTGCCATGATTTTTTGCATGCATTAAATTTCCTTGAGAGGAATTGTATATAAATATATGGCTTATGTGTTGGGATCGGACCGGTTACTTGCATAGCCTGAGGGTAGTGTTTCGTTTATCCTGCAGGCATCTTTTCTCATACCTGTGGGCAGTAGTTTATGTGCCTGTGGGCGACACCTCGTATGCCTGTGGGTAATATTCGTTATACCTGTGGGCAGTCACGTATGGGTTTCGATTATGATTACCTAAGGGTAAATATTTTCATGTCTGCAGAAAACGTTTACTTTGAATATTCCATGTGGTGATTTATTATGTTGTACCTGCCAATTTAAATCACAAGCTTGAGATTGATAAATAATCAATAAAATAGAAATGTAATTTGTAGAGATTGTTACTTTTGTGTAATTCCTAGTTTACATCATTTTATTACTATACACTGACAGTTTTGCATGGGCCTTTAGTGGTTGCCTACTAGGATTTATTTCTCACACCCTGTTTGGGTCATGTCTTGGGACCAAACAAATTATATTGTTGCAGGTGTAGATAAGGGAAAGAGTCCATATACAGGTACTTGATTGTTGCATAGGAGTAGGAGGGCATGGGACCGAGCTTAGGCTTGCGATGTTGGGAGTTCCTGTTGCGTTGTTTTACATTGCTTTGATGTACTTGTACATTGTACTGGATTATTTTAGATTGTAGAGTATCCTGTTTTGACTGCTTTCATAGACATAGGGACATATTGCATCATCATATATATATGATTGTTGTTATATTTTGCTTCTTTACTGTTATCCATTTCAGGTGGGTATTGCTTACTACATCATCTTTTGTATGTTTATATCTATTTCCACTTCGCTACACATTGAAAAATGAGGGCATAGTTTCCCCACAATCAGACCTAGGTCCTCGCTACTAGTCGGTAGCCTCTAGTGTTTGGGGAAATGCATTTGAGGTCATGTGACAAACTGGGTTTGGGGCACCTGTTGAGTGGCACCCGGATCTGGTACATTACAAAACAAATCCCTATGTATGCCAAGTTTCTTAAGGAATTGTGCACCCATAATATGCAACATAGGAACTTTGAAAATTATTCCACCCATCCATCAATTCCCAAAAAGTGAAATGATCTAGGGACCTTTACAGTTCCTTGCCAAATTGGAAGTTCTAACTTCGATGATGCGCTCCTAGACCTAGGAGCCTCAATTATTGTCATCCCCAAATCCATATTCTCCAACCTTGGTCTAGGTACCATACATCCAATGGGTGTTTTCATTCCATTAGCCAATCGATGCACAGCAAGTCTTGAGGGAATAATCAAGGATATCCTTTTTCGTGTTAATAATCTTATCTTCCCATCCGATTTCTATGTCCTTTACATGGAAGGTGAGACAAATTCTTCTCGATCTACCTTAATTATAGGAAGACCATTCCTAATGATAGTGATAACCAAGATTGATGTCAATTATGGCATCTTAGGCATGGAATTTGGTGACCATCTGGTCAAATTCAACATTTTCCAAGCCATGTGATACCCATATGAGGATCACAATGCATTCTCAATCCATGATTCTGAGGACACTTCTAAGAGTCAATTGAACCCCATTCCATCATGTTCATCCTATTCTGATGATAATGGATCTTTTGATATCTACACCATGATTAACCAAGTTATAAATGTTGAAGTTTATGTTGACCTTTCATTCATAGACTTCATCAATCTAGAGGAACTTGAAAACACTTTTGAATCCCACATCAACTCTGATCTCTATTGCTCTACCTTGGACAACATTAAGGAGAATGAATCTGAAGCAACTGAAGTAATTTCCTCTATTCCTGATATGTCTATCCCACAACTGAGAGATGATACAGATCTAAAACCACTTCCTAAACACCTAAAATATGCATTCCTTTTCCATGATCACTCTTATCCTTTCATTATCTCTGCTTCACTTATCGAAACCGTGGAGTCCAAACTTGTTCAATTGTTAGTGGAAAAAAATCCTTAGGTTGGACCATAGATGTCATACCATGAATCAACCATTATCTTTTCATGCTTCACATCCATCTTGAGGAATCATCCAAACCAATTAGAAAACCACAAAGAAGACTCAATCCACTATTCCTTCTGGTTTTTAGGGAAGAGATCTCCAAGATTCTTCAAGCTAGTATTATCTACCCAAATAATGATAGTGAATGGATTAGTCCAATTCAAGTTGTAACTAAGAAGGGTGGGATAACTGTTGTCACAAATGATCATGGAGAGGTAGTCATAACTCGATTGAAGAACTAATGGCATGTGTGCATCGACTATAGGAAATTGAATGTTGAAACAAGAAAAGATCACTGCCCTCTTCTATTCGTTGATTAAATGCTATAATAATTAGCCGGAAAGTCACACTATTACATTCTTGATGGATACAGTGGCTACTTCCAAATCGCAATCGCACCTCTGGACCAAAAAAAGACAACTCTAACATTCCCCTTTGGACCATAGGCATATTGGAGAATTCCTTTTGGCCTTTGAAATGCTCCAGCAACATTCCAGAGGTGTATGATGAGTAACTTTTCTGAATTCATTGAACACTTAATGGAAGTCTTCAAGGATGACTTTACCAATTATGGTGAGTTATTTGAATCTTGCTTGAATTCAGTTTCTCTAGTCCCTCAAAAGGCTGTCAAGTGTAACCTTGTGTAAAATTTTGAAAAATTTCACTTCATTGTTGCAAATGGGATTGTTTTAGCTCACATAGTTTCAAAACAGGTTATTGAAGTCGATCCAGCCAAAATAGAAGTGATTCAATCAATTATTGAACCCACCACTATTCGAGACATTCGTTCATTCCTTAGTAATGTCGGTTTCTATTGGGGATTCATCGATAACTTCAGTAAAAAAAATTCTCCCATTTACTCAGTTTCTCCAAAATTATTTCACTTTCCATTTTGATGAGGTTTACAAGAGATCCTTCATTGAACTCAAAACTTCTCTTACATCTACCCTAATAATCCAAACCCCAGATTGGTCCTTAGCCATTTAGTAGTTGTGTGATTCTCATGATAGATCCATTGGGGATGTTCTTGGTCAAAGTATTATAAATAATTCATCATCTCATCTATTAATCCTCAAAAACATTGGATGGAACTCAATATCACTACACTGTCACTAAAAAATAACTTATAGAAGTTATTTTTGCCTTTGATAAATTACAACCCGGTCTCTTAGGTTCCAAAATCATTATCTTTCAGACCATTCTGCTATAAAGTTCTTACTCATGAAAAGTGATTTCAAACCAAGGCTAATAAGTTGGATCCTAATTCTCTAAGAGTTTGACCTTGAAATCAAGATATACCATCAAATGAAAACCCAGTGGTTGATCACATGAGTAGAGTTTCTAATTATTCTCATTCTGAAATCATCGATCTTGAATTCCCCACTGAGCACCTTCATATCTCACACAATAAATACAATAGTATGCCCCAATTTTAAATTACATAGTTTCTGGTGTTTTTCCTAAAATGTTTTGAAAATAACTTAAAATGAAGTTGAAAAGTGATTCAAAATACTATTTTTGGGAAGAAAATAAACTTTGGAAAACTGGGACTAACATGGTAATAAGGAGATGTGTTGATGAAAATGAATATTCTTCCATCTTATAATTATGTATCTCAATGCCTAGTTGTGGCCACTTTGGACCACAAAGGACCTCCTGAAAGGTCCTCAACCATGGATTCATCTATGCTTCACTCTTCAAGGTCTCATATGATTTCTTTCAATCATGTCCCACTTGCCAAAAGTTTGGCGCAATTTCAATGAGAAATGAAATACCCCAAAAGCCTTCAATTTTCTGTGAGATCTTTGATGTTTGGGGTATCGATTTCATGGGACCATTCCCCCATCCAATGGATTCTCATACATTCTTTTTCATTTTATTATGTTTCAAGGTGGGTCAAGGACAAACCCATTAGAAAGGATGATTCACATACTGTTAGTGAGTTTCTAAAGGCACACATCTTTCAAATATTTGGCATGCTTCGTGCCTGGATCAGTGACTTAAGAACCCATTTTTGTAATAGAACCATGGAATCTCTTTTGAAAAAGAATGGGGTTGTACATAAAACATCAACTGCATATCACCCCTAAACAAATGGCATGACTGAACCTTCTAATAGAGAAGTGAAAAGAGTGCTTTAGAGAATTGTAAAACCCACCATAAAATACTGGCCTGAATGACTTGGTGAATCACTTTGGGCTTATCGAACTGCCTATAAAAAACCAATTGGTATGTCTCCTTTTAGGCTAGTTTTTGGTAAAGCATTTAATTTCCCAGTTGAAATCCTACATAAGTCATTGTGGTCAGTGAAAACATGTAATTATGATCTTGAAAAATCTAGAGAAGAATGATTGTTGCAATTGGATGAACTGGAGGAGATTTGACATGATTCTTATGAGAATTCTAATCTCCACAATGAAAAATACAAGGCACTCCATGATAGACACATCCTAAGAATGGTATTTCAAGAAGATGAAAAGGTAATTCTCTTCAATTCTAGATTTTGGATTCACCCATTTAAGAAAAATTCTCGTTGGGAAGGTCCTTTTGTTTTTACTAATGATTACCCATTTGGTGTAGTGCTAGTCCAAGTTCCCTCTTCCAAAAGGCCATTTACAGTTATTGGACATCAGTTAAAGCATCACCATGAGAGGATGAAAAATCCTAGATCAACAACAACTTTCACTAGATCCCCAAATTTTCCAGTGGACCCACCACTAGATGGAGATGGCCATCCACAAAATCCAAACCAGGGGGAACCTCATTCCCTTTAACTCTCTCTCACTTTCTTTCTTTCTTCTTCTTCCTCCCTCATTCTCATTTTATTTCCACTTTCCTCATCACATTTTTTATTTACTCATTATCTTTTCTGTGGGTGTGTCTTTTAAAAAAACTAAAAAAAACCTAAAAAACTAAAAAACAAAATAAAATCATAAAAAAATGAAAGGTAAATATTCATGCATACTCACCATATAATTTTGAAATTTTATCAAACCTTTTTGGGTAGTCAACAAACATGTTTTCATCTCAAAAATATTGTATTTTCATCATGACTTTTGGTAATGAAATATTTGTCAAAACAAACACATTTTGAATGATCAATTTTTTATTTGGAAAATGATTTTCCCCAACTCTGAGAACCAACATCAGGTTTCATGCCAAAGCCACCTATGGCCATCTTTTTAAAATGTATTTTTTTCACCCCCATTTTCGAATCTTTAGATTGTTGACCTTCAAGCTAGATTTCCTACTTTAGTGAGCATTAATATGATAGAGGTATTTTATAAACCACATGAGAATTATAATAGCCAAATAGCCTCCCATTAACCATACATTAATCATCCTTTTGAAAGCCCTTTGAGCCAATGAAAACATTTTCTTTGATAGCCACATTGCAATCCCAATTCCTTATCCCACACAATATCAACTTGGATTTTCATTGCATAATTTTTATAAATTTAAGTGTGGGGGGAATGGATTTTATTTTGGGTACCCTTTTTTGATTTTCACCATGTTATCATATGCTTGAGGGAAAGAATCGATTTTAGTGTGGGGTATAGGTTGTTATTAAGCGGATTTTGGGAATGTATATATGTTTATATTGTACAAATGATATTGAAAAGTGTTCAAAAAAATAAAAAAAATTAAAATAAGAATGGGTTGTGTTTTTGGTCGGTCAAAAATCACTCTTCCTTAACCATTGATCTTGTTATAACTACTACAATTAGTGTCATTTGGATATCAATAATTGGTTGGGATATGAGTGTGATATATTTTCCAAGTTCAACTTTCAAAAAAAGAGAAAAAAAAAGAAAAAAAGAATACTTTCATTATATTCTTATGTCATTAGGAGAAATTTTGGGGTTTGTAAATATTTCATCTTCTCATCCCCTTCAAATTTTCTTCCTCTCTTGAGTCTTTCTTCACACAATCATTCCCTTGTAAATGTGTGTGTTCATTTATTTCCATGTTTTATTTTTGAAAAATGTGCATTTCATTTTCCATGTTGGTGTTTTAACCCACTTCTTCTCTCTCTTCAGCATTATATTCCTACCGTCCCATAGCCATAGATAAACCCTTTCAAAAGACCTCTGGATTATTGTGCACATTGGATAAGTATTGGAAGCTGAGAGCTCTTTCAAACTCTAATATGTTCACTTTTGGTTAATGAAAGAGTTCACCTCCACAAATGAATTTTATTATCTTGAGAGGTGTGAGTTTTGAGTGTCCACATTTTCCATTTTCTAAATTTGAGCATGAAAAAAAGAGATATTTTTAGAACATTGTTTCTATTAAAATTTTAGGTGTAATTCAATATGGATGAGTGAAATATCCTAAACCTCCCCATATTATAGAAAACAAAATTTTAATATTTTTTTGTGAGTGAAAATGATTTTGTCATGTTTTTATATTTGTTGCTCATGAGGACATGAATAAGACTAAGTGTGGGGGATTCGATGTTATTAATATTTTAATGAATTATTATATACTCACATTACTTATATTATATGAAATGTTCCTAGTTTGTTTAAAATATTAATGTTTTAATAATAAGTATAATTTTTGAGCAATTTTAGAAGTAGTCCAATTGAGTCAGTTTACTATTTTATTTATAAATATCACCCTACATAACCAAAAAGTGTGGTTCTAGTTTTTTAGGATTCCCAATTCAATATTAAACATTTCATTAGAAGGAATCATGGGCCAATTCTGGTGTTTCAAGGCTTATATGGACCACATAAGAAGGCCCACAAAATCTGTGAGGAAACTGAACCATCCATGAAGATTGAATCACTGGGCTCAATCCAGAAGTGAAAATTCATTAATTATCCTCTAAAATTAGGATAACAATGCAAGGAGTAATGGAAAAAAAAATTTAGGGCCGAACTCCAAGAACAAGGGGCATGACTAATGATTTGAAGGCCAGTCCCCCATTCTAGCTGGGAATTACAATCTGGACACTATTCATGGCATATCTCATGATGTAATAATCAAATCTAGATAAGGTTATGCAGTGTGAAATATTAGATATAGGAAGCCGACATTGTTGAATAAATCATTCATAATTGAAGTCGTATTCCTATTCAAATAACCATTCACATTTTAGACTAAAAACGGTTTGGATTGAAATGGACAATGTAACTTTGTTTAATCAAATGGACATAACTTTGGTGCCTTAGGTCCAATGGTTGCCGAATTTTCAGAGTAGACAGAGGAGATATGTATCTAAAATATTCAAGAAGATCGTATCTCGAGATTGGGCTGTATAATAATTCAAATTGGCGATGAAAATGGAGGGGATGTTTTGGAATGAAAACAGCCTACCACATTGGGTTATATATACATCCCCCTCCTCTCCTTTAAAAGAGTTGGAATATCAGAGAAAAGTAGAATAAGTTGGTACATCCAAGGCTCTATAAAAGTCTTGGGAGGTTTTTACATACTCATTTCTGTACATGAGAAACCATTCCTCCTTTTCTCCTTTCATTTACTTTTGTGTTGTTCTTCATTTGTAATATTGTAAGTATTTTTTTTAATTCTGTTTTAATGAAAATTTCTTCTTCAATATCTCTTATTCACATCCACATTTTGTAGTTTTATATTAATTTTCTAAAATAGTTTAAATATAGTTGAATCCCCTTCCCTTCATTCTCTTTCAAATTCAATCTAAAGTTTGTTTTTAATTTCGACCACCCTTCGTGTGTGTGTGTGTGTGTGTTCGATGCACAAATCTTTTTCTTATCCCATTATTTTTGTTCTATTTATAATTCATCGCCATTAATATATATTACCAGATTAATAACTATCTTAATGGTTGAGTATGTATATTATTGGGGTGTGTCAAAATTTAGGGATGTTATGTGATTGGGAGGGTTTGGTCGATGAATATTCTTCAAATTAACATTGTGTATGTTGGACTTAACATGTCAGGGATTAATGAATTGTTTTGTTTAATGTGTGGTTTCCTTGGATTATTGGAACCATAAATACACTACCATCAAGAATCTCTAATTGAGATCAGAACCCTAAGTTATGTTAAGGATTTTATTAAAGCCTTAAACATAGGAATTCCAATAAAGGTTATCTTGTGAAGTGGGTCTTAATTTAAATGCAATATCAAGAAAAAGATCGAGGATATTACAAGCTTAACTCCCTAAAAATAAACTCAACAAAATATTTATAAATTTGTTAAATAAATCATAATCAATCATTCATTTCATAATCTCTGTAAACAAACCCCCCCCCCCCCCCGATCAGAATACAATCAACTAAAAACAAACAAATATTAAAAAGTATCATCACCGAGGATTTGACCCGAGTGCTGCTATACACATTAGCATAGCATTAGAAATTTGACCAGTCAATAGGCGACAATCAGCCGCACTTTTCAGTTTCTAAAACAAACGGTCCTATTCATATGACCTTAAAACATAGGTTCCCATATTTCCCATACCACATGAAATTAGACTAAATGGATAATTCCCTTGTCTCATGGAACTAAAATGAATGATATCAAATGATACGTATGCATTGATTCATATTATCTCAGGAGAAATAGTGACATTCAAGCCTTATATCTGATGTTGGGTCATGGGTTTTTAATGTCCACACTTTTTCCTGTATAAGGTGAATAACTGAATATGAAATTATGAAAAAAAACAAAATAAATTTCCCCCACTCTCCTATACATGATCTATATCATTATAGGAGAGCCAAATATGATTCTCACCCCCATATATGTTCTCTTATTGAGATGAAAATATCTATTCCCCACAAATGAGTTAGATCAACTTGTAGAGAACCCCTCCCATAACTATGTACATATTAATTCCTAACATCTTATGATATGTATTGATTTATGGACCTCTAGTATCCGACCCATCCATATAAAAAATTTATATATAAATCATTCATAGTTTTGGGTCAGACCAACCTAAGGGAAATGAATCTATCTACTCACAAGACCTTTGGACATGGAATTCCCCTATTCGTGTTCAGTTAATCTCCTATCACAAACCATAATCAGTGTCAATAAAGGTCTGAATCCCCATCACCATCCATATCTATCATATATGGAGGGACTATGTAATTGTTACACCTTTGTTTGACTATGCACAATATTCACCAGTTGGGTCTACATAATTTTCCCACAAAAAACTCTTATCAACCAAAATAATATTATTACCCATGAATGGATTCTACAAACTTTGAATTCCCTACTGATATTTATATCCCATATCACTCCTGGTATTTGGAAAACCTCGTTATTTATGTTAAACCCATTCTCCCCCTTCATTCCTCAAATGGATATAACATTCTTGGTTTTATTAATGAGAAATTTTTGAATCCTTTATCACTTGGTCAATGAGAATTAAAGCTTAATATTATTCCTCAAACATCCTTGTCATAAGAAATTAAACTACACCATCCATGTCCTATTTTCAAGAATCTAAAATACACCATGCTTTAAACCTCCTTCCCACAGGGAAAATATGTGTTGGATCAGTTTCCTATTCAGCTGCAAAACTGATACAATTTCCATCATGGTATTCAAAAATCCCTACCTTGATAGGACACCCATCATGGTATTAAGGAATCCAAATTTACATAAGTTAACCAATAATTGGAAATGTAGGTCTTGTGTCTTGATGACACCTTTATTTTACTACAAACAATATATCCCAGTTGGCTCTCTATAAGTGTCCCTCAAAAATGTCATATCAACAAAAGGAAAATACATCCTCAAGAGAGGATTTTACTACATTGATACTCTCTAGAAACATCATATTAGAAACCATTCTTCTGGATACTCCCCATATACATGACCAATATCATGTCTTGGATTCAAAAGTAATAAACCTAGGGTCATGAAAAATCCCTCGTTTGTGTCTGTAAATAGTAGGAAATTATCATCCAATACACCATATTAGGGGGCCTCACCCCATAATTCATTTTCAATGATGTTCTTCCTCAAATATTAGTGACATTAGTCTAGATTATATGAATCTAAAATTCCCACAAAAAGAGATATTGTTCTTTTTAGGATGAAAAATTGTAAAGGGACCCCAGGGCATAAATTTCAATTACTATCCCTCCAGAGCCACACTTTTCATGATTTTTGAAACAATTGAGCAATCAAAAACTTAAAATATGCAAATATTTTTGGTTTGAAAACACAGAAAGAGAAGCATAAAAACATAATTTTACTCCTACTAAACCCACACAAAATCAGGATTAGGAAAAAATTAGGAAAACAATAGAAAAGACACAAAGTTTGTAGTGTTTTCCATGTATCCAAAGAAATAGTGAAAACTATTCTAGTTTATCCCCTTGGATCAAGAAAACACATTATATAATTTCATGATTATCTTAGTTTAATTATCCTAGACTATAATTGTAATTGATATCTAGTGAATAAACTATATAATTCATATGAAATAGATTTTCATTCAGATAATATTATCATTGATGAATATTTATGGATTAGAAAAAAGAGATACATTGGAGTGAAAAAAAATTATTTCCAATAAAAGAGAACATGGGATCAACCACAACCAAGAGTCTCTCTATTAGAGTAGGCCATTTTGATTGTAAAATATCCTCAGTAGACACATAGAGTGTTTGCAGTGCCCGCTCTAAGTCCTCTATTGCTCAGTGAATCTCTTGTACAGTTCTGGTCTCAGCCTCTACATCGGATGATATCCCCTATACCTCCTTAAAAACATATTATTCTTACTTTCCTTCTATTAGATAAACCTTTTACCTTTATTGATAGCTTCGATGGTGTGATTAATGTTCTGATTTTTTCAATCCAATTCTTGGATTAGCCATTCAAATTCATGGGAAAGATGTGTTGTGGGGGTTATATAATATGTATGTTCTCCAGGACACCTCACAGTAGTCTCAGCATGTTCAATTTCTTTGTCGAGAAGGATCTACCTTGCCGAAGCAAGATGAGCTATGTACTTTTCATATGAAAGGAGATAATGACGTTCATTGGTTCTATCCCATAAAAAAACCACATGCTTCACTATTTCATACATAAAATGATATTAAAACCCCCCATACATTGGAAATAAAAACATGTGGTGTTATTTGGGAAGTTTCATCATAATTGTTTCAAGGGGGTTTGAGAAGTCAGCTTCCAAATGAATTTACATCTATTTTGGTGAGTGGTGAGAAGTCCATATAGACCCTCCATGTTTTACTTAGTATTTATCTCATATGGTATCACATATTCCAAAATAAGAACCACCACAGAGGTTTGTGACTCGACAACTTTTTCATGACTTGATCCCAGAGAAGTCGCTTCCCGTATAGAATCATTAGGTTGAAATATAAAAACATCGGTTTCAACTACAAAAATATGCAGTCATGATTCTTAAATTTGAAATCTAATGAAATCAATTCCTATATTCTTAAAGAAATAATGGAAAGGGTAGAGGATTTGAGATCCTAACTTCACCATCAGTATCACTAATTATTGAAAACTATTTCCACATCATCACATAGAAAAAAGGAAGGATGCATACACAGTCCATGAGTGGACATCAAGATCTTCTAGAGACACTCAGGGTATTGTACCGTGCCCTTTGATGTATGTGGTTTCCTAAAGATCACTCACATAAACTATTCCCATTTGTATAATTATTATAGAACATGGAACTATAGATGATTCTTGATTCTCCATGATCCTAAATCACTACCCCATCTTTGGATGTGTTTACTTGAAGGGAAGAATCAGTATTCCCATCATAAAAATCGACTCCTGAATACACCTTGTCTATGGGGGAGAAGTCATATGATCAGGGTAGATCGACCTCATGGGACTCAGAGTCTCTCTGATATCCTCAGTTTCTTAGGGAACACCATTTAGTTTAGTTTCACTAATAATGGTTTTACATTTTTATCTGTAAGAGTCGGGTCAACATGCTCTATTAAAGCTTCAACCATTGAAGAATATATCACTACTAGGATATAGGTCTTTTTATCCTAAAGAAACTCCCTCCAGGGGCATGGGATCACATTTAAATCTTAAATTAACCTAACTTCCTTTTCATGTTCAAATGAAACTGTCAATGGTATTAATGGTACATCTGAAAAAGTAGGATCTATCATCCCAGGGTGATTTCTACCTGATTTCCCATCATTAGTAAACCATGTTATGTTCATGATGATTACACATAAAATTAAATTGCACATGAAAAAAATTAAATAAAGAAATACAATAATCCCTCAATATCCATCATTTTAGATTATTCGGTTGTTTTGAGGCTTGTCAATGATCCATGGTATGCCATGGGGATGACCCTATGTACAGAACAATAGGAAGGACTAGAGGTATAAATTCCGTTACATGATCCACAAGGTCCACCCTCAATATTGTAACTCCTCGACCCTAGTTTCCCAGAGCTGGTGCATTATTTTAATACATTGGAATGATTACAAGGAATCAAGTCCCGAAGGACCAATCAGTTTAACAGTCTTGGAAAATAGATTTCATACATTAACATTACATTAAAATTTCAAACATAAAACACAACATAGATAGTTCTTTGAGAACTCCATTATTCCCATTAGATTAACACTTCATATCAATCCTAATACACTTATTGGAATCCTAGTAAAATAAAACATAAGAAAGGGGTGAGCTCAGATGCCCAGTAAGGGTAAATAATTTAGTGGAAGCTATAAAATTTTAAGGCAAGATGTGTGATGAAAACAACAGCCTTTTTAAACATAAACGAGAACATAATATGGAAAATGGAAATCAAACATTACCATATAAACATGCACATTGATATTCTACTTGTCTAATAATCACATGTAATAACTAATTTCATAATGAGGGAATGTCTAACGCCATACATCATTACCACATAGTCAAGGCCTTGTACCAAGACTACAAATAAATTTTTTTTCAAGTCCCTATTCTAAGACACTAGTTTGCCTCATGAGACCTATCGATGCATCAAGGATCTTATAGCGGGCTCCACCCATCACATACTAAGTCCACCACATTCCTCATATGAAAAAGTTGAAACATAACATAAACATTCGTATTAAAACTATCATACGGAATGTCAATACATTAACCATAAACCATGAATGGTATAAAAATAGAACATCCACCGTCAAACATATCATATCTCATTCAATAAAATATGGAATATTGTATTATAATAAATCAACCTCAATAAAAATAATATCTAGTAAAGGATGCAGACATAGTTGAAAAAGATGAGTAAAACTTTTCGAGAGAAATATCTTTTCTGTAAAATCATTTAAAATTCACACATTTATAAAGGAAGTAATTTAAAATATATTTTTGAATGAAAGTTTCCCATACCACATTGAAACTTTTGAAAAGAATTATCATTTCAAAAAATTCATGTCCATATAAATAAATCCTTAAAATTATTTTGAAAACATGGAAATTAATTAAAAACATTTAGAAAGATAAATCTTTAAAACATTTAAAATTATAATCTTGATAAAGTGTTCCTTTCAAAAATCTTTAAAATATTCATTTTGAGATCATTTTTATGAAAAATTGACATGGATGATAAAAATTTCCCAGTAAATACTTAGACATAAATAATCTTGGATAATAATGAGATTGAGGAATTAACACTTACATTGCACTTTCCTTTAGTCGAGGGTACGTATAACATCCTGTATGTAGATTTTAGTATGTTATTAAATTATACCAGAACCATATTAATATTTATTCTATCATACATGATTCATTTTTGACTTTATACTACCCATTTAATAATAATTTCAATGTTAAATTAACATTTCGGGTATTAATCACTTTCTTTATCGTACGTGTTTTAAATAGTTACTCTTGATTTTATCACATAGATCATGATTTAAGTACCTATAAAATATAAAAAATGATTTATATATCATATATATTTATAATATAAATATATATTATAGACATATTTATGAAATGAAAAACACCGTTTATGGAGACAATAGTCCGTACGTACGCATAAACGTTGTTTCCATTTTCATATCGTATTGAACGGAAATAAGTGAATAAGATATATGTAAGTACATATATATATATATATATATCTCTCCAGTAGCATTATTATTTCATATATTACATACTTATTAGAAATATATATTTTTATAATCTTCGATGAATGGAGAACGTGGAAATGAATCTCATCGCGTCGTGGAGACATTAATCCATACGTACGCACGATCGACAATATCATTTCCTTAAAGGTGTGGAATTGGATGGTATATTAATTTCACAGAGAAATTATCATTTTATTTTCAGTATTTATATATATATTACTCATCATTATATCCATCCGAATAACATAGTGTTGAATAACAATTTACACCACGGCGTGGAGACGGTAAGCCATACGTACACAAACATGGTGACATTATCATTAATAAGATGGATAAAATAATGAATATAGTTGTGCCATATTTATAATAACAACTCAGTATATAGAAGATATTGGAGTTATTATTTTAGAATTGAAACATCAAAGAAAGAGTAAGTGGAAGAATAAGTGAACATGAAAGAGGGTGGTGAAATCATTACCTCTTCTTCGGGTTCTTTCTTATAATTTGGTCAAAAGGACTCCATAGATTGGATTTCTGACCAAAGTAAATCCTCTAAGGTAAAGGTAGGATAGTTGGGAGGATATTTGGGCTGGGTTTGGCTGAGCAAAATGGCTTTGGAGGTGTGAATTTTTGAGAAGGGGAAGTGCCCTTTTTATAAGATGGGTGAGGGGCACCTTAGGAAAAACATAAAATATTATTTTATAATAAATCCATTTTCGGTTTCTAATGGCTCCAAAATTAATTATTTAAAATATAAGGTGAGGATGGGTCGAAAACCACTCAACCAATAGGTTTTATACAGGATTAAGTCACCATATTAACCTAAACTTTTAGATTTAACTCTTAGTTAAATAGTTTGACATTTACCATGTCTCTTTTTATTTTTATATTATATTTTTAATAAACATACTATAAAATTCCAATAGAAACCAATTGGTTCATTTATGTCATATATATTATTATATAATCCATTTTTTTGAACCTTATATTTTTAAGAATATTATATCAGTTAATAATATAATATTTGTTTTAAGAACTATTTTATGTCAATTTTTACACTATTTGGTATTTGTTTTTTTGTTAAAAATCATAACAATGTGATTAATTCAAAAAAAAATTGATCTAACTAACTCTAATGTGTCATAATAACCTATAAAATTAGTGGAATCTATAAAAATTCTCAAATTACATTTATTTGGATATTTATAATGTCAATTATTTTAATCTTTCATTAATACGGTAATTACTGCATCATCATTGTGTCATAAATAATATTAATAATTTGATGTCTAAAATTATAAATAAAATGCCATTATGTATGAAATATTATTTTATTTATAATTAATATTTATAGTCTAATTTATCTTATTTATATCCCTATATTAAAATTTTTTTAGTTATTACACTTTGATTTTAACTCTTTTAAGTCTTCTTTGAATTAAATAATAATAAATGTTCTAATCTAATCTAGATGGACCTGAAAGATCATATTTTATTCCTAAGGTCGTTTTTGGTCGAATTACACTTATCCAATAGAATTAGGATATGTGTTAGGGTAATAAAAATATCATTTTTACCCTTAATTACCCTAATTACTTTTAACCGTGGTAAATAAAAGTAAAAAGTTACTATTCACCACAAATTATTTTCATCTTATTGAACGAAATTATTCTTACTTATATCAATTGTGTCTCTTGGATTTTTCAAATTCCACCCACGGAAGTGGTAAAATTAAGTATTATGTGAATTTGCAAATTCTCCTAGGAGGTGGGTAAAAGAGGGTGAAAAGTTCAATTAAATTTTTATATATCTAAGATTATTATAAATTGACTCCAATTAATTAAATTGAACTTAAATAGGTACTATGTAACTATTTTGACCTAAAATAAATTTAAATAAAATAAATAATTATTTAAATAAAAATTCAGTTTTAAACTATAACTCAGTGTTTTTTACTATTCATCAAAAATTGAAATTTTTCAGAAAAATACCAAAAAAATCACCCTAAGATAATTTTGATATTACGAATTAAAAAATGAAGTCTATTTTACAAAATTCAAAACATAAAAATTTCATTTATTAATTTAAAATTAATTCCCGTTGTCAAAACAAAAAGGCGTATTTTTAAGAAATAGTAATTATCAAAAGATTGACACTTGTTTATGTCCAATGTCAAAGTGAAATTACATACAATGACCATAATTAAATTAAATGATAAAAATATAATATATTTATACTTCCAAACCATTAAAATTTATAATTTAACACTATAAATTATTTTGAATAAAAAAGTTGTTTTCAGTTAAAATATAGTATTTTTCACTATTCACCCAAATATGAAAGTTATCATAAAAACACCAAAAATTTATTAAAACTAAATTATTATGTCCTGATTCTAAAGAAGAGGTTTATTTTTTCAAATTAAATATATAAAAGTTTCAAATAATGGATTTAAAAAGGGTTCGCCATTAAAAGGCGTTAAAAGTTCATTTTTTGAAAAATACTTATTTTATCTGAAGAAAATGATTTTGTTCTTAAATTATGTCTATAAAACTCATAATATGGATTCTAAAATTATAAGGATTATATAACGTTCAAAATTCAGTTAATAATATTAATAACCTATTTGGAATGACTGGTTTGGTAAGTCGTGGTGCGCTTGAACTCAGTGTTGCATGTAGTGCAAGTTATTGAATTATTTTGAAAGAATAATGTACTATGAAATCATGGGGTGTTACATTCTTCCCGCCTCCAATAAATTGTGTCCACGTAATTTGAAATTTTTCTTCAAAAATAAAAGGTTTAAAATAGAAAATACCTTTGTAGGAAAACCCACATCGAAAAATGGTTTAATAAAATTTAGTCTTAATATTAGGAAAAGGGAAATGAAAGGGTTGCCACAAAATTATGATCTTGATTAAGAGAACAGTGGTGGAAATTAGAGATACATAATTAGTGGAAAAATGTAAATATTTATTGGGATCTATTGAGATCATCAATCAAAATAAATTTTCGAATTGAGGGCCTCAAATCCATCAATCTATGATGATTTTAAATTTCATCGGTTCAACCAAACATAAGGTATTAGGATAACACATTTTTAGTTTTAAGATTCCTTACCTAATGTTTAAGAATTAATTTCTTCATAGAATAAGAGAATGAAAAAATATATACTTGACAAGTAGAGTTCCGTCCTTTATCTAATTTCTACCACAAACTCATCTTTCACTCTAAAAGGTAATAGAACATAAAATAAATTCTATTTATCCTATTCGTATAGGGTTCCCAAACAAATAAATTTATAATTCACCTATAACACCCTTTAAAAAAGTAAACTACATTATACAACCCAGGGGCTTCATGTAGTCCAGTGGTAGGTGATAAATCCCAATCGCACTGTGGTTGTGGGTTCGATTCACACAGCTTTGTCTAACGCGGCGGTTTTTCACATGGTCTGTGTGTTGTACTTTTTAGAAAAATCCAAAAATAAGCTTAACAATAGTATCCAATTTCAATCTTAATCCATTCCAACCTTTAGACCTATCCAAAATAATTCTATCCAAACTCACTGTCCAAAATTTATAAGGAAGGTAAACACAATGAAGATCCTTTTTGCCACGTAATAACATTTGAACACCTTCATCATGTATTATTTTAAAACATGGTAACACCTATAATTACCATAAAACCTTATTGATTATATTCATGCTCTCTTATCCATTATATAATACTGGATATATTCCTTATATCAATTTTTTTTTAATATTCCAACAATGATGAAATAAAAAAACTATTAATCAGTACCAAGGAGGTCAAGAATATCAAATATAATTTATCCAAATCAACCATATTTTCTTCCAAAATCACTACCTCATTATCAGGACTATATTAAGGATTAACATTCCTTCAACCATATATTTTCCAAAAATTATATCTTACTATTAAGTCACTTTTCATAGAACCATATAATCTCAAATCCTCAATAAAATAGTACTGCAGTACAATCCTTATTTATATCCATAATTCATATAACCAGTATATTGTTGATACAAAACTCAAATTAAATAATTCTATAATAACTACATAAGAACACTAGTCATTCCTCTTCATCTGAGTTAGTATCATAACTTTATTATTATCCGATAGCATCATTTATGGTATACTCTGATGATTGGGACATTGATTCGCGTAGTGTCCCAAATGCCTTGTAGATGAAGCGTTGTATATTTGAAAATTTTTTCTTACCATTATAATCATAGACTTGGTGTCCTTTTTCTCTACACTTATAACAAACTCACATTCCCATCAAAAATTTACAAAGGTGATTCTTTCCACAGTTATCACATATGGTAAAATCCTTCATTTCCCCCTTCCCTTTACCCGACTTTCTCTCTTCCATGCTTTTATTCTCTTGATTCCCTTCAAATCCATAAGAATTAGAGAATTATTTACTTATCTTATTAACACATGATATTATTTCTTTATATGTTGAGAATACATGGGAGACTATTTCCCTTCTAAATGTTGTCTTAATATCGTTAAATATATTATCCTTCTTACTCCTTGGCTCATACGTATTGACAGAGTTCACATTCCTTCTACTGGGTGGCATTTATATACAAAGTCATACATAGGGTCAGTTTATAAATTGCAATGAATAATTCCAAACTTGTAAAATACATAACATAAATTAAAAAGTTTATGGATATAATGCATAATAATAATAAAAATTCTTTTATTAATAATATACTAATAAACCCTTTATGATTGTTTGTAATGAAAATGAGAATTACCCTAAGCATATCCCATGGGAGTGTCGTAACCAAGAGCACAGCACGGCCCATTTTCGTGCACTTGTTCCCATTCGAGTATAGCTCAAAGCGGTGTTTTTGGGTTTTACCCCTAGATACATATGTGTCAGAGCTGCCTCTACCTTCTCCTATCTAGACAGGCATTTATTGCTTGGAAAACTCACAAAATCTATACAATACCAAAATTCTAGGAAGTTCTTCAATACTAATCCTCAAAGTCTATCTTAGGGCTATTTAATCTAATCATAGTTTATCTAAATCTAGTTTCCAAGGTTTGTACTAAAATTCATCTGATACCAACTGTAATGCCCCGACCCTAGTTTCCCAGAGCCAGTGAATTATTTTAATACATTGGTATGATTACAAGGAATCATGTCCCGAAGGACCGATTATTTAAGCAGTCTTCAAAAATAGATTATATATATTAACATTACATTAAAATATCAAACATAAAACACAGCATGGATAGTTCTTTGAGAACTCCATTATTCCCTTTAGATTAATGCTGCATATCAATCATAATACACTTCTTGAAATCCTGGGAAAATAAAACATAAGAAAGGAGTGATCTCAGATGCCCAGAAAGGGTAAATAATTTAGCAGAATATATAAATTTTTAAGGAAAGATGTGTTATAAAAAAGGCTTTTTTAAAATAAACTTGAACATAATATGAAAAAAATAAATCAAACATTACCATTTAAACATTGACATGGATATTCTACAAGTTGAATAATAACATGTAATAACTAATTTCATAATGAGGGAATGCCTAATGCCAGACATAATTATCTCATAGTTAATGACTTGTGCCAAGACACTAGTTTTCCTCATGAGACCTACTGATTCATCGAGAAGCTATAACGGGCTCCACCCATCACTTACTAAGTCCACTGCATTCCTAATATGAAAAATTTGAAACATAACATAAACATTCATATTAAAACTAGCATAATAAATGTCAATACATTAACCATAAACCATGAATGGTATAAAAATAGAGCATCCACATTCAAACATATCATAACTCATTCAATACAATATGGAAGATTATATTATAATAAATCAACCTTAATCAAAAATAATAATCAGTAAAGAGTGCTGACATAGTTGAAAATGATGAGTAAAACTATTTGAGAGAAATAACTTTTTTGTAAAATCATTTAAAAGTCACACATTTATAAAAGAATTAATTTAAAAGAAATTTTTGAATCAATTTTTCCCATACCACTTTGAAACTTTTGAAAATAATTATCATTTCAAAACATTCATTTACATATAAATAAATCCTTAAAATCATTTTGAAAACATGGACATTAACTAAAAATATTTAGAAAGAAAAATCATTAAAACATTTAAAATTCAGATCTTGATAAAGAGTACCTTTCAAAAATCCTTAAAATATACATTTTGAAATCATTTTTATTAAAAATGGACATGGATGATAAAAATGTCCCAGTAAATAGGTACACATAAACAATCTCAGATAAAAATGAGATTGAGGAATTAACTCTTACGTTGCACTTTCCTTTAGTCAAGGGTATGTTTAACATCTTGTATGAAGATTGTAGTATGTTATTAAATTATACCAGAACAATATTAATATTTATGATATCATAAATGATTCATTTATGACTTTATACTACCCATTTACTAAAAATTTCCATGTTAAATTAACGTTTCAGGTAAAAATCACTTTTTTATAGTACGTGTTTTAACTTGTTACTCTTGATTTTATCACTTAGATCAAGATTTAAATACTTCCAGAATATAAAAAATTATTTATATATCATATAAATTGAGAATATAAATATGTATTATAGACATATATATGAAACAAAAAACACAGTTTATGGAGATGGTAGTCCGTACATACGCATAAACGCAGTTTCCATTTTCATGTCGTATTAAACAGAACTAATTGAATAAGATATATGTAAGTATATATATATATATATCCAGTATCATTATTATTTAATATATTACATACTTTTTAATAATATATATTTTTATAATCGTCGATTAATGTAGAACATGGAAATAAATCTCATGGCCTCGTGGAGACGGTAATCTGTATGTACGCATGAGCGACAATATAATTAATTTAAAAGTGTGGAATTGGATGTTATATTAATTTTACAGAGACATTATCACGTTATTTTCATTATTTATATACATATTACTCATCAATCATCCATCTAAATAACATGTTGTTGAGTAACAAATTACACCACGACGTGGAGACGGTAAGCCAGACGTACGCACACATGGTGACATTACCATTCATAAGATGGATAGAATAATGAATATAGTTGTTGTATATTTATAATAACATCACAGTATATAGAAGACACTGGAGTTATTATTTTAGAATTGAAACAACAAAGAAAGCATAAGTGTAAGAATAAGAGAACTTGAAAGAGGGTGGTGAAATCATTACATCTTCTTCAGGTTCTTCCTATTGATTTGATAAAAAGGGATCTTTATGTTGGCTTTATGACCTAAGTAAGGACTCTATGATGAAGGTATGATAGTAGGGAGGATATTTGGGTAGATATTGTCCCAGGAAAATGGCTTTGGAGATGTGAATTTGAGAGAAGGGGAGGTTCCCTTTTATAAGAGGGGTGAGGGGAACCTTGGAAAAAACATAAAATATTATTTTATAATAAATTCATTTTCGGTTTCTAATGGCTCAAAAATGAATTATTTAAAGTCTATGGTGGGTATGGGTCGAAAATAACTCAACCAATAGGTTTTTATCAGGATTAGGTCACCATATTAGCCTTAACATTTAGAGTTAACTCCTAGTTAAATAGTTTGACATTTATCATGTCTCGCTGTATTTTTATATTATATTGTTAATAAACATACTATAACATGCCAATAAAAACCAAATTGGTTCATTTATGTCATATATATTATTATATAAGCCTTTTGGAAGAACCTTATATTTTTAGGACTATTATATCAATTAATAATATAATATTTGTTTTAAAAACTATTGTATGTCAATATTGACACTAGTTGGTATTTTTCTTTTGTTAAAAATCATAACAGCATGATTACTTCGAAACAAATTGATCTAAAGAACCATAACATGTAATAATATCCTAAAAAATTTGTGGAATTTATAAAATGTTTCAAATTACATTTATTTGGATATTTATAATGTGAACTATTTTAATCTTTCATTAATATAGTAATTACTACATCATCATTGTGTCATAACTAAATTTAAATATTTAATTTCTAAAAATAATAAATAAAATACAATTATGTAGGAAATATTTTTAGCATTATAATTAATATTTATAGTCTAATTTATCTTATGTATAACCTTATATTAAATTTTTTTTAGTTATTACACTTTTATTTTAACTCCTTTAACTCTTCTTTGAATTAAATAGTAATCAATGTTCTAATCTAATCCAGGTGGACCTGAAGGATCCTATTTTATTCCTTAGGTTGTTTTTTGCCGAAGTACACTTATCCAATAGAATTCAGACATGTGTTAGGGTAATAATAATATCATATTTACCCTTAATTACCCTATTTACTTTTAACCGTGGTAAATAAAAGTAAAACGTTACTATTCAAAAAAAAATTATTTTAATCTTATTGAACGAAAAAAAAGTAACTTATATCAACCATGTCTCTTGGAGTTTTTAAATTCCACTCACAGAAGCAGTAAAATTAAGTTTTATGTGAATTTGAAAATTCTCGTAGGAGGTGGGTAAAAGAGAGAGAAAAGTTCAATAAATTTTATATATATATAAAACTATTATAAAATGAATCCATTGAATTACATTGAACTTATATAGGTACTATGTATCTATTTTTACCTAAAATAAATTTAAATAAAATAAATAAAAATAAAAATAAAAATTCGATTTTAAACTATAACTAAGTGTTTTTCACTATTCATCAAAAATTGAAAGTTTTCGGAAAAATACCAATAATTCACACTAATATAATTTTGATATGAAGATTTAAAAAATTAAGTCTATTTTACCAAATTAAAAACATAGAATTTTCATTTATTAATTTCAAATTAATTCCCGTTGTCAAAACCAAAAGGCGTATTTTTAAAAAATAATAACTATCAAAAGATGACACTTGTTTATGTCCAATTTCAAAGTGAAATTACATACAATGACCATCATTGGATTAAATGTAAAAAATATAATCTATTTATTCTTCCAAATAATTAAAATGTATAATTTAAAAATATAAATTATTTTGATTAAAAAAGTTGTTTTCGGTTAAAATATAGTATTTTTCACTATTCACCCAAATATTAAATTTATCAGA
The DNA here is from genome assembly GCA_963277665.1 of Viscum album. Classification (NCBI taxonomy): domain Eukaryota; kingdom Viridiplantae; phylum Streptophyta; class Magnoliopsida; order Santalales; family Viscaceae; genus Viscum; species Viscum album. The sequence continues at coordinate 834,493,430 of OY728143.1, read as the reverse complement.
AAAACACCAAAATTTTATTGAAACTGAATTATTATTTCCTGATTCTAAAGAAGAATTTTATTTTTTCAAATTGAATAAATAAACGTTTCAAATATTGGATTTAAAAAGGGTTCAGCATTAAAAGGCGGTAAAAGTGCATTTTTTGAAAATTACTTCTTTTATCTGAAAAAAAATGATTTTGTTCTTACATTATATCTAAGAAACTCATAATATGGATTCTAAAATTATAAGGATTGTATGAAGTTAAAAATTCTATTAATACTATTCATAACCGATTTGGAACGGCTAGTTTGGTAAGTCGTGGTGCACTTGAACTCGGTGTTGCGTGTAGTGCAAGTTGTTGAATTACATTGATGAAATAACGTACTATGAAATCTTGTGGTTTTACATTCTTCCCTCATTCAATAAATTTCTTCTTCACAATTTTAAATTGTTCATCAAAAATAATTGGTTTAAAATATAAAATACCTTTGTAGGAAAACCAACATCGAATATTGGGTTAATAAAATTTAGTCTTAATAAGAGGAAAAAGGAAATGAAAGGGTCACCCCGAAATTATGATCTCGATTAGGAGAAAAGTGGAAGAAATTAGAGACACATAATTATTGAAAAAATGTAAATATTTATATAGGGTTATTGAGGTCATCAATCACAAAAAAAAAATTGAATTGAGGGCCTCAAAGCCATCAATCTATGATGATTTAAAATATCATCGGTTCAAAAAATCATAAGGTATTAGGATAACACATTTTTAGATTTAATATTCCTTACCTGATGTTGAAGAATTAATTTCTTCATATAATAAAAGAAGAAAATAAATATACTTAAGAAGTAGAGTTTTGTCCTTTAACTGATTTCTACCACAAACTCATCTTTCACTCTAAAAGATAATAGAACTTAAAAAATATTCTATTTATCCTATTCGTATAGGGTTCCAAAAGAAATCAATTTAAAATTCACCTATCACACCCTTTAAAAAAAGGAAACTACATTATACAATCCAGGGACTTCACGTAGTCCAGTGGTAGGCAATAAATCTCAATCTCAATATGGTTGTGGGTTCGATTCTCGCAGCTTTGTCTGACGCAACGGTTTGTCACACGGTCTATGTGTTTTCCTTTTTAGAAGAATCCAAAAATAACCTTAATAATAGTATCCAATTTCAATATTAATCCATTCTGACAATTATAATTATCAAAAATACTTCTATCAAAACTCACTATCCAAAATTTATAAGGAAGGAAAACACAATGAAGATCCTTTTTGCCACGTAATAACATGTGAATAACATCATCATGTATTATTTTAAAACATGGTGACACCTTGAATTACCATAAAGCCATATTTATTACATTCTTTCACCCTTATCCTTTATATAATACTGGATATATTTCTTATATCCAAAAATTTTGAATATTCCAACAACGATGAAATAAAAAATACTATTAATCAGTTCTAAGGAAGTGAAGAATATCCAATATTATTTATCCAAATCAACCATCTCTTATTCCAAAATAACTACCTCATTATTAGGACCATATTAAGAATTATCTTTCCTTCAACCATGTATTTTCCAAAAAGTGTATCTTACTATTAAGTCACTTTTCTTATAACCATATAATATCAAATCTTCAATAAAATACTATTGCAGTACAATCCTTATTTTCCTCCATAATTCATATAACCAGTATATTATTGATAAAACACTCCAATGAAATAATTCTATAATAACAACATAAGAAAACTAGTCATTCCTCTTCATCTAAGGTTGTATCATAACTTTATTACTATCCAATAGCATCATTAAAGGTATCCTATGATGACTGGGACATTGATTCGCGTAGTGTCCCAATGCCTTGCAGATGAAGCATTGTGCATTTGAAACCTTTTCATACTCTTGCAATAACACACTTGGTGTCCTTTTTCTCCACACTAATAACAAACTCTCATTCCCTTCAAGCATTTACCATGGTGATTCTTTCCATAGTTATCACATATGTGAAAATCCTTTTTTCCCTCTTCCCTTTACCCATCTTTCTCTCTTCCATCCTTTTTTCTCTTGCTTCCCTTCAAATCCATAGGACTCAGAGAATTCAAAACATATCTTATTAACACATACTACTATTTCATCTTATGTTGAGAATACATGGGAGACTATTTCCCTTATAAATATTGGATTAATAACGTGAATGAGATGATCCTTTTTACTCCTGGGATCATATGTATTGCTGGAGTTCACATTCCTTATACTGGGTGGAATTTCTATACAAAGGCATACACTAGGTCAGTTTATGAATTGCATTGAATAATTCCAAACTTGTAAAATACCTATCATAAATTGTACAATTTTGGGATATAGTCTGTAATCATAAAAAATGTTTTGTTTGAGTAAATATATACTCATAAACCCTTCATTATAGTTTGTAATGAAAATGAGAATTGTCCTCAGCATATCCCCTGGGAGTGTCATAACCAAGAGTGCAGCAAGGCCCATTGTCGTGCACCGGTTCCCGTTTGAGTCTAGCTCAAAGATGTGTTTTAGGTTTTACCCCTAGGTACATCTGTGCCAGAGCTGCCTCTACTTGCTCATATCCAGACATGGATGCATTGCTAGAAAAACTCACAAAATATCATCAATACCAAAATTCTAGGAAGTTCTTCTATACTAATCCTCAATGTCAATCTTAGGGCTATGTAATCTAACCAGATTTTATCTAAATCTAGTTTCCATGGTTTGTACTAAACTTCCTCTGATACCAATTGTAATACCCTGACCCCAGTTTTCTAGAGTCGGTGCATTATTTTAATACATTGGCATGATTATAAAGAATCAAGACCTGAAGGACCGATCAGTTTAGCAGTCTTGGAAAATAGATTACATATATTAACATTAAATTACAATTTCAAACATAAAACACATTATAGATAGTTCTTGTAGAATTCCATTATTCCCTTTATCTTAACCCAACATATCAATCATAATACGCTTCTTGGAATCCTGATAAAATAAAACATAACAAAGGGGTGAGCTCAGATGCCCAGTAATGGTAAATAATTTAGCGGAAGCTATAAATTTTTAAGGAAAGATGTGTGATAAAAACAACATCATTTTTAAACATTAACTTGAACATAATATGGAAAAAATAAATCAAACATTACTATATAATCATGCACATGGATATTCTATTTGTCGAATTATCACATGTAATAACTAATTTTGTAATGAGGGAATGCCTAATGTCGGACATCATTACCACATAGTCAAGGCCTTTCTCCAAGACAACAAATAAAATTTTTGTCAATTCCATTAACTAAGACACTAGTTTGTCTCATGAGACCTGCTGATACAAAGATGAGCTATAGTGGGCTCCACCAATCACTTACAAAGTCCACTGCATTCCTCGTATGAAAATTTTGAAACATAACATAATCATTCATATTAAAACTAGCATACAAAATGTCAATACATTTACCATAAACCATGGATGGTATAAAAATAGAATATCCACAGTCAAACATATCATAACTCATTCAATACAATATGGAAGATTGTATTATAATCAATCAACCTCAATCAAATATAATATCCAGTAAAGAATGCTCACATAGTTGAAATCGAAGAGTAAAACTTTTTGAGAGAAATGCCCTTTTTGTAAAATCATTTAAAAGTCACACATTTCTAAATGAAGTAATTTAAAAGATATATTTTGAATCAAAGTGTCCCATACAACTTTGAAACTTTTGAATATAATTATCTTTTCAAAACATTCATGTCTATATAAATAAATCCTTAAAATCATTTTGAAAAGATGGACATTAGTTAAAAAGATTTAGAATGATAAATCATTAAAACATTTAAAATTATGATCTTGATAAAGAGTGCCTTTCACAAATCCTTAAAATATTCATTTTGAAATAATTGTTTTTAAAAATGGACATGGATGATAAAAATTTCCCAGTAAATAATTACACATAAACAATCTCGGATAATAATGAGATTGAGGAATTAACCCTTACATAGAACTTTCCTTTAGTCAAGGGTACGTTTAACCTCCTGTATGAAGATCGTAGTATGTTATTAAATTATACCAAAACCATATTACTATTTATGATATCATACGTGATACATTTATGACTTTATAATACCCATTTAATAATAATTTCCATGTTAAATTAACATTTTGGGTAATAATCGTTTTCTTTATCGTATGGGTTTTAACTTGTTACTCTTGATTGTATCACTTAGATCAAGATATAAATACTTCCAGAATATAAAAAATGATTTATATATCATATATATTTAGAATATAAATATGTATAATAGATATATATATGAAATGAAAAACACCATTTATGGATATGGTAGTCCCTACGTACGCATAAACGATGTTTCCGTTTTCATATTGTATTGAACGGAACTAAATGAATAAGATATATGTAAGTACAGAGATATATATATATATATATTTATTTATTTATATATATCTCCAATATCATTATTATTTCACATATTACATACTTATTAGTAATATATATTTTTATAATCATCGATGAAAGGAGAATGTGGAAATGAATCTCATCATGTCGTGGAGACGGTAATCAGTACGTACGCACGAGCTTGAATATCATTTCATGAAAGGTGTGGAATTGGATGGAATATTAATTTTATAGAGATATTATCATGATATTTTTAATATATATATATACATATTACTCATCATTATATATATCTAAATAACATAGTGTTGAATAAAAAATTACACCATGGCGTGGATAAGGTAAGTCGTACGTACGCACACATGGTGACATTATCATTCATAAGATGGATAGAATAATGAATTTGATTGTTCCATATTTATAATAAAATCACAGTATATAGAATTTGGGCCTTTGGGCTATGTAATAGGCTACAAGCCCACTGGGCCTTCGGGCTATGTAATGGGTTTCCCTCTTCCCAGTTAAAATAGTTCTTTTATTTTATTTAATAATAAAAAAATGAGGCTTCGGCCCCAACCTTTAAAAAAAGAAAGAGGGTGGAGAAATCATTACCTCTTCTTCGGGTTCTTCCTTTAGATTTGATCAAAAGGGCTCCATAGGGTGGCTTTATGACCATAGGAAGGCCTCTAGGATGAAATTATTATCATTGGAAGGATATTTCGGCAGGGTTCGGTCGATCCAAATGACTTTGGAGGTGTGAATTTGAGAGAAGGTGAAGTTCCCTTTTTATAAGATGGGTGAGGGGCACCTTAGGAAAAACCTAAAATATTATTTTATAATAAATTAATTTTCGGTTTCTAATGGCTCAATAATGAATTAATTAAAGGAAAATGTGGATATGGGTCGAAAACCACTCAACCAATAGGTTTTTGATAGGTTTAGGTTACCATATTATCCTTAATGTTTATATTTAACTCTTAGATAAGTAGTTTGACATTTACCAGGTCTCTTTGTATTTTTTTATTATATGGTTATTAAACATACTATAAAATTCCAATTGAACCCCAATTGGTTCATTTGTGTAATATATATTATTATATAAGCCTTTTGTCCAAACAGTAGATTTTTTGGACTATTATATCAATTAATAATATAATATTTGTTTTAAAAACTGTTTTATGTCAATTTTGACACTATTTGGTATTTGTTTTTTGTTAAAAATCATAACAGCATTATTACGTCGAAAAAAATTGATCTAACCAACCATAAAATTTCATAATAACCTAGAAAATTAGTGTAATTTATAAAAAGCTTCAAATTACATTTATTTTGAAATTTATATTTTCAATTATTTTAATCATTCATTAATACGTTAATGACCACATCATCATTATGTCATAAATAAATTTAATTATTTAATGTCTAAAAATTATAAATAAAATTACTTTATGTATTAATTTTCATTAGATTTATAATGAATATTTATAGTCTAATTTATCTTATGTGTAACTCTATATTAAAAATGTTTTAGTTATTACACTTTGATTTTAACTCTTTTAACTCTTGTTTGAATTAAATAATAATACATGTTCTAATCTAATCCAAGTTGACCTAAGGGATCATATTTTATTCCTAGGGTTGTTTTTGGTCGAATTACACATATGCAATAGAATTAGGACATCTGTTAGGGTAATAATAATATCATTTTTACCCTTAATAACCTTATTTACTTTTAATTGTGATAAATAAAAGTAAAAAGTTAATTATCACCGAAAATTATTTTCATCTAATTAAACCACATTTTTTTACTAATATCATCCGTGTGTCACAAATTTTTTCAATTCCACTCACAGAAGCGGTAAAATTATGTTTTATGTGAAATTGCAAATTCTCCTAGGTGGTGGGTAAAAGAGGCTGAAAAGTTCAATAATGTTTTAATATATATAAAATTACTATAAACTGAATCCAATGAATTACATTGAACTTATATAGGTACTATTTATATATTTTGACCTAAAATAAATTTAAATAAAATAAATAATTATTTAAATAAAATTTCGATTTTAAACTATAACTTAGTGTTTTTCACTATTCATCAAAAATTGAAAGTTTTTCAGAAAAATACCAAAAATATAACCTAAGATAATTTCGATATTCCGTATTCAAAAATGAAGTAAATTTTACCAAATTAAAAATATAGAAGTTTCATTTATTAATTTAAAATTAATTCCCATTGTCAAAACCAAAAGGCATATTTTTAAGAAAAAATAACTATAAAAGATTGACAATTGTTTATGTCCAATTTCATAGTGAAATTACATACAATGACCAGAATTGGATTAAATACTAATAATATATTCTATTTATACTTTCAAACCATTAAAATGTATAATTTAACACTATAAATTATTTTAATTAAAAAAAGTGGTTTTCATTTATAATATAGTATTTTTCACTATTCACCCAAATATGAAAGTTATCAGAAAAACACCAAAAAAAATTTAAAAATAAATTCTTATGTCTTGAGTCTGAAGAAGATTTTTATTTTTTCAAATTGAATATATAAGAGTTTCAAATATTGGATTTAAAAAGGGTTCACCATTAAAAGTCAGTAAAAGTGCATTTTTTGAAAAATACTTCTTTTATCTGGAAAAAAATGAATTTGTTCTTACATTATGTCTAAGAAACTAATAATATGGATTCTAAAATTATAAGGATTATATAAAGTTCAAAATTCATTTTATAATACTCATAATGAATTTTGAACGGCAAGTTTGGTAAGTCATGGTGCGCTTGAACTCGGTGTTGTGTGTAGTTAAAGTTATTGAATTACTTTGAAGAAATAATGTACTATGAAATCTTTGGGTGTTACACATATGATCTACATCCTCCAAGGGAGAATTCTCAATAAATTCCCGCATCTGAAGTGATATCCTCCATGGTTTTGGCGCCCCTTTGGGTGTATTTATGGGAAGAAACTATCTCATGAATCTCCTCATACTCCTACAAGTACTATTAGTAAGGTGTTCAAGATCATGATGTTGATAAGAAAATGATATTGTGGAGATTTACTCTTCACTAGTATTGTATAACTCTGTCGGAATAATTACCATTCTATATACTCTGTCAATCAAATAGGGTCTTTCCTTGTACTAGTGGAGGATGGTGTAAATTTCTTCCACATATATGGCCAGCAAAGGTGGATCTTCATGAGAAAAGTTCCACAAGGGAGCTGTGATCACTCCAAATATGGTATGTTTAACGGGATCTAACTGAAGTGTCCCCCAAATATCTCATACATAAATGAATTCCTTCAAGTTTTCCCATTACTTATAATACTACTGGAATTATGTAATGATATGGATAGTAAATTCTGGAGGATCCTCTCAAAGAATAGATGCATGTTTCATTAGCCGCAAATTCTTTCTACATGCCGCAGTTTACCTAGATCATTCTATACTGGGAACTTGTGAGACCCTGGATGTGAACGTGGAATCTTCCCCACTAAAATTTTTGCTAAAGTGTCAAGATCATCTACGCCCCTAGAGGCTTGGAAATCATCATCATCATTTTCATCAGTCACATACATCGACATGGAAGTCACTCGATAGGAATACTAAAGTCTGTTCTATTATGTTTGGATTGAGGCATCAATATCTTGAAGATGGGAATCCACCCCCTCATGGTTCTTCATCATAATAGACGTTAGTGGGAATTGATACATAGACATACATAGTTAGTGAATCCTACTTATCATTTAGAAAGTTCCTTAGGGTGTGAGATCAATGAGCTCCCATCAAAGAATCGCATTATCATCAGGCGTCTGGAATGGATTTGTTTGGAGTAATGGTTATTTGACCATGAGAAGTAGCACTATCAGCATAGGAAATTTAAACCAAGTCTCTATGGATCTTCCATGGGGGTTCAAAAACAAAGAAATTCCATGGATTCTTCGCAGGGCTATAATGATCAATTTTTTTCTTCTATTTTACTCATGACCCTGATGCCTTTCATGTGTCAACAACACGGATAATTATTTTTCGACTTGTTCAATGGGGAATGATTGGTTCTAGTTTTCTAAAAAGATTTTGTGAGGGAAGGATGGAAATCCACAGGTGGAAAAGGCCCGATCCGGTATCGACTGTCCTCTCCCGTAAAAAAATCGAAAATATATTATTATTTCATTAAATGATTATCTAATTGTGTGATGTTGAGTTTATGATAACACTTCATCTGGACACATTTTAATTGAAGAGAAAATCTACAGGGGTAACAACCTTAATAGGTAATTTCCACATCAATCCTAGAAACCAAGATGCCTTCTCATAAAGAGATAAGATAACCTCCCTCATCAAATTCCTAATATCCTTCATTTTACATGGTACAAGAAGGGGGACTTTAAAGATCATAAGTGAAATAGTCATGGTAGTTGAGTCATTCCATCACATCCCACCCACTCTAATCAGATGGCATAACCACACTTATGTATTAGATGTATGACTGGATAGTATCTTCTTAGATATATTGAGGGTTCATATATGTGTAGTATCCCATATGAGTTGCTACCTAGCCTTAGATATTCTAGATGGGACCCACCAACTGGTGTGTTGTCCTCCACTTAGTAATATGTATCAACAAAAGGTGGATTTTCTCTAATATGGAATGTGGTGATTAATACACCTACCAGTTTCCAATAGAGCCACGACAATTACTGTTGTGACTCTACACCCATTACCAGAATCATGGACCTATAGAAGACAACCACATGGAAACATGGATATAAAGGATACCAGTCAAAAGAGACGTTCTTCATTATGAAGGATCTTCCAGCCCCATTCTTTTAACTGAACCAAATCTGAAATGGGCCATTAGTCAACCATATGGATTTTATTTTCAATTTTTGGTAAATAACTCACTCTTCTTTCATAGGACTCTTGTCCACTTCATGTATAAAAGGTGTTAATCCAATCAAAAAATTGGATGTCTTTCTTTTGATGAGTATCCTCATTAAAAAACTTCTTTACCTTGTAAATGAGTTTCTTTGTAAGAGGATGAGTCATCTTCACATAATCACATGCCAAAGTTGGTCACAGAAATTATTCATCCCTAACACTAAAAATGGGAACCCCCAAAATGAATCGGACATCCCAAAGGCTAATGAAGACCTCCAAACGTACCATGTGGAAGGTGTTTATTTATGGGTTCCACCTGCTCAATAACTATGAGATAATGTTTGAGTTTTAGGGGTGGTAGGTTTATCAAACATATACCACCACATATATCCACACTTTTTGATACTTGATGTCGAACTTCTCAAATCTCTATAGGTCCTAAAAGGGAAACACCAAGTCCAAACGAATTCAACCATGTTGATGAAGATCCCATTTTGATGTCCATCCAAGTTGCTCATTTTCCATGGAAATCCACACGATACTATGATAGTAATTGAATTTATAATCCATCCCCTGCATGGTTTACTCTTGTGACCAAGGATCATAATTCAAAATATATCTAGTAGCAAAGGACTCAAAGATAAATCCCCCCTTACTAAAATGTTGTTTTAGAGAATAATGCAACTTTAAAATATCTCGTAGGCATATTGATTTTATGGGTTTGGTAAAAGAATCAGTCTATTATAGGATAGATTGAATATATAAATGGGAATCCTATCTGAGATATGATACCCCATTTATATGGAACTAAGAAGTCCCTTCGGTATTTGATGAAGTGGGATTATAGGAATATTATAGTCAACAGAGTCTATCACAACATTATTCCTTTAATTAGTAGATGATACTATAGAAACAATATTAAAAGCATCATATGAAGGTTCCTTCATGGTTTATTCATCATTATTATGTTGTACAAGGGGATTAGTTTTTAAATAAGAGATAAAGTATGAAATCCCACGAAGTGTTAGTTCATGAACGTATATATACACAAACCATCAGCATGTGATCCATTGATCCTGGAAGGCACTGTCCCACAAACCATTGGCTAGAAAAATGATGGGATGCAAGAAAATAATACCATTATGTATTTACCTTCAATGTGGAGGATTGAAATTTACCATTCGGTGTTAGATTTTTTCTACTTCTCATGTGAAGGATTTCAATTTTCATAACAACTAACCGCAATAAAGACAGTTATTGAAAGTAGTATGTGGTCGATAGAGTTTTCTTGAGTGTTGAGTTCAATGAAATAATTGATAAATGAAAAATTATATAGAACCCCTATTAATATGTTCATTTTACTCTACTAGGTTCACTCACATATCACCAACTATTTCAAAAGAGGACTACTTTCTACATTGAAATCGCCTACACTTTGTCCCTCTTAGAACCCATTCTGTTGAGATGAATTGGTTGGGACCTTGAAATTACTCATTAAAGATCTAGATAATTTCATCAAATTAGAAAAGGATAGAGATAAAACCTAGAATAAGATTGAATAATATATTCATAAGGGAGAGAACATGAAGTACAAAATGCTTTGTGGACCGTTGCTCCATATGTAGTTCTGTCGTGTCAAGAAGCACCCACAAAAAAAATAGTTCGTGGAGGGAGTCAGTGTGGCTAGGACTAGAAAATGAAACCAAATTAATTTCTAGAGATAGGTAGTGATTTTCTCTCCCACAAAATAATATCATCGATGAAAAGAATATTTTGTGGGATGAGGTAGAACATTCTCACAAAAAAATGAAGCAAAGCCATTTTTTGTCCATGGAAGTAATTTCCAAACCCAAATACGATTCCCCTCACTGAATAAGTCATCTAAGGGTTGGTTAACCCTCCTTGGACTCCTAAAAAACGTGTTTCATCACCCCCCATGAATGAAAATCCATGGAAGTACCTGGTTCCTCTACCCTTCTATAAATAGACCTCGAGGGGGACCAAAAAGAGGAAAAAAAAGAGAGAAACAATAAACTGAGATAAAGAGTGTTGAGAAGAATGACTAGTGTTAGGTGCACTAGGTCAAATACCCTAAAAAGGGAGGGAGGGGTTGGTGGGTGAATCAGGGTTTGAATGATTAACATTTATTTCTTGTTGAATCTTGATTCGTGGTTAAACAAATCTATCTTATCTCTCATTCCAATTAGAATGTATGGACATAATTTAAAACATGCAAAGACACCTAAATTTTTACATGGTTCACCCTCACTAGGATACATCCAAGGAGACTACAATAATGATGTTATGATGTACCATATTCAATAAGGATCACTAACAATAAGAATTTCATATTTCAGGCTACTTCTTATATGCTCAGGATCACTACCATTACAAGGATTAGGGTCTGATAACTTCATTCCAAATGGTGACTCTCTTTATCTAGCTCATTGTTGGTGGAATGTTTCATTCTCTTACTCTTCCTTCAATAACTTATCTTTGTAAGGAATTCACTCACAGATTGTAGACTTGTAAGTCAAACATAATTTATGGATGTGGAGGTCCCTTCGTTTGAATGAATGTCGCATCCTCAATTATAGGTAGATGCTCTGTTGAAGTTCCCTTTTCACCCATAGATGAAGTCCACCTTCCTAGGTAAACATACTTATTGAAAAATACATTCAAAAACTGATTTGAATATTTCTCAAGATCACTTTTCAATTTTTGAGAACCACTTTCTCCTTTCATATACTGTCTAGCGGGTTTCCTACACAGATTTCCTCCTTCGTGTACCATTTACACTTCTGTGAACCACCATCCATTCACGGACATCCTCTCCTTTTGAAATCATATACCTCCTCCACATATAAACTCTTCAAACCCCCTCTACAAACCACTTCCACAAATAGTATCTTCATACTATCCTCTATCTGTGGATTGTTCTCTATCGTTGGATATCTTTTGCCTCTATGAACGACCTACTGACTTCCTTCTTTCACGTATCGGAGATTCCTCCTCCTTTAACTGATCATTCTTCCTTGGCGCAACACATCATTTGTGACATATACTTTCCAAAAAAACTTTAGAAAAATTCCTTACACCTGAAGCACTTCCCTTCGTGAAATCATCCTCGATGAACAATGTCTCCCTTTGTGGGACTTAGTGCCTTGAAAAATCCTTCTTCGGCATTTCATCTGCATGAACAACTTTAAAACTTCACAGAATTCTCAATGAAAATAGATTTTCTCTAATGATATTGTATATACTGATAATCAATGGGATTAGTGCACCTCATATTGAAAAAGATATTTAAAAAATATGCAAAATCAGGATTTACCAAATCTTGATTCTATACACCTTTCTCCACATTTCACTTCTATCACAATGAACTGCACTCGTTCAATGAACCATTTTTCCACCACGATCCACATACTGACTCTGCACCTATAGGGAACCATTCCCTTCCACCATCCCATGAACTATTATTTCTTTCGCATACTGCACACCCTTTGCCTCAAACCATCACCGGGAACACTTTTCAGTTCTGCGAACTACTCCTAGATACTATTCTCGATGCCTGGTGCACAACCATGAACCATTTTCTAAACATGGTACGTGGTCCATGTTCTGAGATATTTGCCTCTCTTATTTGAAAAATTTCTATTTTCATTCTTCACACTGTTCATTCCTAAAAATAAAACCATAATTTTCCAAACACAAAATCACGATTTTGAGGCCCAAAAATATGGCAAACACTGGGAATCTATGCACCCTTAAAAACCATCTTCCGAAAAACACCAACCATACTCATTAAAAGTCTTCTAGTTTTGTCAAAAAACATAATCACACTCAAAACATACCAATATGAAACCTTGAGGGATTTTTTCACATTACATGGAACAATGAAAACTAGAGCCCTTTGATGACTCTTAGTAGGTAAAACCCACATCATTTTATTGAGGATGAAATAATAAAACATCTGGTGGTATTCCAACTAAAAAAACTTTTTCGATGAAATAATTCAATCCATGAAACTGATGGACCCTTTTTGGGTAGGAATCATGCATAGAAAATAACTATGTTAGTAAAAACCTTTGTAATATAAATACTCTATTATTATACATTAACCTTACATGAATTTATTGGAATACATAAAACATTATACAAATAGAATCCCAAAACCCATACTAGTCTAGTGCCTTCAGAAACATGGAAACATAAGCACTGGTATATAAATGATCTATAATATATCCCACTAGGTTATTCATGACTATCACCCTTCTTAGAAACATCATACTTAATAAAAATCTTCATAACTTTGGAAAGGAACCAGAATAATTATTGTGCTCAGATGCTTAGTAAGGGTAAACTAGGGAGACATGTAAGCATGATCATGAGCATAGAGGCATGAGAACATGATCATAAAAATAGAAGATAATTACCAAAATATAAAATATTAGATAAATGAATCATTAAATTAATATTGGTGGTTCTAAAGACATGAATCGTAATGGAATAAAGAAAATAATCAATGACACCATACCATAAGAATGAGACATAAAATTTTGGCAGAAAAATAATAATAGAAAATGTTTTTTATTGTAGTCATGGAATTACTGCCAAGTCCATATTAGTTTTTTGGGTTTACCCCATACCATATTGGTAGTCATGGTTCACTCAAATGTCCATAATAGTAGTATGAGTTCACATATCATACCATTTTCGTAGTCATGTTTCACGACCCCCTCCCCACAAAGTGTACCCCTCCTGGGCTGGCAATATGAGAAGAGGGATAATGACCCCTATGTGCTGCCTCCAGTAGGCCCCTGGTTGGAGACTAGTACCGAGGGTATAGAAGCACACAAATGGGAGGCATTACCCTCTAAGAGAATAGATTCGGAAGAGAGAGATAAGATAGACACCAATCAACTCCAACTCAAAACTGTAAATATAAAAGAAACCCAAGTACATAAATGGAATGTCATGCAAAAGTACTACAACTATAAGGGGAAAACTGAATGTACCCAAAAAATGTAAAAACAGCAGCAATCACAAGCCCTAACAGCTCCTGCAACCACAAACTAGTAGAAACCAGCATGATCTCTAACCTGCTCCAAGTGAACTAAAAAAAATTTATAAATACATGGGGTGAGTATAACAGTATACTTATTAGGATCCTCCCCGAAACCTCTCATGCAAAAGTAAATAAATCATGCTAAAGCATACTGAACAACAAATTAAATTAAATCATCACCTAAATAGGTATACTGAGTTCCCAACCTCACCATGGATACTCTCACTAAGTAACGCATACAAGAATATATAATATAGTAAAGAATATCAAGGGTACCCTGCTACTATTCCCCCTTGTTTTCCGGTTTTCCCCAACGACGCACATCCTAAGCACATATCTATAAAAAGGCTTTCCCGAAGACACCTGGGTGAAGCACCACAATATGCACCTTGTGCACGACAAAGGCTTTCCCACATACACCTAGGCGAAGCACCAAAATATGCACTTGTGCACGACAAAGTCTTGCCCACAGACACCTAGGCGAAGCACCACACCATTCTCACAACCAAAAGTAACCAGGTAGTTTCTGGGAGCCACCAAAGCTTGCATTACATGTATCATATGTCGGGTATTATACCTCAAACCATTACATCCCATACACCGAGTAAGGATCCTCAGGCCATCATAGCCTATACACATTACACCTATAGTTGTCCATTGGATACTATATCCAGAATATATGTGTGTGAATAACCACAAGCCATTACAGCTCTCTAAACACATATATGGGGAAAACTAAATGTTGTGCCTAATGGCACAAGTATATATGAAGAGAAGAGAGTGGGGGGAAATGGGGTAGTCTTCCATTCATCCTCACACCAGAATGTTGGGGAAAACACCCCCTAGGGCTCAGAATCCCTAGGGTGTCAGTTTCCATTACTGACAGGGTGGAGTAGCGTATAGAAATACAAAAAGTACAAAATATACTATATCTAACAACCACACTATGGGAATAATCTAGTCTTAGACACAACTGTAGCTAACGTCTCTCGGACTCTGGGAATCCAATTCTAATAATAGGTATCCTATAAGCACACACCCATTTAAGGAACATTATTAGATTACTTCATTCCCTTTTTATCAGTTTCACTTTACGTTAATTAATTCATTAAACAATAATTTACCATGAAAAAATTCACATTAAGTTTCATTAGAATCACACCCAAACTAAATTGTTCCTTCAAAGTATTAAAACCTCATAATTATGTTCTAGAAACTCCATCCCCAAGGGTTAACATCATTTATTAAATCATTCATTACAAAATCACTTTCCCATATTCCCAAAAATTCTAGAAAAGCATTTTATGCTTATAAAACAAGGGGCTCAACACGGTGAGTATATGTACTACCCATCGAGTCTTTTCTGCCTATAGAAAGACTGTAGACCCATCCTCCCTAGAGAAGCTAAACAGGGAATGCACGTGGCTTACCCCACGCGTCTTCGCCTCTTTCGGAAGAAGGGTAAGCAAGAACAGCTTCTTTGAGCAGTGGGGAAAAGTAAAGCAGAAAATAAACCAAAAGAAACGGCAAGCATCCAACAATCACATCCATCCCATTCCATCTTCCCTGGTGTGCTCCCCGACACCCACATGCATAAACTAATGCATCTCGCCACTCTAGGTGTCATATGATGCCACAACCAAAAGGCCTCTATGCCCCCACATATCACAACAACTATCCAGGATCACTTCACAACACAAGCAGTAGGAAAGCAAACATCACATCAATTGGGATATGGCCCTTCAACAATCAAGATAGTAACTCAAAACCCTTCAAGGAATTATCAAACAATCCAATTCCTTAATCCATCTTGAAGTAACAGATTTATAATCTGTTGGTTCCAACATCGGGAAACCTAACCAGTAAGGTATCACAAAAGATTAAACATGCTTACTACGCCAATTTGATTAACATCATTTTACAACAAGAACCAGATTCATTTTCATACCTCTTTATCTTTAGCCAACCAATTATCCATTAATATTAGTTTACGTTCTTTACCATTTTCCATCAAGAACAATAGCTAGGTAAAGAAAGCATAGATATCACACCATCTAGCAAAATAAGAGGCAATAACATATGATCGATACAATTTCTTTATCCTGTTCAAAATATTTATTATGTAAATTCCATTATCATCTATTAGGATTAAACATGCTAACAATACAGTTTCATGTAAAATAATGAGAAGCAATGAATCCCCTACCTCTAAGGTTTTTTACGAAACACACGATGGTCGAAGAACGCTCAATAAACCCGGGTCGATTCTCCAAAAACCTGCCTTAGATCTCTTCTCCTAGAAAGATCAAGACCAAATCTCACCATAATTGGCATCCACACACTTAGATATACCCATAACAGGCATATATCTAAGAAACTGAGAGAAGACGAGATGTAGATCCAAGAAACCAAACAAGAATGATCACATAACTCAATAAACCGGCTTCAATTCGCCAAGATAAGCTGTTGGATCACTTCCAAAATGATTGGGAGAGGTTCTCATAACTTCAATGAAGGGTAATCCAGAGTTATGGCCGCTTAGGAGCTTAAACAAGCAAGTTAGATGCGAAACGTTTGAGATCCACAATTTTAGGATCTAATTGAAGTGCTCGCATGGTTTTCCTACACGGTTAGACAAACTGTGTGCTAACCATGTGGTCGATACTGCCTCGTCAAACACTCCTCGCACAGTTAGACGGCATGGTTAGACAAACCGTGCACTAACTATGCATTAGACATTGTCTCCAAGACCAAACTCGCGCGGTTTGGCCGCACAGTTTAGAAAAACCATGAGCCGCCCATGAGAATGATATTGTCCTTTACTTTTTCATAAAAGATTCACCCAATGCACCCACCAAGTCACCTTAACCACCCAGAACACCTCTAGCACCGCATATTCACAAAGTAATGGATTGGAGAGGTCCGGGCCATTACATCAGATACCTCTCAAAACATTATCATCCTCGAGAATCCAAAACCCTACTAAAGTGAAAACGAAACAGGGTCTGAACAACAACCCATCGAGATACCTCTCAAAAAAGATCATTCCACCAAAGAAACAAAGGGATCCATCTCATAAACATGAAATTTTCATAACCACAAAAGTTACAATGATACATGAAAAGATTTAAACATCAAACAACTCTGGGTACTGAGAACATATCTATGATTCATGTTCCCAGGTACTCTCCTCCAAGCCACCGTGTCGCCACAAGACAAGAACTACAGGAATAGAACACCCACGCAACACCTCATCCTTGCAGTCTTGGATCACCACAAGTCAGTCCTCAAAGGTTTCATCATCATCAACATCGATCACTCCCCAATCAATGATGTGAGAGTCTTCATGAAGATAAAGATGGAGCTGTGATACATGGAAGACATCATGAATCTGACTCATCTGAGGGGGAAGTGCTACTCGATACGCCATAGCTCCAACATGAGCTAACACCTTGAAAGGCCCAACGAACCGGGGATAAAGCTAACTTCCACGACCAAACCTTCGCTGCCCACGATGGGGAGTCACCTTCAGAAACACATGATCACCAAAATTAAACTCTAAGGGCCTCTTTCTTTGATCAGCATAATATTTATGATGATCTTGCGCTGTCTTCATCCTCTCACCAATCACCTGAACCATCTCTGTTGTATTCTACAATAGTTCTAGTCCGAGAATTTTTGACTCTCCGACCCCAGTCCAGCAGAATGGAGAATGGAAAGGTCGGCCATACAAGACTTCAAACGGTGCCATACCAATGGTGGAGTGAAAACTATTATTGTAAGCAAACTCCACCAAGGGTAACTGCCTCATCCATGAACCTCCAAAATTTAGAATACAAGGGTGTAACATGTATTCAAGAGTTTGGATGGTTCGCTCTGTCTAACCATCCGTTTGAGGGTAAATAATAGTGCTAAGGTATAGTTGAGAACCGAAATCATGTTGGAGACCTCTCCACACTCTGGAAGTAAAATGAGGATCTCGATCAGAAATGATCGTCCTAGGGACTCAATAAAGCCCCACCACCTCCTCTAGATACTGCCTTAACCAAACATCCACTGATCTTGACTCTGTGAATGCTATAAAGTGGGACGATTTTGTTAAACTATCCACTACCACCCAAATAGAATCATGTCCTCATGGAGCTCGAGGTAAACCAGTAACAAAGGCCATTGAGATATCCTCCCACTTCTACTAAGGAATATCTAATGGATGGAGAAGACCACCAGGAACACTGTGTTCGGCCTTCACCTTCTGGAAGACTAAACTTCGAGACACAAACTCCGCAACCGCAAGCTTCATCCCAGGCCACCGAAACTGACTCCTCTAGGATCTGTACATCCTTTAAATGCCAGGATATACTACTAAGGGAAAACAATGGAACTCTCCGAGAACTGTCTCATGCATCATCAAGGGAACAAAAATCCTTCCATGATACAACACTCGGTGTTGTTCTTACTCAGACAAACCATCAGGGGCCTCACCACAAACAACTCGGTCTCTCCAGACCTCCACATCATGATCCCCCAACTGGGACTCTTCCACCTTTTGCACCAGGGATGACTGTACCATCATCTGAAAAAGACGATCTATACCCCCAACTTCTCACATATCAATATGTAATGCTGACAGTTCTTCCATTACTCTCCATAAATCACTGGATTCACGCACATCAACACTACTTGACTTTCGACTCAGCACATTATCTACAACATTCCCCTTTCTTGGTGTATATGATTTTTTGAAGTAATATTCCTGCAAGAACTCCATCCACTGATGCTGTCATAAGTTCAAGTCACGCTGGGAGAAAACATACCTCAAACTCTTATGATTAGTGAAAACCACAAAGTGATCACCAATGAGGTAATGTCTCCATAACTTTAGTTCAAACACCACGGATTCCAAAATAAGATCAAGGGTGGAATAGTTTTGTTCATGGGGATGTAACTACAAAGACCCATAAGAAACAACTGACCTCTGCTACATGATAACACAGCCTAACCCCAAATGTGAAGCATCACACAAAACATCAAAATAAACTCCTTCAGATGGAAGAAAATGGACTGGAGCACTTACTAACTTCTTTTTTAGATACTCGAAAGCTGCCTGGAAATGATCAATCCATATGAATGTCTGATCATTCCTTGTCAAAGATATTAGAGAAGTCTCAACTCATGAGTAATTGGCTACGAACCTCTTGTAGTAGCCTGTGAGACCATTGAAACTTTGCACCTCTAAAACTGTTGTGGGGGATTCCCAAGACACAACTGCTTCTATCTTCGATGGATCCACTGCAACTCCCTATTGGGACAGAACATGCCCCAATAAATGGACTTCTCGAGTCCAAAACTCACACTTCGAAAACTTACCAAAGAGCCGCGGTCGATGATGAACTCCCAAAATGGCTTGTAGATTCAACGCATACTCCTCTTCAGATTTGGAGTACACAAGTATGTCGTCGATGAAAACTACCATGAACTGGTCCAGGAACTCACGGAACACAACATTCACCAATCCCATGAATACAGCTATAGAATTTGTCACGCTAAACAACATTACATTAAACTCATAATTCCAATGACGACAACAGAAATGAGTCTTCAGAATATCCTCATTCTTCACATGCATGTGATGATATCATAACTGCAAGTCGATATTTGAGAAATAACTTTCACCCTTCAGTTGATCGAATAAATCATCAATCCGCAGAAGATGATATAAATTCTCTATTGTCACTTTATTCAAGCGACAATAATTGACACACACCCACAAACTTCCGTCAGACTTCTTCACAAACAAAACTGGTACACCCCACAGTGACACACTTGGCCAAACGAAACCGCACTGTAACAGACCATCAAGCTATATACGCAGCTCTTGCAACTCATAAGGGGCCATCCTATATGGATACATTGAAATAAGAGACCCTCCTAGATGTAGCTCGATCCCAAACTTGATCTCTCGTCGAGGGGGTAATGCTACAACCTCTTCTATAATGAAATTAGGGTACTCCTCTACGACCCTATGAAACGCCAACTCCTGAACCTTTGATGAACTAATAATTATCTCAACCATCAGGGATGATAATGATGGGATGTGCCTATGACCCATTCGAGGATCTCGCTCACCAGAAAACTCCACTAGTTCATCATCTGCACCAAAGAAAAAGACCTTATTCCTGAAGTAATCCATGATATCATGAACCTAATACAAGAAATACATGATAAAGATGACATCATATGGTTGTATTCGTAAACATAGGAAATCTCCCCAAAGGCAGTGTTTCCCCAACACTAGCTCACAGTCTCTACATATTTCAAACAAGTCAGCTCAACCTCAAACTGGCATAGTCAATGCCAAGGGAACTAGAAGCCTCTTTACCTCAAGTATCAAAGAACGGACAAGGGTAAGTGATATGAAGGAGTGTGTCGCTCCTGAATAAAATAAGGCATACACCAAGGTTGAAAATAATCATAGGATACCTCAAAAGACATCTGGATCGCCTTGTGCTGGCAATGCTAGGGCATGAAGCTGACCACGACCTCCTCCACAACCTCTCTGACCCTGATGATGACCACCACCACAGCCGTGCTCTACTCTTTGAGGATAGGGAAATAATGGGGTTGTCCTCTGCCTTCCCCCTCTGTCCTCTGCTAATCTAAGGCTGGTTCAACCTGCTGCTACTGCGGCCTCGGCTAGAACTGCCTAAATGGAGGAACCTGATGCGTAAGACCTGGTGCACAATGACCGCTCTGAAGGTTCGGGCACTCCCGCTGCTGATGGCCACAACCACCACAAGAAAAAATGCGCATGATCCATTGGCATAGGCTTGAGAGTTACTGCCTCTGGAAAAACGAGATGTGAAGGGATGGGACCTACCCTTGGCTGAACGGAAAATCTTCTGCCCTGAAAACCGGGAACCCTGGACCACATCATTGCTTCGTGAGGGATCATGACGATCCCCCTCTCAGGATGATCATGTCCTGGAAAAAGTCCTCTCGACAATATCTTCTCTCACCAAAACCTCAAGATATGTCTTCAGAATAAATGGGGTGACCTGGCGCTGGATCTCTGGACACAAAGCCTCCATGAAATTCCTTGACCTAGCATCCTCATCTGGTAACAGGTCCGAAGCATATCGTAAAAGGTTCCTGAAAAGGATTCCAAACTCTAGAATAGTATAGCTCCCATGTTGAAGGGTAAGAAGATCCTAGAGACTGGACGCCTTTGCAGTCGAAGAAAGGAACACGACTCTAAACTTTCCTCAGAACTCCTCCCATGAGATCGATGACTCCTCATGATCCCTGAGGAACAAGAACCACCACCGCCTTGCTACTTCACGCAGCATCGTCACAAACAAGGACACCCAATGATCCTTCCAAGAATGAATCGAACTAAAGACAATATCGACCTCCCCTAACCAGTCTTCCATGACTACATCTGAAATAGATCCCTCGTACTTCTACAGACTCTGGCACTGAAACTCTCGGAGTGTCTTCCTTCAAGTGTCGTAGTCGTCAACCTCTAACCTGTGACGACCTATAGGAACAACTTGCTGGATAATTTCTGCAAAAACCTAATGAGGATGTTAACCTGGATCCATACCTGTAAAATAAAAAACCGTTAGAGATCCTAAACATGAAATATGGAAGAATCAACATTAAATAATTAATTGTTTTCTTTTATTCATTTTAGGTTAACCTATCCCAAGGTCTACCCATTCAAACACGGGATCAAAGAATAATGATGCATGATCCTTTCCGAGGTCTCTACCCTGCAACTAGTATCACCTTGTTTATTATCCATTGTAAACATAAAGGTTCGTACATCAGATCATAGGGGTCCCTAAACGCCTATGTCTCATCTGGTATCCAGTGTTCACCTCACTTGCTAAACATGAATGACATTTTTCCCTACCAACCCATGCAACCTCACCTATGCCTAACCCCATGCTCCATGTTATCCCTCAACCAGACCTCTAATACCACTCTGTCATGACCCCCTCCCCACAAAGTGTACCCCTCTTGGTACGACAATGTGAGAAAGGAGATAATGACCTGCCGAGTCCTGCCTCCAGTAGGCCCCTGGTTTTCGACTAGCACTGAGTGTATAGTAATATAGAAATGGGAGGCATTACCCTCTAAGAGAACACATGCGGAAGAGAGAGATAAGACAGACACCAATCAACTCCAACTTAGATCTAGAAATATAAAATAAACCCAAGTACACAGATGGAATTTCATGAAAAGGTACTACAACTATAAGGGGAAAAACTGCTTGTACCTAAAAAAAAGTAAAAACAGTAGCAATCACAGGCCCGAACAGCTCCTGCAACCACAAACTAGTAGAAACCAGTTTCATCTCCAACTTTCTCCAAGTGACCTAAAAAAAAAGTTTATAAATACATAGGGTGAGTATAAAAGTATACTCAGTAGGATCCTCCCCGAAGCCTCTAGTGAAAAAGTAAAGAAAGCATGATAAAGCACAGTGAACAACAAGTGAAACTAACTCATCACCTAAATAGGTATACTAAGTTCCCAACCTCATCATGGCTACTCTCACCAAGTAACGCATACAAGAATATATAATATAGTAAAGAATATCAAGGGTGCCCTGCTACTACTTCTCCACTGGTTTGCCACTTTTCCCCAATATCGCACGTCCTAATCATATCTATCCAAAAAGGCTTATCCGTAGACACCTGGGAAAAGCACCACAATTTTCACCTCATGCACCACAAAGTCTTGCCTGAAGACACCTGGCCGAAGCACCACACCATCCTCACAACCAAAAGTAACCAGGTAGTTTCCGAGATCCAACACAGCTCGCATAATGTGTATCATATGTTGGGTATTATAACTCAATCCATTACATCCCATACACTGAGTAAGGATCCTCAAGCCATCAAAGCCTATACACATTACACCTATATAAGTTAATAGGATACTATATCCAGAATATATGTGTGTGACTAACCACAAGATATTACATCCCTCTACACACATATATGGGGAAAACTAACTGTTGTGCCTAACGTCACAAGTATCTACCTAGATAAGAGAGTGGGGCCAAAGGGGGTAGTCAGCTATTCATCCTCCCACTAGAATGTTGGGTAAAACACCCCCCAGGGCACAGAATCCCTGGGGTGTCAGTTATCCTTACTGACAGGGTGGAGTAGCGTATAATAACACAAAAAAATTACAGAATATACTATATCTCACAACCACACTATGGGCAGAACCTAGTCTTATACACACCTTTAGCTAATGTCTCTAAGACTCCGGGCTACCACATCTAAGACTATATATCCTATAAGCACACAACCATTTAAGGAACTTCATTAGATTACTTCATTCCCTTTTTATCAGTTTCACTTTACGGTTATTAATTCATTAAACATTAATTAACCATGAAAAAATGCCCATTATGTTTCATTAGCATCACACCCTATGTCAATTGTTCCTTCAAAGGATTACAACCTCATCATTATGTTCCAGCAAATCCATCCCCATGGGTTAACACCATTTATTCAAACATTTATTATAGAAACACTTTCCCATATTCCCAGGCATTCTAGAAAATAATTCAATGCTTCTAACAAAAGGGGCTCAACACGGTGAGTAGATGTACTACCTGTCGAGTCTTTGCCTCCTATAGCGAGAGAATAGACCCATCCTCTCTGGAGAGGCTAAAAATAGAAAGCACGTGACATACCTCGCGCGTCTTCGCCTCTTTCAGAAGAAGGGTAAGAAAGACCTACTGCCTTGAGAGGTGGGGAAAAGTAAAGCAGAAAATCAACCAAAAGAAACAGAAAGCATCCAACAATCACATCCATCCCATTCCATCATCCCTTGTGTCCTCCCCAACACCCACCTACACAAACCGATGCATCTCTCCACTCTAGGCGTCATCTGCTGCCACAACCAAAAGTCCTCTATGCCCCCCACATATCACAACAACCATCTAGGATCACATCACAGCACAAGCAGCAGGAAATCAAACATCACATAAATTGGGCTATGTCCCTTCAACAATCAAGAGGGTAACTCAGAACCCTTCAAGTAATTATCAAACAATCAAATTCCTTAATCCATCTTGAATTAAAATATTTATAATCCATTGGTTCCAACATCATGAAACCTAACCAGTAAGCTATCACAAAAGATTAAACATACTTACTACGCTAATTTGATTAACATCATATTAGAATAAGAACCAGATTCGTTTTCATACCTCTTTATCTTTATCCAAACAATTATCAATTAATCAAGGTTTACGTTCTTTACCGATTTCCATCAAGAACAACAACTAAGCAAAGAAAGCATATATATCACACCATCTAGCAAAACAAGAGGCAATAACATATGATCGATAAAATTTATTTATCTGGTTAAAAAAACTTAGTGTGTCAATTCCATTGTCATATAGTGGGATTAAACATGCTAAAAATATAGTTGCACGTAAAAGAAAGAGAAGCAGCGAATCCCCTACCTCCAATATTTTTGACGAAACCCATGATGGTCGAAGAATGCTCAAGAAACCTAAGTCGATTATATAAAAACCCACCTTAGATCTCTTCTACTAGAAATATCAAGACCAAAGCTAACCATAATTGGCATCCACACACATAGATCTACCCATAACAGGCGTAGATCTATGAAACCAAGAGAAGAGGAGGAGTAGATCTATGTAGATCTAAGAAACCAAACAAGAAAAATGACATAACTCAATAAACCAACTTCGATTCTCTAAGAGAAACCCTTGTATAGCTTCCAAAATGATTGGGATAGGTTCTCCTACCTTCAAGGAAGGGTAATCCTGAGTTATGGAGGATTATGAGCTTAAAAGAACATGTTATAGGTGGAACGGTTGAGATCATCAATTTTAGGATCTAATTTAATTTCCCGTATGGTTTTCTCGCATGGTTAGACAAACCGTGCACTAACCATGCGGTCGCTACTGCTTCGTCAAACACTCCTCGCATGGTTAGACCGCACGGTTAGACAAACTGTGTGCTAACTGTGCATTAACCACTATCTCCAAGACCAACCTCCCACAGTTTGGCCATACGGTTTAGGAAAATTGTGCGCTGCTCATGAGAAAGCTATTTACCTTTATTTTTCCTTAAAAGATTCACCCAACTCACCCCCAAGTCAGCTTAACTTCCAAGAACACCTCTAGCACCGAATATTCACTAAGTAATGGACTGGAGAGGTCTGAGCCACCACATCATGCTTCTCTCCCTTATCCAGATTTGTAGTCATGTTTCATTCCAAAGAACATTATAGTCTATCTCATGAGATATAAATCTTTAACCAATGTATTAGAGGGGGATATAGGTCGCACCCATCTCATAATGAAATAATACATACATGTTAAAAAATAATAATAAATCACATCAGAGACCTTGAAATGAAATCGGTATCGTAAAAAAGTAACCATATCATATCCTATGGAAAAATATATAGGTTTCATAATAATTCTATAAAAATAATATCCTAAAAAGTGAAATGGGTTTTAAAATAATATAACCTATGAAAGGGAAACTTGTTTCATAAACATCAATACATCGAAACATAAACCCTTTAGAGAAATAATTGGAATGTTAACATTGAATCATTATCCAAAAAAGTAAATAATTACACTAATTTATGTCATATTATATGGGAATCAATTTTTTTATCATTAAAAATATTTCATGAGGAAAATCCCCTTTCTTCATTGAAATTCAATTCTTAAATCATTAACAAAATTTTGAAAACATTTTCTTGGAAAATGTCTTTGAAAACATATAACAAAATATATTAAAACAATAAAACATTTTTAAAATCCATTTTCTAATAAAAGTTTCTTTAAATATCATTTCAAAAAATCATTGAAATCATTTTACAAAACATTTATTTCAAAATCAAATGGATTCCCGACTGGAGAGATGAATACAGTCAAATTTTTATTAAATGTATTTTCTTATTTTTCATAAGTAAAAATGAGTGTAAAATGGTAATAATACATGAATGTGTCTTCAATAAAAAAATTTAATAAAAAATGATTTTTTTGATATATGGATAACAATATTTCCTCATTGGAATCATAATCATAAACTATAGTGATTAACAACGATAATGTTTCAATAAACTCTTACCACATTGTAAAAATGAATCGCACCACACATCTAAGAAAATAAAATTATATGGTCCCTAAAATATCATTAAAAATAATTATATTCATTACATAACATGTAAAATCGATGTATATACCCCTCAAAAAGAGTTTAGGTTCAAAACAAAACACGATTCTCAAAAAAGGATGATTGAGACAAAACAATCTTAATGATTTGGTTACTATTGAAATATAAACCCCATGAAATAAAGATCATATATTGGATATGTAAATACCAATAAATATAACAATAATAATCATTTAATATATTCAAGTTCATTATATACACCACAAAAAAAATTAAGAGTTTTGAAAACAGAAAGTATCTCACAGATATACAAAAGTGAGATTAAATGCCTATAACTTGTGTCATGAATCTCATCACACTCATACAAAATTACTATATAATAATTTTAATTATATTATAAATATGTCACATAACCATATTATTATATCTAATATTTAATTTGGCTTTATTGTGACTTCATATTACCGGATTTTTAACAATTCAATGTTAGTGTTTCATATCGGGTAATATCATATTTCTTCTTCGCATGTGACTTAATTTGTTATATCCTTGGTCCTTATTCATATATAATTATTTAAATATTGTAAAAAATGAGATGAATATAATTTATATTCAGTATATTGGTATTATAATAATCCATATAACATAAAATTATGAAATACAATACATTGTTCATGGATACATTAGGTCGTATGTATGGATGAACGTTATTTCCGTTTTATTATTCTATTGAAATAAATAAACTAGATGAAATACATATATATCTATATATATCATTATAATAATAGAATTATTATGTCATTAATATAATATAATTTTACTAAACTCATCCTTAATACATTCCATGTAGGGTGTGAATTAAGCACGTCACTTTGAGGAGGCAGTAGTACACACGTCCACAAACAATGTTATCATATTTCCCAAGATGGAAAGAATAATGTTATGAGTTATAAAAGAATTAGATAATTATAAATAAATAATAAATTTAATATATATTATAGATAAATAGTGTCTCCACCATAATTCTCACCATGAGATGCGGTAATGAATGAATGAACATACATTGTTTCGTGAAGCGGTAGTTTGTGGTACACATAAATGGTAAATCATTATCCATTAGATTGAATTTTGTTTATGTGTAGTTAAAACCCTTTATATAACTACATATCAGAATATTGTGGATACTTGTTTTATTATATAGTCCGGGAATAAGGATAATTGAAAGAGTGGATAAATAAATAAAACTAAAGATTTAGAGGCATAATGTTACCACTTATTTGAGTAACTCCTTTCAGTTTTCACCAAAGTGGTTATTTGGTTTGATTTCTTCCCAATGGGAGACTTCTAGGATGGAAATAATGATGTGAAGAACTATTTGGGTAAATCCTATAGAGAAAAAGTGTCTTAAGAGGTGTGAGTAAATGGAAGAATAAGAGGCTTTTTATAGTGGAGGAGTCACACTCAGGTATATTTTTATAAATGGAATTCAACGCATTTTTTTTAGGTAAAGAGGATCACATAATAAAAAAATGATTTATTAAAGGGATTATATGGTTGTAATATGGCTATAAAATGAATCTTGGGACTGTTTTTAGGTTATTTGGCCTCTTATTATTAATTTTTTGTCCCTTATAACGCTTAATTTCACCATAATCGTTGTAATTAATTTTATTTACATTTAGTATTGTTTTTGTAAAAAAATAAGTTTACCTTATTAGTAATTATGAATTTTTATGATTATAAAAAAAAAATAATTTTCTTTAGTTCCAAACACTTAAGTGGAAGAAATAAATTTAAATTTCAACCAGCATATTGGACTGTAATGCAGGTCTTTATAGTAAAAAATTCCAAAAACTTGCTATGTTTTTATACCCATATTCAAAGTGAAATCAGTTATAATGACCTAAATTGAATAATTTATAAATATATGATCTAATTAAAAGTTTAAAACTTTTTAAAATAAAATTTATCCATAAAAATAAATTTGATGAAAGCACATTTTTTAATTAAAATTCAGTGTTGTTCCCTATTCATCCAAAAATGTTGCTTTTCAAAAAATAACCCAAAAATTATCCATAAGATATTTTTGACATGATAAATTTATAAATGAAGTTCATTTTATATAATTCATATTATAAAATTATCTAAAATTAATTTAATTGTTTTTCATAGAAAGACATGAAAAGCAGTTCATTTGGGAAAATGGTATTTTTAAACATATAGAAACTTTACCAAAAATTATATTTTTACTTATAAATATGTTCTATTTATATAAAACTTTTATAGTTTTTTTTTTAAAAATAGTCATTACTATTAATATTATTTTTTGAATGACTATGTTATGACTACATTATTTAAATAATTATAACAATCAAATTATGTTTCATAGTAACTCAGTATTGCGTGTAACATAAGAAAAGTAGGTATTGTGTGTAGAACAAAACAAGAAATTTTTTTAAAGGAATTTTTATAATTAATACAATTAAAGACATCAAATAAAAATTATTACATTCATTAATAAACAATTATTAAAACTTGTGGTGTTACATTCTACCCCCTTAAAATGAATTCCACTCTAAAAATTATTCATTATATTAATACAAATTGAGGACAATTATACTTCATCATATACTCATATTCCCACATAACATTATCATACTGGTGATTAATCCAAAAAATATTGTCATGGTGAGTGATCTAATTTTGTAGAACATTCATTGTACGGTCCAGAATTTGTACTTGTTGTTCCCTATATGAAATATCCTCCTCCAGTGGTATGTACTCTAAGTATAGTACATGTGAAGGGTAAGGAATGCACTTAATTATGACAGATACGTGGAACACATCATGGACTTGAGAGAGATTAGGAAGAGGTTCCAAGTGATAGGCTATTTTCCTGATACTATCAAGTATTTCAAAGCGACTGATATACTTAGGGATTATTTTCCAATTATTTAAAATCTTATAACCTTTTTCTAGGGAGAGATTCTTAGAATCCTCTTATCACCAACTTCAAATTAAATATCACACCATCGGTTATCAGTATAAATTTTCTACTGACTTAGATCTACCATGATATTCTACTAAATTGTTCTAAACAACTCTTCCATTTCTTCATAGATCTCAATACCCAATAGATTTCTTCCTCCAAAATCAAAATATAACATTGGAGATCGAAATTTCATCCCATAGAGGTATTCAAATGGTGAAATCCGAATTCTTGAGTGAATGATATTGTTGTAGGAAAACATAACTAGTGGATGGTGGTGATCCCAAACACCTTTTAAATCATGAGAACATGATCTCGACATATCCTCTTGGGTTTGAATTATTATTTCAGAATGAACATATGTCTAAATATGATAAGTGGTGTTCAAAATATATTATGTATCAAGTTCATGCTGAATACATCTCCAAAACATTGGAGTGAAACTCGAATCCTGACCCGATATAATGGATTTTGGTATTCCATTCAAACTTACCACTTACTTAATGTATATCCCAGAAATCAGATCTATGGAAAAGTCATCTCTAATAGAGATAATGATTGCAGTCTTTTTATGGAGATAAACTTCTACCCATCTAGTATTAAAACCTTTAGATATTTTTGGAAGTCCAAAAAAATCCATAATTATTTTATCCCATTTATATTCCTTTATGGTTAATGGATGTGGTATCCATTTAGTCTTTTTTATTTCAGCCATAACATGATGGCATACCAAGAATCATTATACATACTCTGTGATGTATCTCTTCATGCCGTCCCACCCAATGTATTCTTCCAAAACCCTATACATATTTGTAATTATAGGATGAATATATAATGAAGAACTATGGGAATACTCTAATAGATATTTCAAATATGGTATGGAATGAACACATGCACGGTTGTTTCTCCATATCATTCAATCTAGATCATGGTTAAACTTATGAACATTTCTATCTTTCTTTTATTATTATACACCTTCTTTTTGTGCCTCCTTAAACATCACTTGGATAGAGGGTAGAACATTCATTTGTGATAGATAAGATTTTCCCCTTCCTTCTTGGTTTCTAGATCAAACCTTTTCAAATCTATAAATTTCGTATCAATTCTTATCCCCATCATGGATAAGGTAGCATGATCCTTTCGGCTAAAAGAATCTGCCACCTTTTTCTCTTTCCTAGGGTGTTAATATATTTAGTAGTAATAATCTGTTATCAACTCTAATATCCTTCTCTGGTGCATTCACTACTCCTTCTATATGAATATATAATTCAGACATTTATGATTTCTATATATATCCCTCTTTTGACATAATGATAATACATCTGTAAATTTAATGCAAAAATTACTGTAGCTAACTCCAAAACATGAGTTGGGTAAATTTAATCTTGAATTATTAACTACTATGAGATATATGTGATAAATATGTTATTATACATAATAAAGTCTCCCAATCCCTTCTTGGATACATCATTATAAATTAAAACCCCTTCTCCATGATAGGGTAATGTAAGAACATTTCTGTGAACTATCCTCCTCTTCAGTTCCTTGAAATATTCCTCAAATTCATCTGTCTAGAAGAACATGACAACCTTCTTAGTTAACATGGTCCTGGGATTTGATATTCATGATAAATTCTCCAAAAACCATCGATAAAATCAAGATAAACCAAAAAAACTATGGATATCAGTCAATGAGGTTGGTCTAAGACAACAGTAAATAGACACCTTCTTTAAAGTATCTAATGTTATACAATCTCTTAAGATTATGTGACCAAAAAATGATGCATTTTTTTCCAAAAAATAAAACTTTATAATTTTTTCATACAAAATATCCTTACATAGGGTATTAAGTACATATCTCAATTGGATTTCACTCTCTTCCTTTGTCGAATGGTTTTAATACTCTTCCTTTTTCTGAAAAATTTATTGTTATTAACTCCAAATCATGAGCTATGTAATTTTACTCATGAATTTTAAAATTCCATATGGCAAAAGAGATAACCATATTATTATATATAAGAAAAAATCCTAATCCCAACCTGGATGCAACACTAAATATTAAACCCCCCCCCCACCAAGGTAATGTATCTATAGGTTCACTTACTAACTTTCACATCAGTTCCTTTAATTTTTCCTCACATTAAAATTTTTAGAGGTACTTGACACCCTTATGAGTTTACATATTCAAGGGATTATATTGTCATGTGAAATGTTTCACAAACCATCAATAATATAAAACTTATCCTAGAATGTTATGGATCCCATTCATCATTGTTGGTCTAGAGAAATATTCAATAGCCTCCATTTTTAAAGGATATACTGATATACCATCTCATGATATTATGTGACACAAAAAATGTCACCATTTAAATAGAAATTTTAAATTTGTAAATTTATTATATAGATTATCCTTCCTTGGGTTATTTAGTAAAATTTTCATGTGTTTTCCATGATCTTTCTCTTTGAATAGATAATAATGTCATCTATAAACACTACCACAAACTTGTTGATTCCATCTATAAATACTCTATAAATTAAATCCATGATGATAGAAGAGGAATTAGAAATACCAAAAATAAATTACTATATATACATATTTTTTTATACCTGTATGTGATTCCATCTTAGTTATATCCTCTTTATTTACCCAAGATTGATGATATCCATAATTAAGGTCATTCATAAAAAAGTATTGAGATCTACATAGTTTATAAAAAATCCACAATATGGTGGAGGGTAAGCTTGTTCTTGACTATGATCTTGTTAAACTACTAATAATCAATGTTCATTATCAATGATTCATCTTTATTTTTGAAAAAAGAACATGTTCAACTCAAGGTGACAAACATGGATGAATGCATTACATATCATGCTATTATAGGATTTTCTTCTTCTATTTTTTCAATAGAATTAGGAAAATTCAATAGAGAGTTTCGAAATTGGTTTGGAACCAGGTATGAGTTATATTGAGAAATCAACATCATGTTTTGGATGAAGTCTAGGAAAATATTCCAAAAATACTTCCTAAAAATTCATGAATAGTAGGCATATTATCAATGTCAATTTTCCCTACAACCATTTTAGATAAATAGATTTTTTGAATTGGAATGAAGAAACATTCAGAGGATTTATTCTCAAAAGGATGTTTATATTTATCATCACATTTATGGATTATCATAGTAGGGTTTGAAATATCAAATGTAACATAAATTCCACTAAAATTAATGTGGTTTTATAAATATAAAACCAATCTGTGTATAAGATTATATCAAATTAAACCAATGGAACAATGATAATATTTTCATGAATAACATTCCAATAAACATCAATAAGAGAGGAGTCATATACTTGGGATAAAATATTCATACCATTAGGGGTTTTCACTACTAATTATTTTTGTGTAATATTTACACCTGGAGAAAGTTCTTTAGATTTGAATGAGTGGGTAGATCAAGAATCAAATAAGATGTTTGAAAATCTAGAGTGGATGATGAGTGTTCCTTTCACCACATTGTTATCCACCCCTCATAGGAAATAAGAACTTCAAGAGATTTACCATTTTCCCTATGCTTATGAGGTTGTTGATGTCGATCATAAACAATATACATGGGTTTGGGTATTGGTTATCATAATTCCCATCATATATACACTTGTAAAAAAATGTTTGGGAGGTGAGTTCTATGCATCTCTATTCCCTCCATTTTCTAACTTCCTCCCATCACATCCGAAAAATATCCCTAAATTCCTTCCCTTCCACACATAAAAAATTTATTAAACCCCTTACATAAATGTATTCTATGCTTCTTCTAAACACATATCGAATAAAGGAAAAATCATCTTATTCTCGTCATAGTTTTTACATTTCAATTTAATCATCAACATCCTTTTATTTTTATAACAATGGGATTGAGAATTAAAATCAACCTTTATTTCATCCTTGATTGCATAGTGCAAACTCTCTTCATATCTACTAATGTATATAATGTCCATTTAACTTCTAAGAAATGACTTTAAGCCACTGAAGAACCTATTAAATTAATATTTACGTTAGATGATAATTCATAAAGTGTACCTCACAGGCCTTGTGGGTGCCAAGAGATTAATAATACCTTTTCTTAATCTCATGTAACTATTTCTCCATCATGGTATAAAGAATCCAAAGAATTTAATTATTGAGAAATATATTCTTGAACTCATCCCCATACATGGATTCGATTAAATATTATTGCCTCGTAATCTTTATTAAATTCCACAACTTGACTAAATGTCATTTTGAACAATAAATAGCCAGAATGACTTTCTCATGAACCAAACACAAGATGACATAGAATAGTTTATCAGTAGTACTAGTTCATTGTTCAACAAAAGTGGATCATAAGACCCGCTAAAATAATGTGGATGTTGCCTCATAAAAGTCTCAATGAAATTTTATTCCCTCTTATTCCCATTTGTGATTCAACAATGATTCATAGGTTAGGAATATTATGTGAGAATAGAAATAAGATTTTTCATTCTAACTCCCATAGAATTCAGTTTATTATGAGAAATATTATTTCATTTTCCATCAGAATCCCCATTAACATGGTTCCTATTAGTTCCTGCATTTGACTCAAACCAAATTCAATGAGTATGAGACAATTATCTTAATAGGGAACCACATAATCATGAAAAGTAAATTATAGGTTTTCTGAATTATTAGGCTTTCATTAATATATGAAATCTTATGTTTATCATAGTTTATTAAAAGATAAATACAATTAAATGTTACATTATTTTTCATGAAGTGTTTTGTGAATTCACAAAGAATATCCCCTAGGATTGTCAAACCAGGAGTGCAGTAGGGTCCATTTTCATGTACCAGGATATGCCGAGTGCGGCTCAACACAACTTATCATAGTTTTTACTCATATGTACATCTATACCATAGCCACATCAAATTGTATTATCTATAGAGGAATTTACATCTAAGAAACCACTCACTTTATCCTTTACCAATATTCCAGAACATTTTCTGATACATTTCATTGTCCATAGACATATCCTTAGACATTACCTTAGGGTTATCACTAATGTTTTCACATCCTAGCTTCCAAAGGTTAACTAAAAAATTTATTTAAACCCAAATATAGGGACCCCCACTTTTTATACATTAACATTACATAAGTTTTTCATAATAATTAAAACATTATACAAATAGATTCCCAAAAAATGTTCTAGTTTAGTTAGTTTTGAAACATTGACCCATATACACTGGTATATAAGTGTGCTACATTATCTCCTACTAGGATCCTCATGATAGAAACCTTCTTAGAAAAATTTTAATTAATAAAAATATTCATTATATAGGGAAGGAAACATAAAAAGTGGTGATATCAGATGCTCAGTAAGGGTTAAAACGGGGGGAAATGTAAGCATAGTCATGAGAATTGTGGAATGATAAAGTGAACATAAAAATAGAATAAGATATCGCCCATATCAAAGATAATATACATGAATCATGGAATAAATATTGGTGGTTTATATGAAAGAAATCATAATTAAATAAATAACATAATCCATATAACCATAAAATAGGAATAAGATATAGAATTATGGAAGACACATAAGCATAAAAATATAATTTAAATTTTAGTCATGTAATTTCTTCCAATTCCATATTAGTAGTATGGGTTCTCTCCTATACCATCTTGGTAGTCATGGTTCACTCCAATGGTCATCCTATTAGTATGATTTCACTTCCCAGATGATCATGGTAGCCATTGTTCACATATATGGAAATATTAGTTACCATGTTTACTAAAAATATCATCATAGTATACCTAATGAGATATAAATCTTTCCAAATTCATTGGAGGTTGATATAGGTCCCAGCCATCACATTAAAAAAAATCATATATACATATTCAAAAAATTAATAAACAATCATATCATAGAACATAAAATGAAATGGGTATTATAATCAATTAATCATATCATACCCTGTGGAAAAATATATAGGTTTCATAATCATTTCATAAAGAGAATAACATGTGAAGACAAGAGGGTTTCAAAAGCAGTTATCCCATGAAAGAGAAATGATTTTCATAAACATCATTCCATTAATACAATATCCATTGAAAGAAATTATATAATTGGAAACATTGAATCATTACCACATAAAGGTAAGAGTAACACCAATGGATTTAATCTTAGATGGGAAATAATATTTAGTGGTATTTAAAAATATTCTTGGAGGAAGATATCCTTTCTTCATTGATTTTTTTAAAATCATAAAACCTTTTTGAAAAACTTTTTATTGATATATATGTTTGGAAACATATATAAGATCATTTTAAAAAAATAAAACTTTTTAATATCCTTTTTCATTGAATATGATGCTAAAAGTTAATTTAAAAACAATTTATAACTTTTTTTAAACATATTTTTTGAAATAAAATTGATTTCTGACCAGAGAGAGGAATACAGATCGATTATTCTTAAAAAAATCTTAATAATAAGAAGTAATAAAGAGTATAAAATGGTAATAATACATTTATGTAACATAAATAAATATAATATAATAAAACCCACGAGTTATTTTGGGTTGTGGATCATAATATTCCATCAAAGGATGCATAATCATAAACAATCTCGATAAACGATGAGAATCTTGTAATAAACTATTACCATAAGGTAACATTGAATCATACACCACATGTAAGGAAATGAATTTACATGGAGCCTAAAACATCATGAAAAATAATGAGATTAATTATATAACATGAAAAATGGAATTATATACACCTCAAAAAAATTTAAGCACATAACAAAAAATGAGTCTCAAAGAATGAAAATTGGGACAACACAATCTTACCGATTTAGTAACTATTGAAACATAAACCCCATGAATGAAATATCATTTAATTGATGTTTTAAAATTGATTATTTAATAATAATACTCATATAATATATTAATTTTAACTATATACACCACATAATAGAAAAGTGTGGTGAACATGACATGTATCTCCCAGATATGAAAAATGAGATGAAATTCCCTTACCTTGTGTCCTGAATCTCGTCATACTCAAAAACAATTCTTATATAATAAACATAATTTTGTTATAAAATTATCAAATAACCATATTATTATATATAATACCATATTTGGTTTAATTATGACTTTATGTTACCATATTTTTAACAATTCATTGTTAAGGTTTCACTTCAGGTAATATCTGCTTTGTTCATCGTATATGTCATAACTTGTTATATCCTTATTCCTTATTCATATATCATAATTTACAGAAATTAAAACATGATTTGAATATAATTTATATTTAGTATATTTGTATTATAATAATCCATATAAAATCTAATTATGAAATGGTATACAGTGTTCATGGAGAAGGTAGGTTGTACATACGCTTGAATAT
This sequence comes from Viscum album, assembly GCA_963277665.1. Taxonomy (NCBI): domain Eukaryota; kingdom Viridiplantae; phylum Streptophyta; class Magnoliopsida; order Santalales; family Viscaceae; genus Viscum; species Viscum album. Next base: position 834,456,442 of record OY728143.1, on the reverse strand, counting down.
TGTTTCTGTTTTATTATCGTATTGAATGAATGAAAGTAAATAAAATATATGTATATATATATAATTAGTATAATAGATTTATTATATAATATATAAAATATATCTTCACATAAAACATCCTTAATACATTCAATGTTTAGTTTTAATGAATCACGTCCCGTTGAGGAGGCAGTAGTCCACTCATCAACAAACAATGTGATCATATTCCCATGATGCAAAGAATAAAGGTATGAGATATAAAAGAATTAAAAAAAATTAAATACATAATAAATATATTATATATTATATATATATATATTTTCCATCATAATTCACATCATGATAGGTGTTAATGGGAGAACAAACAATCGTCGTTTTGAGAGACAATGGTTTCTCATACACATAAATGGTATGCTTTTTACCGATTAGATGAAAGTGTGTGTGTTTGTAGGTAAAAATCTAAATATAAATTCCTATAATTATATTTAGGATAATTTTTTTGTTATATAAACATTTAATAAAGATAATATAAAGAGTTGATAATGAGATAGAACTATATAATTCGATGAAGAATGTTACCTCTTATTCAGGTAACTCATTTAGGTTTGCACCCAAGAGATTCCTTGGATGGATTTATATATAATGAGATACTTCTAGTATTAGGGTATTAATATTTTAGAGATATTTGGGTATACCATCATTGAGAAGATGTTTCTTGAAATGTGTAAGGATGTGTATTGAGAGGATGCGTTTTATATTAGAGGAAGAGTGGTACCGCTATAAATTTTTGGAAAGGGAATTTCACAAATGTTTTTCCAATGGAATGTGGCTCCAAAAATGGGCCAAATTAGAAAAAAGTTATGATAGGGTATTAATATTTTAGTAAAAGGGATCTTGGGAAAGTTTCTAGGTCATTTGGTTTCTTAATATTAATTTTTAGTCCCTTTATAAGCTAAATTTCTCCATAATCATTATAATTAATATTAATTAATTTCACATGTAATTTTTGTCAAAAACTAATTTAACTTTATTAGAAATTATAAAATTTTCTGATTCCAAATATGGTGTCCATTTTTTTAAATTCCATACCCAAAATTGGAAAATTTTAATTTAAATTTAGTCCCACAAATGGGAAGACAATGCATGTTTTTAAAGTAAAAATGTCCAAAATTTGCTTAATTTTTATTCCCAATTTCAAAGTGAAATTGGTTACAATGAACTAATTTGGATTAATTAATTAAAATATGATCTAATTAATCTCTTAAAAATATTTAAATATAATTTAAACTTATAAATAAATTATATGAAAAATCCCAAAAACTCACCCTAATCTGAATATTAATGATTATTTTCAAAATCAGGTTTACATTATCAAATAAAATTTATAAATGATTATAAATTTACCTTTATCGTTTTCCACATAATGAAATGAAAATACATTCAATTGATAGAATATTATTATTAAAAAGATAAATAAATTATCAAAAATTATACTTTTCATCATCAATATGTTCTATTTTTATAAAACCATTATGAAAAATATTTCTAAATTAGTTATTACTTTTCATATTAATATGTTTAATGAAGAGGTTATAAGAACATCAATTAAATAAATATAAAAATAAAATTATGTCTCTCAAAAACTCGGTGTTACATGTAATGTATGCCAACGTGGGGTTGTGTTTAGTGCAAGACAATTCTATTTCATGTGAAAGGAAAATTTTACATAGTAAAATGCAAGATATCAATGAAAAATTAATTCATTCAAGAAAAAAAGGTCCATAGAAACTCATGTTGGTATATTATATCCCCCATAAAATGAATTTCGCACTCAAAATCCATCAGTCGGGTGAAAATAAAGGAGGATACATATACATCATCATTTCCTCATATTCCCAATGTAGCTTCTTCTAACTATTGATTTCTACAAAAAAAACATCAACCAGGTGAGTTGTATTTTTTCATAGAACATTGTTTTTCTGATCCAGAATTGCAACCGGTTATTCCTCATAAGACAGATCTTGGTCTTGCCGTATGACCTCTAAGTTTAGTACAGTTGAAGGGTCAGTTATTTACTCCATTAGGAGAAATATATGGATCACATCATGGACTTGAGAGAGATTTGGAGGAAGTTACAAGTGATATGGTACCTTATAGATTTTAATAAGAAACTCAAAGGCACTAATATACCTAGATCTTAGTTTCCCTTTTTTCCTGAATATCATAACCTTTTTCTATGGATATATTTTTATAAGACCCTTCTCACCAATTTCAAATTCTAGATCTCACCATTGATTATCATCATAACTTTTCTTCCAATTATGATCTACATTGATTTTCTACAAAATGGTTCTTAAATTTTCTTCCATTTCTTCAATGATATCATATCATAATATCTTTCTTCTTCCAAATTCATCCCAGTACATTTGATCTCTACATTTCTTCCTATATATTAATTAACAAGGTTCCATCTAAATTTATGAGTAAAAAACATTGTTTTAAAAAAACAAAACTAGTTTAAGGTGTTGATCCCAAGAACCTTATAAATATAGATAACAAGACCTCAACATATCCTCTAGGGTATTAAGTGTTTGTTCATACTGATCATTTGTATGGGGATGATAATCAGGGTTGAAACTAAATTTTGTATCAAGTGATTACTAAAGACTTCTCAAGAACATTGAGTAGAACCTTGGATACTAAACCGATACAATATAATTTGGTACTCCATTCAACCTTACCAATTACCTAATGTATATATAAGAAATCAAATCTAAAGTGAAGTATTATTTGACAGAGATTAAGTGTTCTGAATTTTTATGTTGATCGACTACCTCACATATAGTATTTATCCCTTATGATTTTGTGGGATGTCCAAAGAAAAAATTCATAATTGTTTTATCCCATTTTCATTCTGGTATTAGTAATTGATTCAACATCCCTTTAGTCTTTAGTCTTTCAGGCTTAACTTGATGGAATACTATGCATCAAGATTAAAAAATATGAGATATCTCTCTACTTTTTATCCCACCTGAATAATTCTTTCAAATCCTTATACATCAAAGTACTTCCAAGATCAATAGAGAATGAATAACAATGGGATTACTCTAAAAGATACTTCATATACGATATGGAATAAATACATGCATGGTTCTTGATCTATATCATTCTATCCTGATCAATGTTATACTCAGTAAAATTTCAAACTTTCTTTTATAGATCTACGTCTTCCTTTAGCGCCTCCATAATCATTACATGGATAGAGAGTTGAACAATAATTTCAGAACGGAAACAATTTACACGATACGTCGATATTATAGATCCATCCTTTGAAAATTAATTAATATGGGATATTTTTTTATCCTCATCTTGGAAAATATAGCATAGTCCTTTCAAATCAAAGTATCGTACACCTTGTTCTCGTTTCGAGGGTGGTAATGTATTGAGAACTTATAATAATTTATCAACTATAACCATATTCTCTGGAGGATGTTCCACTCCTTCTGTTTGAATATATATTTCAATATGTTATGTTCAGTATATATACCACACTTTTATAAACGAAGATAATGCCTCCATATCTATAATGAAAAATAATAATGATGCTAACTCGAAATCATCAGTTGGGTATTTTTACTCATGAATTTTATATATTTTATGAGGCATAAGAGATAACCAAGGTATTATTCATAATAAAAATTCTAATTCCCTTCTTGGATGCATCATTAAATATTAAAAACCATTATACACTACATTAAAATATGAACATAATTGGACTGAATAACCTTCTCTTCAGTTCCAGGAAAGTTTCCTCGCATTATTCTTTCTAAAGGAACTTGACACCCCTAAATGTTAAATTGGTTAGGGGATTACATATTCATGAGAAATATTATACAAAACATCAATAATATATACCTAAATCAAGAAAATTTTGGATCTCAGTCACTATGGTTTCTCTAGTACATTATTCAATAGTTTCAATTATTCATGTATCTACTTCTATACCATATAACGATATTATGTGACACAAATATTACCCATTTTGTATCCAAAATTCAATCTTTGTAAATTTATCCTAAAAATTATCCATCCTTAGGTTATTTAGTATAACTATCTAGTTGTTTTAATTCTCTTACTATCTCTTTTTATAGATAAGAATATCATCTATAAATACTAGCACAAACGGGTCAACATGATCTCTAAAGACTCTATTAATTAAATCCATGATGATAGAAGGGAATTAGTAAAACCAAAAGGCATTACTATATATTCATATTTTCAATATATTGTACATAATTCCATATTGGTTATATCATCTCTCTTGACCCTAAATTAATTCTATCCATAATATAGGACAATCGTGGAGAAGTATTGAGCTCTTTTGTAACACCCCGACCCCAGTTACCCAGTGTCGGTGCATTATTACATAACATTGGTATGATCACAAGAAAGATCAAATATCGAAAAACCGATTAGTTTAGTAGCCTTGGAATAACTAGATACATTCATAAAGTTTTCATTACATCATAAAATGAAAAACTACAACAATATAGTCTCCATCGTCCACACTCTTATCCCCTCATACTATTCCTATAGGTCATTCATAAAATACTTCTTCACATCCTGGGAAAAAAATAAAACATAGAAAAAGGGGTGAGCTCAAATGCCCAGTAAGGATAACAATATAGCGGAAAATTTTATAAATAAGAATAAACATTTAAGGCAATGTATAACTAAAAAAAAGCCTTTTAAACTTGAACATAAATATAGTATGGAAAAAATAAAATGAATTAATGTCATTTACTTATTCCCATGGATATTCTAATAATCTAATAATCACATGCAATATCAATAACCACTTTCATAATGATGGAATGCAAAATTCCAGACTATCATAACCACATAGCCAAGGCCTCGTTCCAAGACTACAAATAAGATTTTGTCAAGGCCTTGTGCCAAGACATTAGTTTGTCTCATGAGACCTACCGATTCATTGAGGAGCTATAGCGGGCTCCAACCGTCACTTATTAAGTCCAATGCATTCCTCATATGAACAGGTTTAATCATAACATAAACATTCATATTAAAACTAGCATATGAAATTTCAATACCTTCTTCATAAACCATGAACGGTATAAAAATAGCACATCCACAATCAAACATATCAGAAAACCATCAATAAAATATCTACGTATTGTATCATAATAAATCAACTCCAAATAAACTTAAAATCTATCAAAGGATGTTCACATAGATGAAATCAAAACTTTTATTTAGATAAATATCTCTTCCTATTTTGAAATCATTTAAGAGTCACATAATTATAAAATAAAACATTTACATTGAAAATTTTCTTATAATCTTGTAAGTGAAGCTTTGAAGATTTTATAACAGCGGAAAATAGCCTCACCTGCCGTATAAGTTAAAAAACATTCTTACATTAATTCTGTTGAAAAGGTTAAAAAGAACCTTGTTTGGAAAATGACGGAAAGATTACTTTATAAACCTCTTATAAAAAGTAAAACAAGGGTATAAATGAATTTAACCCATATTCTTGTAAATAGTAAAAATATTTTGAAATACATTTTTAAGAAACATGGATGTGGATGATAAATAAATCCCAGTAGATTATTATGTATAAACAACCTCAGATAATGAAGAGATTGTGAAATAAACCCTTACCTTGTACATTTCCTTAGATGAGGGTAGGTTAACCTCCTGTATAATGATGAAATAATTGTTATTAAATTATAAAATAATCATATACATTATTATGATATCATATATGATCTTTTAACATTGCATTGTTAATAATATCTTAGTATTATCTTCGTTTCGAGTGTTAACTTACTCGTTTTATTTTATATGTTTTGTTATGTAAGCCATGTTTGTTATGGATAGGTTGTATATTATTTATTTCCAGAATTATATTAAGTCCTTAAACATTATTATTAATCTTCAAATGAGAATTATACTTGAATGGATACGATGGAGATGAATCTCATCACGTTCGTGGAGACGGTAGTCCGTACGTACGCACGAGCGACAATATCATTCTTTTTATATTAAAATAATATATAATTGGATGGTATATCATATTTATATAATCATTATCATATTATATTTATTATTTACATGAATTACACATCATTATTATACCCATCCAAATAATAATTTATTGAATAACAATTACACCACGACGTGGAGACGGTAAGCCGTACGTATGCACTTATGGTGACATGTCATTCAAAGGATGGATAGAATACTGAATATGGTTGTAAAAAATTTATAATAACATCATAGTATATATAAGATACTGGAGTTATTATTTTATAATGGGAATAACAAATAAATAAGAATTTGAATAAGAAAGTAACTTGAAAGAGTGTGGTAAAAACATTACTTCTTCTTCGAGTTCTTCCTATTGATTTGATCAAAAGGGATCCTTAGGTTGGCTTCCAGATCAATATAAGGCCTTTAGGTTGAAGTGAGGGAAGTTTAAAGAGTATTTGGGAAGGGTTTTTCCGATCAAAAAGGCTTTGAATGTGTGAATTAGTGAGAAGGGGGAGTGCCCTTTTATAAGAGGGGTGGAGAGCACCTTTGGAAAAGCTAGAAATATTATTTGATAATAAATTCATATTCAGTTTCTAATGGCTCCAAAGTGGATTATTTAAAGTTTAAGGTGGCTATTGATAGAAAACCACTCAACCAATAGAATTTAGACATGTTTTGGTCATTATATTAACCTTATATTTTAGTTTTAACTCTTTGTTAATTAGTTTTACACTTACCAAGTCACTTTGTATTTTTATATTATATAGTTAATATACTTACTATATACCTCTAAGAGACCCCCAAGTGGTCCATTAATGATACACATATCATGATATAAGTCTCTTGGCCGAACCTTATATTTTTAGCAATTGAATATCAATTAATAATATAATATTTGTTTTAAAAACTCTTTTATGTCAATTTTGACACTATTTGGAAAATTGATTTTTGTGAAACTCATAACAGAATGATTACTTAGAAAAACGTTAATTAAATAAATCTTAACATGTCATATTAACCTATAAAATTAGCTTATTTCATAAAAAGTCACAAATTATATTTATTTGGGTATTTATAATATCAATTATTTTAATGTTTCAATATTATGGTAATTACTGCATCATCATTGTGTCATAAATAATTTAAATTATTTAATGTCTAAAAATTATAAATAAAATATAATTATGTAGGAAATTTTTTTATATTTCTAATGAATATTTAAAATAGAATTTATCTTATGTATAACCCTATATTAAAAAAATTTAGTAAATAAACGTTGATTTTAACTCTTTTAACTCCTCTTTGAATTAAATAATAATAAATGTCCTAATCTAATCCTAGTGAACCTAAATGATAATATTTTATTCCTAAGGTTGCTTATGTCTGAGATACACTTGTCCAATAGAATTAGTACATGTGTTAGGGTAATATTAATATCATTTTTACCCTTAATTGCCCTATTTACTTTTAACTGTGGTAAATAAAAGTAAAAAGTTACGATTCAGAAAAAATTATTTTCATCTCATTGAACCACATTTTACGACTTGATATTAACCGTGTCTCTCGGATTTTCGAAATTCCACTCACAGAAGCGGTAAAATTATGTTTTATGAAAAATTCAGTTTTTAACTACCACTTAGTGGTTTCACTATTCATCAAAAAATGAAGTTTTTCATAAAAATACCAAAATTTCACCCTAGGATAATTTCGATATTCCGAATCCAAAAATGAAGTCCATTTTGAAAAATAAAATTTATAAATTTCAAAAAGTGGGTATTAATATTCATAACGACTAGTTTGATTGGTTGTGGTGTGTTAGAACTCGATGTTGCGTACAACACATGTTATCACATTATTCAAAGAGAAGCATACCGTAGAAGCTTGGGGTGTTACATTCTCCCCTCCTTCAATAAATTTAGTCCTCGCAATTTGAAAAAAAAATGAAAATAAAAGGATGAAAATAGAAAATACCTTTGTGAAAAACCCATATCCGAAATAGGATTATTAAAATTTAGTTTTAATAAGAGGGAAAGGGAAATGAGAATGTCACCACCAAATTAGGGTTTCAAATAAGAGAATATTGGTGGAAATTATAGACATGTGATTAGAAGAAAAATGTAAATATTTATAGGGAGTGATTGAGGTCATCAATCACAAACAATTGTAAAATTGAGGGCCTCAAAGCCATCAATCTATGATGATTTAAAATATCACTAGTTCAATAAAACATAAGTTATTAGGATAACACATTTTTGGTTTTAATATATCATCCCTAAAGTTTAAGAATTAATTTTTTCATAGAATAAGTGAATATATATATATATACTTGACAGGTAGAGTTTCATCCTTCAACTAATTTCTACCACAAACTCATCTTTCACTTCAAAAGATAACAGAACTCAAAAATATTATATTTATCCTAATCATATAAGGTTCTAAATGTTAACACACATACCATTATAATGATGAAAAATATTTTTTAATAACCAGGGACTTCCTGTAGGTTAGTGGTAGGTAATAAAGGCTTGTCGCAATATGGATGTGGGTTCGATTCCTGCAGCTTTGTCCGACGCGATGGGTTATCGCCCGACCTACTGGTTGTCCTTTTCCTAAAACTATAGTATCACAATATTCCAAAAATAATCATAAGAAATTTTTTAACCTTAAACAATGCTATCAAATGTTCAACTTAATCCATTCCAAACATTATAGTTATCCAATGTACCTCTGTCCAGACTCTCTGTAAAAGATATATAAATTCCAAAATCAATTGTATCATCAGATTCCCCCAAAGTATAGTTTCTCTTATTATCACATACTGAAAATATGATTACCTTATTCATATTAAAACCTTAATGAAAACCACAAGTACTGTAGTAAAATCCTTATATATATCACATTATTCTCATAACCAGAATATAATCCTTATGTCCCAAAACACAAATACATTAATTATTCCTCTTCTACTGTAGTAACAGCGTAAGCTTGGACTTGATCCCTTGGCCTTTTTTGAGGTAAGTTACTTTGGAGTTTAGGGAATTCATTTGCATAATGCCCCATTTCTCTACAATTATAGCATTTAACATTGACAGCCTCTTTCATTCCCTTGCAATCACAAGCCTGGTGACATTTTTCTCCACATTTATAACAAACTCCCATTCCTTTTATGAAATTACCATGGTGTTTCTTCCAACAATTTTCACATTATGGAAAATCCTTATTTCCCTTTTTCCCTTTATCTTTTTCTTGATCCATCATTCTCTTCTTCTCTTGCTTTACTTTATTGTCATAAGATTTAGAGAATTCCCTTTTTGTCTTGATAGTACATGAGACTATATCTTCATACGACGAAAAGGATTGTGAGACTAATTCTTGACGGATAAATGGTTTTAACCCATCAAATAAACGATCAATCTTAGTTCTTGGGTGACGTATATAATCTCCAGCATGCCTTGATAACCTTGTAAAGTTAGCCTCATACTTTGCGACATTCTCATCCTCCTTTTCTCTCAGACTCGTAAATTGCCTTTCTATATCTGCTCGATAGTCACAAGGAAAGTATTTTTCTAAAAACAGATCTTTGAACTACCTCCATTCCATATTTGATACTGCATCATCTTCCTTCGTGTTTTGAATCAATGACCACCATTGATCAGAATCTCCAGTGAGGCGATAAACTGCCATGAAAACTTTTTCCCTTTCACTACTCCCCAAATCCTGAAATATTTTCTCTATGGAACTTATCCATTGCTCAGATACTAATGGATTTTTACTCCCATTGAATGTTGGTGGTTGCTGCCTCATGAAGCGATCTAACATTGATCCTCCACGCTGTGGATCAAGGTGCTCCATACGGGTAAGGTTATTATTCATAACCTGAGTGAGCTAACCCAGTATGGTGATTAGTTGATCAGCACCAGTTGCATCACCAGCTCCACTATAATTATCTTGAGCAGGAGGGCAATCCCTACATAGAGTGTGTGCATTGATACAGTTTCCAATTCTTCCACTAGGCACCATTTCTAAATAATGGCATAAACTAGATCAGTTTATGAATCAAAATACATAATTCCATACTTATAAAACATTTAACATAAATTGAACTGTTAATGGATATAATCCATAATCATAAAAATGTTTTCTTTGAGGAAGTATATACTCATAAACCCTTCATAATGATTTTTAATGAAAATGATAGTTATCCTAAGCATATCCCCTGGGAGTGTCGTAACCAAGAGTGCAGCAAGGCCTGTTGTCATGCACCAGTTCCCGTTCGAGTCTAGCTCAAAGCGGTGTTTTTGGGTTTTACCCCTCGGTACATCTGTGCCAGAGCCGCGTCTACCTGCTCGTATCCAGACAGGGATGTATTGCTCGGAAAACTCACAAAATCTATACAATACCAAAATTCTAGGAGGTTCTTCTACACTAACCCTCAATGTCCATATTAAATCTATGTGATCTAATCAGAGTTTATCTAAATCTAGCTTCCAAGGATTGTACTAAACTTCCTCTGATACCAATTGAAATGCCCCGACCCCAGTTACCCAGAGTCGGTGCATTATGACATAACATTGGCATGATCACAAGAAAGATCAAATCTCGAAATACCGATTAGTTTAGTAGCCTTGGAATAACTAGATACATTCATAAAGTTTACATTACATCATAAAATGAAAAACTACAACAATATAGTCTCCATAGTCCACACTCTTATCCCCTCATACTATTCTTGTAGTACATTCATAAAATACTTCTCCACATCTTGGGAAAAAAATAAAACATAGAAAAAGGGGTGAGCTCAAATGCCCAGTAAAGATAACAATATAGCGAAAACTTTCATAAATAAGAATAAACATTTAAGGCAATGTATAACTACAACAAAAGCCTTCTAAAATTGACCTTAAACATAGTATGGAAAAAATAAAATGAAATAATTCCATTTACTTATTCACATGGATATTCTACTAATAAAATAATCACATGCAATATCAATTACCACATTCATATTGATGGAATGCATAATGCCAGACTATCATAACCACATATCCAAGGCCTCGTGCCAAGAATACAAATAATATTTTTTTCAAGGCCTTTTTCTAAGACACTAGTTTGTCTCATGATACCTACCGATGCATCAAGGAGCTATATCGGGCTCCACCCGTCACATATTAAGTCCAATGCATTCCTCATATGAACAGGTTTAAACATTCGTATTAAAACTAGCATACGAAATGTCAATACTTTCTTCATAAACCATGAATGGTATAAAAATATCATATCCACAGTCAAACATATCACAAAACCATCAATAAAATATCAAAGTTTTGTATCATAATAAATCAACTCCAAATAAACTTAAAATTCATCAAAAGATGTTGACATAGATGAAATCAAAACTCTTTTTAGAGAAATGTCTCATCCTATTTTGAAATCATTTAAGAGTCACATAATTATAAAATAAAACATTTACTTTGAAAATTTCCATAAAAGCATGTAAGGGAAGCTTCAAAGATTATATAATGGCGGAAAATAGCCTCACCCACCGTATAAGTTAAAAAAACATTCTTACCTTAATTCTGTCGAAAAGGTTAAAAAGTACCTTGTTTAGAAAACGATGGAAATATTCCTTTATAAACCACTTATAAAAAGTCAAACAATGGTATAAATGACTTTAACTCATATTCTTGTAAATAGTAAAAATGTTTTGAAATACATTTTTAAGAAACATGGATGTGGATGATAAAGAAATCCCCGTAGATTATTACGTATAAACAACCTTGAATAATGAAGAGATTGCGAAATAAACCCTTACCTTGTAATTTTCCTTGGTTGAGGGTAGGTTAACCTCCTGTATAATTGTAGAATAATTGTTATTAAATTATAAAAGAATCATATACATTATTATGATATCATATATGATCTTTTAACATTGCTTTGTTAATAATATCTTAGTATTATCATTGTTTCGGCTGTTAACTTACTCGTTTTATTTTATATGTTTTGTTATGTAGCCATGTTTGTTGTGGATAGGTTGTAACTTATTCATATCCAGAATTATATTAAGTCCTTAAAAATTATTATTAATCTTCAAATGAGAATTAGACTTGAATGGATACGATGGAGAATGAATCTCATCGCGTTCGTGGAGACGATAGTCCGTACGTACGCACGAGCGACAATATAATTCTTTTGAAATTAAAATAATATATAATTGGATGGTATATCATATATATAGAATCATTATCATGTTATATTTATTATTTACATGAATTACACATCATTATTATACCCATCCAAATAATAATTTCTCGAATAACAATTACACCACGATGTGGAGACGGTAAGCCATATGTACGCACGTATGGTGACATGTCATTCAAAGGATGGATATAATACTGAATATGGTTTTACCATATTTATAATAACATCATAGTATATATAAGATACTGGATTTATTATTTTAGAATGGTAATAACAAATAAAGAAGAAGTTTAAGAAGAAAGGAACTTGAAAGAGGGTGGTGAAGACATTACCTCTTCTTCGGGTCCTTCCTTTTGATTTGATCAAAAGGGCTCTCCTAGGGTGGCTTTCTGATCAAAATAAGGCCTCTCGGTTGAAGTGAGGGAAGTTTAGAGAGTATTTGGGCAGGGTTTGGCCGAGACAAAAAGCTTTGAATGTGTGAATTAGTGACAAGGGGTAGTTCCCTTTTATAAGAGGGGTGAGGGGCACCTTTGGAAAAGCTAGAAATATTATTTTATAATAATTTCATATTCGGTTTCTAATAGGCTCCAAAGTAGATTATTAAAAGGTTCAGGTGGGGATGGGTCTAAAACCACTCAACCAATATAATTTAGACAGGTTTGGGTCATTATATTAACCTTATATTTTAGTTTTAACTCTTAGTTAATTAGTTTGACAGTTACCATGTACCTTTGTATTTTTATATTATATAGTTAATAAACATACTATATACCTCCAAGAGACCCCCCAAGTGGTCTATTAATGATACACTTATCATGATATAAGTCTCTTGGCCGAACATTAGATTTTTAGGAATTGAATATCAATTAATAATATAATATTTATTTTAAAAACTCTTTTATGTCAATTTTGACACTATTTGGAAAATTGATTTTTCTGATAATCATAACAGAATTATTACTTCGAAAAAAGTTAATTAAATCAATCCTAACATGTCATATTAACCTATAAAATTAGTGTAATTCATAAAAAGTTAAAAATTATATTTATTTGGGTATTTATAATATCAATTATTTTAATGTTTCACTGTTATGGTAATTACTGTATCATCATTGTGTCATAAATAAATTAAATTATTTAATTTCTAAAAATTATAAATAAAATATCATTATGTAGGAAATATTTTTAGATTTCTAATTAATATTTAAAATATAATTTATCTTATTCATAACCCTATATTAAAAAAAATTAGTAAATAAACATTCATTTTAACTCTTTTAACTCTTCTTCAAATTAAATAATAATAAATGTCCTAATCTAATCCAAGTAGACCTAAATGATAATATTTTATTTATAAGGTTGTTTTTGGTCGAGATACACTTGTCCAATAGAATTAGGACATGTGTTAGGGTAATATTAATATCATTTTTACCCTTAATTACCCTATTTACTTTTAACCGTGGTAAATAAAAGTAAAAAGTTACTATTCGCCAAAAATTATTTTCATCTCATTGAACCAAATTTTACTCCTTGATATTAACTATGTCTCTCGAATTTTTGAAATTCCACTCACTGAAGCGGTAAAATTATGTTTTATGAAAAATTCAGTTTTTTAACTACCACTTAGTGGTTTCACTATTCATCAAAAATGAAGTTTTTCATAAAAATACCAAAATTTTACCCTAGGCTAATTTTGATATTCCAAATCCAAAAATGAAGTCCATTTTGAAAAATAAAATTTATAAATTTCAAAAATTGGGTATTACTATTCATAACGGCTGGTTTGATTAGTTGTGGTGTGTTAGAACTCGATATTGCGTACAACACACGCTATCACTTTATTCATAGAGAAGTGTACCATAGAATCTTGGGGTGTTACATCTTTGCAGTTTACCAACAAAGTCTTTAACACGATGGAGAGGATTCTAGTTCTTCAGTGTGTTCTTGTTCAACTCCTGATAATCAATGAAAAGACTCATTGAGCTATATTTATTAATCACAAAAATAATAGGTGCACCCCAAGGGGAAACACTTGGCCTAATGAGTCCCTTATCAAGATTTTCTTGGAGTTGATTTTTCAATTCTTACAACTAAATTGAGGAATTTATATATATAATCTTTGAAATTGGTTTGGAAATAGGTGTGAGTTTTATTGATAACTAAAAATAACAATTTGGTGGAAGGAAAGGAAACTATTCCATAAATACATCCAAAAAATCTTGAATAGTAGGCATATAATTGATTTTGATTTTCTCCACAACCATTTGAGATAAATAGCATTTTTGAATGGGAATTAAGACTCATACAGTAGATGTAATCTTCACATGAAGTTCATATTTATCATTATATTGGTGCATGGTCAATGAAGGGTTTGAAAAATCATATATAACTTCGCTTCCTCCACAATTGATATGGGATTTATGCAGAGAAATCCAATCCATGCTTGAGATAATATCAAATTCAACCAAAGGAATAATGATATGATTTTCATGAAGTACATTACCAAAAATGTTTACCTAAGAAGAATCATATACATGGGATTCAATTATCATACCATTAGGGGTTTTCAAAAAATAATTCCCCATCTAATCATTTTTATGTAATCGAAACACCATTAGAAAATTAACTAGATTTGATGCATGGGTGGTGCATTATTTGTTGATCCATTTTCACTGTTTGCTAACTACCTCTAATCACTTCAGCATTCATATGCCTAAAGGCCTTCGCTTCCACAGTTAAAAAAATTATTGGACCCATTAAGGAAATTTCGTCTTTGATTCTTTCAAACTCATAGATCATATGGTAAAGTAAATCTTATTCTCTTCATTGTTTTTATATTCCCTTTAAACATCATCTTCCTTTTCTTTTCAGAACCATGGGATTGATACATGACTCCATCCTCTATTTAATCCTTGATTTCATGATGCCAAATATCTTTAATGCTAATAATTTTTCATATAGATAATAACCTTTTGAGACTTTTCTTCAAGTCACTTAAGAACCTATCATTTTTACATTCAGTTTGGATGATTATTCTTTAAGTGTACCTCACATGCCTTGTGAAATTAGCCTGGTGGGTACCAATTAAATCATCATCCCTTTTCATTAGATCGAGTTATTATATCTCCATCTTGGTATGATTAATCCAAAGAACATACTTATTCAAATATATATTATTAAACTCATCCCCATCCATGGATTTAATTTCATCATACAACCTCATATTCTTAATTAGAGTCCACCACTAGTCTGATTCTCTTTATAACCAACAAGAAAACACTATGAATTTCTCATGCTCCGAACACCAGAGAACATTGAATGTATTTTTAGTAGTACTGATCCATTATTCAAAAAAATTGGATCAGAAGACCCACTAAAATAAGGTGGATGTTTCCCCATGAAAGACTCAACAGAATTTTGTTCCCTCATTTTCTATTTTGGGAGTCCACCATGATTCATAACATACCAGCATTTTGTGATAATAGAAACAATATTTTTCATTACAAATACAATATAATTATGTTTATTAGGAAGAAATTTATTTCATTTTCTATCTCAATCACCATTAACATGGTTCTTCTAAGTTCCATCCATTGACTAAAACCTAAATCATAGAGTAAGAAGCATTTATCATAATGTGGAACCACATAATAAGGAAATGTAAACTATAGTATGTATAGATTATGAAATATTCCTTAATATATGACAACTTATGTTTATCCTTGGTGATTCATAGATAACTCCTATTAAAATCCTTCATGATGTTTCATGACGGGTTTCGTTGATTTGCAAAGCATATCTTTTGGGAGTGTCAAACAAGGTATGTATAAAGGGTAAATGTCGTGTACCAGGTTAAGTTGAGTCAAGATCGGCACACCTTGTTAGATTTTTTACTCGTAGGAACATTTATACCAAATCCTCATCCACTTGTATAATAAAGTGAGGGTTTTACTACTATGAATCCACTCACTATATCCTTTACCAAAATGTGAGTATGTTTTCCTATACTTTTTCTTATCCTAACACTTATCCATAGACATTCCCTTAGGGTTTTTACTAAGGTTTTCACATCATAGAATCCAAAGTTTAAATGAAAAATTTATATAATACAAACTATAGAGACCCACTCTTTTCATACATTGACATTACATAACTTTTAGGGAATACTAAAAAAATTATGCAAATAGATTCCCAAATAACATACTAGTCTTGTTCATTTTGGAAACATAGAAACATAAACACTGGTATATAAGTGATCAACATTATCTCCCACTAGGTTTATCTTGACTATAAACCTTCTTATACACATCATACATAATAAAAATCTTGATTACCTTTGGAAGGAAACACAAAAAGGGGAGAGCTTAGATGCTTTGAATTGGTATAGAAGGGGGACATGTAAGAAAAAGCAAGATCATAGGGGTATGATAACATGATCATAAAAATATAATCTCATAAGCTTCATATCAAAGATCATATACATAAATTATGTAATAAGTATTTTTTATTCATAAGACATGAATCATAAGAAAATAAATAACATATTCCATGAAACTATAACATAGGAATGAGATAAAGAATTGTGTTAGACACATAAGCATAAAAATTTATATCCATAGTGGTCCAGTCATTGTTTCTGAGACCATCTTACTGCTAGAATAACTCCCCATACTATCTTGGTAGTCATGGTTCACTCACAAATCCAGAATACTAGTATAGGTTTACTTCTCATACCATCTTGGTAGTCATGGTTTACTCTCACGGGCATCTTAGTAATACAGGTCTACTCCTAAGACTGTGTTAGTCAATATCATGTGATATAAATCGTTACCCAATTCATTGGAGTTATATATATGTCCCACTCATCATATAATGTAATAATACAAACATGTAGCACAAAATCATAAACAATCAGATCATATCCCATGAAAGGAAATGGGTATCATAAAAATGTTATCTTGTCATAACATATGGAAAAAGAGTCAAGATTCATTATCATTTCATCAAAAATAGAAACTGTGAAGAGAATAGGGTTTCACTATCATATAAACCCTGAAATTGTAAAAGGTTACATATATATAATTCCATTAAAAAATAAATCATTAAAATAAAAAATTTAAATGGAAAAATAAATCGTTTTACCAAAAAGGAATGAGTAACACCAATTTAAGTCATATTAATGTGAAAAAAATTTAATGATCTTCAAAAAAGGTTTGTGATGAAAATATCCTTTCTGCAATGAAAAACACTTTTTAAAATACAAATCTTTTTTGAAAACATTTTTCTTTAAAATAGTTTTGAAAACATATAAATGAATCTATGAGAACATTAAATCCTTTTTAAAATAATTATTACTTTAAAATTATCTTCAAGGGCTATTTGAAAACATATTTGAAAACATTTCTGAAACCATTGTTCAAAACATGGTTTTTGATATAAAAAGGATTTCTGACCGGATAGAGGAATAGGGTAATGTTTTTCAAAAAAACATTTTCATGATTTTCTTAAGTACCAAAGAGTATAAAATGGAACTAATACTTGGATTTATCTTTTATAAACATAAGATAATAAAACAAATGAGTTCTATATATATATGCATCATAAGATTTCATAAATGGAATCATATTCATAAATAAACCAAATAAACAATGATATTGTTTCAATAAGTTCCTAACACTTAGTAACTTTGTATCACACTCACCATGTTTAAGAATGAAAATACAAGGAGCATAAAATATCATGAAAAATATGGATAATCATGGTATAACATACCAATGTTATGTATATACTCCATGATAAATAATTTTTGTTTTGAAAAAAACAAGAGTTTTAGTGAAGGATAATTTAGAAACAACTACCTTACCAATTTTTTATCTTTTGAAACATAAATCCCATGAATCAAGGATTAAAGAATAGATATTTAAACACCTAAAAAATTAATAATAATAATCATTTAATACATTAATGGTATGTATATAAACCTCAAATAATTAAAAAATTGGTGAAAATTTCATGTATCTCATATATATAAAAAAATGAGATGACATTCCCTTGCCTTGTGAATTGACTCTCATCGTACACATAATGACCTCCTATATATTAAATATAATTTTATTGTAAATATATCATTGAAATATATTATTATATATAATAACATATATGGAATTATTATGCCTTTATATTACCTGTACCATAACATCTCTATTTTAAGGTCTCACTTCAGGTAATATCTGCTTTGTTCTTCACATGTGCCTTAATTTGTTATATACATGGTCCTTATACTCATATAATGATTTTAAGAATGTAACGAATAATATAAATTTCATGTATATTTATTATAATTTTAATATAATTATACATATAATGTAGACACATTAAATTGAATACAATGTTTATGGAGATGGTATGTTTTATGTAGGCATGAACGTTTTTTCTGTTTTATTTTCATATTGAAAGAAAGAAAGAAAATTAAATATATATATATATATATATATATATGTATCATTATTATATTAGAATTATTATATCATGTATATTATATATTTTCACTAAACACATCCTTAATACATTCTAGGTACAGTGTGAACGAATCATGTCACTTTCAGGAGGTGGAAAACCACTCGTTCACAAACAGTGTTATCATATTTCCAAATATGGAAGGTATAACGGTATGTGTTATAAGTGAATTAAATAAGTATAAATTTTTAATAAATATCATATATATTATATATTAATATATTTTCCTTCATAATTCCCACCATGACTAGAGGTAATGGAATACCGAACAATCGTCATTTCATGAGGTGGTACTTCATCAAACACAAAACCCATAATTTTGATACCATTAGATGGAACTGTGTGTAATTATATGTATAACCCTTAATATTAAAACAAATCCATTTATTGAGGATACTATTTCTATTATATAATCAAGTAATAAGGATAATTTAATGAGTGGATAAATATAAAACTAAATAGTTTGAGGAAGAATGTTATCTCTTATTTTGGTAACTCCTTTTTGTTTGCTAGAATGGGATTACTTGGAAGGATTTATGTACAATGGGAGACGACTATGATGAGGGGATATATTTTGAGGAGATATTTTGGAAGATCATGGTCAAGCCAATGTGAATTTACATGTTTGCAAAAGTGGGAGGAGAAGAGGCCTTTTACTGTGGAGGTGGAGTGGCACTCTTGTAAATTTTGGAAAAGGGAATCACACCCATGTTTTTTACTTGAAAAGTGGCTCCCATAATGGATAAAATTAAATAAAAGGGTGGATAGGGTCATAATATGACCATCCAATTTATCTTGGGAAGTTATCAAGGTAAATCGTGGCCTTAGGATTAAGGTTTAGTTCCTTATTAAGTTTAATTTTACCTTAATCATTGTAATTAATTATAATTACATTAATTAAAATATTTAGTTAAAAAACATGAACATATTAGACCTTATAAAATTTTCTAATTTAAAATATCCAGTCCATATTTTAATATTCCAATCACAGGATGGGAAGAAATTAATTCAAATTTATTCCCAAATATGGTACGACAATGCGGGGTTTTAATGTAATAACGTCCCAAAGATAGGTAGTTTTTTATAGCCAATTTAAAATTGAATTTGGTTCCAATGAAAGAAATTGAATTAAATTATAATATTATTATATAATTAAAAATTTAATTCAATTTAGAATATAATTTATCTATATAAATAAATTAGATGAAAAATTATTTTTCAATTAAAATTCAGTATTTTTCACTCTTTATCCTGAATTGAGGTTTTTAGGTTAATCTTAAAAATACACTCGAATCTAATAATGATAATCTAAATTAAAAAATTCATTTAATTTTTTCAAATTAAAATTATAAAATTGTATAAAATTAATTTTACTATTTTTTACAAAAGGACATGAAAATTAGTTCATTTGAGACAATGAAAACCAAAAGGACATAATCAATAATATATTCCTTTTAAAAAAATCAAATAATCTTATAACTAATAAAAAATCAATTCAAAAATATATTCCTTCTTAAAAAACCATTTTAAAACTCATATAAATGAAAAATATCCTTTAAAAAATTTTATCAAACACCTATTATTTATAAAAAACTTATATAGAAATAAAACCATTTAAAATCACCATGTAATTCCAAAATTAATAATATTTCAAATCAAAAGGAATAAATAATATCTCAAAATATCATTTAAATAATATTACATATAAAAAACTAAAATAATCACAGTAACCAGTTTTATTTCAATAGGAATTATAATAAGGTAGAGACACTTACCTAACGATCAATGTGAACTAGTTGTATTTGATTAGAGTCACATGTGGCAAGGATGAGGGATCACCAAAAAAGTAAAAGAAAAAAAAACATATAAAAAAATTGAATAACCTATGTTTGGAACCTATGGATATCTATGATTATATTAACCAATTGGAAAACTATAGAATGGGAATGATTAATAAGAGAGAGAAAATCCCAGAGAAATCAAGACTTACCTTAGAGAAATCAACCAAAAATATAAGTAGAATCACCAAGACCCATTGGGAAAGAAGATTACAATGTTAGGAGGGGATGTACCATGAAAATGGTGTGATTATTGGAGAGTAAAATCTCAAATTTAATAAGGGTATAATAGTAGTTATCGATTTTTATGACTACTGGGCATGCCGCATAGTTTCTTTTAACTCCATTAGGATACCACGGTGCCAACAATGTGGGTCATTAACCAAACCTAAATACTAGATTCCAGGATTCCTAGATATCTAACATGTTTTAAAACACTCTTCACTATCCATATAAATCTCTATGGGTATCCCCTTCTCCCCATTCACACAGTTAGTTACATGATTAGTACTTACTGTGTGATAAACATGCACCCTAGGATGTTTATGATTTATTTCTAAAATTTGAAATCCTATTTATATAAATTTTAAAAATAAATAAATTTAAAATAAAACAAAAGAAAATACATTATAGTGACTTAGCGTGCATTATAATTCTTTACACCATTCATTAATCTAGCTACTAGACCTACGAACCCAATATGGATCAGTACTTCCCAAATATCCACCATAATCTTTCTACCTACCTCCACTACCACAACATCCACCAATGCTACCCCTCCATAATATACTACTACTGCTACTGGTGCTGATATGCCTGACCAGTTGGTCATGTCTCAGGATAGTTGGTTGACTCTCAAGGAGATTTTTGACGTGGATCCCATAGATGACTTTGATCTATCATTTGGGATTTGGAGAACCTTTTCTTATACTTGGGATGGTTTTTGTTTCATTATTTCATTTCCCACCATTGTATGAACTTTGAATATATTTTTACATGGGATTTAATTTTTTTTGTTATGTTGTATTTTGATTTTCGAGTCTCTTATTTATGTCTTTATCATGTTAAGCTCATTAGAATCATCAACGATCCTCGATGGTCCAGTCCCACCAGCAGTATTATAATAAAGGGTACTCGATAACCTCATCGATGTTTCCTAGAAGCTTCACGCTATATCATCTAAAATTCAACAATAGTAGCAGCTGCCACGACAAGTGATTCCATTCTTACCACTCCTCATTCATGCTCTCATAGTTGTGCTGAAAGTGATTAATATGACAAAGAGTCCATGTGAACTTGAGGACACAACCTCTAGTAGTTTTAAGAGGTGAAGGAGAAACTGATTCTATAGACCATATGAGACAAATATCCATCCCCAAATCTACATGAATACATTTAGTTAGTGGTTTATGGTAGGAAAACCATAGTTCATCCTTTTTTTCTAATCATCATTTCTGTGTTTTTTTCATTTCATTTTCATTTTTCATTTTTCATATTTGAAGGAGATAAATTTTAAACCTATCACAATTTAAATAAAATGAATATCTCACTTTATCACTATGTGTTCCTACCCTTTTATCTATTATTCCATATTTTTATACCTATGTACTATTGGTTTTTATCTAGCTCATGATTTTCATTTCAGAAAATATTGCAGGTACATTGTATTTTTATTCATTGATAGCTCAAACACGTCCATGGAATCCCACTTTTTCCCAAGGAGATCTCAATTACCTTTTATTTTAATTTTGTAAAATATTACATTTCCTATTATTAATAAAATCACTTCCATACCACTCCCACAATCATTTCAATGACATTAGGGACACTATCTTCTCCTAAGTGTGTGGGGGGGTCTCCTCATAGTTTCACATTTGATGCACATAAATTTTTTATTATTCTCACATTTCTAGGATACATTTTTCAATATTATAAGCATTCTTTAACCCATAGAATCATTATTCCCTTTTCCTTAAAAAAAATTCTATGTTGAAAAGTGTTAAAGACCATGTTTCAAAGTTAATTAGACATGTTTAGAATGATAAATGATTTTATGGAATTAATTCAAATTCAAAAAAAATTAAATTATCATTAATTGTCCTATAATTTAGGATTTATGTTCTTTGTGATTCCTAGTTTTTATTTGTTTTACACTACCCAATATGAGTCTAAGCCTCTAATTTAATACTCTTATCTGAGTGTATTTATTGATAGATACATGGGAAATATAAACCAAATAGATTATTCACTGAGATCTTATCAAAATGATAAAAAAACAAGTACAGATTTAAAATTATTGAGGAATTATTTAATTTCCACTTTCCCAAAGCGCCACCTGACATATATCCTTCATTTATCCCATAGATTCGACAAATGACCTATTAGGCTGAAATTATTTCAAGCCCATTTCTATTATTACCATACTCATTGTAAAATTCTTAAAGTTAATTTTGAACAAGTGTGGGGGAGGTATCTAGATATCATGGGATGATTCCACTTTTAGAGATGTACGGTGCGCCCACCTGATATAAGGTTCTGATCCATATCCATTTTCATTTCATTTCATTCATATTCTATCCCATTTCTAAATACAAAAAATAAAAGAAAAATTGATATGGGATGTGTACATAGAAGGTCAAAAATCACCAACATATATAATTATGAATCCCTATGTGTATCATATGTGGTAAGGTGATGGATGAGAGATCTATCCTAGGCATGACTTTTGGAAAATAAATTAGAAGAAGAAAGAAGAAAGGTTTAGAATAATTTCCATATATGTAACAGATTCACATATAGATACAACTTGATCTGTTGGACTAGATGATTGATTGACCATAAAGAAGAAAATTATCGCACTTATCTTGATACCCATGCATTGTACATTATATATTACCCTCTGTTTGGGCATGAATTTTACATTTTACCTACCTAACATCAGCCTTTGGGTCATTAAAACCTTATTTAAGAAGCCCTCGAGATAAATTTTATACTTTTCATTACATAGTGGAGATGATAGAACCAGTGAAAGCCAGTGTATATGATCATGTACTCAGGGTACAATCATACCTTTACTTAAATTTTTACCCTAATTGATAAGAGAAGATCATGCTGAGGAAAATTAAAATTTGGTATATAACATAAAGAACAATTAAATGGTTGTAATTAAATGAATAGAGTTTGTTTTAAAAATCTAGACTATGAGGAATTACTAATTTTTTATGCATGTTTAATTATTGAACATGAACATTCTATTATTACACCAAATTTTAATTGAATTGACATAACGAATATTTTTTTTCTTTACAAATTGGTTATAATTTTTGAAATCATTGTTGAGACGTTCATTCTTGAAGAAAAGAAATTATTGAAGTGTGTGTGTGGGGGGGGGGTTGATAAGCCAAATTTATATATACATTTTTCTATAAATTTTTTATAGTTTTTCATTAAATTAGTCAATAATTCACATGGTATGTGCCTAATTTTTAAAGAGTAAAATATTCACAAGATTCCAAGGATGATAGGATGAAAAAGTGAAAAATGGTCAAGTACACATCGTGATCCACATGTACATGTCATGTACATGAATATCACAACATGTACCAAGTCGTGAATCCAAGACATGACCATTCCATGATGCCTGAAGGAAAAAAAATACCATACATGTCATGTTTATCGAGGACACATCATGATTCCAATCAAACTAGATAACATGAAAGTAATGTGGACTCCAGGAATAAGATAGATGGATGCGGGGTACACATCATGAAGTTCCAGGACACGATGTGTACCTAGTAAAACCACATAAATTCATGAGAGACCTATGCGCCATGATGGAGATCCAAAATCCATAGAAAATGACACGGATCGAGGCTACCTGACATGTTCCTCGGGTATACATCATGATGATTTTCACATATAAAATTAGTGTAGTGGAAGATCATTTGAGATGCTTCCAACAGATCAATTTCTCTCCCTTTCATCTACCATGCAAATTCCTTCTCACTTTCCCCTTTCAAACTCTCAAATTCTTCATGTTTTTACATTTTTTTAATCCAAGTTTCATGGATCTTTTGTTCTTCTCTTCTGTTCCAATTCCATTTCTTCATTTTAATTGAATTACAATTTCCTTCTTAGGTAATTATTTCATTTACAATTTCGATTTACATAGTGTTTATTTTAATTCCAAAACCTTTACATGATCTCAATTCCATTAATCAACCCATCAAACATGTTTTCTTTCATTTATTTAATAGCATCCTACCACATAATAAGTAACTAAATTCCTTAGGGGTAGGGATCAAGTTAAATGTATCTGCATAATTAAATAAATATTTAATTCTAATCATGGAGACCTTAATTGTATTAGTAATCATGATCAAACATAATAGGCCACCCAATTTGTCCAAACGTCCCTGACCATGGGATATTCTAGAAAAAGACCCTATTTTGATTAGAGTAAACTAGGCTATGATCACTATACTAGGACACTTTCTACCTTTTAATCCAAAAATAATTCACATTGGATGTTAACTATATCCCAACCATGTAATAATTACTTTCTAATTAGAACTAGGTGGTCGGACCAAGATCAACAAGCAACAATCGTTTGCATCACAGAATAAGCTGAAGGACAGTGCCAAAATTATAATTAAAGAACATTCTTCACTCAGATACTTGAATTGATCTTGAACCCTCTTTAATTAATTATAGTAAACCTCATGTAGAAGATAATTATAATCCCAAACAACAATATTTCTCAAAAGGACTCCCCTATGGGTTTAATAAATATAATTCCCCATATGAAATTGTGGTCTCCCTGTGGGTTTAACCCCTCACTCCCACTACACTACTCCGTTATAGTTTGTTATATTATGGGATGATAAATTCTAATTCGACTCACACTGGTGGAATTAATGAAAACATCATGTGGCAGATCAAAATCTAATAATTATGGGTCACAAATGTTAAGGAAATAATTCCAATTTAATTTAATTAACAAATTGTAGGTGACCCCGGAAGGGTCCATCTCATGGCACACTGAATCATAATATATAATGAAACAAAACAAGGGTAAATTATAGAGAACACCAACCTTATCCACATAGTGATTCCCATGAAAAGTGCCAGCCTTTAATTCGAGCTATAATGAATGAAATTGGAGAAATCATTAAATGACCAGAAAGTGGGGGAAAATGAACTTCCACTGAGATAACCCAAAATAGGATGAATGAATATTGAAATTTATGGGAGATGATTTATGAGCTCACCTCTAGCTTCCCAATGGATTCGACGATGAGAGATTTTGAGTCCTAAAAATGGATTTTACACAAAAACGATGAAAGACGTGGAGGAGCACCATTCATTTGAGAATAGGGACCAACCACTCAAAAAATAAGGTGGAAATAAGTAATGGTTTTGTCACGACCCGTCCTCGGGACCCGTGCCGTGACTACCCCAAGCCTGCCTTCCATAGGCCAGGGGCTGGTGACTAGCACCAAGGCGTAAATTCTGACAAAAAGGGAAGGCATTTCCTTTATAAAGTAAACAAACCCCACAGAGTAAGCCAATAGAAGTGAACACTAAGTAAAACTGGGTACAATAGTAAGTAGGGAAAAGTAAGTGGTCCAGAATACAAACCCAAACTGAAAGTAAAGTACAATTGAAAAGAAATTATAGCAACTGAAAAGTAAAACAGCAACGCCGAGCCGTCCACTAGAAATCCCACCTAAAGGGTGGGTATAGATATCCTCCTCAGCTCCTCGGGTCCAGTCGTCCGCTCTATGTATGCCCCGCCCAGTGGTCCACCTCCAGGTACCGACTGGCTCCACAAGCCTCAACCACGATCAGCGCTATCTGTCGTCTGCATCCAACACAATGTAGTGCAGGCATAGCCCGTGTAGGGGTGAGTATATGCTAAAGGTCTCCCAGAATCCACAAAAGATAATCCACAAAGTAAAGATACAATCATGAAGCAACAACCAACACTACTTAGGTATATTTCCATACATATACCTAAGTCATCAATTTCCAGTTCAACTCGAATGTCCGATCCCAAGTTCGATCATGTCCACACAGGATAGTACACCCCAATCCACACATGAAAGCACAAACCAATCCACACAGGAAATCACATCTCATTCCACATAGGAAGCAAGTTAATCATATCGAAGATAATGATTGAAAGTCAAGACTCAGTTCACACAGGTATACTTATTCGTAAGGTGATAGGGATGATCAGATTTATCCACTAATTAATCTACCTGGGACCCATGTAGGATACTAGACCAGCTAAGCTATCAGACCCACGTAGGATACTAGACCAGCCACTCTGTCGGACCCACGTAGGATACAAGTACAGAGCCAAATACTGTCGGACCCACGTAGGATACAAGAACAGTAGTCACGTAATTCCGGAACCACTTAGGATACAAGAACAGTAGTCAACACTGTAGAACCAATAGAGGATTTCAGTACGGTTGGTGTCGCTGCCAAACCCACGGAGGATTTCAGTGCAGTCTTCGTCACTGTCGAACCCACAGAGGATCCTAGTACAGTCGTCATTGTCGTCGCAGTCGCAGCCAGCTCTAGGGTTCCCGCACATAGCATGCTCATTTCTGGGAGGGTCTAATCCACGAGACAAGGGGTTGATACATTAACTGCCACGTAGTGCAGATTTTATGCATCCCAAAGTTTTGTCTCGTTGTTAGGAACTCGACATGACAGACGGCGCGTCAAACGGACACCCCGTCCGAGAGTTATTGGCTTTTTTGTCCCAGGGGCCCGGTTGGTTTTTAAGTCAAAACCTACCCGGCCATACTTCAACTGCATCCAAACCTCGAGCGGAATAATTCAAAAGGTCCGTCTCACTAAGAGGAATCCAACAAAGATGGTGGCACGTCAATCGGACGTCCGGAGCTCAAGTTATAAGCGTTTCCGCTCCGAGGGCCCGGTTGGTTTCATGTTCGAACCAACCCAGATGTACCCAAATTTCTCTGAAACCTTTAGTTTAATATAATGAAATGACCGTCTCGATCCAAGTATTGCATCTCAATTGACGGTGCATCATTCGGAGGTCCGTAGCCCAAGTTATGGGCAAATGAACGAACCTATCCGATTTTAGGGGGTTTTGGGCCCTGATCGACCCGGCCCGAGACCCCCTGGGTCGGCCCGAACCGAGTCGACCCAACCCCGGTAAGAGTCCGGCCCATCAAGGCATGGCCCGGCCTGGCCCCGCCGGTGCGGCCCGGCCCGGGGCGGGCGGCGCGGCCCGGCGTGGGTGGCCCGGCCCGGCGAGGGTGTCGCGTCAGCGTAGAAGGGGGGGTACCACCACCCACTTCGAACCGAACAGAGGATCCGCGAGGGGGGGTCTGCCCTGCTGCGTTGACCAGGGGTTCAAACCCCCGGTTTTCTGGATCTGGCCGGCAGTAACGGTCGGCCAGTGTACCACGCGGGACCAGTTGGTCTCGCCCTCCATGTGCCGGTGGCCGGCGGTTCTGGCCGCTGCTCCCTGCTTCGTCGCGGCGCTATGGGGCCGCGCCCCTTCCCCACGGCCCGACTCTGGCCGCGACTTCTTTCGGCCTCAACAGCATGTCACGGTGGCGCCTCTCTTCTTCACCGCGTCCCACCTTGTTTCCGCGCGGTGTCTTGGCACCACGCCGCCTTCGTTTGAGCCGCAATGAATACAACCACAGAGGGGGAGGAGGGTCGGCCATGATCGTTCAGTCTGACCTCCTCCTGATAATTCGATATCAAGCGGCTAATGAAATTGACGTTGAACGGTAAAGGATATTCACGAACAAAATCAAACCCCTACCTCGAAGAAGTCACCGAATGAGGATCGTCGCGGAAAAAAGACGTCACAGAAGACGGTGTTGCGGAATGAGGCTCTGTAAGCATCGTCGTTGTTCTCCCGATAAAGGATGTGGCGCGTCTTCGTTCTCCGAAGAAGGTGTCTCTCACCGTCTATGGAGAGGAGAGGATACGGGATGGCGATCTTCCCTTGCGGTGATGAAGTTCTTCTACGTAGACTCGGCATTCTTCGCGAAGAAGATGAAGTTCTTCAAGACCAGAGTTCTCCTCTCCAAAAATCCCCACACAACGATTCCACAATAATAAAATAAGGCTTTGAATTATTTTATTTCTCATGCCAACCCTTTTCAAAATTCAAAATGAATTCACTGAATTAATTAGCGTGCATTGTCCAGTTAATGAGGCGTTTTATTGGCATGTTTTTAAAGTGGAGGATTTACAAATTAATGGGGGGGGGGGGTTTACCAACATTAAGGGAGGTTTGAGGAAATCGAAAAGGTGGGGCTCATGTGGGTCCCAACTCACTAATATCCTATCAAGAGGAGTTAGGATTTAGTGGGTCCCACCTCAACTTCCATATGTATGTTATAATTACACAAAGTAGAAATAAAATCGCAGTACGTATTTTATTTCACTCTTTAATCAAACCACTTTATTTTTAACATCACCTCCCGATAAAATGAAACTCTAGAGGAAGTGTTCCTAAGCAATTATCGGGGCTGCAGTTCTATCGATGCCCTTGGATTTCGATTCCGAGCATCGGTTCCAAAGTTAGGAAAGCCCGTTCATTCGTTCATCGAACGTACCCGAGCTAAACTTCGGAAATTGTTTCCGGCCACACTGGGCCTCAGAATCAGGTGCCTTCAGAAACTGCGTACTCGTAAAATCTCAATGAAAATGAAGAAAAAAATTTGCCCTGAAATTTATGGGTCTTTACATTACTCCCAACTAAGGGATTTACGTCCCCGTAAAGATATATCACAAACTAGGGATACAAATGAGGGTACTGAGCACGCATCTGAGCCTCCCTCTCCCAAGTGCTCTCCTGGAGGTTCATGTGCTACCATCTGATGCACACTAGAGGAATCGACCGCCATGCAGGACCCACTCTTGTCGATCCTCGATCTCCACTAGAACCTCCACAAAAGTCACCCCATCGTCAATGTCCAACTCCCCATGGTCGATGATATGAGTCGGGTCATGCACGTATCTCCTCAGCTGAGATACATGGAAGATGTCATGCACTCAGTGCAACTGAGGTGGTAGAGCCTGGTGTTAAGCCACCTCGCCTATCCTGCTAAGAACCTGGAATGGTCCAATGAAGCGCGAGGATAAGTTGTCGCCCCAGCCAAATCTTCTTAATCCACATCGAGGTGAGACCCGTAAGAAGACGTGGTCGCCATCCTCGAACTCTAGTGGTCTCCGCCTCCAGTCAGCATAAGACTTATGTCGGCTCTAAGGTGTCCTCATCCACTCCTGGATGACCTGGACCTTCTCTGTCATGGGCTGGACCATCTCTGGTACCACAAGTGATGACTCCCCAGGGACTCTCCAACATAGAGGTGATCTACAAGGTCGGTCGTACAATGCCTCGTATGGTGCCATCCAGATGGGGTAGTGGTAGATGTTGTTGTACGCAAACTCCACCAAGGGTAGGTGATCCTACCAGCTGCGACCAAAGTGGAGGACACAGGCACGGAGCATGTCCTCGAGAGTCTGAATGGTCCTCTTCGTCTGATCGTCTGTCTAAGGGTGAAAGGTGGTGCTCAGATGTAGCTGCATCCCGAATGCCTCATATGACCCCTTCCAAAGCTGGGAAGTAAATAGAGCATCTCGATCGGAGATGATAGATGATGGCACACCATGAATCTGTACAATCTTCTGAACGTAGAGACGTCCCAATCTCTCTACAGAGCCCTGCTCTCTGATGGGTAAGAAGTGGGCCGACATGGTGAGTCGGTCGATAATCACCCAAATGGAGTTGTGACCTCTGGAAGTACATGGAAGTCCAGTCATGAAATCCATAGATATCCCATCCCACTTCCACTCTGGTACCTCCAAGGGTTGTACCAAGCCTGCTGGTACCTGGTGCTCTGCCTTCACCTGCTGGCAGGTGAGGCATTGAGAAACGAACTCTGCTACAGCCTTTTTCATACCTGGCCACCAGTGCTATCGTCTGAGATCCTGGTACATCTTCACCACTCCGGGATGTAGCGCTAAAGGGGAAGTGTGAAACTCCCTCATCACCTCCTACTGTAAAGCAGATGGTACCATGGTACATCCTATGAAAAGGATGTCATGCTCTCCTCCTATAGAGAAACCATCAGGTGCATGTCTTGAGGATATCTGTGCACGCCGCATCTCACTGTCATGGTCCCCACGATGTGCCTCTCTGACCCACTGTAGAAGTGGAGGAGTGAATATGAGTGACTGAAGAAAGGCTTCTCTATCTCTATCCACGATGGATATCTGCAAAGTGGCTAGATGCTCTGTCGCCTCCCCAAGTAGTTGAATGCCCGTCCTCCTGCTGATAGCATCATCTTCTACGTTCCCCTTTCCAGGAGTATAGAATATCTCAAAGTCATAGTCCTGGAGGAACTCGAGCCATCGCCGCTGTCTCAGGTTCAGGTCCTTCTGTGAGAAGATGTACCTGTGACTCTGGTGGTCAGAGTAGACTGTGAAGCGCTCGCCCATCAGATAGTGTCACTACATCTTCAGAGCGAAGACCACTGCTGCTAACTCCAGGTCATGGGTAGCATAGTTCTTCTCATGCTGCCACAACTATCGTGATCCATAGGCGATCACTGCCCGCTCCTACATCAGGACACATCCGAGTCCGGTCCCTGATGCATCGCAGTAGACTACGTACCCTACTCCCTCCTCCGGTAGCCTCAATATAGGTGCGCTGGTCAATCTCTGTCTCAACTCCTGGAAGCTCTGCTGACATCTATCTGACCACACAAAGGGTTTCCCCTTCTTTGTCAAGGCTGAAAGTGGTGTCGCAACTATGGATAATTCGGGCACAATCCTCCAGTAGTATCCAGCCAAACCTAGGAAACTTTGTACCTCTGTCACTCTCCTAGGTGGCTCCCAAGCTAGCACTGCCTCGATCCTCACAGGATCCACCGCAACTCCCACCTCAGAGATGACGTGTCCCGAGAAGTGGACCTCACGTATCCAAAACTGACACTTTGAGAGCTTAACATAAATCTGGTGCTCTTAGAGTGTGTCAAGTACAACCCGCAAGTGGTAGGTATGCTCCTGTTCAGTGGCCATACTGACATCTGAAGGTCGTCTTCTGCACGTCCTCGTCCCGAACTCTGAGCTGATGATAGCTTGATCTGAGGTCTATCTTTGAAAACCAACTTGCTCCCTTGAGCTAATCGAAGAGGTCATCAATCCTCGGTAGCGGATACTTGTTCCTCATGGTCACCTGGTTCAGGCGATGATAATCGACACACAGTCGCAAGCTCCCATCCACCTTCTTGGTGAACAAAATTGGGGAAGGCCAGGGTGAAACACTAGGTCGGATGAATCCATTGCCCTACAAGTCCTCCAGCTGTACCCGTATCTCCCGAAGCTCAGCGGGAGCCATCCGATATGCTGGGGTGGATATCGGGGTTGTCTCAGGGTACAGGTCAATATAAAATTCTACCTCTCTGCGAGGAGGTAGTCCTAGAACGTCGTTAGGGAAAACGTCTGCATACTGATCCACCAATACAGGAAAACTCGGACTCCGCACATCAACCGATCCTAGGATGAGGCTAGCCAACTGATGGGTGATCGGATGTCCTCTCCTGTGTGTGAATCCATCATGCACTGTAAAGGCTCCCTTCTCGCTAGTGAAGGTGAACCTGCTCCCATTGGTGCAGACACACTGCACCTTGCGCCTAATACAGTCGATCTGAGCATGGATTATAGATAACCAATCCATTCCCAAGATGACATCGTAAGGCCTCGACATCTCTACAAGATGATCCCAGCCGAAGCTCTCGCCTCCTAGAGTAAGCTCACACTACCGTAACCAGTGCGTAATTGTCGAGTCTACTCCCATAGGAGTCTCTAGCTGTAAGGATCGATCCAACGGCTCCGTCGGAATCTCCGAGCTCTGAACAAGGGCAGTGGTAATAAAATAATGACTCGCTCCTATTTCTATAAGAAATGAAGCAAGGGTGGAGTAGACACAGATAGTACCTAAAATCATCTCTGGTGCACCGTGGTCATAGGCCTCCGCTGCCTGAAGCTGAGCCTGCCTCTGCCTGCCACCTCCCTGTGGTCGGGGTGGACCTCCGGGTGGTGGTGGCGGTAAAGCCTCAAAGTGTCACCCACCACCTGCTGCTCGGCCATCTTCTCTTCCTCATCTGTATGCTCTCTGTGGACCGCCACAGTCGACCCTCTACCTCTGCCTGGGTGGCCCCTCAACCGTCTACTACTCCTCTGCATGGCGGGACGGGCAGTCACGAGCCAAGTGGCCCTACCCACAGCATGCATAGCACTGTCTGCTCCTCGTAAGACTGGCTCTGCGCCGTGTGCCCTGCACCTCTGAGCCAGTGTCCTGAGGTCATTCGCCTGCTGGTTTGGTCCTCCTAGACCCCTGTGACATCCATTGACTGCCATCTTCTGAAGACTCTGCTACGTGCTTCCCTACGGTAGGTCTCAATGCTGGTGTAGACTCAGTAAGAAATATCAATAAGAGAAGGGCTCAATCCAGTACTCCTGCCAGTGTCAGAATACTGAGAGAGATCATCGATGGACTGATCTCATGCATCAGTCCCTGCTCGAAGGTTCGGGCTCGGAAGAATGGGTCTTGTACCATGTCCATCGAATAACGCGAGAGATCGGTAAATCTCGCTGAGTACTTGGATACCTTCATGCTGCCATGCCGCAGCTGTAGTAGCTCCTGAATGCGCACCGCAGGTAGGGTGGCTTGGACGAACTCTGAGCGGAAGAGGCTCTCAAAGTCCGTCCAGAGGATAGATGCCTCGTCGTGCACCTGGAGCATCAGGCTCCACCATATGCCTGCTGCCACGTTCAGGAGGCTCGCTGCAAGGATCACCATGAGGTCAGCTGGTGTCCCCAATAACATGAAAACTCGAACTATAGCCTTCATCCAATCCTCGACTGCCTGAGGGTTTGTCTCCCAATGGAACTTGGGCGGTCTCTGAGGCGGGAAGTGGTACAGTGCACTAAGGCGACGTGCACTCTCAGCGGCGGGGGCTGGTGGCATCGGTGGCTCGGCGGGTAGAGGTACCGCCGATGCCTCTGCTGTAAAAGGGCCCTACACCGAGGCCTCGTCGCTCGGTGGGATGTCGTCTCATACAAAGTTCTGAACCCTAGATGGCTACCGTCGTGGGGCCATCCTCGAAGAAATAGGTGCACCACGGTCAATACAGTATACCTGGTGAGCTGACACAAAGTAATCACAAAGAAAACTTTTGAAACACACATGCAATCAGTGTTTTCGTGCAGTGAGTCGAAAATCAGAAGTCAGGGTCCTGGTGTACAGATATGTCGGCCACTGCACCAATACTGGACTCCCTAGACTGATAATCTCACTCAATACCCTTAACATTATTTCTTCACATAGAAGAAAGATCAGAGTCCTGATTTTTGCGGTAGAACCGAACTCCTCTGATACCAATTTGTCACGACCCGTCCTCGGGACCCATGTCGTGACTACCCCAAGCCCGCCTTCCATAGGCCAGGGGCTGGCGACTAGAACCAAGGCATAAATTCTGACAAAAAGGGAAGGCATTTCCTTTATAAAGTAAACATACACCACAGAGTAAGCCAGCAAAAGTAAACACTAAGTAAAACGGGGTACAATAGTAAGTGCGGAAAAGTAAGTGGGCCAGAATTCAAAACCAAACTGAAAGTAAAGTACAACTGAAAAGAAAGTACAAAAACTGAAAAGTAAAATAGCAACACTGATCCATCCACTGGAAATCTCACCTAAAGGGTGGGTATAGATAGCCTCCTCAACTCCTCAGGTCTAGTCGTCCGCTCTGTGTACGTCCCGCCCAGTGGTCCACCTGCAGGTACTAAATTTCTCCACAAGCCTCAACCATGATCAGTGTTGTCCGTCGTCTGCATCCAACACAACGTAGTGTGGTCATAGCCCATACAGGGGTGAGTATACGATACTCAGTAGGGACCCTGAGACCCCCGAAGGACTCCCATAATACACAAAGAATAATCTACAAAGGAAAGATACAATCATGAAGCAACAACCAAAACTACTTTGGTATATGCCCATACATATACCTAAGTCATCAATTTCCATTTCGGATCCAATGTTCGGGCCCAAGTTCGATCACTTCCACACAGGATAGTACACCCCAATCCACACAGGAAAGCACAACCCAATCTATACAAGAAAGCACATCTCATTCCACATAGGAAGCAAGTCAATCATATTGATGATAAGGATTGAAAGTCAAGACTCAGCTCACACAGGTATACTTCTTCGTAAGGTGATAGAGATGATCAGATATAGCCACTGATTCATCTAGCTGGGACCCACATAGGATACTAGACCAGCTAAGCTATCGGACCCACGAAGGATACTAGACAAGACACTCTGTCAGACCCACGTAGGATACAAGTACAGAGTCAAATACTACCGGACCCACGTAGAATACAAGAACAGTAGTCACGTAGTGCCGGACCCACTTAGGATACAAGAACAGTAGTCATCGCCATCTAACCCACGAAGGATTTCAGTACGGTCAGTGTCGCTGCCGAACCCATGGAGGATTTCAGTGCAGTCGTCATCTCTATCGAACCCACGGAGGATCCTAGTACAGTCATCATCGTCGTCGTTGTCGCAGCCAGCTCTAGGGTTCCCGCACACAGCATGCTCTTTTCCAGGAGGGTCCGCTCCATGATCCAAGGGTTCGATACATCAACTGACACGTAGTCCAGTGTTTATGTATCCCAATGTTCCATCTCATCGTTAGGAACTCAACACGACAGATGGCGCGTCAAACGGACGCCCGGTCTGAGAGTTATTAGTTTTTTCGTCCCAGGGGCCCGTTTGGTTTTTAAGTCAAAACCAACCTATCCATAATCGAAATGCATCCAAACCATGAGAGTAGAAATTCAAAAGGCCCGTCTCACTAAGAGGATTCCAACAAAGTCAACGGCACGTCAATCGGACATCCGGAGCTCAAGTTATAAGCATTTCCGCTCCGAGGGCCGGTTGGTTTTGTGTTCGAACCAACCTAGCCATAAACAAAGTTCTCCGAAACATTGAGTGTAATATAATGAAACAACCATATTGATCCAAGGATCGCATTGCAACTGATGGTGCGTCATTCGGAGGTCTGTAGCCCAAGTTATGGGCAAATGAATGAACCTGTCCGATTTTAGGGGGTTTTGGGCCCTGACCGACCCGGCCCGAGAACCCCTGGGTCGGCCCAAACCAGGTCAACCCGACCCGGGTTAGGCCCATCAGGGCGCGGACCGGACCGGCACGGGTGGCCTGGCCTGGCACGGGCCGCCCGGCGAGGGTGTCGTGCGCTGCGTGAGCGCGGAAGGGGGGAACCGCCACCTCCTTCGAACCGGATTGCGGATTCGCGGGGGGGGTCCGCCCCTGCCGCGTTGACCGGGGGTTCAAACCTCCATTTTTCCAAATCTGACCAGCCGTAACGGGCTTCCAGTCTACCATGCGGGACCGGTTGGTCCCGCACTCCATGTGTCGGCGGCCGGCGGTTCCGGCTGCTGCTCCCTGCTCCGCCGCGGCCATAGGTCGCAGCCTCGGCCCGACCGGCGCGGCGCGACACCGCCGCGCCCCTCCGCCGCGGCCCAACTCCGGCTGCGGCTTCTTTTGGCCTCAATAGCATGGCGGTATGGCGCCGCGCTTCTTCACTACGTCCCACCTTGTTTCCGCACGGTGTCGTTGCACCGCACCGCCTTCGTTCGAGCAGCAATGAATACAACCACAAAGGTGGAGGAGGGTAAGCCATCTTCGTGCGGTCCGGCCCCCTCCCGTTAATTCGATATCAAGCAGCTAAAGAAATTGACATTGAAAAGCAAAGGATTTTCATGAAAAAAAACAAACCCCTACCTCGAAGAAGTCTTCGAACGAGGATCGTCGCGGGAAAAAGACGTTGCGGAAGATGGCGTCGTGGAACGAGGCTCCGTAAGCGTCACCGGTGTTCGCCCGATGAAGGATGCGGCGCATCATCGTCCTCCGAATAAGGAATCTCTCACCGGATGCGTAGAGGAGAGGAGACGGCATGACAATCTTCCCTTGCGGTGATGGAGTTCTTCGTCGTAGACTCAGCGTTCTTCGCGAAGAAGATGAAGTTCTTCAAGACCAGAGTTCTCCTCTCCAAAAATCTCCACACAATGATTCCACAATAATAAAATATGGCTTTGCCTTATTTTATTTCTCATACCAACCGTTTTCAAAATTCAAAATGAATTAACTGAATTAATTAATGTGCATTGTCCAATTAATTAGGCGTTTTATTGGCATGTTTTTAAAGTGGAGGAGTTACAAATTAATGGGGTGGTTTGCCAAGTTTAAGGGAGGTTTGAGGAAATTGAAAAGGTGGGTCTCGTGTGGGTCCCACCTCACTAATATCCTATCAAGAGGAGTTAGGATTTAGTGGGTCCCACCTCAACTTCCATACGTAGGTTATAATTACACAGAGTAGAAATAAAATCGCAGTACGTATTTTATTTCACTCTTTAATCAAACCACTTTATTTTTAACATCACCTCCCAAGAAAACACAACTCCAGAGGAAGTGTTCCTAAGAAATTACCGGCACTGCGGTTCCATCGGTGCCCTCAGATTTCGATTCCGAGCACTGGTTTAAAAGTTAGGAAAACCCGCTCGTTCGTTCACTGGACGTACCCGAGCTAATCTTCGGAAATTGATTCCGAGCACACCGGGCCTCGGAATCAGGTGCCGTCAGAAACTGCGTACTCATAAAATCCCAAATAAAATTAAGAAAAAAAATTCCTATGAAATTTATGGGTCTTTATAGGTTTAAAATAATAAAAGATGGTAAAATTGTAAATTCCCTCTACAATATATTTGTGATGAGTTTGATGATACTATTGGCCATACTATACACCAACCTAGCACCAATACACTACGTAAAAGGGGAACCCCATTCGGTTATGTGCACAGTTTTTCTAACTTTTCACAATCCCTGGAAAACCACTCTATCCCAAACCTGTGTATCACCAAAAATCTGTGCTCCTAGGGTCACATAGCTATAGAAACCCCATTTGAAAAATAGTAACCAACATTCTAGAACCACATGGTTAAATAGACTATCTGAAAAGGGATTAAAATTTTCTTATGACAATGAAACCCAGTCTACCTCTTCCAATTCCAGGGCTCTGGGAACTATAAAATCCCCAAACACACATGATACCTCAATGAAAATATTTTTCATCATTAAAAAGGAAAAACGAATTTAAACAAAAAAAACTATGATCTGTACCATTATTAGAAGTTGGGATGTAACAAAATCCCATTTTTAAGACAACTTTTCCCAGAGTTTCCCTTTAGTGGGTGGTAAGATGTCATCTGATAACATATATAGGCACTAGGCCCATAAATAAATCTCCAAATACCTGGTCACATTGTGTGTACATCTATGCAACAATAGCGCCCAGACCAGATAAGCTGACCTACCTCGGAGAACCTCCATGCTCTGATCAACGATACATATTTGATGCTCTTTGAAGGATGAATCCACCAACAACACAATATCCTATAAATAAAATGAATGAGATGAGTTAGGATGATACGATCGAAGCTATGATATGTGAAGGAAATTGTGCATGGAAGGTACCACTGCAGTAGCTTCAACAAATAGGCGACTGGTCTTTCTCTCTCCACTATCTCAACACATATCCATAACCACATAATATTTTATCCTTAAACACGTCATATGAATACTGATTCCTTTGAAAAAAAGTCCTTAAAAAATAAAAAATCAATAAATCTGATGCTTTATTTCTATAAAATGTATACCCTTCGTATTAACTCACAATATCTAGGATACAGTCTAATAGAAAATCCCCTCTGTATTACTTCTCATCCATAATAATTCTCATGATAGATTTTTCAAAAAATACACTACATAAAATCTCTAATTATTTTAGAAAACAATCCACTAAATTCTTTATACTCACCATTTGAATCCAAACCATGTCGCTAAGTTTAACCACTTATAGATAAAAATTAATCCAAGGTTGGACCACCATTAAACAACCCAAAAATGTACCTCATATCATACCACAAGTCATCCAACCCTGTTCTTATCCATATCATACAAAATAATCCAAATTTATCAAAAACCAAGAGTTTTAATATTCATAACCATCATAACCACTAAATCATGATTTTTGAAGGAAACTACATCTAACACATCCAAAAAATCACCAATATTTTCTGATTCCTGACTTTTCAAACCAATCTAAAACACCAAACCAATATATTATCTCAATGATAAAGGATATATAACCATACATATAACCCTCCAAATAGAATCAATGAGTCATAATATGATTTAAGGTACTCCAATAAGTTGTATTGTACTAGTTATTTCCATGATTATTCCACCATTTCATTTAAATTTATCAAAATAGATTCATTTACCAATAAAAGTTTGGATAAATCCATTTTTATTTTCAGAAACCATATACCATATCATTATAAAATTCAATACATTATATAAAAAATTTGTTATAAAACTTTAGATTAATTAAATGCACTATCAATATTCTCTTTTAGAATAAAATATTGTGAATTTAAAAACTCATAGTCTAGGAATCAAAATTATAAAAAAGTATCTATTTAATTTTAAACCAAAAATGCATTCCATTTTTGAATCACCTTACCATTCTATCCTGAAATCTAACTATTATCCAATTTAAAACACATATAAAGTTCAAATATTTTTCATCAAATCCTGAAACATATAATACAATTTAAAGGAAATAAGTTCTTCCCCAAACCAAGATAATAGAAATAACCGCGTTGGACAAAATAATAATCATTTTACTCAAATCATAACATAATTTTTAAAATATACCGATCAAACATTATTTTCATTATAAAACATATAATAATATAATAATTTCACTGAGATATAACACTAACAATCACATTATGGTCACTGGTACTAGGTAACACATTTTCACCTGCTCCAAAATCAAATGTGGTGACTTTCATGGTAGACTACCTCATTTTCAATATACTAATATTAGTTTATCAATATAAATGGAATAAGCATAATGGTAACTAGAAGGATATCACACACTTTCAGATACAATGAAATCTATAAGAAAAAAACATTATATGAAATAATACATAACTGTAAAAAATAATAATAATCAGAATGAATTAGTCATGTAAAGAATAGAAAACTTCATTCTTGAGAGAAATTAGTGTTATGGAATTATGAATCTTGATCAGCTAAAAAATATAAGTATAATTCATTTAACATGATCAATAGTCAAAATATATGATAGATATGTATTACATACTTTGTAGATAGATCAAAACAAGAGAGAAGTTTCATTCTATTTAACAGAAAATATAAACAAGAAACATAGATCATGTTAACAAAGGAATGAATACAAAACAAAATCATTAATTAATATATTAAAACATTACACATTAGTTATTAAATATCATGGATGTAAGCATAATATCTCAATCAAATGAATCAACTTTTGGTTCATATAGTCTTGAATATCATAAATATATATATATATGGTAAATAACTATATATATATTATAAATGATTCTGGTAATAGAAATCATAGTTGGTTCCAACCATAAAATAATAATAATAGGTAGGAATTCAAAAAAATCATATTAGTGCTGACATATAAACATCTAATATGAATCATGAATCCAAAAAAGGGATGGTCAAGCCTTATGTGCACATCTCAAGTAACATTCCATCAATTTATAAAAAAAATTGAATCTCAATCCATCCTATAGTACCTACTAAATAACTGCATATCCCTTGGTAACTTGAGATTCCATCATAAAGATGTTCATGAATCCTTTTCTGGGTTACTACTCAAGTTATTACATTCGTATATCTTATCTATACCACAAAATCATATTACTTAGTTATCCTCAAAATACCACTACAATTCCACTTTGTAATGTCCAGGACCCAAATACCGATTAACAACCTAGATCATGTGTGATACTACCCCTAATGTGATCCCCAATCTCTAGGGGTTGGTGAATAGGATAAGAGGGCTATGTTATAAGATACGTAATTATTTATCAATTTTACATTAATTTAAAATTTCATGTTTAGTTATCCTTGAAAACTGATATGACATGTCTATAAGATGGATGATCAAGAAAAAAACCTGAAAGTTAATCTGAAGCCAAACATGACCGAATGGTTTATCGAAAAAGAATATAAATACAAATTATTACTTGAATGTATAAAACTAAACATCATGGAGATTAAAAAACATAAATTGCATTAAAATAATATTATGATCAAGATAAGGCCTAAGTCTATGAAAATATTGTGATTAAATAGAGATGATTCATATGAAACCTCCAACTACCTCCAATTATTCAAACTCCAAATAGGGAAATTATCCCACATCTATTTCCACAGAAATTAATTAGAAAAAAATATCTAATTACAACTAGATCCTGTAAGTATATAAAATTTTGTAGAATAAAGGTTTCATGTCCCATAATGAGTACATGTATGGTGTGATCATAAAATACTCTATATGGAGCTACAAATAATTTTTCAACACAACACTGATAAAATAATTTTATGGTTAAACTATAATACACATTTACATACATATATGTTTAATCATTATTAGTATTCATATATATATATATATTGTAGTAAAAAACTAGTAGTATTATATCTCAAGAGGATATATATGCTACTTCTAATAACTCCCTATACATGGGGGATCCAAACATGTCTTACCTACGTCAAGCCTCAACATGGGATCCAAAATGAGTAAGACTATGTGTACATAAATTAGTTCCTAATAAATAAGTATAAAACCATCAGGGGGGAATACTCATAATATGATGATAGGGGTTTTTTTTATTCATATGTTTTGGAAATATTACAGCCTTTCTGTTTGACCACATGTGGATATTTATATTTGGGTTTTTGAAATAATATATTCCCTCTTATAAATCAAATTGGGCCTCCACTCAATAAATATAAACATACAAATAATATAATAGAAACAATAGATAAAGGGGTAACTTGCTCCTCTTTATAAAATTGTATGACATATTATAATACATTTATTACTAGAACATTTAGATATCAAATTATTAGTCATAGTCCTAGAATATTACTAATTATAGAAACCAATATGATTTGTAAAACAATGTAATAATCATTCTAAACATATAAACGGTGTCATGACCCGTCCCCCGGGGCACGTGCCGTGACTACCCCAATCCCGCCTTCTATAGGACAGGGGCTGGAGACTAGCACCAGAAAGGAATATCCCTAAAACTAGGAAGGCGTTGCCTTTATAAACTGTAGACTAACACAGCCATGCACACAAAAAGATACGAGAACCAAGGAAACCCTATAGTAAAAATATTGTGTACCGAAGTAAAGGGGATGAAATACAAGCCCAACGAGAAAGTAAAAGTAAAAATGAAAACAACTCATGTGAACACCCACCAAGGATCCTACCTAAAGGGTAGGTACAACTCTTTAATGGTCATCTCTTTAGATTGTCTTGTATAACATCCACCTCCGAGCAGCTTCTAGTCTTAGTACCCTCGACCTCGATCAGCATTTTATGTCAACTGCACAAGACATAGAAAGGTGTGGGCATATCCTATGCAGGGGTGAGTATAATTATATAGGGACCTCGATACCACCAAAGGTCTCTCAGAGTCCACCAATGATAAACCACAATGAAAATCCATAATCACAATGCATGAAACAAAACTCAACCCCACTTAGGTATACGCCCATACATGTACCTAAGTTATGAAGTATACCCTTC
Organism: Viscum album; assembly: GCA_963277665.1. Taxonomy (NCBI): domain Eukaryota; kingdom Viridiplantae; phylum Streptophyta; class Magnoliopsida; order Santalales; family Viscaceae; genus Viscum; species Viscum album. The sequence goes on along the minus strand of OY728143.1, from coordinate 834,414,030 downwards.
ACATTCATGAGGAAACACAAGGCCCAAATCTTTGGCCAAAAGCACAGCTATTCCACGAAAGAATGTAAACCATGAAGGTAAGACCACAAAGGTAAGTACCACATAGGTAACACCATAGCTAATAATACCACATAGGCATCACCAATCAGAAGTGTACCTCAAAGGTAAGGACTCAGCTCACACAAAATATAACTTAAGTACAGAAGTATAGAAGATTAGTTGTATTTCTAGATCACCTTACTTCGTCAAAAAGATCTGTTGTTGACCCAAAAAGAATCAAAGATAACTCACATAGGATCTGAAGATGACCCACACATGATCTGAAGATGACCCACACAAAATCGGTATGCGCTGACCCATAAAGGATTGTTGAGATATGTCCCACACATGATTGGTATGCGTTGACCCACGCATGACCACTGAGCACTGAGCCACACACGATCAGTATGCGCTGACCCACACAGGATCGATTAGCAATTCCCCCCATTGGATCTGAAGATTCATCAAGTATATCCAACCATTATGTTCCCGCAATAAGCATGCTTGATTTCAGGCAGTTTTGCTTCAAAATACATCATTTTATACATCAACTGCTACTAAGTACCACTAATAAGTATACATGTAGTATGTCACGTCATAAGAGACCTAATGTGATAGACGACGCGTCAATCAGATAACTGGTCTGTAAGTTATTAATGTTTCCGTTCAAAGGGCCTGGTTGGATTTGGGTTCGATCCAACCGGGTCATACATAAAATTTATTCAAAACTAATGTGGAGTATACCAAAAGGACCATCTATATCCAAGGATTATGGTGTCATAGATGGTTCATCAAACGGATTCCCGGTTCTCAAGATACTACCAAAAAGGCGGCTCTGGGTCCAGATGGGCCCGGGTCCAGTCCTACCTGGCCTGGGCTGACCCGACCCAGTCTGCGTCCGGCCCATATGGGATGGACTGTGGTGGGCCCAACCCACTGGGCTACGGTCTGGACCGACCCACAATGGGGGTGGCCTGACCCAAAAATGTGGCGGTGCGGCTCGCTACGGTACGTCTCGTTCGGCTTGGTGGTCCGTTGTGGCGGGGTCCGCCCTAGCCGTCACCTGGGGGGAGGCACCCCTGGTATTCCAAATAGTACGTGGACCTTTCAGATGGAACCTGCTCACGTGAGGGACCCTCCGGAGCAGTCCTGCTCGGAATGACACGACTGGTCGGATTCCCTTCTGGTCCTCCTCTGAGCGGCGCGTCAGCGCCGCTGACCTCCCACGACCGGCGGGGTGCTGGCCACCATAGTGCATAATCGCGGCCTTTGGAACACTTCCTCCTCCGCTACCGGTGGTACAAACGTGTTTTGGCCCATCTTAACGAGGCCGATTGGAGTTCCAGCATCCGTCCTCCCACCACCGCAGCCGACAGTCTGTGGCCTCCTTCGGCGGAGTGGTTGCGTCGCCGCTATCATCGCGGCCGGCTAGAGTGTCGGCCTCCACCTTGTGCCCTGCCTACATCGGTTGTCAGCATCGTGGTTGGGTTCTTCTCAACCCGTCACTCCACCTATGAATAACACATCAAAGCAAGCATATTAAAAACCTGCTTTAATTACAAACTTAAACATGATTTATTACATAAACCATTCACTTGATACAACATGGATGATCGAGAGGTCTAGTGTCGTTGGGGCATAGGATCATTACATAACAACTTAAAACATGAAGTACAACATCTTTATTGAAAACTTCCTTTACATGACCACTACATTCCCTCATATTTAGCATTGCATGGGATAACCTGAGGACATGCATAAGAAAATGGGTGAGGTATAAATCCCAATAAGGTAATAAACATGGAATACATGAGGAGTACAATACATGTTAGAAAATAGGCATATCAATAGAGCACAAGAGAAACATGAACATAAAGGCATAATAAAGCATGATAATCATAACATGAAAATGTGGCAACAACACTTAACATGGAATTAGCATGAGCCAAGGCTCATTGCACATAGAGAATGGGTAAATCCTCATTGCACATGAATCATGAGAAAACCCTTGTTTAACTTGAATTAGCATGAGTCAACACTCATTGCACATGACGTATCATGATACTATACTATACCCAATGCATTGAAGCGCTATAAGGGTGCACCCTTCTTGAATGTTTCATTTCATGCATAAGTGTGCCACCTGGATCAGAAAACATGGATTTATAAAACATAATCATTTATTCAAAAAAAACGAATTTGGAATGAAACTTTATAATTAATAAGTATATTTTCATGAAGGTGAATACCCTTGATGGAGAAATGGGCATGGTATTCACTACACAATTGCATTGGATTAGAAAATTGGTGCAATTTCGGTAGCGTAACGGCGTGATATAAGAATTCATAAAAATGGTTGATGAGAGAGAAAGGGGTGTCTCATCATATCAAAATGAAATAGACAGTAAGGGGGTCATATAGATACATTTCCCAACAATTTTAATGGAATTTAGATTCATGATACAAAAGTATTGCTTGAATGTAAATGAGGAGAGAGAAGTTCCTTTCGGAATTTCAGCATAGTAACAGGTGTACATGGGAAAAATTTAATGAGAAAGAAAGGGGTCTCCCATTATTCAAACAATAAGACAGCAATATGGGGGAGTTGCGAAACCATACCCCATCAATTATAATTGAAATTAAAAGGGAATAACAATATTAAGAAAATTGGACAAAAAAGTGAAAGGAAGAAAAAACCCTTACTTGGAAGTGTGCTTCCTAAGGCTTGAGAGAGGCTTGAGAGAGGATTATTGGGAGCATGGGGCACCTTGGGGGGATTCTAGAGAGTGTATGGAAGATTTTGGAATAACTCCAAAGGCTTTGAGTGTGGAGGAAGTGGGATCTTGGGTGGGTTTATATAGGAAAGGTGAGTGAATTCTTTATTAATTAGGTTTGGGACCCCTTACATTAAACTAATCCGCACCACAAATAAGCTCATGGTTTTTGCCCATGGTTTTTGGAAAAGGTAAGAGGAAAATAATATTTTATAAGTCCAAAGTCCAAACTTCTTAAAATAATAGGGTTGCTTATGTGGAGGTGAGTCACACTCCCATGGAAAACAATTTAAAAAGACAAGGTGTTTAATAAATCTTGAAGGGTCCATTAATGCTTTAAAAAGTAAGTCAAAGAAACCCAAAATCACATTATTTTAATGTTAAAACATATGTTGGCCGAAAATAAAGCTTTTAGTATTTTATTACATCACTATTTGGTCATTATGATGTCATAAAACACAGTATATATTTAAAGAGTATTTAATTTTTACCCAAAAAAATTGATTGTCTCAAAAAATTATGAAAAATTCACCATTGGATAATTTCGACATCCTGATTCCAGAAATGAAATTTATTTTATCTAAATAATTTTCTAAATATGTTAATTTTCACTTTTAAAATAAAAACTGACATTTATAAAAAATTCACGGGTTTTGACGAAAATGGCTTTCAAACCTTAATAAAAATTACAATTGCATTCATAAAATTATATGATCATTTATATATAATAAAATAAATTTAATAATAATAATAATAATATTTTATTAAAATATTATTTAATTCAAAAAACCCTTAATTTAATAAAATTTAATTCTTAATTAAATAATAACTAAAAACATTATTTGCACCGTAAAAACTATTTACAATGTATCAATAATGACAAGAAAGTAAATTCATTATTATATACAAAAAAATAATGTACATGAACATAGTACTAGCGATTTCCTACATAACTCCTTAAAACAGCTGCATAAGACCTAAGGTTAAGGTGTGCGATGGTGACAGACTCTTGGGGTGGCTCGGATAACATCGCTCGAGTGGTAATTTCTATCAACTTCCACTTTTCCCATAGACGGTCACGTTCGAGCTTGACATGATGAAGCTCAGCTTGGGCTTGGTTAAGAGCGAAGCCCAAAGACGTTACCTCTTTTCCGAGCTCCGATAAATGGGATTTATATGGAGAAATTATATTGGATGAGGCCATCGCTTCCTTTTTAAGGAGTAAATTGGGTTGGATAAAGCCTTATATTTATACTAATCATGTGATCACTATTCAACGGCTATAAAAGCAACAGTCTCAATTCTTAACATAAAATCAAAGAAGTTGACATTTTATATAAATATTTTACATAAAGAGACATTAAATTATCTCAAGAGGGATTTCCATTAATGAAACATTGGGTCGTTACAATATTCCCCCCTTAAGAAATTTCGCCCTCGAAAATTCCTTTTTCCCACACTAAAACAGATGTGGGTAACTCAGCTTCATCATTTCCTCTTATTCCTAATTTTCTTCTTCATACTTGTGGTTTCGCCACAACACCTTCATAAGGGGCATTGTCTTATTTCGTAGAACTTTTTCTCTATGATCTAGAATCTTCACGGGTTGCTACTCATAAGAAAGATCATCCCCCAACTGTACCGCCTCAGAAGAGAGTACATGTGAAGGGTCTGATATGTACTTCCTTAAAAGGGATAAATGAAATACATCATGTACTTTATCCATGGTAGGTAGAAGTTCTAGTCGATAGGCCACAGCCCCGACATGATTAAGAATCTTGAAGGGGCCGATGTACCTTAGTCTTAACTTCCCTTTCTTTCCGAACCTCATTACCTTCTTCCACGGAGATATGCATTGTAAAACCAAGTCTCCAACTTTAAACTCAAGGTCTTGTTGACGATTATCTGCATAACTCTTCTGTCGACTCTGGGCTGCCTTGATATGATGCTGAATGGTTTTCACTTTCTCCACCATTACCTCAACCATTTCCGGTCCAAGCTGCTTATGTTCTCTGACCTCATACCAACATGCTGGTGTTTTGTACCTTTTCCCATAATTGGATTCATTTGGTTTCATTTGGATGCTCGAGTGGAAACTATTATTATAAGAGAACTCAACTAGAGGAATATGTTGATCCCATCCTCCTTTAAAGTCCATTGAGCATGCTCTCAACATTTCCTCATGTGTTTGGATAGTATACTTGGATTGGCCATCGGTTTTAGGATGATAGGCTGTACTGAAGTTCAGTTCAGTATTCAGAGATTTTTTAAGACTCTTCCAAAACTTAAAGGTGAATCTGGGATCTCGGTCAGACACAATAGATAGTGGTACTCCATGAAACCTTACCACCTCCCTGATATATATCCTTGCCAGTTGATCCAATGAGAAATCCTCCCGAATAGCAATGAAGTGAGCAGTCTTTGTAACATGATCCACAACAACCCAGATTGCATTGTGCCTTTGGATGTCTTTGGAAATCCGGTGACAAATTCCATGGTGATGTTCTCCCATTTAAATTCCGGTATGGGCAATGGTTGCATCATCCTCATATACCTCTGCCTCTCTGCCTTCACTTGCTGGCACACCAGGCACTTTGATGTATATCCAGCGATCTCTTTTTTCATATTATTCCACCAAATGTTTTCTCAGAGATCTCGATACATCTTTGTGCTCCCTGGGTGAATAGAGAAATTTGAACTATGTGCATCATCCAAAAGTTCCTTCTTCATCTCCGGACTTGATGGAACAAATATTCTTTTCCCAAATCAGACAATTCCTTCTTCATTAACATTAAACTCCGAGGATTTCCCCTTTTTGAAAGCTTCCACTTTTTCCAGAATTCCCACATCATTCTTTTGGGCATCCTTTAACCTTTCCAAAAGAGGCGGTTGAGAAATCATTTGTGAAAGGATTGATGATGTTCCATTCTTTATGATTCCAATGTCCATATTCATCACATCTAAGAAGATTGGATCCCTCTCAATTCTCATCATTGATAGATTATATGGGTCCTTTCTACTTAGGGCATCTGCCACCTTGTTCGCTTTACTAGGGTGGTAATGTATTGAACAGTCATAATCCTTGATGAGATCTATTCATATTTTCTAGTTCATATTAAGATCTTTCTGTGTTAATATATATTTAAGACTCTTGTGGTTAGTATATATATCACATTTCTCCCCATAGAGATAATTCCGCCAGATTTTCATGGAAAAGATCACCGCCACCAACTCCAGATCATGTGTTGGATAGTTTCTCTCATGGTTTTCCAACTGCCTTGAGGCATAGGGTATCACATTATCATCTTGCATTAGCACACAGCCTAAACCCTTCTTCGAACCATCACTGAATACCACAAAATGTTCCCCACTTGTGGGTAAAGTGAGCACGTGTGCAGTGATAAGCCTTTTTCTCAACTCATTAAAGCTTTCTTCACATTAATCACTCCAAGAAAACTTTACTCCATTTCAAGTTATCTTGGTAAGAGGGTTGGACAATCGTGAGAAATTTCTCACAAATTGTCGATAATATCCAGCTAACCCCAAGAAACTACGGATATCCGTTACCAATGTTGGCCTCGGCCATCCCTCAATTGCATCTGTTTTGAAGGGATCCATAGATATCCAATTTCATGCGATGATATGTCCCAAGAATGAGACCTCCTTCAACCATAACTCACACTTATTGTACATTACATAGAGCTTATCCTTGCGCAAAGTCTCTAGTACAGTTCTTAAATGCTCTTCATGATCCTCGTTGGTTTTGGAGTATATTAGAATATCATCTATAAAGACTACCACAAATTTGTCAAGGTAATCTTTAAAGACTCTATTCATCAAGTCCATGAAGAATGTTGGAGAACTGGTCAGTCTGAAAGGCATTACTATGAATTCATAGTGCCCGTATCTTGTATGAAAAACAATCATGGGGACATCTTCCTTCTTCACCCTTACTTGATAATATCCCGACCGCAAATCTACCATGGAGAAGTATTCTGCTCCACACAACTGATCAAACAAGTCATCAATCTGTGGAATAAGATACTTGTTCTTTATCGTTATTTTTTTAAGTTCACGATAATCAATGAAAATTTGTATTGACCCATCCTTCTTCTTGACGAAGAGGACTGGTGCACCCCATAGTGAAGCACTTGGGCGTGTAAACCCTTTATCCATATTATCCTATAGTTGTTTCTTCATCTCTTCAAGATCAACGATAGCCATTCTATATGGAGACTTGGATATTGGTAGTGCCCCTGGTATAAGTTCAATTGAGAATTCATCATCTCTTCTAGGAGGAAGAGCAGGCAGTTCCTCAGGAAACACTTCAGTGAATTCCCTCACAATAGGCATTTCATCAAGGATGGTTTCTTCTTTGGACTCAATCATAAAAGACAGATACGTGTGCTCATAGGTCAGTAATATCCATGCTTGAGATGATGGAGCTAAATGAGATTCATCTTCCTCCTTCCACTTCTAAAGAATCAGGGGTCGATTCTCCATATGGAGTGTGATTTCCCTCTCCCGAAAATTTATGTTGGCTCTATATAAGTAAATACAATCCATGACAATAATTGCATCAAATTCCACTAGAGGGAGTATGAAGAGGTTCTCCGGGAAATTCAATCCAATGATTATAACAAGGGAGTTCTTATATTCACGGGATGCAATGATTTCCCCATTTTCCGTACTCACTGACATCTTTATTTCCATGGTTTGTGGTGGTGTTGGGATTGTTCCACTAAACATTCAAGATATAAAATAATGCATAGAACCTGAATAAAAAATTACATTTGATATTCTTGAATGAATAACTAGCGTACCTATCACCACTTTGTTTTCAGGGTTCACTTCGGCAGAAGTGATGGAAAAGGCTCTTCCTTGCTGCCTTGGAGGTTGTTGTTTGCCTCCAAAATCCTTTGGATTACGGAATTGATTTGAAAGATGCCCCGGTTCTTTGCATTTGTAGCAATGAACAACGCGTTGAGGTTCGAACGGAGCGTTCCTCTCCTCTGTCGCAGCTACGGGTCTTTCTTGCCGACAGATAATGGATAAGTGCCCTTCTCTTCCACACCTAAATCATTTCCTCGTCTTCTTGAGGCAAATTACAGGGTGCTTCTTTCCACACTTTTGAAAAGTGGGGTCCTGGATCTTCTTAGAACCATTGGATTTATCCATCGGACTGCCAACATTGAATTCCACCTTACGCTTCTTGTCCTTATGATACCCCTGTGATTCCCCGGTCTCCATTTCTGCCTTGAGGGCACATCAGACAATTTCCTCATTGCTCTCGAAGTCACGGATCGCTAATGCTTTCCGCAGGCTAGACTTCAACCCACCAAAGAAGTGGTCAACCTTGCATTCAGGGGTAACGACAAAGCTGGAAGTGTATTGTGCAATCCTTGTGAAGTTTGCCTCGTACACTCCAACAGATTCTTAGTCTTTTTGATTGAGGGAAAGGAAGTCCCTTTCCATATTTAGCTGGAGGGTGCGTGGAAAATATTTATCGAAAAACATCTTCCAGAAATCCTTCCATTCCAACGCCTTGATCTCCTCCTCAGGCTTAATATTTTTGATCAACTTCCACCATTGATCAGATTCACCCTCCATACGATAAGCCTCCAGGAGAACCTTCTCTTGTTCAGAACATTGAAGGATGGAGAAGATCTTTTCAATGGAGTTAATCCATTGTTCAAGGATCATGGGATCGGATGATCCACTAAAAGTAGGAGGCCTTTGTCTCATGAATCTCTCAATAGTGACTTGTTCTTTATTAGGGTGGGTTGAACATTCCTCTTGACCCATGTTTCTATTCAAAGGTTGAGTTAAATGAGATATAAGCGTGACAAATTTTTCGATTCCCGCTCCCATTGGATTGGGCATCTCATTAGTACAGTCATCACACTGATCTTCACATTTGTTGTTAGCCTGAGTCATCCTATTACCATCCATTGGCTGGAATAAAAGGAAATTTAGGGGGGTAACACATAAAGGGTAATCCAAAGACAAAAGTTGATGACTTATAAATAAACTTTTATTTCCTTAACTCATGAGTCTATAGGCTTCAATCTGGGCTTTTCATGATCTACTTTCTAACATATATTCTTAGTGGAATTTTTCCTTAATTCCCTTAATAAGGGTTCATACTAATCTTGTGAATTTATCAAAACATATCCCCTGGGAGTGTTGTAACCAAGATTACAGTAAGGCCCGTTGTCGTGCAGTAGTTCTCGTTCAAGTCTAGCTCAAAGCGGTGTTTTTGGGTTTTACCCCTAGGATACATCTGTTCCAGAGACGCCTCTACCTAATCGTATCCAGACATGGATGCATTTAAATGATAAACCACTTACTCAGTACTTACCAAAACGTAGGGATGTTTGTATTATACTTAGTCTTGTCTAAAAGGCATTACTAGGATTTTCTAATCCTAATCCCAAAAATAACTAAACCTATCCTCTGATACCAACTATGACAACCCTTCTTTTATTACAAATGTAATCATGATTTATTAAATTAACCACTCACTTTATACAACATGGATGATCGAGAGGTATAGTGTATTTGGGGATTAGGTTCATTACATAACAACTTAAAACATGAAGTACAACATCTTTATTGAAAACTTCCTTTACATGACCAATACATTCCCTTGTACTTAGCATTGCATGGGATAACCTGAGGACATGCATAAGAAAATGGGTGAGCTATAAAGCCCAGTAAGGGAATAAACAAGGAATACATGAGGATTACAATAAATGTTAGAAAATAGGAATATCAATAGATCACAAGAGAAACATGAACATAAATGCATGATAAAGCATGATAATCATAACATGGAAATGTGGCAACAACACTTAATATGGAATTAGCATGAGCCAAGGCTCATTGCACATTGAGCATGAGTAAATCCTCATTACACATGAAGCAAGAGTAAATCCTCATTGTACTTGAATTAGTATGAGTTAACACTCATTGCACATGACGTATCATGATACTATACTATAACCAATGCATTGGAGCGCTATAAGGGCGCACCCTTCTTAAACGTTTCATTTCAAAGTGTGCCACATGGATCATAAAACATTGATTCATAAAAAATAATCATTTATTCCATGAAAAAGGAATTTGGAATGAAACTTTATAATTAATAATTAAATTTGGATGAAGGTGAATACCCTTGATCGAGAAATGGTCATGGTATTCACTACACAATGGAATTGGCTTAGAAAATTGGTTCAATTTCGGCAGCGTAATGGCGTGATATAAGAATTCATAAAAATGGTTGATGAGAGAGAAAGTGGTGTCTCATCATATATACATGAAATGGACAGTAAGGGTGTCATATAAATACATGTCCCAACAATTGTAATGGAATTTAGATTCATGATACAAAATTATTGCGTGAATGTAAATTAGGAGAGAGAAGTTCCTTTCGGAATTTCGGCATAGTAACAGGTGTACACGGGAGGAATTTAATGAGAGAGAAATGGGTCTCCCATTATTTAAACAATAATATGGCAGCATGGGGGAGGTGTTAAACCATACCCCAGCATTTATAATTGAAATTAAAAGGGCATAAAAATATTAAGCAAATTGGACAAAAAAGTGAAAGGAAGAAAAAACCCTTACTTGGAAGTGTGGTTACAATGGCTTGAGAGAGGCTTCTTGGGAGCTTGGGGAATCATGGAAGGATTCCAGAGATATTAGTGAAGAGGTTTGACGAACAAAAAAGGCTTTTAGTGATTAGTAAGTGGGAGCTTGGGTGGGTTTATATAGGAATGTTGAGTGAATTCTTTATTAATTAGGTTTGTGACCCCTTACATTAAACTAATCCAAACCACAAATCAGCTCATGGTTTTTTCCCATGGTTTTTAGAAAATAGAAGAAGAAAACAATATATTATAAGGACAAAGTCCGAAATTATTAAAATAATAGGGTTGCTTTTGTGATGGTGAGTCACACTCCCATGGAAAACAATTTAAAAAGACAAGGTGTTTAATAAGTCTTGAAGGGTCCATTAATTCTTTGAAAAGTAATTCAAAAAAACCCAAAATCACATTATTTTAATGTTAAAACATATATTGGCCGAACATAAAGCTTGTAGTATTTTATTACATCACTATTGGGTCATTATGATGTCATAAAACACATTATATATTTAAACAGTATTTAATATTTACCCAAAAAATTTGATCGTCTCAGAAAATTATGAAAAATTCAGCGTTGGATAATTTCGACATCCTAATTCCAGAAATAAAATTTATTTTCTATAAATAATTTTCTAAATATATTAATTTTCACTTTTAAAATAAAAAATGACATTTATCGAAAATTCACAGGTTTTAACAAAAATGGCTTTCAAACCTTAATAAAAATTACAATTGCATTCATAAAATTAGGTGATCATTTATATATAATAAAATTAATTTAATAATAATAATAATAATATTTTATTAAAATATTATTTAATTCAAAAATCCCTTAATTTAATAAAATATAATTCTTAATTAAATAATAACTAAAAACACTATTTTCACCTTAAAAACTATTTACAATGTATCAATAATGATAAGAAAGTAAATTCATTATTATATACAAAAAAATAATTTACATGAACATAGTACTAGATATTTGTTACATAACCTCTTAAAACAGCTGCATTAGACCTAAGGGTAAGGTGTGAAATGGTGAGAGATTCTTGGGGTGGCTTGGATAACATTTCTCGAGTAGTAATATCTATCAACTTCCACTTTTCTCGTAGACGGTCACGTTCGAGCTTGACAAGATGAAACTCAGCTTGGGCTTGGTCAAGAGCGAATCCCAAAGACACCACCTCTTTTCCGAGCTATGATAAATGGTCTTCATATGGAGCAATTCTACTGAATGAGGCCATCACTTCCTTTGTCTAAGTAAATTGTGTTTGTTAAAGCCTTATATTTATACTTATCATGTGATCACTGTACAACGGCTATAAAATCAACGGTCACAATTCTTAACATAAAATCAAAGAATTTGACATTTTATACAAAAATTTTACATAAAGAGACATTTAATTAGATCAAGAGGGATTTCCAATAATGAAACTTTGGGTCTTTACGACGCACAATTGCAGGGGAATTGGGCCGTGTTTGTTTGGCCTGCACCCTCCACATTATACCGATAGCAGACAGTTTAAGAGGATGGAATCACGGTAAACCTATGATGAAATTATAAAAAATTCCCAACCATGATGGTCGTTGGTGGCATCAAGAAGAATAAAATGAATTCGATGAAGACGCTAATATTCATCGCTCTTGCAAGATGTTTCCCATCCAGTATAGAGTGTTGTCCATGTCAGAGGTTCATTATTCATTGGGGGTTGTCCTGCCGAGTTCTCCAAAACTCCCCCCTTTTCCAACGATCCCCAACAAAAAGGGTGAGGAGCCAACTTTAATTTATTTAATATTATTAATTCAAATAAATTTGGCACATAATTTAAATTAAAGTTGGAAAATTAACATAAAGGAATTCCAAGGGTTAACTCTCATTAAAAAGGAGTTTAGGTGGTCCCCACCACTATGATTCAAAATGGAAGTTTCAAGATAATAAAATAAAAGATGTTGTTTAATTTTATTTATATTCTTTTAACTCTCCCATGAAAATCTGAAAAACTAAATTCCACCCTCTATCTAATAAGGTCAAGGTGAAGGTATCCTTAAGCGAATATCTACACTACAAGTTCTACTAGGTCCTCAAAATTCAATTCTATGAACTGGTTCAAAATTTACCAAACACCACTCATGTGTTTATTGAACGTACCTAAAAATGTTCAAAAATTCATTCCAGGTACACCGGGCCTCGGAATCACGCACCGTCATTTTTCACAGACTCATAATATTTCCATATAATTAAAAAAATACATCGAAAAAATCTAGATCTTTACATTCTCCCTGCCATAGGGATTTGCGTCCCTGAAATCCACAATACAAACCATGGAAACTAGCGGGGGTACTGAGCATGAATATGAGCCTCCTTATCCAATGTTCTCTCCTGGAGGATCCCGTTCTTCCAATGAATGCACACCAGAGGTATCGACTGGCCATGAGGGACCCACTCCTATCGATCATCAATCTCTACTAGAACCTCTAAAAATGATGCCCCATCCTCGATGTCAAGCTCACCCCGGTCAATGATGTGTGATGGTTCGTGCACATATCTCCTTAGATGGGACATGTGGAAGACATCGTGCACATTCTCCAACTGTGGGGGAAGAGCTAAGTAGTTTAACACCTCTCCAAATCTGCTGAGGACCTAGAAGGGTCCGATTAACCTTGTAGATAACTTGCCGCCCCGACCAAATCTCTTCAAACCTCATTGAGATGAGACCCATAAAAAAATATGGTCACCATCCTCAAACTCTAGAGGTCTTCGTATCCTATCAGCATATGACTTATGCCTACTTTGTGCAGTCTTCATCTACTTCTAGATGATCTAAACCTTCTCCGTGGTAGACCATACCATCTCTGGTCCCATGAGTGCTGACTCCCATGGGTCTTTCGAGCATAGAGGTGATATGCAAGGTCGACCGTATAATGCCTCGAATAGTGACATACAGATGGTGGAGTGATTCCTATTATTGTATGCGAACTCCACCACAGGTAAGTGATCCTCTCTACTACGGTCGAATTCAAGGATGCAAGAACGCAACATGTCCTCGAGGGTCTGAATGGTCTGCTCTGACTGACCATCCATCTGAGGGTGGAAGGTGGTGCTCAATTGAAGCTGAGTCTCAAACTCCTTTTGAAACCCCTTCCGTAGACGGTAAGTAAAATGTGCATCATGATCAGAGAAAATTGTATATGGCACCCCATGAAGTCGTACAATCCCCTTTATGTATAGGCATCCCAAGCCCTCTACTGGTACCTGCTCTCTGATAGGTAAGAAGTGTGATGACTTGGTGAGTCGGTCAAAGATCACCCAGATAGAATCACGACCCCTAGAAATGTGTGGAATTCCTATCACAAAGTCCATGGAAATTCTATCCCAATCCCATTTGGCACCTCTAGTGGCTGAACTAATCCAGCTAGAACTTGTTGCTCTGCCTTCATTTACTGACATGTGAGGGACCATCAGACAAACTCTACAACTACTTTCTTCATTACCATCCACTAGTGCTGACACTGAAGGTCTTGGTACATCTTCACCACTCCTGGATATACCGCTAGAGGGGAAATATGGAACTCCCTCAACACTAACTCTTGTGGAGACGCTGATACCATATTACTCTCTCTAAGGAGGAGGATGTGCTCCCCACCTACAGAAAATCTATCAGGTGCAAGTCCTGTGGATATCTGAGCACGTCGTGCCTTGTAGTCAGTGTCCCCAAGTTATGCCTCCCTGAATCGCTGAAGAAGTGGGGGTGTGACTTTCAGAGACTGAAGATAAGCTCCTCCATCTCGATCTACATAGGATATCCGCAAATCGGCTAGCTAATCTGTCACCTCACTCAGCAACTGTATACAAAATCCCCCACTGAGTTCATCTGCTACTACGTTCCCCTTCCCCAGAGTATAGACTATCTTGAGGTCATAGTCTTGGATGAAATCAAGCCAACACTGCTGCCTTGGGTTCAGGTCCTTTTGAGAGAAGATATACCCAAGACTATTGTGATTAGAGTAAACTGTAAAACGTTTACCCATCAAGTAATGTCGCCATATCTTTAAGGTGAAGACCATTGTTGAGATCTCTATGTCCTGGGTAGCATTGTTCTGCTCATTCTGTCTCAACTATCGAGAACAATAGGCAATCAATGTTTTGTCTTGTATATGGACACATCCATTATAAGTCCCTGATGCATCTCAATAGACTACATACCCAACTCCCTCCTCCGGTAGCCTCAAGATGGGGGCACTCCTCAGTCTTAGCCTCATCACCTGGAAGCTTTTTTGGCATCTCTATGACAACACGATGGGTTTCCCCTTCTTCGTCAATGCTGATAAGGGTGATGAAATTCTATAAAATTCAGGCAAAAATCTCTTTTAGTAACCAGCCAAACTGATGAAACTCTGCACCTCCATCACATTTCTAGGTGGCTCCCAAGAAAGCACAACCTTGATCTTCGCTAGATCCACTGCAACTTTATCTTCTGAGATGACGTGGCCTGGAATGTGGACCTCTCATATCCAGAACTAAAACATCGAGAACTTACCATAATGTTGGTGCTCTAGGAGTGTGTCCAGAACTATCTGCAGATGATATGCATGCTCCTCCACCATGGCTGAGTAAATCAGGATTTCATCGAGGAAGACTACCACAAACTGATCAAGTTATGGCTGGAAGATTCTGTTCATGAGTCCCATGAAGAATGCTGGGCATTAGTCCTACCGATTGGTATAACCAAGAACTCATAATGGCCATACCGACATCTGAAGGACTTCTTCTGCACATACTCATCTCGTACCCTGATCCGGTGAGAGCTTGATCTGAGGATTATCTTTTAAAACCACCATGCTTCCTTCAGCTGATCAAAGAGAACATCAATCCATGGTAGTGGTTACATGTTCTTCATAGTCACCTAGTTCAGTTTCTGATATTCCACAAAGAGTCCCAAACTCCCATCCTCCTTCATGGCGAACAAAATCGGGGCTACACAAGGGGAAACACTGGGCCTAATGAACCCCTTGCTCTACAAGTCCTCCATCTGTACTCGCATCTCTCGAAGCTCCATGATAGCTGTCTGATATGCTGTATTAGATATCGGTGATGTCCTGGGGTACGAATCGATACAGAATTATACCTCTCTGTGAGGAGGTAGACCCGAAACATCATCGGGGAAAACATCAGTGTACTGGTCCACTGATACACGATATCTTGGACACTCAACATCAACTGCTCCAAGGTTAAGGCTAGCCAAATTATGTGTGATCAATTGCACCCTCCTCTAGGTAAGTCCATCCAGTGATGTGAAGGTCCCCTTTTAACTTGTGAAGGAAAAAACTGGTCCCATCAGTGCAGACACACCACACTTTTCGCCTAATATAGTCGATCGGAGCATGGACTGGGGATAAACATCCCATACCCAAGATGACGTCGTAAGGCCTTGATGGCACAACTAGAAGATCCCATCTGATGCTCTTGCCTCCTAGAGTAAGATCAAACTTTCAGAAACAGTGTGTAATCATGGAATATGCTCCCATACGAATCACTAGCCGTATGGATCGAGCCAACTACTCCACTAGAATCTTCGATCTCCGAACGAGGGTTATAGAAATAACTGAATGACTGGAACCAGTGTCTATAAGTACTATAGAAATGGTGGAGTAGACACAGATCATACCTTGTATCATCACTAGAGTTTTGTGGTCGTAGGCCCCAGCTTCTTGAAGCTGAGCACATCCATAACTACCTGCTCCATGTGGTTGGTGTGGACCACCTGGTGGTGGTGGCAGTAGAACCTTGAATCCTCTCCCACCACTTGATGTATGGCCAGCTCCTCTCCCACATCTACATCCTGCTTGGGTTCTCATCGATCAAATCTTTTCCTCTGCCCAGGTGGTTCTTCGACCATCTGTCGTTCGTCCGTACGGCTGGTCGGATAGTCGCGAGCCATGTGACCCTACCCACTACTCCAGTAACACTACATGTTCCTCGCCTATCCTACTATGTCTCGAGAGCCCCTAACCACTGACCCTATATCCAGTGGGCATCCACCTATAGTTTTGGTCCTCTCGGACCTCTACATCATCTGTCTATTGCTAGTTGCAGATGTATCTACTACATAGAATTCGGTAGTGGGTCTCACTGCCAGCGACCGCATAGAAAGGAAGCACTCCACTAAGAGTTCTCTCTATAACACCCCCACGTATGTCGGGATGCTAAGAGAAATCATCAAATATCTAATCTCTCGTCTGAGCCATTGCTCGAAGGTCTAATCCCTAAAGAAAGAGTCCTACATCTTGTCTGTGGAGTAGCATGAGAGTTCAGTGAACCTCACTAAATACTGATCCATGGTCATGAAAACCTGCTGAAAGTGAAGAATCTCTTGTATACGCACTGAACGTATGGTCGTTGGGACGAACTATGGACTGAAAAGGCTCACGAAGTCCTCCTAGATGAGAGTGAACTCATCGTGAACCTGGAGCCTCAAGCTCCACCATCTTCCTGTGGCTTCCTGAAGAAGACTGGCAGCAAGGATCCCCATGAGATCAGCTAGTGTCCCTACAATTTGATATAATCTAACCATAGCCTCCAGCGAGTCCTCAGCTGCCTGTGGATCGGTCTCTCCCCAGATCCTCATTGGCCTCTACCACTGAAACATGTATAATGTGCTCAAGGGGCGTGCATCCTCTATTGTTGGGGCTGGTGGCATCGGCTTCCCAATGGGTAGTGGTGCTGCTGGTACACCACCTGATGGTACAACTACCGTAAGGGGGCCCTGCACCAAAGCCTCATCGCTCGGTGGGTAGTCATCACTTACTCTACCTGGAACCCTGGTTGGCTGTCTATATAGAGGCATCTTGAAAGAAACTGGTGTTCCATGGTTAATAATTTATACCTGGTGAGATGACTCGAAGAGATCACAAAAGAAACTTTTCAAAAACACACACAATCAGTGTTTTCATGCACTGAGTTAGAAATTAGAAGTCAGGGTCCTAGTGAATGGATATGTCGCCCGCCGCACCAACACTAGACTCCTAGAATTGAAAACAACAATCACCACACTTAACACTATTGCAACAAAGAAAATATCAGAGTCCTAGTTCTTCGGCAGAATTGAACTCCTCCGATACCAATTTGCCACGTCCCATCCCCTGGGGCCCATGTCGTGACTACCCCTAGACCGCCTTCCATTTTCCAGGGGTTGGAAACTAGCATCGAAAAGGCATATCCCTAAATCTAGGAAGGCATTGCCTATATAATCTATAAACTCACACAACCAAGCACACTGCAAGATACAAGCACAAAGTAAACTGTATAATAAAAAGAGTGTGTAAAGTAGTAAAGGGGCAGGAATACAAACCTATCTAGAAAGTATAAGTAAAACTGAAAAAATATCCTATGAACACCCGCCAAGGATCCTACCAGAAGGGTAGGTACAGATCTTGAACGGTCGTCTCTGTGGATCAACTCGTCTAACATCCACCTCTGAGCAGCCTTCAGTCCAGGTACCCTCAACCTCAATCAGCGTTGTCCGTCATCCGCATAAGACACAACATGGTGCGGGCTTTGCCCTTGCAGGGGTGAGTATAAAGATACTCATTAGGGACCCCGAGACCCCCTAAAGTCTCTAAGTATCTACCAAGGATAAAAAAAATCAAACCCATAATCAAAAATCATGAAATAATAGTCATCCCCACTTATGTATATGCCCATACATATACCTATGTTATCATGTATACCCATCTAATTCATGAGGAAACACAAGGCCCAACTCTTTAGTCAAAATCACAACTATTCCACGAAAGAATGAATACCACAAAGGTAACACCACAAAGGTAAGTACCACATGGGTAACACCACACATAAGAATACCACATAGGTATCAAAACACATAAGTGTACATAAAAGGTAAGGACTCAGGTCACACCAGGTATAACATAAGTATGGAGGTATAGATGATTAGATTTATTGCAAGATCATATTACTTCATCGATAAGCTCTGCTATTGACCCGAAAAAGATTGAAGATGACCCAAAGAGGATCTGAAGATGACCCACACAGGATCTAGGGATGACCCACACAAGATCAATATGCACTGACCCACACAGGATAGCTAATCACTGACCCACAGAGGATCATTATGCGCTGAACCACATTGGATCGATGAGCGCTGACCCACACAGGATCGATATGTGTTGACCCACAAAATATTGTTGAGCGCTGACCCACATGGGATCTGAAGATTCTTCAGGTACAACCAGCCAGTCGGTTCCCGTACTAAGCATGATTGATTCCGGAAGGTTCTGCTCCCCAATCCATCGGTCGATACATCATTTGCTATGAAGTTCCACCAAAAAGTATCCCAATGGTCTGTAAGTCACAAGGGACCCAACACGATAGATGACACGCCAATCGGACACCTGTTCTGTAAGTTATTAGTGTTTTTGTTACGAGGGCCCGGTCAGATTTAGGTTCGATCCAACCCGGTCATACTCCAACTTTATCCATAACTCAAGTGGAGTATACCAAAACGACCGTCTCGATCCAAGGATTCTGGCCCCATATATGGTTCTTCAAATGGACACCCCGTTCTCATGAGAAGGCCCAAAAGGAGTATTTGGGTCTAGATGGGCATGGGTCCGGTCCAACCCGATCGGACAGACCCAGCATGACCTGACCTGGGTCGCCCGAACCGGTTCAGTTCTGGCCTATATGGGCAGGGCCATCGCGGGCCTGGCCCACTGGGCCGTGGTCAGGACTGGACTGTGAAGGGGGCGGCCCACTGCGGTGTGGCCCACTCGACTGTGTGGTCCACCGTAGCGGGGTCCGTCCTAGACGAAACCCAAGGGGAGGCGCCCCCCAGTTTTCATAATGGTCCGTAGACTGTTTGTCTGGAAACTGATGGAATGTGAGACCCACCGGAGCGATCCCTCTTGGCGTGACACGGCCGCCCAGATTCCTGGATGGTCCTCCTCCCAGCGGCGTGTCGGAACCGATGACCTCATGGGGCCGGCAAGTTGCCGACCACCTTGGTGCGCTGTCGCGGCATTTGGGCCATGGCCTCTTCCTATAACGGTGGTGCTGACACACAGCAAACCGTCCTCACACGGCCGGCCAGCGTGTCGGCCGCCATCCTCGCACTGCCGTGTCCGACAGGCCGCGACCTCCTCCGGTGGCGCGGTTGCACCACTACTGACATCACGGCTGGCCGAAATGTCAGCCACCACCTTGTGCTTGGCCGGATTCGATCGTAGGCATCGTGGTCGGGTCCTACTCAACTCGTCACTCCGCCAGTGAAGAACTTGTCAAACCATGAAGAATTCAGGAGGGATTGGGTCATGTTTGTTTGGCCCACACCCACCGAATTAGACCGATATCAGGTGGTTCAAGAGGATGGAATCAACATGAAACTATGAAAAAATTATAAACAATACCCTACCTTGATGTTCGTTGGTGGAATCTTGACGAAGAAGATGAAGTCGATGAAGATGCTGACATTCATCGCTCCTGCAAGACGCTTCCGCTCTGGGCACGGGCGTCATACACGTCGAAGGTTCGTTCTTCATTGGAGGATGTCCTTCCAAGTTCTCCAAAGCTCTCCCCTTTTCCAACGATCCACAACTAAAAGGGTAAGAAGCCAACTTTAATTGACCTAAGATTATTAATTCAATTAATGTTGGCACATTAATTAAATTAATGTTAGAACATTAATTAAATTAACATTGGCACATTAAAATGGGGGAATTACAAGGGTTAACTCACATTAAAGAGAAGATCGGGTGGTCCCCACCACAAAGATTCAAAATGTAGGATTCAAGATATTGAAATAGAAGTTTTTGTTTTATTTTATTTCAATTCTTTTAACTGCCCCATGAAAATCTAAAAAACTAACTTCCACCCTCGACATACTGTGGTCGAGGTTAAGGTCTCCTTAAGTGAATATCGGTGCTGCAAGTTCAACGGGGTCCTCATATTTCAATTCTGAGCATCATTTTAGAAATTACAAAATGCCGCTCATGCATTTACTGAACGTGCCTAAAAAGTTCATAAATTCATTCCGGGCACACCAGGACTTGGAATCACGTGCTGTCAATTTTCGTGGACTCGGAATATTTCCTTATAATTAAAAAAATTTCATGGAAAAAATCTAGTTATTTACAAAAGAAACTACATGATTAACATAATAATGAAATAATAATATTTATATTTTGAAGTTATAAGATTCTCTTAAATCATAGTTATTCTCAACAAAACCAAATCATCATATTCTATTAGCATTAAAGAATCCAACATGGTTTATATTAATAGATAATTTAACAAAATAGTCCAAGAATAATATATAATAGGTAGGAAATAAAAAATTCTAATATGCATTCAACAAAACCTTGTGAGTAAAAAATAAATTTCTTCCAATACAGAAAAGTAATATATTAGTTTAGGAGTTAATTATTCAATCATATAAATTCTAAAAAAAATATTATATAAAAAACAATGTTCATCACTAATAAAGGAAAATTGTAATACTTAGAATAAAATATGAAATACATAGCCTACTACTAGGATAAAAATATGATAATGGTTTATTTAATATAGTGATATAGGTTTATTTTCCATTTATAATAGCATGTCCCAAACTAATGATTTCATAACGAGGCAAGAAATGACAATATTTTATTAAGTAACAATTTTCTAAAAGAGAAAAGGTTTTATCATAGAAACAATAATTTGTAAAAAGTTTAAAAAAATATGTGAAGAGAAATACAAGAAAAAAATTTAAAATACATTTCCAAAAATAAAAAATTAAAAAATTTGGTTTTTGTTAGACATAATAATCATTTATAAAATCCTATTTTTTCAGGATTTAGAGTTAGAAAAATAAAAAATATATTAGGTGTGTCATGTTGAATCACCTCTTCCCACCTCTTTAACACATCTTACACATCCTGATTAAATCAATCTCTTAAACATTGGTTATGTGTACTTTATTGGATTATAGAGAGTTCATGTTATGGTAATAATATGGTCTCTTTATTATATAGTACACTCAGGAATTATGTATCCATAATGTCGATTTTATCTAATATCATTGTGGGTTTCAGTAAAGAGGAATCCCCACATTATAAGTTTTATATAACATGTATTAGGTCTAAAAACACAAAAATTGTACCCATTTCAGTCAAAGATTAATATTACGGTACATTTACAACACCATTGGATAATAGGACTTGATGAAAAGGACACAATTTGTTTTATATAACACAAAAAGTTAGTAAAAATCACTATCATAGATCAACACTTGCATGGAGTCAAAAAACATGAACTGTTTAAATTAATTTTGTAACACAATACAACTAATGTGGGTTTCCATTATATAAAGATAACCAAACCTTATTGAAAACATCTAACCCATACTATAGAAAATAGGGTTCAAAATTACTCATTTATATCTTTTAAACATAAGTAGTTTTTATTATTATTTTATAAAAGCCTTAGGTAGGTGTTTTATAGGCATATCCCGAGAATCACATGATGATTCAAGAACACCCTCCATAATTAATGGATAGCTCTAAATACTCCTTTTGACCACAAAAAAATATTAGAACTATCAAAAAAAATATAATTAACAGAGACAAATCAAATAATAACCATATCCAAATAACTATAAATTAAAAATGAAATATAATTTTATTGTATTCATAAATTCACTTAAAAATATAGAAACACTAATATCTAAATAATACCCAAGAATCAAATAAAAATTTACCAAAAAACAAGAAAACAACATAACCAATCATACCTATTCATCCTTCAATCAATACAGTGAAAAATTGATAAAAAACACCATATACATGACTTATTCAAGTAAAACAATAATAATACACATACAATTAGGCGATTACACCTTGCATTTACAGAGTCATTATAGAAAGTCCCTTGCCAAACAATAAGAAATATGAAACAAAATATGAAGATAAGAGATGGAAGGGAGATGTAGAAGGAATATTATCTATTGTTTTGGCATGAGGATAATCCATGGGTCCAACTTAATTAAAATTGATAAGAAATAGATAAAAATAACCATAAGGATCCGTCGAAAGAGATATCCTTTGGCAGGGATGAATGATAATAAATGGAAGTTTACTTGTGATAAGACCATATGGGGAAAGTTATAAGTCACCTACATTAAAATAACTCCAATGAAAACTATCAGGTATCTAATAAAGTTTCACTAGGTACCTGGTGGTACCTTAAGGCCACTCAATCCACTACTTAGGTTAATGGGTACTTTGTGTAACAGACATTTAATACCTATAGGTGTAACCTCTTTTTAGGAACATGAACTTTTGAGCCACCCATCAAACCTTATCCAAAATAGCCCTATATTTAATCCTCAAACACCCAATATATTATCTAAATACATAATAAAATATTGATCCCTCAATTGAAAATGTAAATATCAAATGATATAATGATTTAATTCTCCATAATTAGAAACTATGGCCTTAGTTAACTATTTCTAGGACAAAAATCCGTACATAAAAATCTTTTAGAGAGGGAAATTTATAAAACATCCTCATAATTTTATGTGTGGTTGAACAATGATGTTAAAATAATATGTTTCAAATTTATTTCTATACAATGGTTTTCTTTGAGTATCTATAACTTGCTGAGTTATTCCAATATACTCTTTCTTGATTTTCCCTTGCTCAAGATTTTTTTTAACGAATTGGTAAATAATTTGGATATACTCCATGTTAGAGTGTTGTAACATATTATATATTAATTATATTTTCTCAATATTTACAATAATGAAACATCATTAGAACCATTAAAACATTAATATAATACACTTATATATTATTTATCTATATAAATTGTGTATATTATTTGGTACAACAAATACTTACTATTTATGTAATGCTAAAAGATGACCTATTGTTTCATAATTAAGTAATCAATACACTTTAAAATATATAAATATATAGTTCCCAATTTTGGTATATCTATTAGAAAAATCATTATCTCAATCCTTACGTAACTATGAAATCAATTAATATTATTTAATTATATAAAAAACAACCACATAACTGAGACTACCTTGAATGTTCCCCATGACTATTTTCAAAACAGTGTGGTTTTCCTTTGTTCAAATGCCAATAATTTTTATCCACAAAATAATTTACATAAAAAAATTTCCATATAATTTTCAACTATAAAACGTTTACAATAATTCTCTATGATAATTTAATATTATTACCACATCAATCTTTATGGATTATATGTTTGGTTTTAATGGATGTTAAAGATGAAACTGATTTCCATTCATGTTTCTCAATACTGTTCTGTAACTATCATGCATTGTTTATTAAGAGATAATTTTTCCCCATATTTATCAACATATATCTTTATAAAGTATATAATTACTTAATAATTGACCGCGTCAACTTTTATATCATCAATTGTACAAATTCCTCCACCTATTTTTGCTTCTATACATCAAAATTATATCATAAATATATTTGAGTTCAATTGAATTATCTCCCATGTTTTATTTCACAAAAATTGGGATCTAAACTCCCTAACTCTAATTATATGTTACGTAAATAATTATCAAAATGAGATTACAAAACTATTGGTTCTGGTTTTAAGTCATACAATTCATTCTTCCATATATATTATTTTTATTTATCCCCATCAATTAGAAAAACCAATGTATGTTCAATGTATAACACCTCCATGACTAGTCCATTTATTAGATCAACTTTCACATCCATTATAGACACTTTAAATGATTTTTTAGTTGTATTTTATATGATGTAATAAACTGGACAGGGTTGTCCTAACACATGAACAGATCCGGCATGCCATAAGGCCTGAAGCATGTTCCCAATAACAATTTCCTAGCAACAAGAACCAGGGTATAAACTGAAAAATATTGGGAGTGTTTCATAAAACCTCATAATTTTATATTAATTTAATTTCAAATAATTATTATTTATTTGATAGATTTATTTTCATAAAACATCACATTGAATAAATCCATGATATACAATTAAAATATTATTATTTAATATGATAGTTATTTTTTATCCATTGGTTTAGGAGACATGAATAATAGTAACTAATTTACGAAAAACTATTTTTTAAACAAGTATAAAACATGTTTATTGTTTATAAATTGTTTATAAATGGAACTAAAATCATTTAATGGTAATAGTGTTGTTTTCATGGAAAATATTTTTTTATGATTACAATGTGTTTTTATATTAACAAATAAAATTTATTATTTTTTGATGGATTATTTTAATTAATTATATATATATATATATATATTAAATGTAAAATGAATAATTAATTTTATTATACTAGTTTATAATAGGCATGAAATTAATATAAATCGGATTTTAAGCTTATAAATTCATTTTACTAATAACGGTTTCTGTAGTGTTTCACAAGCTTATTTTAAAATGAATTTATAACACATATATAAATTTAATATTGTAAGATTGATTAAATATTGTAAATCATCATAATTAATATAATTTAACAATTTCAACATAATATTTGGTTATAATTAATAGTAATAAAAGTATAATTTTTTACCCTGTTTAAGGTTAAAATGGGTTTAACAGAGGTCAAACTAAGATTTTAGGGTAATATTACAGATTTAACAAGTATAAATCCTATTATATCTCTATATTTTAACCCAAATAGATCATAAATTCTAACGATTATTCATTCTGAATGATTTTTCAAGATTATGAAATTATTATATTTTAATATTTTAAGAAATTCTAAGTGTGTCCCCTCCCCCACCTCTAAATGGATATCCCCCCTCCCTTTACATTACACCACATTAAGATACCACTATTGACCAAAAATACCCAATTCTCTTCTAAAATTCTATACAGACAAATTAGTTATGTTTTTCTTCATAAAATAACATTATATGGGTTTAAAAGAGGTTTACTAAATAAGAGGTAACTAGCCTACTCGACCTATTTCAATTTATTTAATCTTCTACCTCCTTTAAATCAATGGTATTTATCATAAAATAATATCTTCATTATACTGAATATATTTAAAAGTTATTTTTATTATTATACCGTTATTTTCCACCATCTTTTTTCATAAAATGGGAAATTAATGTATCGATCATGTGTATGTGTGGACTGTAGCCTTCACGCAGCGATATAAATCATTTTCATCCTCCATCAATCATGGTAGGTTATTATGAGTGATTTAATGAATAAATATAATATTTATAATATAAATATCGTTATTTAATTATAAAATATTTTTATTTTTCTTCCCTTATTTTTTTATGAAATTATAAATAGTGGTCTTCTCTGCGTAAGACATACCATCTCTATAAACAGTGAAAATCATTTTTCTATGTCAACCTTTTATGGAACATTTTAAATATGTAAATAATGAATATATATTATATTTTAATCATTAATATAAACATTTATTTTATTTTACCATGATTAATGTAGAAGGATTAAACAACTGAACCAAAAAATCTAAGAAAAAAAAATAATTAACACCCTGAAATGATGATTTTAATAAGTAAATGTTAATAAATTGTTGTTGAAATGTTATAAGTGAATCATATATGATTATATAACCATGTATATTATTATTTAATATATTTTAATAAATTTAAATTTATAATATAGGTTGTTGGAAAAATTATGAAGAAAGTCAAACATGAGGTAATGGATTTATATCCCAACATCATTTTAGTCAATATTATTTATGCCTGAAGTTACATTGAGTGAAATTATATAGTCCTTCCAGGATAGATCTCCTTATTTATATTATTATCTATCTATACATGTAATTTTTTATTAATAGTACCATTTCCCTCTATTTTTTATATAAAATGATTGGGGAAATGTTTTTATGAAAAACTGACATTATATAATCCTTGGCTAAGACTATTATTCTTCTGTGTCCATATTTTTATTAAAATATTTTTAAAGAAATTTTTTACTATTATAAAATAATTTTTCATATTATTTTTAACACATGTTTTACATTCTATAAAAAATATTTAATAAGAAAATTATTTTTCATTTTATAAATGAGGTTATTTTGAATTTTACTGAGAATGTTAAAGGAATCCTTATTTTGAGAAACATAACATGAACTAAATTTCATTTCATCATAGAAAATAAAAATATTCTATATGCCTTTTCAATTTTCCATGATTCATTTTAGTGAATAAAATTCCTTAATATATGGGAAATATTTAAATTTTAATTAATTTATTTGAAAATGAAATAGTTATTTCCCCAAGAAATATTCTATTAAACATTTAAAATAGTTTTCATCTATAGTAACACCCTTTAATGTTAATTGTTGTTTAATAGGTATATTATCCAATTATATCATCCTTAATTTTTATCTATATATTATATTATTATGATGATGAGTTTTTTATAAAATAAATTTATTTTCTTCAGGATTTGATCGGATGAAATGATGAAGTATTTATGAAATACATTTCCTTTTGAGTTTTTATGATATGGTGATTTTATTAACATATTATGAACTTTTGTAAGTAATATGGATAGATAATTATAATGTGGTTTTTGGGATTAAAATTATATATCCATCAAATTCATTTGGTAGTGATAGATATCTCATGATATAATAAGGACACGAATGGGGTGTGAACCTAGTTATGTAAGGGACACTTTCTTCTATAATATAATTTAGATTGAACCATGACTAAGCAGATGATGGAATGAGGAGAAAACCCAATACAATATGATATCCATGGAAATTATCATTGACTAAGGATGTTAGTTTATATGCTAATGTTTATGTGTAATATCCTGACCTAGGTGCCTTATACTATTGCCCAAGATGATTATCTACTTGACCCCACGCATACCTCCTATTATACTAGGGGTTTCCAACAAGAATATAGGTTTAAATATATAATTTTTGGATCTTATACAATCTTTATCAAAACAACACAATAATAGAAATAAATAAAAACTAAACAAATTATAATAACCATTTCTAGAATAATACCATTTTCACATACTGACCAAAAAATGAATTGAATATCCAAAATAAAAGAATTATTTATGTCATTCGGTATTTGATTCATGTTTCTAAATAAAACCAAAAAAACATTTAAAACTCTCCGAGGGGTTCAAGAAATCACACCTACTTCCCTCATTCATTCTCCATCCTAATTAAGTGATCTAACATAGGGATTTATTCTTTATCATGTCTTATAAACAGGTTTTCTATTCGGGTTTTGATAAGGCATCCAAATTAGGGTGTGATTGTAACTCAATAGGGATCCACCAACAGTGCCTAAAACAATATTCAATCAATAACATTACATAAAATTTAATAATGAATAAATTAAAATCAATAAATTAAACAGTTATCACAGTTAATTATTCATTATTTAAACACATTATATTACATAGGTTCATGATGATACATGATCCAACAATATCTACTTCAGCCCATGCTGATGTATAAACAATATCACAAAATAATTCACCATTCATTACCACATGGTCCTTAATTAACCATTTAATTTCAAATTATATCACGGATAATTTGAATCATAGTCTAATGACCACATTTTGGGAAAGGAATTATATATATTGTACCTTGTGGGTATTTAAATCATTAGCCTATATCCCACAACCTGTTTACTAATAAATCACATATGGTCTTTTGAAGCCACAATTTCTGTGTCACACACATTTATCACATACATGCATTTAGGTCTGTAACACCACGTCAAGCACCACATGTTTATTTGAAGAATCAGTCCATGGCCCAAAACTCATTTAATAAACAGTAAAAAATTTCAAATGAAACACATTTTACTAGGTAAATCATCATTAACCCTATCATCAATATTTCATATCATGGTATACCATTTCAAGGTTATAAAAGGGTTCCCTAATTTAATTATCTTGTAATAATATAAAAAATTCACCATTAATCCATTAATCGGAATTTAATCAAATAAAACATTAACTTGGTAAGGATAATCCAATAATCTCATAATTTGTATTATTCAATCACTTCTACATTCATTTAATCACTTAATTCCACAATTCCATCAATTCATTAAATTCAATTTTCCATGTTCAAATCATTACATTTTCACATGGAAAATCAATTAATAAAATCTATTATTCCATTAAATAATAAGAAACATTAATTAATTCAATTAAATATCAATTTTCATATTATTAAATTGAAAATTAATAATTCATACTTGCAATTATAATTCCATACTATATGATTTTCAATTTAGAAAAACTACCTCAAGATCATTATTCAGTATTTTCCATATTATAAAATCCCCAAATTAAAGAATGTTGTTTAATTCAACCTTGATTAAATAGATCTAGAACAAAAACCTTGATCAAGATCTAATAGAATAAGATATATAAAAACATAGATCCAAACCTAGGAACATGGAGGAAAACTATTCCTTCTACATCTGGAAAGAGATACATGAGAGAGGGAAATATAGTCTGCAAGAAATCACATACCAAGAGAGGTACAGATTAATCAATTAGTTAATAAATTAGTCAATAACTGAGTTCATAAGGATTTATAATCCCCTTTGGGATTACAAAAAAATGATGTATAATCTTTAGGGCCAAGCGGGGATAATAATGTTGAAATCTAGGGGGTTTATTAATTTGATAATAATTTTTTGTGGGATTAATTTCTATTTTCATAGTTTCCTGGGATGGGGCACACTGTTTTCCAAAATATGCAACAAAACTATGTATCTTACATAGGTTTCACATAGTTACAACTAAGATGATGCAGGGTTTTAAAAATCCAACTTCTATCTATGAAATCCACCTCAATCTAGGTTTTCATAGTTTTTTGGGGTAGGGTGCATGATTTGGGAAAAATTGTTCCCCAAAAGTGAAATGCCCAAAACCTCTTTAAAAAAAATTATTTTCACCTAAAATATCAACAAGGTAAAATCCTAAGAACATATACTCCAAGCATTAAAAAAATAATACCTGAATTGTGCATTGATCTGGTTCTCTATGTGACCACAGGCATGACTCTATATACCCTAGAGGCTACCAGCTAACAGCAAGGTTAAAATATATAACATGGGGAGAATATACACTATTTATCAATGTAGTAAACAAAATAAATAAATAAAAACCAAATAATAATAATCATATCCAGAATAATTCCAGTATCACATTTTCAAGAAAATCTGAAAAAAAAATTCCCAAACTAAAGTAATTGATATGTCATGACATATATGTATCACATGTCTAAATAAATCCCATAAATAATGACACACTAAAAAAACCCCATGCGGGTCTCGACATAACATTTTTCTCCCTCATATATTCTCCATCCAAACACATCCCTCTAAAATATGGATATTTCCAGTATACTATCTCCAATTCATTATGTCTATTAGGGTACCGATTAGTAATCCTGAGTAGGGTGTGAGTACAACATTGTAGGGCCCCGTTAATGGTGTATAAAACAATATCCATTCAATAATATTGTATTAAGTTTAATAATAGTAATGTAAAATCCATAAAGTAAAAAAATTATCACATTTTTTTATTCTTTATCTAACTACATATATTACATGGGTTCATGATGTCACATAACCCACCAATAACTTCTTTGGCCCATGTTGGAGTCTGAACCATATCACATAGGGATTCTAAATTTATTATCAAATTGTCCTTCATTATCTATTTAATTTCAATTCATATCATGGATATGAACCCATGGGTATTGAAGCATCAGTACATGTCCCACAAACCATTTCTCAATCAATTACATGTAGGCTTTTGAAGCAATAGTCTGTGTCCCACACTCATTTATCAAATGCTTTCTTTTGGGTCTAGAACACTGTGTCTAGCACCTTTAGGATTTTTTAAGCATCATTATATATCCCACAACCAATTCAAAAAACAATAAAACATTTCACATGTATCAAATTTATCTAGGATTGTCATCATTAACCATCTAATCAACATTTCACATCGCGGTATACGATTTTAATTTTATACAATGTTCATCACAATAATTCACATGGAATAATTTGAACAATTTACCATTAAACTGGTAATAAACATTTAATCATATATAATATCAACAATTTATGTTTAATCTAACCATCTCATATTTATGATTATTTAATCAATTTAATATTCCATTAATCACCCAATTCTATAATTCCATAAACTGATTAAATTAAATTTCCCAAGATTAACTCATTTCATTTTATAGTGAAATCAATCAATTAATCAATTCAATGGTTCCATAAATTAATTATACAATTAATTCAATTCAATTCAGGAGTCAATTTACAAGTGTTGAAATTGAAATTCAAAAATACACAGAAACAAATATAATTCCCAACTGTGGTACTTTAAATTTAGACCACCTACTACAAGATCATTGATGAGTGTTTTCCAAATTAGAATATCCTAAAATTGGAGAAGTGTGTTTAGTTACATAATGAATAATTATATCTAGAAGAAAAAACAAAATCAATATCAAATATAGTCATTTATATTAATAAATATCTCCAAACCCATTCTAATGGAGGAAAACTATTCCCTCTTCATCCAAAAAGTGAGACGATAGAGAATGAAATCTAATTAGGAATAAATCACATATCGGGAGAGATATAGATCCATCAATCAGATCCTCAATTTTCATTAATGGATTTCATAGGGCCTTAGAATCCAATCCATGCCCCCAAAAAATGATAGAGAAAATTTAGGATTGAGTGGGGGAGATTGAGGGTGAACTCTAGGGGGCTGAGGAATTTAAAAATAATTTTCAGGGGATTAATTTTTGTGTGCACAGTTTCTTGGGATAGTGCACAAGTTTTTTCAAACGGTGTTCTCAAATGATGTACCTCACTTAGGGGTCTCACGGTTACTACTAAGATAGTAGACAGTTTCAAAAAAAATACACAAATTGTGTAAACCCCTCTGTCTGGGGTTCCACATTTGGTTGGGGAAGGGTGCACAGTTTTAGAACACAATATTCCAACCATGAACTGGCTAAACCCTATGTGAAAAATCTCTAATTTCATCTCAAATACACAAGGTAAACACCAAAAAATATAAACTCAAAAAAAAGTGTACCAAAAAACTCTATTGAGATGCCTATAAAAATGTTTGGGATTTTACATTATTCCATAAACATATTTTTCATTATTATGATGTGTTCTCATGGTTCATGAATGATTATTGATGATTTGAAAAACTTATAACTTGTGTTTTTTTATAACAGAATTCTGACATGATTTATGATTAATGTTATATCACTAATTAGTTAAATTTACTATAACTAACGATCATGTTCTCACACACATATTCTTATGTTATGATCATTGATTGATATCACTTATGATAACTATTTCTGAGAATTTGTGCTCACCCTTCTTATATTCCCTTTTCCACAATTATGATGAAAGGTTTGATATATGGTATGCCTTAGAATACTATTATGTGAGTAGATATTTATGGAATATATTGAATATAATTCATGAATAATATGATTATGAAACTAGTTTTTAAATGTATTAAACCTTTATATTCCCATGGAATATAATATTGTAAAAATTCATTGAATATTGATCTCTACTTATGTAATATTTATGGACAATGTGCTTGGTTAAAAATATTTGGAATTAGATGAGGGTTTAGTTAATAATTAGAGATTGGGAAAAGAAAAAATTGTTGAAAACCCTTTGGATAATTCTATGTGAATGATAACATCCTGATGCATTATTAAGGTGAAAATTTTGTGGTTTTCATAACAAATACATCCTTTTCATGATATAATAATGTTGGTAAAGAAATGGAATTGATACACCTATGGGTAAAAACTCTGAAAGGGGTGGATTGCATATTGACTCAAAAATTATTGGTGGACGATGGGTGGGCCTAATACTATACACTTATCTAGAAACTCCTCATAAGTAAACTTTGGTTAATTAAAATTTTCATTATGAATGATTATTAATGATTATGAATGATTTGAATAGATGATGACCATGAATGAACTGGGATAAACAAAAGATTTCATTGATAATACAAGGTATCAATATTTAATCATACTATGAATGATTTTTCATGATTACATGATTAATCACTCTGATAATTATTTATCATACTATAATTTATGATTTTACTAATGGGATGAAGATAAAATGTCGAAGATGATGTGGTGATATGAATTATAAAATAGTGACGCAACTTATTTTATCTTCGTCATATATATTTTTTCATATCATGAAATGTATCTATGTATTTTCATTTATATCTTCAATTATTATATGTTATATTTGTAGTAAAAACTTTTAATGGATTGATAATTGGCTCTTTTATAACTCCTCCATAATAGATTATTTTTTGAAGGAACTCCCTTAAAATCATGGGACTATCCCTCTCATTGAATTTCATGTGATTATGAGCATGTATTGGATCAGACTATATGGATACCATACCAATCACTGAGGAAGAGAATTCATATGTGATAATTAAAATCAACCTATGATCTTATTTTGGTGCATTGATGAATATGAACTTCTTATGGAATTAAATTTTAATATATGGATCATAATACCTATTCATGAGAGGTATTTATCTCAAATGGTTTGGAAAAACTCAATACTTAATATCTGTATTTTATTATGGATTACGATAATGTATTTCTGAAATACATTCCTAGTCTTCACACAAATCATGATGTTGGGTTTATAATAGAACTCATAGATAGTGTTGCACCTATTTTAAAGATATCATATGTAATTTAAATTATTGGGTTCCATGAATTCAATATGAAACTCTAGGAGAATCTTGATAAGGGGTTGATATTCCATATTATGTATCCATGGGGTGGAACTGTTATCCTTGTTTAGAATAAAGTTTTGATAATGAAAATTATCATTTATTATCGAGATCATATCAATATCATAATCTTTTACAAGCATCTTCTACCCATTATCAATGACATATTTTATCATCTTCATGGAGATAAACACTTTTACAAGTTTAAAATTTGTTTTTTTATTTCATTAATTGAGGTTCAATATTAAAAAAGTATATCTAATACAACCATACATATAAGGTATGGAAAATATGAATAAATGGTGATACCATTTGTTCTTAATAATTACATTACTATCATCTCATATCTAATCAATGGATTATTTTGATGTTACCTTGATCATTGTATAATGCCACCCTAGTTTCCACTTAATGGTACCTTGAGACGGTGGCCACATGACCTCATGCACTCCACCTCAAATGTCAGATGTTACAGACTAGAAGAGAGGGCCTAGGGTGAGTTTATGGAGAGACTATGAACTCATTGATCAGAGTGATAATAATAGTACATAATTATAAAAATTTGTGGAAGTTTAACATAGATATAAATGGAAATATAATATCAATAGAAAAACATGCAAGACTAATAAATAATAAGTGAAATCTGAGTAATAAACAGATACATAGTGATGCTTATGTAATGAAAAATGTATTGTCCAAAAGTAAGTATGAAAGTGGTTGGGGATATAGGAATATACTATGTGCTAAGAAATTGTATAGAAATGAAAAAAAAATCTACCTCTAGAATCTTTAGTATAGGTTCAGTCTCATTCCACAAACACTATCCTAATGTTGGGAATCAATCATCCGAAGTTGGTTGATTCCATTTATTTATCCCAACAACTGTATGGTATACTCGGGTACCAAAGGTTGCCTGATTAGGGTGTGATATAATATCATAATAGGCCAACACAAAACATTTATAAATAAATCCATCTATGAAATTTAAAATACATATTGTTCCATAGTAAATTAATGTAAAATAGAAATAATAAATGAATACATTGGACTGGGTTCCACAAGGACACTCGTCCAATTTTCAAAATTATTCCTAAGCTACTGAATTTGAACTAGTGGATCAAGTGAAGTAATGGTGAGTGAAAAAATATTGCAGAATGTGGACTGTCCACAGGCCCTCACTACTAGTCAGTAGCCTCTGGAATTCGTGTAGGTGTGCTTAAGGTCATATTGCCACCCACTTGGGGCATTGTTAACTGGCATCTAGGGTGGGATGTTGTAAAGTGGATAAAGTGGATTATTTTTTCCTTTTTTATTACTATTTCAGTTTAGATATGATATAATGATTCTATAATTTCATAACAATCCTATTCTTGGGAGTAGATAACCCATATACTGGGGAAATCCAAACTACATAGGATTGGTAAATACTATAATTTCATGTGCTATTACCATTTCATGGGTTTTACCATTTGGTGATTCACATGTTATTCTCTATTATTAATGTTGATGTTATTAAATATTTATGAATATCCTCGGCCATATGATATGAGGGAACACCAAGAAAATTCACCATACTATTCACCTTAGGATTAAAATGTCATGAATTTTGACATTCCTTATATACATATTATCATGCATTGCCTATTTCTCATGTGATAACTATTTTTAAATTGAATATTATGAAATGAAGATCATAATTGTTGTAATTTTATATTTTATGATGTTCCCTTTTATGATTGAGAAAACACAATTGGATCTTAAGGTGTCTGCCTTAACATAATAATGTTTTTCTGTATAGGTTAAACTAGATTTATTAAGCGACCAATCATGGATTATTGATCCATGGACCATTGGTCACACAGGATGGACATGTTTTGGTGAGGATTATGTAGGAACTAAATTTCAATTTATAAGTATTATAGGCCCTTATTAATTTTGAGTGTTAATGAATGTAATTTAAACATTAATTGGAATTTAAATTTGTAAATTAATTGTAATTTAAATTCATAAATAAATTAAAATTTAAGTGACTAATAAAATGAAATTGTCACCATATATATTAAATATGAGACCTTGAACCTTCCCCAACATAGTAAGTGTAAGTAGGTCATGTCTACAATGAATAATTCTATGACTCATTCTTATCACCCAAAGCCATATCCTAGAACATGATAGGGGTTATAACATGATTATAGGGGGGCCTTGTACCTGTAATTTTTTAATTATGTTTCCAAACCATTATAAATCCAATCTGAGTCATTAACATGGAATTTTAGAGCTACTTTATTGAGATGACCTCATGATGTATTCTATGAAGGTGGATACGAGGATACACTTGAGGTGGTGGGACCTAAGAAACCTAAAATACCTCTTGTAGTGTCACCTGAGGCCCCAACTCAAGATCATCCACTGGGTGTTGATGCCTAGTTTAGGGATGGCTTCCTTTGGTTCATACAGACCATTCAGGTTGCACACCAACCAATGCCTACCATGTAAGAGGATACCTTCATGTTCTAGTAGCAACATTCTCCCACCTTATAAAAGAATGGTATACCTGAGGGTGCTAAATCATGGATGGAGTCCATGCTATCTATCTTAGATCATATTGAGATGCCTCTAGAGTGGAGGGTCTTGTTCATGACTTATATGCTATATAAATCTTCCAAGAATTGGTGGGATGTCATGACTCATGCTGGTCAACACCAGTGTCTCTTCTGGGAGGACTTCCCAGAATCCTTCTTCAACTAATTATTCCCTCAAACCATAAGAATCTATCTTTTTCAAGAGTTCACTCACCTTCAACAATGTGATATTCCAATGAATGAATACTCATATTTCTCTACCAAATTACATCATTTCCTAACAACCATGACAGGTAATGATATTATTACTTCGAGTAATTTGAAGTCTATTGTTGGTCATTACATCTGCTCATAAGTAAACATTTTTTTATTGACCATTGTTTTGTTGATAGTGAAGCAGGACCTCATCAATGAGTGGAAACTGAGGGAATCATGCAATTAGAAATAGATCAGTTCAACATACGGGAAGAGTAGTGTTTTATCCAATAGTAGGAAGGGATGTTCTGATGGTACACATGGGGTGGTTCCATCTTGGGTTCATACCCTAGAAATTATGTGGTGTGTCACTAATGTGGAAGGCTGGGCCATAAAAATCCATAGTGTACTAGGAACTTGATCAAGTGTCGGACTTGTGGAACGATGGGTCTCCATCAGTGTTTATATTGATATATTCCCCATGTAACAAGTTATTCGGGTTCTAAACTAGAACCTCCCTCATGTGACAGATCAAAAACTCCTCATCAAGAAGGATGTTGGTCTTCTATAGGAGGTTTGGGCTGAGCAGGTGGTCTTGGCCAAGGCGTACATGCCTCAGTGTTTCATCATCAGTAGAGTGGACATTCTCAAGCTACTCTGGAATAATATAATGGATGCGATTCATGCCTCATTTATGTAGTGTGTCCTATTCCTGAGGAGTATATTTGATGTTCATATAACGTTAGAGGCAATATTCTCATATCCTCCACTCCAGTTTCATCCATTTTTTATAAAGGTGTATCACACTCATTTCAATCTTATAGAACATTGAGAAGTCTAGGAATATGGATTGAGTACTCTAGTGGTGTTATGACCAATAACATGCTATTATTATTTGGAGTTGAGTGTTTATTCTAGTTCATGGAGTTCCCCTTCTGATAGGTGGGTACAATTTTATGTGGATTTTCTTCATCTTTGACAATACAGGTTTTGGATTCATTCTCTGTATGAACTACATAGTGCCTTAAAAATTCTAGGTGTGTTTCTATCAACTTCAGGTATATTTCACATCAACTGATGGAAAAAAATATATATATAAGTATAATGGGATATCCATTAAATTCATGCTATACCTGAGCATAATGGGCTAGTCAGAGTAACATCCCAGATGGCTACTCTCTTTATGAGTGATCAGAGGATGCAGCTCATTGAGTTCCCTACTATGGTTGATCATTTTGGGGATGTTTCCAAGGATTATTTCTCCATCTTACCACCTAATAGGGAGGTCAATTTCACCATCAAGTTTATTCCAGGTGTGGCACAAGTGTCTATTCTTCCATATAGGTTGGATCCTATAGAGCTCTAGGATCTAAAGAAGCATCATAAATATATAAGGCTAAGTGTTTTATTCAACAAAAAACATTGCCTTGGGGTTCATCTATCATCTTATTCATGATTTAGGATGGTACCATTCGATTGTGCATGGAATACTTCTAATAGAACCAATGTATGGTGAATAACCAATATCCATTTCCTCATATAGATGACCTTATTGAGAAGATACGAGGAGCAATAGTTTTTTTCAGATCAATTTGAGTTTACATCACCATATCATGTCTATGAGGTCATCATACATACCACATACAAATTTATTAAGTAGGTATTACAATAATAGGTATATGGTTATGTTCTTCATCCCAAATAATGTGCTGACATTCTTCATGGATCTGATAAATTGGGATTTCCACTCATATATTGATTACTTGTTAGTCGTCTATGTAGATGACATCTTTGTGGATTCTTGCAAAATACATGACCATTCAAAAAACATTGAGATCATGTTAAATACACTTATAGAGAACCATATATACACGAATATCTTAAAATGATACTCTTGGATTATAAAGGTTCACTTCTTGGGTCATATCATATCTGATTTGGGGTATCAGTTTACCCAATAAAGGTTAGTATTTTCATTTCCTAGGAGCATAACAAGAATGTGTTTTATATATGCAACATTTTAGGGCTGGATGGATATTACAGGTGATTCATCTAGGACTTCTCATGCATGGAAGCACCGATTATGGGCATAACCAAAAAGGTGCTGAAATTTAACTACATTGAATCTTATGAGAAAACTTTTTATGATATAAAGGGATGACTAAATTCAATGATGATTCGGATTATTACTGAGCTAGGAAGAAGAAATAATATTTTCTATAACACGTCATGAATTGAGAAGTGTGTTATTCTGATGTAGGTTAAATGGGTTATATCATATGAGTAACATTATCTGAGGCCACGTGAGAGGAATTACCCTATGCTTGACCTCAATCTATCTATTATGATCCATGCTCTACATTATTGGAGGTGCTACTTTTTGGAAGATATATTCATTGTTTAATCATATCATAAAAGGATAAAATATATATTAATCTATTAGAAGTGAATTTGATTCAATGTAGGTTTCCATAGTACTTAAAATATTTTGATTTTGAGCCTGCTTACCTGCTTAGAAAGGGTAATGATGTTTTTGATTTGATGAGTTAGAATACTCAGATTAAATCTATCAAGGAGGCTAGTAGTTAATGGAAATTGGTGGATCTATTCATTAAGATGCATCTTGAGGTTCAATAATACCATTGAAATCCAATTATATTAGCTTATGTGGTGAAATACTTCCTTTTGATGCTAGTATGGATGAATAAATTATCTGATTTCTAGGGCCTCATCCTGAGGGAGAGAGTTATATGGGAGAACCCCCATCCAGGTTGGGTTGTTGATGGAAACAAGAAACTAATCATTTTTTCCATGTATGGTTGCCTTCATATCTATGAGAATATGAGATGAATGAATTCCATGACTATATATAGTAATTTAATTCTAGTCTTACTAAGATGAAACGAGACATGAATATTCTGTATTGGTGGATTTGTATGAATATGTAGATTGTAGAATTTATCAATTGGTGCTCCACTTATTAGAAGGTGAAGGTAGAGAACCTATGACCAAATAGACATCAATATAATCTATCAATTCTTATGTGTAAATTGAATAACATCACAATGTATTTCATGATGGGATTTCTTAGATCCACTTGAGAAAGTGATGTAGTATTTGTGATCAAAAAGAGGTTGAACAAGGTCATGATCTTCCTACTAGTTTTGTAAACCTCCTCTATTGATGAGATAGGTAGTATTTACATATGGGAGATAGTGTTACTTCCTTGTGTTCCATGTTCTATCATATTGGACCCAGACGTTTGGTTCACATTAATGTTTTGGGAAGGGTATCAAAAGGCAATAGGTTTACAGCTAATCTTGAGTATAGAATATCACCCTCAGATCAATGGTTAGTCCGAGAAGATGATTCAGGTGTTGGAGGATATTCTATAAGAATGTATTGTGTATTTTAGAGGATCCTGAAAAACTCATATCCCTCTGGTTTATTTTTCCAAAAAAAAATATTTTTAGGCAAGGATTTATATGGCTTCTATTGAGTCTCTTTATAAAAGGTCATGTATTTCATCTCTATGATGTATAGAAGAAGGTGAGGTATCTCTACCAGGTCCTCATATGATTTAAGATACATCATAGTAAGTTCAATTTTTATAGAAGTGGATGGATATTTCTTATTCTAGTTTGATGTATTATTATGATCATGGATCTAGAACACTACATTTTGAGGTGGTAAATCGGGTATTTTTTCATGTATCACGTTGATTTTTTAATAGTCGAATAGGAAGACAAGGCAATTTATTGCCTTGATATATGAGGACTTTTGAGATAGTGGACAGAGAAAGGCCAGTAACCTTTTGTTCTAAGCTACCAAAGTGGTACCATTCCATGCACGATGTCTTGCACATATTATTGCTTTGATAGTATCATCCTGACTCATCTCATTAGTT
Organism: Viscum album; assembly: GCA_963277665.1. NCBI lineage: Eukaryota > Viridiplantae > Streptophyta > Magnoliopsida > Santalales > Viscaceae > Viscum > Viscum album. Next base: position 834,374,033 of record OY728143.1, on the reverse strand, counting down.
TTATCTAGAGAATATCGTGTTGGAGGTGGATGCATCATTAACAGATCATATGATATGTATCGTTGATCATAGAATGAAAGATCTCCAAGGTTGTTCAAGTCATCTAGTTTGGGTGCTATGGTGGAAGGGATGTATACACGATGAGTCCTTGGAGCCGGAGGCTGATTTATGTGCCTAGTGGCCATAGTTTTTCTCAAATGACATCTTACCACCTACTGAAGGTATAATCAGGTACAAGATATCATGAAAAGGTGATTTCGTTACATCCTAACTTCTTACAATGGTACAAATCATAGTTTTTTGATTAAATTCATTAGTTTTTTCCTTTAAATGATGCTAAATGTTTTTATAGAGGTATTATGTCGGTTATGGGATTGTTTAGATCCCAGAACCCTAAAATTGGAAGAGGTAAGCTGGGTTGAACTGTTAGAAAAAAAATTTCCATCCCTCCCTAGATAGTTTTTTAACCACGTGGTTCTAGATTGCTAGGTATTGTGATTTAAATGGTTCTTCTACATCTATGTGACCCAAGTATCACGACTTTGTGGTGATGTAGAGGATTGGGACATAGTGGTTTTCCATGGTTTGTGCACAGTTTGAAAAACTGTGCACCTAACGGTACGGGGTTCCCCTTTGAATTAGTTTCTTAGCCCACAGTTGGTGGATAGTTTTTCCAAATGTATTGAAAAACTCATCACCAATATATTATATAGTGAATTTACAATTTTACCCACTTTTATTCCTTTAAAACCATTCTTATTTTCACCTTATCATTCTAGTGGTTCGGTCCTCTTCTCCAATGAATGATTCTCTTCCAAATCCATCATAGGTTTTTTGATAAATATTTTATACGGACTCTTCATTTCTCATCATCGAATCCATTGGGATGCTAGAGGTGAGCTCTTAAAACCACTCCCATAAATTTTAAGATTCTTTCATCATCTTCTATGCTATCTCAGTGGAAGTTCATTTTCCCCCATTTTCTAGTCATTTGATTATTTTCCCAATTTCATTCACTCAAACTCGAATTAAAGGCTGAATATTGCCATGGGAATCACTATGAGGATATGGTAGGTGTTCTCTAATTTTCCCCATTTTTTGTTTCATTCTAAATTATGATTGATTGTTCTGTGAGATGGACCATTCTGGTGTCACCCATAATTAGTTAATTAAATTAAACCGGAATAATTACCTATACATTTGTGACCTGATATCATTTTCGGTTGATTGGCCATGCAGGAGTGTTGTTAATTCCACCAATGTGAGTCAAATTAGAATTTTTCGTCCCAAAATTTAACTAACTATAAGGGAGTAGTGTGGTGCAAGTGTCCAGTCAAACCCACAGGGTGACCGTAGTTTCATATGGGGAATTCTATTTTTTAAATTCATAGGGGAGTTCATTCGATAAATCTTATTATTTGTAATTTTACATATCTTCTACTTGAGGGTGACAATAATTAATAAAAGAGGTGTTTGGATTAATTCAATTATCTAAGACAAAAAATATTCTTTACTTTTAATCTACGTATGGTCCTTCGGCGAAGTCTGCAAAGAAAAAATTTGTCTCTATTTGATCTTGGTTTGACCACCTAGTTCTACCTTGGAAGTAATTATTTCGTGGTTCAGAGATATTTAATAGCCTAGGTGCACTACTTTTTTCTTCAAAGGTAGAAAGTGTCTTAGGTTAGTTATCATATCCTAGTAAACTCCAATTAATATATGGTTATTTTCTTGAATGTCCCATGATCAGGGACGGTTGTGCAAATTGGATGGACTATTGAGTTTGATCATGATTACTAATCCCATTAGGTTTCCATGTTTAGAATTGAAGATTAATTTAAGTATGAAGATACATTTTACTTGATCTATCCCCCTAAAGAATTTAGCTTCTCATTGTGGGGTAGGATGCAATTAATCAAATTAAAGACCTCATGTTTTACCAGATGATTAATGTAATTGAGATCATGTAAAGGTTTAGGATATAAATCATGCACTAAGTAGACAACAATTTTAAATAAAATAATTAATTGAGAAGGAAAAATTAATTGAATCAAAATGTAGAAATAGAATTGAAAGGAACTGAAGAACAAAAGCTCCACAACTCTTGGATTAAAAAATGTAAAAACATGAACAATTTAAGAGTTTGAATGGAGAAAAGGGGAATGAATTATCAAGGTAGATGAAATGGAGAGAAATAGCTTGACAGGAAGTGTCTCAAATGCTCTACCACTCCACTTCTTATATAGGTGAAAATCTTCATTATGTAAACCTGAAGAACATGTCATGTAGCCTCGATCAGTGTCATTTTATCTGGATTTTGGATCTCCCTCATGGTGCACAGGTCTATCATGAATTTAATAAGTTTGACCAGGTACACATTGTGTCCTTTGTAAGGACCCGACCCCAGTTTCCTGGAGCCAGTGACTTATTTGATTACATTGGTATATAAACAAGGAATAAATATCTTGAAAGACAAATCTATTTAGTAGTCTTGAAGAAACTAGATACATACATGGAACTAATTTTACATTTTGAAATGAATCAAAATATGATACATAACAAAATCAAATAACTTCATCCTTTAAAACTCAATAAATGGCCTCTTCTTCTTAGCCTAGAGAAGGAAAATCATATATAAGGGGAGACCTCAAATGCCTAGAAAATGTAAGAAATGCAGCGGAAGATATCATAACATAAACATTCATCATGTTGAATACATAAAAACATGTTCCTTTAACTAAAACTTGAAGACATTATGGAAGGAATATGATCTGAGTGAATAATTCCATAATAAAACATTGTCATGGGTATTGTACAAGTCAAATAACCACATGAAATTTCAATTAAAAGATTCATATTGAGGGAAGTGCATATGTCAGACATTCTAAATTAGTTTGTCAAGGCCTTGTCCAAGATGACTAAAAATGATTAAGGTCTCAGCCAAAACCATATACCACATTGGTAAAGGCCTCATCCAATTCCACATCTATTTGTCTCATGAGACCTATTGATGCATCGAGGGGCTTTAGCAGACCCCACCCATCACATAAAAACTCCAATACATTCCTCATATGATTGTGGATAAACATAATCAACATGTACATTCATATTGAAACTATCATATGAGATGTAACTAACATTCCCTAGTCATTAAACATAAACACTAACTATTCAGAATAACATGGTGAATGATATCAAAATAGAACAACCATAGTCAGAATAACTAGAAACTCGTAAACAACATATTGTATATGATATTGTAAGAAATAAACCTCAATCAAGTATAACATTCAACGAAGTATTTTGACATAGAATGATAATAGAAATTGAAATCCCATCGTCCTTGAATGTGGTTAATTGACACATCTCAGATGGTGTTCTTGCTACTAGTATAAAATAATTTAAAAGGAAGATATGATGGTAACATATTACACTATATTGAAAAAATTACAGTACATGTGAGGTACTGGAGTCATCACAATGATAAGTAATAAAAGAAAAAGAAAACAAATGAACTAGAATATAAAGATAATGAATTGAAAAGAGGAATTTACCTCTTGAACCAAACTTCATTGAGAGGATCTTTATGGGATAGGTTTTGGTCTTTTAATTAGATCAAGGCTTATTGTACGTCGGATAGGAGGTTGGGAGGATATTTGTACGTAATTTTTAGAAGGAAAAAGTCTTGAGATGAGTGAAGAGAAGAGGGAGGAATGGGTGGTTTTATATTGGAGGGGAGAGGGAATTTCTCAATTTTATATTCCTTAATTTATTATTTCTCCAAAAGACCTGGAATCATTAGTATTCTATGACCATTAATATTAATTTTATCATGTGAATACAAATCAATTGGGGTCTCATCAGTAGATCATCATACAAGACATTATAATTACTGTATTTTGCTTAGTTTGTAAATTATGGTATTTCACTATTCATAAAAAATTCATGTATTTGAAAAAAATCCCTAAAATTCACCCCAACAATTTTTCAAATTGTAGAATCCAAATATGATGTACTTTTTTCAAAACTAATTTTTTAAATATTATTAATTTCATATTTAATTAAAATCATAATTTTTTCGAAAAAATGAGTTTTAAAACATTTATTTACTTATTCCAAAATATAGGTATATCATACTCAAACATGAATATTATTTATATACTATCATAGGTAAGGATACTATTCATTATGGTATATCACTATTCATAAGGGTATGTTACTATTCATAAGCGTAGGATACTATTCACCAAAAATTATGTTTTTCTTATCGGACTCCAAATAACATACTAATCGCAACCGTGTATGTCATATTTTCGAAATTCACATCAATGAAGTGACAAGATTATGTTTACATGGCTAGGTTAAAACAAATAGGTGTTTTTAGAGACTAATTGATCCATGCATTCTATAATAAATCTATTTTTCAATTCTTTGGGTGTTACATTATCCCCTCTTTTCAAAAAAAATTTCCTTGAAATTTGAAATTGAACTTCGAAGGTTAATGGTTGATAATTAAATATTACATTATGGAAACCCACATCCGAAATAGAGTTAATAAAATATCCTCCTAAAAAGGTTAATGGAGATGAGTTGGTGACCCCAAAATGCATGCTTTCGAATGAGGTGACATTAGTTGGAAGAAAAAAAACCAGACATCGAAGAAAAATCTATCAATGATGTTATGATGGAACATGATATAGGGAATGTTTAGATGAATGTTGATTACTACAAAACTATAAACTAAAAAAATAAATTCATCAATATTATCAATAATAATGTTAATAGGAAAACATTTTATTTAAGACTATTTTCCTTGATTCGAGGAATTATTCCACTTTATATGAGTATAAATATACATTTCTACTTATAAACTCATCCTTTTTTTGTAGTTTGACTATCTATACCTCATCACATAGCATGGGTTACACCATTTGGTGAAGCAATACATTATCCTCTAAAATATCATACACCGATAAACTTAAATTTCATAAATGGTTTAAAAATTGCAAAATATAATGATCCAACACATTATAATGAAGTCCTCTAAATTTCCAAGATGAACTTATCATTAACCCTTAATCAACAAGATGTATCTCTAACATTCACATTCCAAAAATCTTAATAAAATCATCAGGTACCCTTTTGAAATATCATAATAACTTAGATTACCATAAAAACATATTGGAAACATGCATTCTTCCATATTCCTTAAGTAAGATACATGTTATTTGATATATTCAATAAATCCATAATTTATGAAAACATCATTGATGATACCATAGACCACTTCTCGGTAGGTCAATAATCAGATCCAAGGTAGTCAATACTTATCAGAATCAATAATTTCTTCATCAGTATCTCATCATTAGATATATATTAAGGGTTTTCTTTCCCTCAATCATGTTTTTTTCTTAAAAGTTTAACTTTTCACTAAATCACATTTCCTTTGTATCATTCATCATATGAACTCAAATCCATAATGAAATAGTACTGCAGTACAATCCTTATTATCACATAATTCATACAACCTATACATGGCTGACAAAATATACAAATGGCATGATTCTTGGCTAGGAATATTAATCATTCTACTTTATCTGCGGCAGCATCATAACTTGCTCATTATCCAAAATCATCATTTGGGGTATATTCCTTAGACGATTGAGACATTGATTCACATAGTATGTCATATTCTTGAAATTGATGCATTATACACTGGAAACCACTTTATTACCCTTGCAATCATGAACATGGTTTCCTTTTTCACCACACATGTAGCAAACACACATTCCCTTCAATAATTCACTAGGGATATTCTTTCCACAGTTATCACATGTGGGAAAACACTTATTTCCCTTCTTCCCTTTATCCCCATATCAATCTTTCATCCTCTTATTATTTTTCTTCACTTAAAATCCATAGGACTTAGAGAAGACTTTACATTCCTTGTTTACACATGATATTATATCAACATAAGATGATGATACATGGGTGACAATCTTCCTTTGAAAAGATGGCTTAAGACCATAAGATATATGATCTTTATTACTCTTCACATCTCATGCATTGCTGAAGTTCTCATTACTTATGCTAGGTGACATATCTAAAAAATTCCATATTATATATTAGCTCATAAAATTATGAACTCTATATAACTATAATCATTGTATAGAACGTAACATAAATGTATGAATCTTAAATCCTAGTAACATATACTTTGGTTACATTGGGGACATAAATCCCTCACAATGGTGGGTAAATAAAATTTAAATTATCTTAATCATATCACATGGTAGTGTGAAAACAAGAGTCCAGAAAGGCCCATTGTCGTGTACCAGGATACCACCCGTTAAGCCCGAAACTACTTGTCGAAGTTTTCACTCATAGGTACATCTATGCTAGAACCACCTCTACTTGTTTGTATACAAACAAATATGTATTTTATAGAAATATCCACATAATATATTCCATACCATAATACTAGATTGTTCTTGTATGGTTATCCTCAAAGACTATCTTAGGGACTCTTCCATAATTTATGTTTTTTGAATCTAGTTTCCAAGTTTTCAACTAAACTTCCTTTGATACCAACTGTAAGGACCCAACCCCAGTTTCCGGAAGTAGGTGCCTTATTTGATTACATTGGTATATGAACAAGGAATAATCATCATGAAGTGATGATCATTTTAGTTGTCTTGAAGAAACTATATACTTACACGGAACCCAATTTACTTTTTGAAATGAAACAAAATATGATACATAACAAGCGCTAATAACTGCATCCTTGAAAACTCAATAAATAATATCTTCTTCTTAACCTGGGGACAGAAAAACAAATGAAAGGGGTGATCTAAAATGATCATTAAGGGTAAGAAATACAGTGGAAGATATAATAACATAAACATTAGGAATGTTGAATACATAAAAACATGTTCCTTTACAAAAAACTTGAACACATTATGGAATGAATATGATCTGAGTAAATAATTCCATAATAAAACATTATCATAGCTATTCTAATAGTCGAATAACCACATGAACCTTCAATTACTAGCTTCATAATGATGTATGTGCATATGTCGAACATTATAAATCATATATTCATGGCCTTGGTCAAGATGACTAAAAATGATTAAGGCCTCGGCCAAAACCATATACCACATTGGGAATGGCCTCATCCAATTCCAAGTCCATTTGTTTCATGAGACCTATGTAACAGCCCGAGATTTTATGAAAAATATTCTTTTTAATTTTATTGTGTTGTACGCTACACCAAAAGGAGCTTTCACAACACGCATCCTTGACTTTCCTTCCATTACACGCAATCACGACCTTCCACGATAGCGTGTGTTGTACGCAACACCAAGTTTCGCTAAACAACGATATGCTATTAAGATATTATTAAAACTAGCCGTTATGAATAGTAATAACCACTTTTTAAATTATAGAAATTTTAGCTCTCAAAATGGACTTCATTTTTGGATTCGGAGTATCGAATTTATCCTAAGGTGAAATTTTGGTACATTTTGGATAACTTCCATATTCTGATGAATAGTGAAAATTACTAAATTATAATTAAAAACAACTTTTTTAATCGAAATAATTAATAGAGATAAATTATTAATTTGAGTGGTTTTAAAGTATATTTAGAATATATTTTTACAATTTAATACAATGTTGGTCATTGGTTGTAATTTCACATTTAAACCAGACATAATCAAGTGTCAATCTTTTGATATATTTTGTTTCCTAAAAACACGCTATTTATTTTAACAACGGGATTTAATTATAAAATTAATTAATGAAACTTCTATGTTATGAATTTGGTAAAATAGATTTCATTTTTGAATTCGGAATATGAAATATAGCTTAGGATGAAATTTTGGCATTGTTCTGAAAAACATCAATTTTTGATGAATAGTGAAACTACTAAGTGGTAGTTAAAAAAAATGAATTTTTCATAAAACTTAATTTTACCACTTCTGTGAATGGAATTTCAAAAATCCGAGAGACACGGTTGATGTCAGTAAGTAAAATTTGGTTCAATGAGATGAAAATAATTTTTGGTGAATAGTAACTTTTTACTTTTTTTTACCACGGTTAATAGTAAATAGGGTAACTAAGGGTAAATATGATATTACTATTACCCTAAAACATGTCCTAATTCTATTGGATAAGTGTAATTCGACCAAAAACAACCTTATGAATATAATATGACCATTTAGGTCCACTTGGATTAGATTATGACATTTAATATTATTTTATTTAATGAATAGTTAAAATAGTTAAAATCAAAGTTTAATAACTAAAACATTTTTAATATGGGGTTATACATAAGATAAATTCGACTATAAATATTCATTAGAAAGATAAAAAGATTACCTACATAATGATATTTTATTTATAATTTTTAGACTTTATATAAATTAATTTATTTATGGCACAACGATGATGCAGTAATTACCCTTTTAAGGAAATATTAACATAATTGATGTTATAAATGCTCAAATGAATGTAATTTGAGACTTTTTATGAATTACACTAATTTTCTAGGTTACTATGATATCTTTTTGTTGATTTAATCAACTTGGTTCGAACATATAATTCTGTTATGACTTTCACAAAAATCATATATCAAATAGTGTCAAAATTGACACAAAATAGTTTTTAAATAAAATATTATATTATTAATTGTTATTTTATTCCTAGAAAACTAAGGTTCGGCCAAATGACTTAGATAAGGATATATATATTAATAATAAACAATTTGGGGTTCGTTTGGCATGTTATAGTAAGTGTATTAACCATATAGTGAAAGAAAACAAAAAGACACGGTAAAAGTTAAATTATTTAACTTAGAGTTAATCTAATTGATAAGGTTAAAATAATATCCTAAACTTGTCTAAATCCTATTTGATGATAGGATTTCGACCCATCCCCACTTTAGCTTCTAAATAAGACCCTTTGGAACCATTATAAACCGATTTTGACATTAATATAAAATAATATTTTGAGGTATTCCTAAGGTGCCCCTCTCCTTCCCTATAAAAGGACACCTCCTCCCCCTCCTCCTTACACCAATTTGAGCACTCAAGATCGGCCAACCCCTGCCAAAATCTCTTCTCCACTTCCCTAGCAACATCCTAGAGGTTCTGGTCTTACTCAAAGACAAATTTTAGTGCCCTAAGAGGAGGTCTCAAAGGGGCGCTTCAAAGAAAAGGTAATTACCGTTACCAATTCTTTCATCTTTATTTCTTCTTCCACTTCTTCTTCTAAGGTTTTTTCATTATGAAGTAATAACATCAGTATCACTAATATACTTATATGTTATTATAAGTATGAAACAACCCTAATTCACCTTCTATCCATCCTACGGAAAAATGAAATCACCGCGCGTGCGTACGTACGGAATACCGTCTCCACGCCGTGGTGTAATCTATTTTCCACCACCACCTAAATAGGATGGGTATAATGGTGTAATGAGTAAATATATATGATTATTATAAAGTGATATTGATACTGAAATAGTCTACATACACTTCAACACAATTCCACGACCATGGGAATGATATCATCGCTCGTGCGTACGTACTGACTACCGTCTCCACGACGCGATGAGATTCATTCTCAATGATTAACCATTCATGAATGATTATAAATTATATATAATAAGTACTAATGAAATATATGACATAATAATGATAATGGATTTATGTAAATTTATATGTATGTCATCTACTTAATTCCATTCACTTCAATAAGGAAACAAAAACAGCGTTCATGCGTACGTACGGACTACCGTCTCCATGAACGTTGTTTTTCATTTCATTTATCTATCTATTATATATATATATACTGAATATATATGATATATAAATCATATTTTATATTCTGGAAGTAAGTAAATCATGATATAAGTAATAATAATGTCAAGAACAACAAGTCAAAACATCTACGATAAATGAAACGATTTTACCCAAAACGCTTCTTTAACATGGAATTTACAAAAGAACGGGTAATATAATGTCATAAGTGAACCATATATGATATCATAACAATGAATATGATTCTGGAATAAGTCAATAACATGATTTAAATCATTATACAGGAGGTTCGGACACTTACAAAGCAAGTCGGACCTAAGGTAAGGGAAATATCACAATCTCATTTTTATCCGAGATTGTTTATTCGTAAGTATTTACTGGGGTGTATTTTATCATCCACATCCATGTTTCATCAATATGTAATATTATTTCCATCCACCTACAATTGTTTAAATCCATTTTTACCCTTCGGTGAGTTTTTAGTAATATCTATGAAAGGAATCTTTTGTCGTACGAGGTACTTTTTGACTTTTCCGACAAAAGTACGAAGAATGTTTTTTTTAACTTATACGGCATGAATGGATTTCTAAAAAAATTATTTCCAAGAAGCTTCCTTTACAAGTATTAAAGTTTATTTTTAATCAACTTTTTTTTATTTTAAAATTGTATGACATGTTAAGAATGGAAAAGTGTTTTTGAAGTAGAAAGGATATTTTCCTCAAGAATGAAGTTCAAGTATTTTATCAAAATTATTTTCCATCTAAGATAATAAAAGGGTTCTGTTTTTATCCCTATTATTACATGGATTTGATTATGTTGTGATGGAAACATTTTTATGAATTCTTTTATCTTATATGAATTGTTTTATGATGTCATGTTGTTTAAGAATCCCATTTTTATTACATGGGTTATGCGATGATGTATGATTTATGATTATGTGGCACACATAAGAAAGGATTCATTATAAGATGGGTGGGACCTATATCTCCCTCCAATGCATTGGGTAAAGATTTTATATCTCATGATATAGACATGGCTGGAACGGTAGGTTATACCGGTTCAGTGAAACAGGACTGGAACGAGGGTGACTCGGTTCAGAAAGGGACTTTGTCCACTAAGATAGTCTTGGCAATGAGTCTTCACTAACAAGAAATGATTCTTTATGATTATGTGTTCATGCCAAAAAGTTTCAAGTTTCATGTTATGATTATGGGGATTTCATTTCACTACTATGATTTATCCCATGTTATGAAATTATGATCTCTTTTGCAGGTTAAGATTTCCAAAAGTTATGTTCTTATGAATATTAAGTGATTGATTTTTCTTTTGTTTACCCTTACTGAGCATTTGAGCTCACTCTTTTATGTTTTCTTTTTCCCAGGATATAAAGAAAGGTTTTAGGTAAGAAAAAAAAGGGAAGATCTTTATGGGAGATATTGAAGATCTTTCACCAGGATTAGAAGATTACGTTCCGAGTTTCCAAAGACACTAAACTATTACGATCCTTGTGTGTGTGTTTTTGTTATGTACTAAGTATTCCGCAAAAGTAATGTAATGTCCATGTACGTCAAGCTTCGGGTCTCTACAGTTGGTATCAGAGGAAAGGTTTAGTCAACCTTTGGAAACTAGGATGCGAGAACTTTAGTGAGATCCCTAGAGATATTTATAAGGTATGTCTAGGGATGTCCCTAAGGATAAGTATACGTATAGGATACAGTCCTAGAACTATGGTAACGATCATAGAATTTAACATAAGATCTTAGATATTGAGGGTACTCCCCCTTTATTATGTTCTTTTCCCTAGCATGATTTTTGCCTCTCACACTATTCTTTTTTGGGTTTTAGAAAATGGCTGGAATCAAGATGATTCACGATAATGGAGGATATGATGGACAATGGAATGATATTCTTCATAATGAAATGGGATTTGGAAGTCCAAACATCATTATTATGCTGAATCAGCAATCTCATAATATGATCAATAAAGTAAAATTTGGTAAGTTTCCTGACTCGGCTAATAAGAGAAAGATGGAGTTTCATGATGATCATAGAGGAAAGAAAGTTAAATTTCCCCTATGTAAATCATGTGGGAAGAGGCATCAAGGAGAATGTTTCAAAGGAACTGGAAGATTCTTTGGGTGTGGAAAAGAAGGACACAAAGCCAGTAAGTGCAAAGGAAAAGGTTCAGTTAACACCCGGGATGAGGATAATGGTATTGCTACGACATCAACAATGGTAAAATGTTTTAAATGTGGAATTTACGGGCATTATTCAAACCAATGCCCTAAGGGAAAGTCTCATGAAGAGAATCAGTATGGTCGTATGGGTAGTATTTATGTGGATGATGATGAAGAGACTACAAATGATATGTGAGATGAAAGAATTGTTGAAGCTCGGTCAATGGTTTAAGAATGTAGTGGAATGATTACATGTTTATCATGTGTAATGTTGTATAAGTAATCTCATGGTACTATGGAATAAAGAGACATCTAAAGATTGTTACACTGTTATCTTTCATTGAGTTTTGAAAGTGTATGATTAATGTTACCAGTATCCATGAAAGGTTATTCAGATACTTTTGTAATGTAGATGATATGCACATAATGAAGGGATAAAGATAATCTAATATGTTTGATAGTATTCATGAGCTCATGATTGATATAAGGACTAAGTGATATCATGGTTTGAGGATATAGAATTTTGGGGATTTTGGTATGTGGAAAGTGTTAACTTTTAACTGCATTCATGTTTTCACTATGGTTCAATGGGTATTCAAGGGAATACATGATTAAGGCCTTTGAATGTTTGGAATGTGACCAACAAGACATATCTTATGATATATGGGGATCAAAGATGGTATTAAATCTCTGGTTATCGTTTTCACTATATTATGAGAGTGGACTGCAGTATTATGGATAAGCCTAAAGATTAGAATGGATTATGTTGTACATAAGTTAGTATTGTTTAAGGATAGAAGATTTTCGATATTATTGATGGGATGTTATAGTAATGTAGTTTTAGAAAAAGGACAACCTGCAGGACGGGCAACAGCCCATCGCGTCGGACAAGGATGTGGGAATCGAACCCACAACCGAAGTGCGACTGGCCTTTATCGCCTACCACTGGCCTACAGGAAGTCCCTGTTTAGTAGAAACTAGTTTTATTAAATTAAGCAGTATGATATATGAAGTATAAGTCCATTTTAGGAACCATATATGATTAATCTCACTATAAATCGACTTATGTATATAACTTTTGCTAACCTTTTGTTTGAGACAGATGGAATGACCCGTCATTTTATCACATGAACTGCTAACACTTCATGAATAACAAATTCAACTTCATTTATTTAAGAGATGAAGTGGAAATTGTTCAAGGCACGAACAACAGTGAGATTGTACCAAAATAAAGTAAGTATTTATTCTAATTCAAATTTTCAACTTTAGGGAAACGATCTTGAAAACCAAAAAAAAATGTTGTCCTAGTGATCTAAAACCTGATGAATCAGATGGTACCTTAGATCGTCACAAATTTATGGATTTGTGATTACTGGCTTTTCTATAGCCATGTTCTCTACCACTCTCCATCAGAACATGATGGTTAGATTTCTCTTCCATATCCATATTTTTACCTATGTGGAAACCCAGTGATTAGTTTATTTGGGTAATCGTTACATTTCATACTTTAGTTTTTAAATCCATGTTTTGGTATTCCTTTTTACGATGTGGGTTTCTATTAAAGAAACTTTCGAATAGTAAACCATTTATAACCACGACGAATTTCGAGGGCGAAATTCATTTTAAGGGGGGTAGAATGTAACAGCCCGAGATTTTATGAAAAATATTCTTTTTAATTTTATTGTGTTGTACGCTACACCAAAAAGAGCTTTCACAACACGCATCCTTGACTTTCCTTCCATTACACGCAATCGCGACCTTCCACGATAGCGTGTGTTGTACGCAACACCAAGTTTCGCTAAACAACGATATGCTATAAAGATATTATTAAAACTAGCCGTTATGAATAGTAATAACCACTTTTTAAATTTTAGAAATTTTAGATCTCAAAATGGACTTCATTTTTGGATTCGGAGTATCGAATTTAGCCTAAGGTGAAATTTTGGTACATTTCGGATAACTTCCATATTCTGATGAATAGTGAAAATTACTAAATTATAATTAAAAACCACTTTTTTAATCGAAATAATTAATAGAGATAAATTATTAATTTGAGTGGTTTTAAAGTATATTTAGAATATATTTTTACAATTTAATACAATGTTGGTCATTGGTTGTAACTTCACATTTAAACCAGACATAATCAAGTGTCAATCTTTTGATATATTTTGTTTCCTAAAAACACGCTATTTATTTTAACAGCGGGATTTAATTATAAAATTAATTAATGCAACTTCTATGTTATGAATTTGGTAAAATAGATTTCATTTTTGAATTTGGAATATGAAATATAGCTTAGGATGAAATTTTGGCATTGTTCTGAAAAACATCAATTTTTGATGAATAGTGAAACTACTAAGTTGTAGTTAAAAAAATGAATTTTTCATAAAACTTAATTTTACCACTTCTGTGAATGGAATTTCAAAAATCCGAGAGACACGGTTGATGCCAGTAAGTAAAATGTGGTTCAATGAGATGAAAATAATTTTTGGTGAATAGTAACTTTTTACTTTTTTTTACCACGGTTAATAGTAAATAGGGTAACTAAGGGTAAATATGATATTACTATTACCCTAACACATGTCCTAATTCTATTGGATAAGTGTAATTCGACCAAAAACAACCTTATGAATATAATATGACCATTTAGGTCCACTTGGATTAGATTATGACATTTAATATTATTTTATTTAATTAATAGTTAAAATAGTTAAAATCAAAGTTTAATAACTAAAACATTTTTAATATGGGGTTATACATAAGATAAATTAGACTATAAATATTCATTATAAATCTAAAAAGATTCCCTACATAATAATATTTTATTTATAATTTTTATACTTTATATAAATTAATTTATTTATGGCACAACGATGATACAGTAATTACCCTTTTAAGGAAATATTAACATAATTGATGTTATAAATGCTCAAATGAATGTAATTTGAGACTTTTTATGAATTACACTAATTTTCTAGGTTACTATGATATATTAGTGTTGATTTAATCAACTTGTTTTGAACATATAATTCTGTTATGACTTTCACAAAAATCATATATCAAATAGTGTCAAAATTGACACAAAATAGTTTTTAAATCAAATATTATATTATTAATTGTTATTTTATTCCTAAAAATCTAAGGTTCGGCCAAATGACTTAGATAAGGATATATATATTAATAATAAACAATTTAGGGTTCGTTTGGTATGTTATAGTAAGTGTATTAACCATATAGTGAAAGAAAACAAAAAGACACGGTAAAAGTTAAATTATTTAACTTAGAGTTAAATCTAATTGATAAGGTTAACATAATACCCTAAACTTGTCTAAATCCTATTGGATGATAGGATTTCGACCCATACCAACTTTATCTTCGAAATAAGACCCTTTGGAACCATTATAAACCGATTTTGACATTAATATAAAATAATATTTTGAGGTATTCCTAAGGTGCCCCTCTCCTCCCCTATAAAAGGACACCTCCTCCCCCTCCTCCTTACACCAATTTGAGCACTCAAGCTCAGCCAAACCCTGCCAAAATCTCTTCTCCACTTCCCTAGCAACATCCTAGAGGTTCTGGTCTTACTCAAAGACCAATTTTAGTGCCCTAAGAGGAGGTCTCAAAGGGGCGCTTCAAAGAAAAGGTAATTACCGTTACCAATTCTTTCATCTTTATTTCTTCTTCCACTTCTTCTTCTTAGGTTTTTTCATTATGAAGTAATAACATCAGTATCACTCATATACTGATATGTTATTATAAGTATGAAACAACCCTAATTCACCTTCTATCCATCCTACGGAAAAATGAAATCACCGCGCGTGCGTACGTACGGAATACCGTCTCCACGCCGTGGTGTAATCTATTTTCCACCACCACCTTAATAGGATGGGTATAATGGTGTAATGAGTAACTATATATGATTATTATAAAGTGATATTGATACTGAAATAGTCTACATACACTTCAACACAATTCCACGACCATGGGAACGATATCATCGCTCGTGCGTACGTACGGACTACCGTCTCCACGACGCGATGAGATTCATTCTCAATGATTAACCATTCATGAATGATTATAAAGTATATATAATAAGTAATAATGAAATATATGACATAATAATGATACTTGATTTATGTAAATTTATATGTATGTCATCTACTTAATTCCATTCACTTCAATAAGGAAACGAAAACAGCGTTCATGCGTGCGTACGGACTACCGTCTCCATGAACGTTGTTTTTCATTTCATTTATCTATCTATTATATATATATATATATACTGAATATATATGATATATAAATCATATTTTATATTCTGGAAGTAAGTAAATCATGATATAAGTAATAATAATGTCAAGAACAACAAGTCAAAACATCTACGATAAATGAAACGATTTTACCCAAAACGCTTCTTTAACATGGAATTTACAAAAGAACGGGTAATATAATGTAATAAGTGAACCATATATGATATCATAACAATGAATATGATTCTTGAATAAGTCAATAACATGATTTAAATGATTATACAGGAGGTTCGGACACTTACAAAGCAAGTCGGACCTAAGGTAAGGGAAATATCACAATCTCATTTTTATCCGAGATTGTTTATTCGTAAGTATTTACTGGGGTGTATTTTATCATCCACATCCATGTTTCATCAATATGTAATATTATTTCCATCCACATACAATTGTTTAAATCCATTTTTACCCTTCGGTGAGTTTTTAGTAATATCTATGAAAGGAATCTTTTGTCGTACGAGGTACTTTTTGACTTTTCCGACAAAAGTACGAAGAATGTTTTTTTTAACTTATACGGCATGAATGGATTTCTAAAAAAATTATTTCCAAGAAGCTTCCTTTACAAGTATTCAAGTTTATTTTTAATCAACTTTTTTTTATTTTAAAATTGTATGACATGTTAAGAAAGGAAAAGTGTTTTTGAAGTAGAAAGGATATTTTCCTCAAGAATGAAGTTCAAGTATTTTATCAAAATTATTTTCCATCTAAGATAATAAAAGGGTTCTGTTTTTATCCCTATTATTACATGGATTTGATTATGTTGTGATGGAAACATTTTTATGAATTCCTTTATCTTATATGAATTGTTTTATGATGTCATTTTGTTTAAGAATCCCATTTTTATTACATGGGTTATGCGATGATGTATGATTTATGATTATGTGGCACACATAAGAAATGATTCATTATAAGATGGGTGGGACCTATATCTCCCTCCAATGCTTTGGGTAAAGATTTTATATCTCATGAGATAGACATGGCTGGAACGGTAGGTTATACCGGTTCAGTGAAACATGACTGGAACGAGGGTGACTCGGTTCAGAAAGGGACTTTGTCCACTAAGATAGTCTTGGCAATGAGTCTTGACTAACAAGAAATGATTCTCTATGATTATGTATGAATGCCACAAAGTTTCAAGTTTCATGTTATGATTATGGGGATTTCATTTCACTACTATGATTTATCCCATGTTATGAAATTATGATCTCTTTTGCAGGTTAAGATTTCCAAAAGTTATGTTCTTATGAATATTAAGTGATTGATTTTTCTTTTGTTTACCCTTACTGAGCATTTGAGCTCACTCTTTTATGTTTTCTTTTCCCCAGGATATAAAGAAAGGTTTTAGGTAAGAAAAAAAAAGGGAAGATCTTTATGGGAGATATTGAAGATCTTTCACCAGGATTAGAAGATTACGTTCCGAGTTTCCAAAGACACTAAACTATTACGATCCTTGTGTGTGTGTTTTTGTTATGTACTAAGTATTCCTCAAAAGTAATGTAATGTCTATGTACGTCAAGCTTCAGGTCTCTACAACCTACCAATGCATCGAGGGTATATAGAGGGCCCCACCCATCCCATAAAAACTCTAATGAATTGCTCATATGATAGGGGATAAACATAAACAACATATAAATTCATATTGAAACTATCATATAAAATGTAACTAACTTTCCCCAATCATTAAACATAAACACTAACCATTCAGAATAATATGGGGAATGACATCAAAATAGAACATCCATATTCAGAATAACTATAAACCCTTAAACAAAATATTATAGATGATATTGTAATATATAAACATCAATCAAGTACAAAATTCATCAATGGATGTTGACATGGACGAATATATTTATAAATGAGACCATTGAAAAATTCTTGAGGAAATAATCTTCAAACATTCCAAAGTTTCACATATCACCTAGAATCATTCATGTCATAATCCATTAAAATATCATGAGAAGAAAGAGAATCTTGATATGATATACCAAAGGGTAGTACATACACCACAAGAAATAAATAAGTGCTGAACAAGGAATATATCTCTTAAAAGTTAATGAGAGATGAGAAAATCCTTTTTAATTTTGAAAGAAGATTCCTTTTGAAAAATCATATATATTTGTGGTGAAATCATATTTAAAACAAGAACATACCATAAAATAAAATACTAGGAAATTGAAATTATATTATAGGAATAAATTATGTCCCAATGAAGTGAAATCATGTAAATATAGTTCTTATGATTCATTATAAATAAAACATTTTAGAGCATTTTAAGGAAAATATTAAAGAGAATTTAAAAGTGGAAGGGCACGTTTTTCACATAAATCCAGAAATGATCCAAGATAATTTTTTATGATTAAATGAGTTTTTTTATAATACTAATGGTGGCTCAAAACTGATTTTTGAGTACACTTGAAAATGGGTTAGAATATGAAAATATCCCTTGAATCGGGTTTGTATTTCAGAAACAATTTTGAAAGTTCCTTTTAAAACATGTAAATATCTATAAAATAAGAAATGAATATGGTTCGTGAACATATATATAACACTCAAACATAATTTATTAGGATTACATAATAATACACAAGAGTTTCATTGAGGTAATTAGACAATAAAAGTAACCCGGATGAAAATGGAGGTTCGGGTGGAAAAACCCTTACCACTTTGTAATCAATCGATTCACATGCCCCAAAATTAATAATATTAAAATGATAAATAGAATACCTTGAAAATAAATATATTCATGATATGTTACATCAATGGGAATTATACATACACCATACACAAGTGTTAGTAGTGAATACAGGAAACCTCACAAAAATTGAAGGGAGATAAAGAAACCCCTTACCATAAGTCCGAATGTGTTCCGCTCATGAACATAAGGTCCTGGAATATGAAATTAGAATTATCAATAACTTATTAGAGACACTATTAGACAATTACATAGTTTATCATAATTATTTTTAGTTCATTTATTCCCTTCATGATAAGTTATTATATTGAATTTCATTGATCTATAGTGTTTGTTTTCTTTATTTTCATAATCGGTTCACTTGTTCATAAGTAATGGAGTTCATATGGAATGGATACAAATCTACAGAATTTAATTCACATATTATTTATGATCATATATAGGTGTTAGTGGCCATTTATATAATTTGGTTATACGGCATGAGGATGAATTATTATATAGAATTTTAATGATAACTGTTTCAGCTAATTTGTGGGTTTTGATTACAACGAAATCATTTTTTCTTTATAAAATAATACCATTTGTACAAAGGGATTAAATAACCTTACATAGGGTATATTACATATATAATAATATGTTTCATCCATTACAATAATCATTTAATGACCATAATTGAGAATGATAATAAAAATCGAAATCCCACCGTCCTTGAATGTGGTTAATTGACACATCTCAGATGGTGTTCTTGCTAATAGTATAAAATAAGTTAAAAGGAAGAGATGATGATAACTTATTACACAATCATGAAATCATTCCAGAATGTTTAAGAAACTAGAGTCATCAAAACATATGTTTAAAGAGATGTAACAATAGAAATAGAAAACAATTGAACATGAAAAGAAAGTCATATAATTGAAAAGTGGAATTTAACTCTTCAATAAAACATCCTTGAGATCCTCTTTAAGGGAGAGGTTTTGGTATTTTAATGAGAACAAATCTTTTTGTATGTGGGAGAGGATTTTTGGAGGATATTTAGACAGAATTTGCAGACATCACAAGGCTTGAGAGGAGTAAAGAGAAGGAGTGATGGGGGGTTTTATAGTGGAGGGGATAGGGGATTTCTCAATTTTATATTCATTAATTTATTATTTCTCCACAAAACAAGGAATATTGAGTCTTCCATGACCCGTAATTGTAATTTCATCTTGTGAATATGAATTAATTGGGCTTACATCAGCAGATCGTCATACATGACTCTATAATTACTGTATTTATATTATTTTGTAAATTGTGGTATTTCACTATTCATCAAAAATCCAAGTATTTCAAAAAAATCACCAAAATTCTCCCCAACCATTTTACTAGGTGTAGAATCCAAAAATGACGTCCATTTTTTCAAAAATAATTTTTTAAATCTGATAAATTTAATATTTACTTAAAATCATAATTTATTCTAAAAAAATAATTTTAAAACATTTATTTACTTATTCCAAAACATAGGTATATCGTACTCCAAGTTGAATATTATTTATATACAATCATAGGTAAGGTTACTATTCATTAGGGTATATCACTATTCATAAGGTTATGTTACTATAACAACCCGAGATTTTATGAGAATTATTCTTTTTAATTTCTTTGATGTGTTTTGTTGTACGCTACACAAAGATTATCTTCGGCTATACGGAACACCGTATTAGCTTGTAGTATATGCAAAACTATTCTTGGATCGTGTTTTAGACAATTTCATGTTTGTTTGACAGTAGTTATTCTACGCAACATTGATTGTATATATATATATATATATTCAATGTATAAATAAAATATGGTTGGATTTTGTTATACGCAACAACAAAGGAATCTTTCACTACACGCAACCCTTACTTGGTTTCTTTACATGCAATCGCGACCTTCCATGATAGCGTGTGTTGTACACAATACCGAGTTTCACAAAACAACGATATGTTATTAAAATATTATATAGACTAGCCGTTATGAATAGTAATACCTACTTTTTGAAATTTTATAAATTTAATCTTTCAAAATGGACTTCATTTTTGGATTCAGAATATTGAAATTATCCTAGGGTGAATTTTTGGTATTTTTCTGAAAACTTTCAATTTTTGATGAATAGTGAAAACACTGGGTAACTATTTAAAACCCAACTTTTTATTTAAATAATTATTTAATTTATTTTAGTTTATTTTAGGTAAAAATTGATACATAATACCTATATATGTTAAATTTAATTCATTGGAGTCATTTTATAATAATTTTAGATATATAAAAATTTTATTGAACTTTTCACCGTCTTTTACCCACCTCCTAGGAGAATTTGAAAATTTACATAAAACGTAATTTTACCGCTTCTATGAGTGGAATTTTGAAATTTTTGGAGACATGGTTAATATCAAGGAGTTAAATGTGGTTCAATACGATAAAAATAATTTTTGGTGAATAGAAACTTCCTACTTTTATTTACCATGGTTAAAAGTAAATAGGGTAATTAAGGGTAAAAATGATATTATTATTACCCTGAAACATGTCCTAATTCTATTGGATAAGTTTAATTCGACCAAAAACAACCTTAGGATTAAAATATGACCCTTTATGTCCACTTGTATTAGATTAGGACATTTATTATTATTTTATTTAAAGAAGAGTTAAAAGAGTTAAAATCAAAGTTTAATAACTAAAACATTTTTAATA
Source organism: Viscum album (assembly GCA_963277665.1). Classification (NCBI taxonomy): domain Eukaryota; kingdom Viridiplantae; phylum Streptophyta; class Magnoliopsida; order Santalales; family Viscaceae; genus Viscum; species Viscum album. The sequence goes on along the minus strand of OY728143.1, from coordinate 834,352,318 downwards.
TAGGGTTATGCATAAGATAAATTTGACTATAAATTTTCACTATAATGTTAAAATATTTACTACATAATGGTATTTTATTTGTAATTTTTATACATTAAATATGTTAATTTATTTTTGACACAATGATGATGCAGTAATTACCTTATTAATGAAATATTAACATAATTGATGTTATAAATGCCCAAATAAATGTAATTTGAGCCTTTTTATAAATTAAACTAATTTTTTAGGTTAATATGACATGTTAGTATTTATTAAGTTAACTTTTTTAGAACAAATCATGATGTTATAATTTTCAAAAAAAATTAATTACCAAATAGTGTCAAAATTGACATAAAATAGTTTTTAAGACAAATATTATATTATTAATTGTTATTTTATTCTTAAAAATCTAAGGTTCGGCCAAATGAATTCTATAAGGTTATATATATTAATAATTATCCACTTGGGGTTATTTTGTCTTGTTATAGTATGTTTATTAACCATATAGTGTTAGAAAACAAGAAGACACATTAAAAGTTAAATTATTTAACTTAGAGTTAAATCTAGTTGATAAGGTTAAAATAGTAACCTAAACTTGTCTAAAACCTACTGGTTGAGAGTATTTCAACCCATCCAAACTTTATCTTCGAAATAAGTCACTTTGTAGCCATTATAAACCGAATATGACTTTATTATAAAAAAATATTTTAAGTTTTTTCCTAAAGTGCCCCTCTCCTCCCTTATAAAAGGGCACCTCCTCCCTCTTCTCTTTACACAATTTTGAGCTTTCAAGCTCGGCCAGAACCTGCCCATTACCCTTATTAACTTCCCTAGGAACATTATATATGTTCTGGTATTCTCAATATACCAACTCTAGTGCCTTAAGAGGAGGTTAAGAAGAGGCGCGTCAAAGAAGAGGTAATATCCTTTACCGATTCATTCCAATTCATTTCTTCTTCTACTTCTTCTTATTTATTTGTTTCATCATAAATTAATAACATCCGTATCACTCATATACTTATATTTTATTATAAATATGAAACAACACTATTTCATATTCTATCCATCCTATGGAAAATTAAATCACCGCGCGTGCATACGTACGGAATACCGTCTCCATGTCGTGGTGTAATCTGTTTTCCACCACCACCTTACTTGGATTAGTATAATGGTGAAAATAAATAACTATATATGATTATTAAAATTTGATATTGATTCTTAAATATTATACATACACTTCAATACAATTCCACGATCATGGGAATGATATCATTGCTCGTGCATACGTTCGGACTACCGTCTCCACGAACGCGATGAGATTCATTTTCCATGATTAAACTTTCAAGAATGATTATAAAGTATATATAATGAATAATAATGAAATATATGACATAATTAAGCTACTGGATTTATGTATACATATATATATATATATATATATTTCATCTGCTTACTTCGATTCAAGTTAATAAGGAAAATAAAATAGCGTTCATGCGTACGTACGGCCTACCGTCTCCATGAACGGTGTATTTCATTTCATTTATCTATATATTATATATATATATATACTGAATTTATATGATATATACATCATTATTTAAATTCTGGAGGTAATTAAATCATTATATAAGTAATAATAATTTCAATAACAACAGGTCCAAACACGTACGATAAATAAAACATTTTACCAAAAACGCTGCTTTAACTTGGAATTTACAAAAGAACGGGTGATATAATGTCATAAATGAACCATATATGATATCATAACAATAAATATGATTCTTTAATAAGTAAATGACATTATTTAAGTCATTATATAGGAGGTTCGGATACGAACGAAGCATATCGGACCTAAGGTAAGAGATAACTATTCCAATCTCGCTCTTATCCGAGATTGTTTATTCGTAAGTATTTACTGGGGGTTTTGTTATCATCCATGTCCATGTTTTATAAAAATGTTTTAATTTATGTTTAATTTCATTTTTACCCATTTTTTAATTTTACGACATGTTATTAAAGGAATCTTACTTTTTTTTACCACACGAGAAACTTTTTGACTTTTCCAAAAATAGTACGAGGAGAATGTTATTTTTAACTTATACGACGTGAACGGATTTTTACGGTTTCATAACGCCTCATTTTCATGAAGCTTACTCTACAATATTGAATGATTATTTTCAACAAAACCCCTTTCTTTTAAAATTTCAAGGAATTTTGTTAAAAGAAAATGATTTTGAAGAAGAAAGCATATTTTCCTCAAAAATTCATTTCAAGTGTTTTATCAAAACTATTTTCCATCTAAAATGACATTATTTAATATGTTTATGTTTCAAGTATAATAAATCTATTATTTACATGGTTTGATTTTTCTTATGATGAAATGATATCCTTTTATATATGGATTATGTTATGATGTCATGATGTTTAAGAATCCCATTCTATTACATGGGCTATGCTATAATGTATGATTTATGATTTTGTGGAATACGAAAGAATGATTTCATTATGAGATGGGTGGGACCTGTATCTCCCTCCAATTCATTGGGTAATGATTTATATCTCATGAGACAGACATGGATGGAATGGTAAGTTATATTGGTTCAGTGTTACAGGACTGGAATGAAGACTGAACTCGATTTAGAAAGGGACTTTTCCAACTAAGATGGTCTTGGCAACAATGTCTTGGATACTATGGAAATAATATCATGTGCTTAATGGTTTTCAAAAATTAAATGTTTTATTCCCATGCTATTATATCATGATTGATGTTACTTTATGAAATATTCCTTACGTACTTCCAAGATTTATGTCTTTTCACAAGATTTTGATGTTTAGATTTTATGTTCAAGTTTTTGCATTCAAATGGTTATGGATTGTTTTATGTTCTCCATGTTTACCCTTACTGAGCATTTGAGCTCACCCTTTTTATGATTTCTTTTCCACTGGATTTAAATAAAGGATTTAGGTAATAAAACAAAAAGGGGAAGATCTTTACGGGAGATGTTGAATATATTTCACCATGATTAGAAGATTATATTCCAAGTTTCTAAAGAAACTAAACTATTACGATCCTTGTGTTTATATTTTTGTTATGTATTAAGTATTCCGCAATAGTAATGTAATGTCCATGTACGTCAAGCTTTGGGTCTCTACAGTTGGTATCAGAGGAAAGGTTTATTCAACCTTTGGAAAATAGGATGCAAAATCTTTAGTGAGATCCCTAGAGATATTTCTAAGGTAGATCTAGGGATGTCCCTAAGGTTACGTAAAAGTATAGGTTATAGTCCTAGAATCATGGTAAAGATCTTAGAATTTAACCTAAGATGTTAGATATTGAAGGTACTCCCCCTTGATTATGATTTTTTCCTCTCACACTATTCTTTTTGGGTTTTAGAAAATGGATGGAAACAATAATATTCACAATAATGGAGAATATGATGGACAATGGAATGATATTCTTCATGATCAAGCAAATGAAATGGGATTTGGAAGGCCAAACATTGTTATTATGCCTAATCAGCAATCTCATAATATGATCAATAATTGCAACTTTGGTACGTTTGTTGACTCAGTTAATAAGAGAAAGAAGGAGTTTCATGATGATCATAGAGGAAAGAAAGTTCAATTTTCCTCATGTGAATCATGTGAGAAGAGACATCAAGGAGAATGTTTCAAAGGAACTAGAATATGCTTTAGGTGTGGAAATGAAGGACACAAAGAAAGTAATTGAAAAGGAAAAGGTTCAGTTAACACCATGGACAAGGATAATGGTATTTCTTAGACATTAACAACGTTTAAATGTTTTAAATGTGGAATGTATGGGCATTATGAAAACCAATGCCCTAAGGGAAAATCTCATCAAGAGAATCAGCATGGTCGTATGGGTAGTATTTATATTGATGATGATGAAGAGACTACAAATGATCTGTGAGATGTAAAAATTGTTCAATATCGGTCAATGGTTTAAGAAGGTAGTGGAATGATTACATGTTTATCAAGAGTAATGTAGTATAAGTAATATCATGGTACTATGGAATAAAGAGACATGTAAGGATTGTTACACTATTTTTTTCCATATGTTTTTGAAAGTATATGTTGAATGGTACCGGTAACCATGAATGGTTATTAAGATATTTTTGGAAAGTAGATGATATGCGTATAATGAAAGGATAAAGAAAAAAATGAAATGAGCTCATGACTGATATAAGGACAAAGTTATATCATGGTATGAGTATATAGAATTTTTGGGATTTTGGTAAGTGGAAAGAGTTACCTTTTGACTGCATTCATGTTTTCACTAATGTTCTATGGTAATTTCTATTTCAAGAGAATACATGATTAAGGAATTTACATGTTTGGAATGTGACCAACAAGATATATTGTATGATAAATGATGGTATTCATGTTCTTGTTATGAGACCTTTCCAGTAATCGTTTTATTTATACTATAAGATTGGACCGATGTATTTTGGATAAGTCTAAAGAATGGAAAGGGTTATATTGGACATTAGATAGTATTGTTTAAGGATAAAACTTTTTTTCGAAATTATTTCGTTAATGTTATAATAGTGTAGTTTTCGAAAAAGAACAACCTGCAGGACGGGCGACAACCTGTCGTGTCGGACAAGGCTGTGGGAATCGAACCCACAACCGAAGTGCGACAGGTCTTTATTGCATACCACTGGCCTACAAGAAGTCCCTGGTTAGTAGAAACTAGTTTTATTTTATTAATTGCTATGATAGATGAAGTATAAGTCCATTTTTGGAACTATATAGGATTAATCTCACCATAAGATGTACTTATAACTTTTTCTAACCTTTTGTTTGAGACGAATGGAATGACCCATCATTCTATCACATGATCTACTAGCAATTCAAGAATGAAAAATTCAACTTCATTTCTGTAAGAGATGAAGTGGAAATTTTTTAAGGCACGAACAATGGTGAGATTGTACCAAAATAAATTAAGTATTTATTCTAATTCAAATTCTTCAACTTTAGGGAAATGATCTTGAAAACCAAAAATGTTGTCATAGTATCCTCATATACGATGAATCAGATGGTACCTTAGATCATCACAAATTTTTGGCTTTGTGATTGTTGTCTTTTTCATATCCATATTCTCTACCACTCTCCCTCAGAACTTGATGGTTAGATTTCTCTTCCATATCCATATTTTCACATATGTTGAAACCCAATGATTAGTTAATTTGGGTAACTGTTACGTTTCATACTTTAGTTGTTAAAGTTAAGTTTTGGTATTCCATTTTATAATGTGGGTTTCCATTAAATAAACTTTTAAGTAGAAAAACATTTATAACCTCGACGAATTTTGAGGGAGAAATTCATTTTAAGGGGGATAGAATGTAACAACCCGAGATTTTATGAGAATTATTCTTTTTAATTTCTTTGATGTATTTTGTTGTATGCCACACCAAGATTATCTTACGCTATACAGAACACTGTATTAGCATGTAGTATACGCAACACTATTCTTGGATCGTGTTGCACACAATTTCAATTTTGTTTTATAGTAGTTATTCTACGCAACGTTGAGTGTATATAAATATATATATATATTCAATGTATAAATGAAATATGGTTGGATTTTGTTATACACAACAACAAAGGAATATTTCACTATACACAACCCTGAATTGGCTTGCTTTAAATGCAATCGCGACCTTCCACGATAGCATGTGTTGTACGCAATACCGAGTTTCACAAAACAAAGATATCTTATTAAAATATTATATAAACTAGCCATTATAAATAGTAATACCCAATTTTTGAAATTTTATAAATTTAATATTTCAAAATGGAATTCATTTTTGGATTCAAAGTATTGAAATTAGTCTGGGTTAAATTTTTGGTATTTTTCTGAAAACTTTCAATTTTTTATGAATAGTAAAAACACTGGGTTACTATTTAAAACCCAACTTTTTATTTAAATAAATATTTATTTTATTTAAATTTATTTTAGGTCAAAATAGATACATAATACCTATATAAGTTCAATTTAATTCATTGGAGTCATTTTATAATAATTTTAGATATATAAAAATTTTATTGAACTTTTCACCGTCTTTTACCCACCTTCTAGGAGAATTTGAAAATCTACATAAAACATAATTTTATCACTTATGTGAGTGGAATTTTGAAAATTTGGGAGACAGGGTTAATATCAAGGAGTAAAATTTGGTTCAATAAGATAAAAATAATTTTTGGTGAATAGTAACTTTTTGCTTTTATTTACAATGGTTAAAAGTAAATAGGGTAATTAAGGGTAAAAATGATATTATTATTACCCTGACACATGTCCTAATTCTATTGGATAAGTTTAATTCGACCAAAAACAACCTTAGGATTAAAATATGACCCTTTAGGTCCATGTGGATTAAATTAGGACATTTATTATTATTTTATTTAAAGAAGAGTTAAAAGAGTTAAAATCAAATTTTAATAAATAAAACATTTTTAATATAGGGCTATACATAAGATAAATTAGACTATAAATATTCATTAGAAAGATAAAAAGATTTCCTACATAATGGTATTTCATTTTTAATTTTTATACATTAAATAAGTTAATTTATTTATGACACAATGATGATGCAGTGATTACCTTATTAATGAAATATTCACATAATTGATGTTATAAATACCCAAATAAATGTAATTTGAGACTTTTTACAAATTAAAATAATTTTTTAGGTTAATATGACATGTTATTATTTATTAAATTAACATTTTTTGAACTAATAATAATGTTATGATTTTCACAAAAATCAATTACCAAATAGTGTCAAAATTGACATAAACTAGTTTTAAAAAAACTATTATATTATTAATTGTTATTTTATTCCTAAAAATATATGGTTCAGACAAAGACTTAGATAAGGTCATATATATTGATAATGAACCACTTTGGGTTCTTTTGTCTTGTTATAGTACGTTTATTAACCATATAGTGTAAGAAAACAAGAAGACATGGTAAAAGTAAAATTATTTAACTTAGAGTTAAATCTACATTTTAAGGTTAAAATAGTAATCTAAACATGTCTAAAACCTATTGGTTGATATTATTTCGACCCATACCCACTTAAGATTCGAAATAAGTCACTTTGGGGCCATTATAAACCGAATTTTACTTTATTATAAAATAATACATTAAGTTTTTTCCTAAAGTGCCCCTCTCCTCCCTTATAAAAGGGCACCTCCTCCCTCTTCTCTTTACACAATTTTGAGATTTCATGATCGGCCAACCCCTGCCCATTTCCCTTATAAACTTCCATATAAACATTATAGATGTTCTGGTCTCCCGAAAAGACCAACTCTAGTGCCTTAAGAGGAGGTTAAGAAGAGGCGCGTCAAAGAAGAGGTAATATCCTTTACCGATTCTTTCCAATTCATTTCTTATTCTACTTCTTCTTCTATATTTGTTTCATCATAAATTAAAAACATCAGTATCACTCATATACGGATATGTTATTATAAATATTAAACAACCCTATTTAATCTTCTATCCATCCTACGGAAAATGATATCACCGCACGTGCGTACGTATGGAATACCGTCTCTACGCCGTGGTGTAATCTGTTTTCCACCACCACATTACATGGATAGGTATAATGGTGTAAATAAAAAACTATATATGATTATTGTAAAGTGATATTTATTTTTAAATATTATACATACACTTCAATACAATTCCACGATCATGGGAATGATATCACCACTCGTGCGTACGTACAGACTACCGTCTCCACGAACGTGAGGAGATTCATTTTCCATGATTAAACTTTCAAGAATGATTATAAAGTATATATAATGAATAATAATTAAATATATGACATAATTAAGCTACTGGATTTATGTATATATATATATATCATCTACTTACTTCGATTCAAGTTAATAAGGAAAAGAAAATAGTGTTCATGCGTACGTACGACATACCGTCTCCATGAACGGTGTATTTAATTTCATTTATCTATCTATTATATATATATACTGAATATATATGATATATAAATCAGGATTTAAATTCTTTAAGTAATTAAATCATGATATAAGTAATAATAATATCAATAACAACAAGTCTAAACACGTACGATAAATAAAACGTTTTACCTAAAACGTTGTTTTAACATGAAATTTACAAAAGAACGGGTAATATAATGTCATAAGTGAACCATATATGATATTATAACAATGAATATTATTCTATAATAAATCAATGACATTATTTAAATTATTATATAGGAGGTTCGGATACGTATGAATCATATTGGACCTAAGGTAAGGGATAACTATTCCAATCTCGCTCTTATCCGAGATTGTTTATTCGTGAGTATTTACTGGGGTTTTGTTATCATCAATTTCCATGTTTTCTAAAAATGTTTTAATTTATTTTTAATGTCATTTTAACCCATTTTTTAATTTTACCACATGTTATGAAAGGAATATTACTTTTGTTTCCCACACAAGAAACTTTTTGACTTTCCCAACAACTGTACGAGGAGAATGTTATTTTTAACTTATACTGCATTAATGGATTTTTACGGTTTCCTAACGCCTCATTTTCATGAATCTTCCTCTACAAGATTGCATTACTATATTCAATAAAAACATTTTCTTTTAAAATTTCATTGCATTTTGTTAAAAGAAATTGATTTTGAAGAAGAAAGGAAATTTTCCTCAAAAATTCATTTCAAGTATTTTATCAAAACTATTTTCCATCTAAAATGACATTATTTAATATGTTTATGTTTCAAGTATAATGTCTACATTATATAAATGGTTTGATTTTTCTTATGATTAAATGATATCCATTTTTTATATGGATTATTTTATGATGGCATGATGTTTAAGAATCCCATTCTATTACATGGGTTATGCTATGATGTATGATTTATGATTTTGTGGCATACGAAAGAATGATTTCATTATGAGATGGGTGGGACCTATATCTCCCTCAAATTCATTGGGTAATGATTTATATCTCATGAGATATACATGTATGGAATGGTAAATTATTCGGTTTCAGTGTTACAGGACTGGAACGAGGAGTGAACTCGATTTCGAAAGGGACATTGCCCACTAAGATGTTCTTGGCAGCAATGCCTTGGCTACTATGGAAATCATATCATGTGCATAATGGTTTGAAACAATTAAATGTATTATTCCCATGCTATTATATCATGATTGATGTTACTTTATGAAATATGCCTTACGTACTTCCATGATTTATGTCTTTTCTGAAGATTTTGATGTTTAGATTTTATGTTCAAGTTTTTGCATTCAAATGGTCATGGATTGTTTTATGTTATCTATGTTTACCCTTACTAAGCATTTGAGCTCACCCTTTTTATGTTTTATTTTTCAAAAGATTTAATTAAAGTTTTTAGGTAAGAAAACAAAAAGGTGAAGATCTTTACGGGAGATGTTGAAGATCTTTCACCGCGATTAGAAGATTATATTCTGAGTTTCCAAAGACACTAAACTATTATGGTCCTTGTGTGTCTTTTTTTTGTTATGTATTAAGTATTCCGCAATAGTAATGTAATTTCCATGTACGTCAAGCTTTGGTTCTCTACAGTTGGTATCAGAGGAAAGGTTTAGTGATCCTTTGGAAACTAGGATGCGAAAACTTTAGTGAGATCCCTAGAGATATTTTTAAGGTAGGTCTAGGGATGTCCCTAAGGTTACGTAAAAGTATAGGTTATAGTCCTAGAATTATGGTAACAATCTTATAATTTAACCTAAGATTTTAGATATTGAAGGTACTTCCCCTTGATTATGATTTTTTCCTCTCACACTATTATTTTTGGGTTTTAGAAAATGGTTGGAAACAATAAGATTCACAATAATGGAGAATATTATGGACAATGGAATGATATTCTTCATGATCAAGAAAATGAAATGGGATTTGGAAGTTGAAACATCGTTATTATTCCTAATCATCAATCTCATAATATGATCAATAATCGCAACTTTGGTATGTTTCTTGACTCAGTTAATAAGAGAAATAAGGATTTTCATGATGATCATAGAGGATTGAAAGTTCAATATTCCTCATGTGAATCATGTGGGAAGAGACATCAAGGAGAATGTTTCAAAGGAACTAGAATATGATTTGGGTGTGGAAAATAAGGACACAAATCCAGCAATTGAAAAGTTAAAGGTTCAGTTAACACCATAGACAAGGATAATGGTATTTCTAAGACATCAACAACGGTTAAATGTTTTAAATGTGGAAGGTATGGGCATTATGAAAACCAATTCCCTAAGGGAAAAATCTCATGAAGAGAATCAGCATGGTTGTATGGGTAGTATTTATATTGATGATGATGAATAGACTACAAATTATATGTGAGATGAAAAAAAATTTCAAGATCGGTCAATGGTTTAAGAAGGTAGTGGAATGATTACATGTTTATCACGAGTAATGTTGTATAAGTAATCTCATGGTGCTATGGAATAAAAAGACATCTAAGGATTGTTACACTATTGTTTTTCCATATGTTTTTGAAAGTATATGTTGAATGGTACTGATAACCATGAATGGTTATTTAGATATTTTTGGAAAGTAGATGATATGTGCATAATGAAAGGATAAAGAAAAAAATGAAACGAGCTCATGACTAATATAAGGACAAAGTTATATCATGGTATGAGTATATAGAATTTTTGGGATTTTGGTAAGTGGAAATAGTTACCTTTTGACAGCATTCATGTTTTCACTAATGTTCTATGATAATTTCTGTTTTAAGAGAATACATGATTAAGGAATTCACATGTTTGGAATGTGACCAACAATATATATCATATGATAAATGATGGTATTCACATTCTTGTTATGAGACCTTTCCAGTAATCGTTTTCTTTATACTATAAGATTGGACAGATGTATTTTGGATAAGTCTAAAGATTGGAAAGAGTTATGTTGGACATTAGATAGTAATGTTTAAGGCTATAAATATTTTTTCAAAATTATTTTGTTAATGTTATAATAGTGTAGTTTTAGAAAAAGGACAACCTGCAGGACGGGCGACAACCCATCGTGTCAGACAAGGCTGTGGGAATCGAACCCACAACCGATGTGTGACAGGTCTTTATTGCATACCATTGGCCTAAAGAAAGTCCCTGGTTAGTAGAAACTAGTTTTATTTTATTAAGTTCTATGATAGATGAAGTATAAGTCTATTTTTGGAACCATATACGATTAATCTCACAATAAGATGGACTTATAACTTTTGTTAACCTTTTGTTTGAGACGGATGGAATGACCCATCATTCAATCACTTGATCTGCTAAAAATTCAAGAATGAAAAATTCAACTTCCTTTATTTAAGAGATGAAGTGGAAATTGTTCAAGGCATGAACAACGATGAGATTGTACCGAAATAAAGGAAGTTTTTTTGTCAAATTCAAATTCTTTAACTTTAGGGAAATGATCTTGAAAACCAAAAATGTTGTCCTAGTATCCTCATATACGATGAATCAGATGGTACCTTAGATCATCACAAGTTTATGGCTTTGTTATTGTTGGATTTTTCATAGCCATGTTCTCTACCACTCTCCATCAGAACACGATGGTTAGATTTCTCTTCCATATCCATATTTTCACATATGTTGAAACCCAGTGATTAGTTAATTTGGGTAACCGTTACATTTCATACTTTAGTTGTTAAAGTTATGTTTTGGTATTCCATTTTATGATGTGGGTTTCCATTAATGAATATTTTAAGTAGAAAATCATTTATAACCCCGACAAATTTCGAGGGCGAAATTCATTTTAAGGGGGGAAGAATGTAACAACCCGAGATTTTATGAGAAATTATTCTTTTTAATTTCATTGATTTCTTTTGTTGTACAATACAACAAGATTATCTTGCGCTATACATAACACCGTATTAGTATGTAGTATACACAACACTATTCTTGGATCGTGTTGCACACAATTTCATGTTTGTTTGATAGTAGTTATACTATGCAACATTGAGTGTATATAAATGTATATATTCAATGTATAAATGAAATATGGTTGGATTTTTTATAAACAACAACAAAAGAAATCTTTCACTACACGCAACCCTGACTTGGCTTGATTTACACGCAATCGCGACCTTCCATGATAGCGTGTGTTGTACGCAATACCAAGTTTCACAAAACAACGATATTATATTAAAATATCATATAAACTAGCTGTTATGAATAGTAATACCAATTTTTGAAATTTTATAAATTTAATATTTCAAAATGGACTTCATTTTTGGATTCAGAATATTGAAATAATCTTAGGGTTAATTTTTGGTATTTTTCTGAAAACTTTCATTTTTTGATGAATAGTAAAAACACTAGGTTACTATTTAAAACCCGAATTTTTATTTAAATAATTATTTATTTTATTTAAATTAATTTTAATTAAAAATTGATACATAATACCTATATAAGTTATATTTAATTCATTGGAGTCATTTTTTAATAAATTTAGATATATAAAAATTGTATTGATCTTTTCACCGTCTTTTACCCACCTCCTAGGAGAATTTGAAAATATACATAAAACATAATTTTACCGCTTCTGTAAGTGGAATTTTGAAACTCTGGGAGATATGGTTAATATCAAGGAGTAAAATTTGGTTCAATAAGATCAAAATATTTTTTGGTGAATAGCAACTTTTTACTTTTATTTACCATGGTTAAAAGTAAATAGGGTAATTAAGGGTAAAAATGATATTATTATTACCCTGACACATGTCCTAATTCTATTGGATAAGTTAAATTCTACCAAAAACAACCTTAGGATTAAAATATGACCCTTTAGGTCTACTTGGATTAGATTAGGACATTTATTATTATTTTATTTAAAGAAGAGTTAAAAGAGTTAAAATCAATGTTTAATAACTAAAACATTTTTAATATAGGGCTATACATAAGATAAATTAGACTATAAATATTCATTATAGATATAAAAAGAATTTATAAATAATGGTATTTTATTTGTAATTTTTAGACATTAAATATGTTAACTTATTTATGACACAATGATGATGCAGTATTTACCTTATTAATGAAATATTAACATAATTGATGTTATAAATAACCAATTAAATGTAATTTGAGACTTTTTACAAATTCCAATAATTGTTTAGGTGAATATGACATGTTAGTATTTATTAACTTTACTTTTTTTGAACTAATAATGATGTTATGATTTTCACAAAAACCAATTACGAAATAGTGTCAAAATTGACATAAAATAGTTTTTAAAACAAATATTATATTATTAATTGTTATTTTCTTCCTAAAAATATATGGTTTGTCCAAATGACTTATATAAGGTTATATATATTAATAATGAACCACTTGGGGTTATTTTTTCTTGTTATAGTATGTTTATTAACCATATTGTGTAAGAAAACAAGAAGACACGGTAAAAGATAAATTATTTAACTTAGAGTTAAATCTAAATGATAAGGTTAAAATAGTAACCTAAACATGTCTAAAACCTATTGGTTGAGAGTATTTCGACCCATCCCCACTTTAGCTTCTATATAAGTCACTTTGGATCCATTATAAACCGAATATGACTTTATAATAAAATATTATTTTAAGTTTTTTCCTAAAGTGCCCCTCTCCTCCCTTATAAAAGGGCACCTCCTCCCTCTTCTCTTTACACAATTTTGAGCTTTAAATATTGGCCAAACCATGCCCATTTCCCTTATAAACTTCCCTAGAAACATTATAGATGTTCCGGTCACCTCAAAAGTCCAACTCTAGTGCCTTAAGTGGAGGTTAAGACAAGGCACATCAAAGAAGAGGTAATATCCTTTACCGATTCTTTCCAATTCATTTCTTCTTCTACTTCTTCTTATTTTTTTCTTTCATAATAAATTAATAACATCAGTATCAGTCATATACTGATATGTTATTATAAATATTAAACAACCCTATTTCATTTTCTATCCATCATACAGAAAACGAAATCATCGTGCGTGCGTATGTACGGAATACCGTCTCCACGTCGTGGTGTAATCTGTTTTCCACCACCACCTTACTTGGATGGGTATAATGGTGTAAATAAATAACTATATATGATTATTTTAAAGTGATATAGATTTTGAAATATTATACATACACTTAAATACAATTCCACAATCATGGGTATGATATCATCGCTCGTGCGTACGTACGGACTACCATCTCCACGAACGCAATGAGATTCATTTTCCATGATTAAATTTTCAAGAATGATTATAATGTATATATAATGAATAATAATGAAATATATGACATAATGAAGCTACTAGATTTATTTATACATATATATATATATATATATATATATATATATGTCATCTACTTACTTTGATTCAAATTAATAAGGAAAAGAAAATAGTGTTCATGCATACGTACGGCCTACCGTCTCCGTGAACGGTGTATTTCATTTCATTTATCTATCTATTATATATATATATATATATACTGAATATATATGATATATAAATCATTATTTACATTCTGGAATTAATTAAATCATGATATAAGTAATAATAATATCAAGAACAACAAGTCCAAACACGTATGATAAATAAAACGTTTTACCTAAAACGCTGCTTTAACATGGAATTTACAAAAGAACGGGTAATATAATGTCATAAGTGAACCATATATGATATTATAAAAATGAATATGATTCTATAATAAGTCAATGACATTATTTAAATCATTATACAGGATTTTTGGATATGTACGAAGAATATCGGACCTAAGGTATGGGATAACTATTCCAATATCGCTCTTATCCGAGATTGTTTATTCGTGAGTATTTACTGGGGTTTTTGTTATCATCCATGTCCATGTTTTCTACAAATGTTTTCATTTATGTTTAATGTTATTTTTACCCATTTTTAATTTTACCACATGTTATGAAAGTAATCTTACTTTTGTTTCCCACACGAGAAACTTTTTGACTTTTCCAACAACAGTATGAGGAGAATGTTATTTTTAACTTATACGGCATGATCGGATTTTTATAGTTTCATAACACCTCATTTTCATGAAACTTCCTCTACAATATTGCATTATTATTTTCAAATAAACCCTTTTATTTTAAAATTTCATGGCATTTTGTGAAAAGAAATTTATTTTGAAGAAGAAAGGATATTTTCCTCAAGAATTCATTTCAAGTGTTTTATCAAAACTATTATCCATCTAAAATGAAATTATTTAATATTTTTATGTTTCATATATAATGTCTCCATTATTTACATTGTTTTATTTTTCTTATGATGAAATGATATCCATTTTTTAATATGGATTATGTTATGATGGTCTGATGTTTAAGAATCCCATTTTATTACATGGGTTGTGCTATGATGTATGATTTATGATTTTGTGGAATACGAATGAATGATTTCATT
Organism: Viscum album; assembly: GCA_963277665.1. NCBI lineage: Eukaryota > Viridiplantae > Streptophyta > Magnoliopsida > Santalales > Viscaceae > Viscum > Viscum album. The sequence continues at coordinate 834,336,905 of OY728143.1, read as the reverse complement.
ATGAGATGGGTGGGACCTATATATCCCTCAAATTCATTGGGTAATGATTTATATCTCATGAGATAGACATGGCTGGAATGGTAAGTTATTCAGGTTCAGTGTTACAGGACTAGAATGAGGACTGAACTCGATTCAGAAAGGGTATTTTCCCACTAAGATGGTATTGGCAGCAATGCCTTGGCTACTATGGAAATAATATCATGTGCTTAATGGTTTTCAACAATTAAATGTTTTATTCCCATGCTATTATATCATGATTGGTGTTCCTTTATGAAATATTCCTTACTTACTTCCAAGATTTATGTCTTTGGTCAATATTTTGATGTTAAGATTTTATGTTCAAGTTTTTTCATTCAAATGGTTATGGATTGTTTTATGTTCTCTATGTTTACCCTTACTGAGCATTTGAGATCACCCTTTTTATCTTTTCATTTCCATAGGATTTAAAGAAAGGTTTTAGGTAAGTAAACAAAAAGGGGAAGATCTTTACGAGAGATGTTGAAGATCTTTCACCACGATTAGAAGATTATATTCCAAGTTTCCACAGACACTAAACTATTACGGTCCTTGTGTGTCTGTTTTTGTTATGTATTATGTATTCCGCAATAGTAATGTAATGTCCATGTATGTCATTCTTTGGGTCTCTACAGTTGGTATCATAAGAAAGGTTTAGTCAACCTTTGGAAACTAGGATGTGATAACTTTAGTGAGATCCCTATAGATATTTCTAAGGTAGGTCTAGGGATGTCCCTAAGGTTACGTAAAAGTACAGGTTATAGTACTAGAATTATGGTAACAATATTAGAATTTAACCTAAGATGTTAGATATTGAAGGTACTCCCCCTTGATTATGATTTTTTCCTCTCACACTATTCTTTTTTGGTTTTAGGAAATGGCTGGAAACAAGAAGATTCACAATAATGGAGAATATGATAGACAATGGAATGATATTATTCATGATCAAGAAAATGAAATGGGATTTGGAAGGTGGAACATTGTTATTATGCCTAATCATCAATCTCATAATTTAATCAATAATCGCAACTATGGTATGTTTCTTGACTCAGTTAATAAGATAATGGAGGAGTTTCATGATGATCATAGAGGAAAGAAAGTTCAATTTTCCTCATGTGAATCATGTGGGAAGAGACACCAAGGAGAATGTTTCAAAGGAACTGGAATATGCTTTGGGTGTGGAAAATAAGGACACAAACCATCAATTGAAAAGGAAAAGGTTCAGTTAACACCATGGACAAGTATAATGGTATTTCTAAGACATCACCAATGGTTAAATGTTTTAAATGTGGAATGTATGGACATTATGAAAACCAATGCCCTATGAGAAAAATCTCATGAAGAGAATCAGCATGGTCGTATGGGTAGTATTTATATTGATGATGATGAATAGACTACAAATGATATGTGAGTTGAAAAAACTATTCAAGATCGGTCAATGGTTTAAGAAGGTAGTGGAATGATTCCATGTTTATCAAGAGTAATGTTGTATAAGTTATATCATGGTACTATGGAATAAAGATATAACTAAGGATTGTTACACTATTGTTTTTTCATATGTTTTTGAAAGTATATGTTGAATGGTACTGGTGACCATGAATGGTTATTAAGATATTTTTGAGTAGATGATATGCACATAATGAAAGGATAAAGAAAAAAATGAAATGAGCTCATGACTGATATAAGGACAAAGTTATATCATGGTATGAGTATATAGAATTTTTGGGATTTTGGAAAGTGGAAAGAGTTACCTTTTGATAGCATTCATGTTTTCACTAATGTTCTATGGTAATTTTTGTTTCAAGAGAATACATGATTAAGGAATTAACATGTTTGGAATGTGACCAACAAGATATATCATATGATAAATGACGGTATTCACGTTCTTGTTATGAGACCTTTCCAGTAATCATTTTCTTTATACTATAAGATTGGAAAGATGTATTTTGGATAAGTATAAAGATTAGAAAGGGTTATGTTGGACATTAGATAGTATTGTTTAAGGATAGAACTTTTGTTTTGAAATTATTTCGTTAATGTTATAATAGTGTAGTTTTAGAAAAAGGACAACCTACAGGACGGGCGACAACTTGTCGTGTCGGACAAGGCTATGGGAATTGAACCCACAAACGAAGTGCGACAAGTCTTTATCGCATACCACTAGCCTACAGGAAGTCCCTGGTTAGTATAAACTAGTTTTATTTTATTATTTTCTATGATAGATGAAGTATAAGTCCATTTTTGGAACCACATACGATTAATCTCACCATAAGATGGACTTATAACTTTTGCTAACCTTTTGTTTGAGACGGATGCAATGACCCATTATTCTATCACATGATCTGCTAACACTTCAAGAACGACAAATTCAACTTCATTTCTTTAAGAGATGAAGTGGAAGTTGTTCAAGTCATGAACAACGGTGAGATTGTACCGAAATAAAGTAATTATTTCTTCTAATTCAAATTCTTCAACTTTAGGAAAATGATCTTGAAAACCAAAAATGTTGTCCTAGTATCCTCATATAAGATGAATCAGATGGTACCTTATATCATAAAAAATTTATGGATTTGTGATTGTTGGCTTTTTCATAGCCATGTTCTCTACCACTCTCCATCAGAACATGATGGTTATATTTCTCTTCCATATCCATATTTTCACATATGTTGAAACTCAGTGATTAGTTAATTTGGGTAACCGCTACGTTTCATACATTATTTTTTAAAGTTAAGTTTTGGTATTCCATTTTACGATGTGGGTTTCCATTAAGGAAACTTTTAAGTAGAAAATTTATTTATAACCCCGACGAATTTCGAGGGCAAAATTCATTTTAAGGGGGGTAGAATGTAACAACCTGAGATTTTATGAGAATTATTCTTTTTAATTTCTTTGATGTCTTTTTTTGTATGCTACACCATGATTATCTTGCGCTATATGGAACACAGTATTAGCTTGTAGTATATGCAACACTATTCATGGACCATGTTGCACAGAATTTCAAGTTTGTTTGATAGTAGTTATTCTACACAACATTGAGTGTATATAAATATATATATTCAATGTATAAATGAAATATGGTAGGATTTTGTTATACGAAACAACAAAGGAATCTTTCACTACATGCAACCCTGACTTGGCTTTCTTTACATACAATCACGACCTTCCATGATAGTGTGTGTTGTACACAATACCGAGTTTCACAAAACAACGATATGTTATTAAAATATTATATAAACCAGTCGTTATGAATAGTAATACACACTTTTTGAAATTTTATAAATTTAATCTTTCAAAATGGACTTCATTTTTGGATTTGGAATATTGAAATTAGACTAGGGTGAATTTTTGGTATTTTTCTGAAAACATTAAATTTTTTATGAATAGTGAAAACACTAGGTTACTATTTAAAACCCGACTTTTTATTTAAATAATTTTTCATTTTATTTAAATTTATTTTAGTTCAAAATTGATACATAATACCTATATAATTTCAATTTAATTCATTGGAGTCATTTTATAATAATATTTTATATATAAAAATTTTATTGAACTTTTCACTGTCATTTACCCACCTCCTAAGAGAATTTGAAAATTTACATAAACATAATTTTACCGCTTCTGTGAGTGGAATTTCAAAAATCTAGGAGACATGGTTAATATAAAGGAGTAAAATGTGGTTCAAGAAGATAAAAGTAATTTTTGGTGAATAGTGACTTTTTACTTTTATTTACCACGGTAAATAGTAAATAGGGTAATTAAGGGTAAAAATGATATTATTATTACCCTGACACATGTCCTAATTCTATTGGATAAGTTTAATTCGACCTAAAACAACCTTAAGATTAAAATATGACCCTTTAGGTCCACTTCGATTAGATTAGGACATTTATTATTATTTTATTTAAAGAAGAGTTAAAAGAGTTAAAATCAAAGTTTAATAACTAAAACATTTTTAATATAGGGCTATACATGAGATAAATTAGACTATAAATATTAATTAGAAATCTAATTATATTACCTACATAATGGAATTTTATTTTTAATTTTTAGACATTAAATAAGTTAATTTATATATGACACAATGATGATGCAGTAATTACCTTATTAATGAAATATTAACATAATTGATGTTATAAATACCCAAATAAATGTAATTTGAGACTTTTTAAAAATTCCACTAATTTTTTAGGTTAATATGACATGTTAGTATTAATTAAATTAACCTTTTTTGAACTAATCATGATGTTATTATTTTCGGATAAATCAATTACCAAATAATGTCAAAATTGACATAAAATAGTTTTTAAAAAAAATATTATATTATTAATTGTTATTTTATTCCTAAAAATCTACGGTTCGGCCAAATGACTTATATAAGGTTATATATATTAATAATTAACCACTTGGGGTTCTTTTGTCTTGTCATAGTATGTTTATTACCAATATAGTGTAAGAAAACAAGAAGACACGGTAAAAGTTAAATTATTTATCTTAGAGTTAAATCTAAATGATAAGGTTAAAATAGTAACCTAAACGTGTCTAAAACCTATTGGTTGAGATTATTTCTACCCATACCCACTTTATCTTCGAAATAAGTCACTTTGGAACCATTATAAACTGAATATGACTTTATTATAAAATATTATTTTAAGTTTTTTTCCTAAAGTGCCCCTCTCCACCCTTATAAAAGGGCACCTCCTCCCTCTTCTCTTTAGTCAATTATGAGCTTTCAAGATCTGCCAAAACCTAAATATTTCCCTTATAAACTTCCCTAGAAACATTATAGATGTTCTGGTCTCATCAAAAGACCATCTCTAGTTCCTTAAGGGGAGTTTAAGAAGAGGCGCATCAAAGAAGAGGTAATATCCTTTACCGATTCTTTCCAATTCATTTCTTCTTCTACTTATTATTCTTTATTTGTTTCATCATAAATTAATAACATCAGTATCACACATATACTAATATGTTATTATAAATATGAAACAACCCTATTTCATCTTCTATCCATCCTACGGAAAACGAAATCACCGCGTGTGCGTACGTACGGAATGTCGTCTCCATGTCGTGGTGTAATCTGTTTTCCAACACCACCTTACTTGGATGGGTATAAGGGTGTAAATAAATAACTATATATGATTATTATAAAGTGATATTTATTTTGAAATATTATACATAAACTTCAATACAACTCCACGATCATGGGAATGATATCATCGCTCGTGCGTACGTATGGACTACCGTCTCCACGAACGCGATGGGATTCATTTTCCATGATTAAACTTTCAAGAATGATTATAAAGTATATATAATGAATAATAATGAAATATATGAATTAATTAAGATATTGGAGTTATGTATACATATATACATATATGTCATCTACTTGCTTCGATTCAAGTTAATAATGAAAAGAAAATAGCGTTCATGCGTACGTACGGCCTACCGTCTCCATGAACGGTGTATTTCATTTCATTTATCTATCTATTATATATATATATATACTGAATATATATGATATATAAATCATTATTTACATTCTGGAAGTAATTAAATCATGATATAAGTAATAATAATATCAAGAACAATAAGTCCAAACATGTACGATAAATAAAACGTTTTACCCAAAACACTGCTTTAACATGGAATTTACAAAAGAACGGGTAATATAATGTCATAAGTGAACCATATTTGATATCATAAAAATGAATATTATTCTTTAATAAGTTGTGACATTATTTAAATGATTATACAGGAGGTTCGGATACGTACAAAACATATCATACCTAAGGTAAGGGATAACTATTCCAATCTCGCTCTTATCTGAGATTGTTTATTCATGAGTATTTACTGGGGTTTTTGTTATCATCCAAGTCCATGTTTTCTAAAAACGTTTTCATTTAGGTTTAATGTCATTTTTACCCATTTTTTAATTTTACCACATGTTATGAAAGGAATCTTACTTTTGTTTACCACACGAGAAACTTTTTGACTTTTCCGACAAGAGTACGAGGAGAATGTTAGTTTTAACTTATATGGCGTGAACGGATTTTTACGGTTTCATAACACCTCATTTTCATGAAGCTTCCTCTACAATATTTCATTATTATTTTCAAAAAAACCATTTTATTTTAAAATTTCATGGCATTTTTTGAAAAGAAATTGATTTTGAAGAAGAAAGGATATTTTCCTCAAGAATTCATTTCAAGTGTTTTATCAAAACTATTTTCCATCTAAAATGAAATTATTTACTCTGTTTATGTTTTAAGTATAATGTCTCCATTATTTACGTGGTTTGATTTTTCTTGTGTTGAAATGATATCCATTTTTTTATATGGATTATGTTATGATGGCATGATGTTTAAGAATCCCATTCTATTACATGGGTTATGCTATGATGTATGATTTATGATTTTGTGGCGTAAGAAAGAATGATTTCATTATGAGATGGGTGGGACCTATATCTCCCTCAAATGCATTGGGTAATGATTTATATCTCATGAGATAGACATGGCTGGAATGGTAAGTTATTCTGGTTCAGTGTTACAAGACTGGAACGAGGAGTGAACTCGATTCAGAAAGGGACTTTTACCACTAAGATGGTATTAGCATCAATGTCTTGGCTACTATAGAAATCATATCATGTGCTTAATGGTTTGAAACAATTGAATGTTTTATACCCATGCTAATATATCATGATTTATGTTCCTTTATTAAATATTCCTTACAAACTTTCAAGATTAATGTCTTTGCTCAAGATTTTGATGTTTAGATTTTATGTTCAAGTTTTTGCATTCAAATGGTTATGGATTGTTTTATGTTCTCTATGTTTACCCTTACTAAGAATTTGATCTCACCATTTTTATGTTTTCTTTTCCACAGGATTTAAAGAAAGGTTTTAGGTAAGAAGGAAAAATGGGGATGATCTTTACGGGAGATGTTGAATATCTTTCACTATGATTAGAAGATTATATTCCGAGTTTCCAAAGACACCAAACTATTACGGTCCTTGTGTGTCTATTTTTGTTATGTACCACAATAGTAATGTAATGTCCATGTACGTAAATCTTTGGGTCTCTACAGTAGGTATCATAGGAAAGGTTTATTCAACCTTTGGAAACTAGGATGCGAAAACTTTAGTGAGATCCCTAGAGATATTTCTAAGGTAGGTCTAGGGATGTCCCTAAGGTTATGTAAAAGTATAGGTTATAGTCCTAGAATTATGGTAACAATCTTATAATTTAACCTAAGATGTTAGATATTGAAGGTACTCCCCCTTGATTATGATTTTTTCCTCTCAAACTATTCTTTTTGGGTTTTAGAAAATGGCTGGAAACTAGAAGATTCACAATAATGGAGAATATGATGGATAATGGAATAATATTCTTCATGATCAAGAAAATGAAATGGGATTTGGAAGGAGAAACATCATTATTATTCCTAATCATCAATCTCATAATATGATCAATAATCTCAACTTTGGTATGTTTCTTGACTCAGTTAATAAAAGAAAGAAGGAGTTTCATGATGATCATAGAGGAAAGAAAGTTCAATTTTCCTCATGTGAATCATGTGGGAAGAGACATCAAGGAGAATGTTTCAAAGGAAGTGGAAGATGATTTGGGGGTGGAAAAGAAGGACAAAAAGATATTAATTGCAAAGGAAAAGGTTCAGTTAACACCATGGACAAGGATAATGTTATTTCTAGGACATCAACAACGGTTAAATGTTTTAAATGTGGAATGTACGGGCATTATGAAAACCAATGCCCTAAGGGAAAATCTCATGGAGATAATCAGCATGGTCGTATGGGTAGTATTTATATTAATGATGATGAAGAGACTACAAATGATATGTGAGATGAAAAAATTGTTCAAGATCGGCCAATGGTTTAAGAAGGTAGTGGAATTATTACATGTTTATCAAGAGTAATGTTTTATAAGTAATCCCATGTACTATGGAATAAAGAGACATCTAAGGATTGTTACACTATTGTTTTTCCATATGTTTTTGAAAGTATATGTTGAATGGTACCAGTAACCATGAATGGTTATTAATATATTTTTGGAAAGTATATGATATGCGCATAATGAAAGGATAAAGAAAAAAAATGAAATTAGCTCATGACTGATAAAAGGATAAAGTTATATCATGGTATGAGTATATAGAATTTTTGGGATTTTGGTAAGTGGAAAGAGTTACCTTTTGACAGAATTTTTGTTTTCACTAATGTTCTATAGTAATTTTTGTTTCAATAGAATACATGATTAAGGAATTATCATGTTTGGAATGTGACCAACAAGATATATCGTATGATAAATGATGGTATTCACGTTCTTGTTATGAGACCTTTCCAGTAATCATTTTCTTTATACTATAAGATTGGACATATGTATTTTGGATAAGTCTAAAGATTGGAAAGGGTTATGTTGGACATTAGATAGTATTGTTTAAGGCTAGAACTTTTTTTTCGAAATTATTTCGGGAATGTTATAATAGTGTAGTTTTAGAAAGAGGACAACGTGCAGGACGGGCGACAGCCCGTCGCGTCGGAAAAGGCTATGGGAATCGAACCCACAGCTGAAGTGCAACAGACCTTTATTTCATACCACTGGCCTACATGAAGTCCCTGGTTAGTAGAAAGTGGTTTTATTTTATTATGTTCTATGATATATGAATTATAAGTCCATTTTTGGAACCATATACGATTAATCTCACCATAAGATGGACTTATAAATTTTTCTAACCTTTTGTTTGAGACGGATGGAATGACCCATCATTCTATCACATGATCTGCTAACACTTCACGAACGACAAATTCAACTTCATTTCTTTAAGAGATTAAGTGGAAATTGTTCAAGGCACGAACAACGGTGAGATTGTACCGAAATAAAGTAAGTATTTATTCTAATTCAAATCTTCAACTTTAGGGAAATGATCTTCAAAACCAACAATTTTGTCCTAGTATCCTCATATACGGTGAATCATATGGTACCTTAGATCATCACAAATTTATGGCTTTGGGATTTTTGGATTTTTCATAGCCATGTTCTCTACCACTCTCCATCAGAATTTGATGGTTATATTTCTCTTCCATATCTATATTTCTAAATATGTGGAAACCTAGTGATTAGTTAATTTGGGTAACAGTTACGTTTCATACTTTAGATGTTAAAGTTCTGTTTTGGTATTTCATTTTACGATGTGGGTTTCCATTAAAGAAACTTTAAAGTATAAAATCAATTATAACCCCGACGAATTTTGAGGGCGAAATTCATTTTAAGTGGGGTAGAATGTAACAACCCGAGATTTTATGAGAATTATTATTTTTAATTTCCTTGATGTCTTTTGTTGCACACTACACCAAGATTATCATGCGCTATAAGGAACACTGTATTAGCTTGTAGTATACGCAACACTATTCCTGGATCATGTTGCACACAATTTCAAGTTTGTTTGATAGTATTTATTCTACGCAACATTGAGTGTATATATATATATATATTCAATGTATAAATGAAATATGGTTGGATTTTGTTATATGTACCAACAAAGGAATCTTTCACTACACGCAACCCCGACATGGCTTTTTTTACTCGCAATCGCGACCTTCCACTATAACGTGTGTTGTACGCAATACCGAGTTTCACAAAACAATGATATGTTATTAAAATATTATATAAACTAGCCATTATGAATAGTAATACCCACTTTTTGAAACTTTATAAAATTAATCATTCAAAATGGACATCATTTTTGGATTCGGAATATTGAAATTATCCTAGGGTGAATTTTTGGTATTTTTCTGAAAACTTTCAATTTTTGATGAATAGTGAAAATACTAGGTTAGTATTTAAAACCCGACTTTTTATTTAAATAATTATTTATTTTATTTAAATTTATTTTAGGTAAAAATTGATACATAATACCTATATAAGTTCAATGTAATTCATTTGAGTTATTTTTATAATAATTTTAGATATATAAAAATTTTATTGAACTTTTCACCGTCTTTTACCCACCTCCTAGGAGAATTTGAAAATTTATATAAAACTTAATTTTACCGCTTCTTTGAGTTTAATTTTGAAAATTCGGGAGACACGGTTAATATCAAGGTGTAAAATGTAGTTCAATAAGATAAAAATAGTTTTTTGTGAATAGTAACTTTTTACTTTTATTTACCACGGTTAAAAGTAAATAGGGTAATTAAGGGAAAAATGATATTATTATTACCCTGACACATGTCATAATTCTATTGGATAAGTTTAATTCGACCAAAAACATCCTTAGGATTAAAATATGACCCTTTAGGTCCACTTGGATTACATTAGGACATTTATTATTATTTTATTTAAAGAAGAGTTAAAAGAGTTAAAATCAATGTTTAATAACTAAAACATTTTTAATATTAGGGTTATAAATAAGATAAATTAGACTATAAATAATCATTAGAAAGATAAAAATATTTTCTACATAATGGTATTTTATTTTTAATTTTTAGACATTAAATAAGTTAATTTATTTATGACACAATGATGATACAATAATTACCTTATTAATTAAATATTAACATAATTGATGTTATAAATACCCAAATGAATGCAATTTTAGACTTTTTTACAAATTACACTAATTTTTTAGGTTAATATGACATGTTAGTATTGATTAAATTAACTTTTTTATAACTAATCATGATGTTATGAGTTTCACAAAAATCAATTACCAAATAGTGTCAAAATTGACATAAAATAGTTTTTAAAACAAGTATTATATTATTAATTGTTATTTTATTCCTAAAAATCTACAGTTCGTCCAAATGAATTAGATAAGGTTATATATATTAATAATTAACCACTTGGGGTTCATTTGTCTTGTAATAGTAATTTTATTATCCATATAGTGTAAGAAAACAAGAAGACACGGTAAAAGTTAAATTATTTAACTTAGAGTTAAATCTAAATGATAAGGTTAAAATAGTAACCTAAACTTGTCTAAAACTTATTGGTTGAGCGGATTTCGACCCATACCCACTTTATATTCTAAATAAGTCACTTTGGGCCCATTATAAACCGACTTTTACTTTATTATAAAATAATATTTTAAGTTTTTTCCTAAAGTGCCCCTCTCCTCCCTTATAAATGGGCACATCCTCCCTCTTCTCTTTACACAATTTTGAGCTTTCCAGATCATCCAACCCCTGACCATTTCCCTTATTAACATCCCTAGAAACATTATAGAGGTTTTTTTATCCTCAAAATACCAACTCTAATTCCTTAATAGGAGGTTAAGAAGAGGCGCGTCAAAGAAGAGGTAATATCCTTTACTGATTTATTCCAATTCATTTCTCCTTCTACTTCTTATTCTTTATTTTTTTCATCATAAATTAATAACATCAGTATAAATCATATACTGATATGTTATTATAAATATGAAAAAACCCTATTTCATCTTATATCCATCCTATGGAAAACAAAATCACCGCGCGTGCGTACGTACGCAATACCGTCTCCACGCTGTGGTGTAATCTGTTTTCCACCACCACCTTACTTGGATGGTTATAATGGTGTAAATAAATAACTATATATGATTATTTTAAAGTGATATTTATTCTGAAATATTATACATACACTTCAATACAATTCCATGATCATAGAAATGATATCATTGCTCGTGCGTATGTACGGACTACCGTCTCCACGAACGCGATGAGATTCATTTTCCATGATTAAACATTCAAGAATGATTATAAAGTATATATAATGAATAATAATGAAATATATGACATAATTAAGCAACTAGATTTATGTATACATATATATATGTGTGTCATCTACTTACTTCCATTCAAGTTAATAAGGAAAAGAAAACAGCGTTAATGCGTAAGTACGGCCTACCGTCTCCATGAACGGTGTATTTAATTTCATTTATCTGTCTATTATTTATATATATATATACTGAATATATATGATATATAAATCATGATTTAAATTCTGGAAGTAATTAAATCATGATATAAGTAAAAAATAATATCAAGAACAACAAGTCCAAACACGTACGATAAATAAACCATTTTACCCAAAACGCTGCTTTACCATGGAATTTACAAAAGAACGGGTAATATAAAGTCATAAGTGGACCATATATGATATCATAACAATGAATATGATTCTCTAATAAGTCAATTACATTATTTAAATCATTATACAGGAGGTTCGGATATGTATGAATCATATCGGACCAAAGGTAAGGGATAACTATTTCAATCTCGCTCTTATCCGAGATTGTTTATTCGTAAGTATTTACTGGGGTTTTTGTTATCATCCATGTACATGTTTTCTAAAAATGTTTTAATTTATGTATAATGTCATTTTTACCCATTTTTGAATTTTACCACATGTTATGAAAGGAATCTTACTTTTTTTTACCACATAAGAAACTTTTTGACTTTGCCGACAACAGTATGAGGAGAATGTTATTTTTAACTTATACGGCGTGAACGGATTTTTACGGTTTCATAACGCCTCATTTTCATGAAGCTTCCTCTACAAGATTGAATAATTATTTTCAACAGAACCCTTTTATTTTAAAATTTCATGGCATTTTGTGAAAATAAAATGATTTTGAAGAAGAAAGGATATTTTCCTCAAGAATTTATTTCAAGTGTTTTATCAAAACTATTTTCCTTCTAAAATGAAATTATTTATTATGTATATGTTACAAGTATAATGTATCCATTATTTACATGGTTTTATTTTTCTTATGATAAAATGATATCCATCTTTTTATATGGATTATTTTATGATGGCTTGATGTTTAAGAATCCCATTCTATTACATGGGTTATGCTATGATGTATGATTTATGATTTTGTGGCATAAGAAAGAATGATTTCATTATGAGATGGGTGGGACCTATATCTCCCTTCAATGCATTGGGTAATGATTTATATCTCATGAGATAGACATGGATGGAATGGTAAGTTATTCTGGTTCAGTGTTACAATACTGGAACGAGGAGTGAACTCGATTCAGAAAGGGACTTTGTCCACTAATATGGTCTTGGCAGCAATGCCTTGGCTACTATGGAAATTATATCATGTTCTTAATGGTTTTCAACAATTAAATGTTTTATTCCCATGCTACTGTATCATGATTGATGTTCCTTTATGAAATATGTCTTACGTACTTCCAAGATTTATGTCTTTGCTCAAGATTTTGATGTTTATATTTTATGTTCAAGTTTTTGCATTCAAATGTATATGGATTGTTTTATGTTCTCCATGATTACCCTTTCTGAGCATTTTAGCACACCCTTTTTATGTTTTCTTTTCCACAGGATTTAAAGAAATTATTTTGGTAAGAAAACAAAAATGGGAAGATCTTTATGGGAGATGTTGAAGATCTTTCACCACGATTAAAAGATTATATTCTGAGTTTCCAAAGACACTAAACTATTACGGTCCTTGTTTGTCTATTTTTGTTACGTATTAAGTATTCTGCAATAGTAATGTAATGTCCATGTAGGTCAAGCTTTGGGTCTCTAAAGTTACTATTCATAAGGGTATGATACTATTCACCCAAAATTATGTTTTTTTATCAGACTCCGAATAACTTACTCATCACAACCTTGTATGTCATATTTTTAAAATTTAAATCACCGAAGTGACAAACTTATGTTTACATGGCTAGGTTATAATAAAGTGGTGTTTGTAGAGGCACAATGATCCATGCATTCTATAATAAATCTATTTTTAAATTCTTTGGGTGTTATATCCTAGGTGTTCAGAATGTGTACCTCACGTCCTGTTATCTTCAACTTGGAATCCTCATGCCTTTCTTGCAATCTGATTTGGCTAGAATCACGACAAGTCATGGATCTACATGACGTGTAGTGGATTTTTATTTGGGCTTCATGGCATGGTCATGGATTTTCTTCACGATTTTGGGCAGGTTATGATCTTCAGGTACACGACATGTACTTATGGATCATGATGCATACTTGTCCATTTTTTCACGTTTTTTACCTATATTCCTTGGAATGATGTGAATATTTTTTTCCTTCAAAATTAGGCACATACCACATTCACTATCGAGTAATTTAATGAAAAACTATACACAATTTATAGAAAAATGAATACATAAATTAGGCATATCAAATCCCCCCACACATTAAAATTTTCTTGCCCTCAAGCAAGAATGTCTCAATAATGAATTCACAAATTATAACTAATTTGTAATAAAATAAATATATGTTATTTAAGTTCAATTAAAATTAGGTGTAAGAAGAGAAAGGTCAAGTTCCATAGTTAAACATCCATAAAAAATAATTCTTGCCTCATGTTCTACATTTTAAAAAAATTCTATTCATTTATTTACAACCAATTAAATTTTCCTTAAGTTCTATACCTAGTTCTAATTTACCTCACCATGATCTTCTCTCATCACTCAGGGTAAAATTATATGTAATAGTTTACTCATAACCTGTGTACATGTTCACAAACATCGGATTTCCCTGGTTCTATCTTCTCCACTATGATAAGAAATGTATAAAATGTATCTTGAGGTCTTCAGTAATAAGGTTCTAATGACATTGAGGCTAATGTTAGGTAGATAAAATGTAAAAATCGGGCTCAAATAGAGTGTAATATCTATATTACAATGCAAGGGTGTCAAGATAAGTGTGATAAGGTTCTTCCTTATGGTGAATCAAACATCTACTCCAACAGCTCAAGTTGGATCTATATGTCCAGCAGGTGTGTATACCAAAAAGATTTTGTTCATTTCCCCTTTTTTATTTTACATTTTTATTTTTCAAAAGTCTTGCATAGGATGGATCTCACATCCATCACCCAACCACATATGATCCTTCAGGGGATTCATTGGTCTTGAAAATGGTGATTTTTGACCTTCCATGTACACAACCCACATCAATTTTTCATTTTCTTTTTTAGAAATAAGAAAGAATATGAATGAAATGAAATGAAAATGGATATGGATAACAACCTTGTAGTCATGTGAGGCACTCTACATCTATGAATGTTGAAGAATATCTTGTTGTCTGAATTCCTCCCCCACACTTGTTCAAAAGTAACATTAAGAATTGTACAAGGAACAGGGTAGGAAAGGAAATGGGCTTGAAATAGTTTCATCCTAACAGGTCATGCGTGGAAACTATGGGCTAACTGAAGGATATATGTTAGTTGGGTATTAAGTAAAGTGGATATCAAATAATGAATCAGTCATTTTAAATCCATACTTATTTGTTAATAATTTTGATAAAATCTCAGTGCATGTTCTAGTTGGTTTACATGCCCCGTATATCTCCCAAAAAATATGCTCAGATTAGACAATGAAATTAATGGGTCAGATTCCTCTCGGGTAGTGAAAAATAGATACAAACTAGAAATCACAAAGGGCATGAATCCTAAGTTATAGGACAATTAATCATAATTTCAATGTTTTTTAATTTTAATTAATTCTCTAAGCTCATAAATCATTCTTAACTTGTAAAGATAAGAGTGAAACATGGTATTTATCAATTTTCTACTTAACTTTTTATTTAATGACATAGGGCATAATGATTTTAAGGTTTAAATCATGCTTATAATTTTGAAAATTTTCTCCTAGACCTGTGATAAAAATCCAAATTTTCATTGCATCACAAGTGAAGAAATGAGAAGACCCCCCCCCCCCCAACACACTTTGGATGAGATAGTGTCCCTACTATCAATGAAATGTTTTTGGGAGCGATATGGAAGTGATTTTTAAAAGAATTTGAAGTGGAATATTTAAAAAAAAAATTAAAATAATATGGAATTGAGAGCTCTATGGGAAAATTGAGATGCCATAGTGGTGTTTCAGCTATCATAGCATAAAAACCCAATGTACCTACAAAATTGACAGAACAGGAAATCACGTGCTGTATAAAAAACATTAGTACATAGGTATAATCATTTAGAACAACAGGTAAATGGGTAGGCACATAGAGTGACTAAGTGAGATATTCATATTATTTCAATTGTGATAGGTTTACAATGTAGCTCTGTGAAATATGAAAAATGAAAAATGAAAAGGAAATGAAAAAGACACAGAAATAAAAAACAGACAAAAAAAAGGATAATTTAATGACACAATATTTTTAAATGGAAATTACTTTCTTATAAACATTTCATAATCACATGAAATCACATCATAATGAACTAATACGTTATATGTGACCTTTTAACATAAGTTTGTCACTTCTATGATGTGAATTTCAAAAATTTGACATACATGGTTGCGATCAGTATCTTATTTGGAGTCTGATAAGAAAAACATAATTTGTGGTGAATAGTAACCTACCCTAATTAATAGTAACCTAACCTTATGAATAGTGATATACCATAATGAATATTAACCTTACCTATGATATTATATAAATAATATTCAGGTTGAAGTACAATATACCTATGTTTTGGAATAAGTAAATAAATGTTTTAAAACTATTTTTTAGAATAAATAATGATTGTAATTAAATATTAAATTAATCATATTTATAAATTTATTTTTGAAAAATGGAGTTCATTTTTGGATTATACATATTTGAAAATGGTTGGGGTTAATTATTAAGATATTTTTGAAATGATTGAAATTTTTATGAATCATGAAACATCGTAATTTACAAAATAAGATTAATACACTAATTATAGAGTCATGTATGATGTTCTGCTGATTTAATCCCAATGATTCTGATTCACATGATAAAATTAAAATTTTGGGTCATAGAATACTCATTATTCTTTTTCATGAGGATATATAATAATTTAATGAATACAGTATTGGGAAATCCCCTCTCCCCTCTACTATAAAAACCCCCCACCACTCTCTCTTCCCTTCACTCCACTCATGCCTTGTTCCTTCCCCAAATTCTATCCAAATATCCTCCCAAACTACTATCCCACGTCCATTAAGCCTTGGTCTCACAAAAATACCAAAACCTCCCCCTTAAAGAGGCTCTAAAGGAAGATTGGTTCCAGAGGTAAATTCCCCTTTTCAATTCTATGTCTTTCCTTTCATGTTCACTTGTTTTATTTTTCTATTATTACCTATCTGTATCCAAATGATGTGATGAATACAGTACCTTAAATGTACTATAATTATTTGATGATAGTGGAATAATTTATCATCATCTCTTCCTTTTACTATCTTTAATACTAGTAGCAAGAACACCATCTGAGATGTGTCAATTTACAACATTCAAGGACAATGGGATTTCAATTTCTATTTTAATTCTCAATTATTGTCATGAAACCATTATTGTTATGGTTGAAAGATATTATTATATATTTAAAATACCATATATATGTTTTTGTAATCCCTTAGTAAAAATGGTATCATGTTATAACGAAAAATGAGTTTGTTGTAATCAAAACCCAAAAATTAATCGAAACAATTATCATTAAAGTTCTGTTTAATAATTCATCCTCATTCCATGTAACCAAGTTATATAAATGACCAATAACACCTATTGATGATCATAAATAATATTTTAATACAATATGTAGATTTACATCCATTCCACATGAATTCCATTACTTAAGAACAAGTGAACAAATTATGAAAATAAAAAAAATGAATACTGCGGAATGACAAAATTCAATAAAATAACATATCAATAGGGGAATAAATGAACTAAAAATAATTATGATAAAATAAATACATGTATAATAGGTTCCAAAATAGGTTATTAATAATTTTAATTTCACATTCCATGAGCTTAAGTTCAAGAGTAGAACATGTTCGGATTTAAGGTAAGGATTTTTTCCACCTGAATTTCCATTTTCATTCTGGTTAATTTTATTGACTATTTACCTCATTGAAACTCTTGTGTATTATTATGTACGCCTAAAAATTATTTTTTTCGGTTATATATATTTTTAACAACTAGAAACATTCCTTATTTTATGGATATTTACATGGTTTAAAATGAAACATTCAAAATTGTTTCCAAATTACAAACCCGATTCAACAGAATTTCTCAAACTCTTACCCATTTTCAAGGTCACCCTAAAATATTTTTTTGGAAAACATTATCATTATAAAATCACTCAATTTATTATGAAAATACTACATTACTTCACTTATAGTTTTATAAAAATATTTTTCCAAAATAACTCTTCTTTTTAAAGTAAAGGGTATTTATCTCAAGAATTACTCGAAGATTTTAAAAGAGTATCTTATTCTATTTCAACACAATTTTTTATTATTATGTCTTATTGGGATTAATATTTCATGGAATAATCTACCATATTTAATTTAATGGTTTCTGATTTTGTTTTGAGTGGATGTCCTATCTTAAACCATACAACAACTTACTCCAAATTGTTAGTGTTTATGCTTAATGTTTGGGGAAAGCTATTTACATTTCATATATTAGTTTCAATATGAATTTATATTTTGTTTTTATTTATCCTCATTCATATAATGAATTCATTGGACATTGTAAGAGTCATGGTGGGGCCTGGTACAGCCCCCCCCCCCCCCCCCTCAGTGCATCAGTAGGTCTTATGAGACAAAATATGGTCATGGAATGAGGCCTTGATAATATGGTTATGTTGTCCCACATTATGAATTCCCTCATTATGAAAATATTATTAATGGTTCATGTGGTCATTCAACTAGTAGAACACCCATGATTATGTTATGTTATGGAAATATTTACTCAACTCATATTTCTACCTTATTATGTTCACGTTTATTTTTAGAGACATGTGATTTCAATTATTCACCATTCTAATGTCTATGTTATCTTACCCTATATTGTTTACCCTTACAGAGGGTTTGAGATCAGCCCTTTCTTATATTTCATTTTATTAGTACATGAATAATTTTATTATTAATGACATGCGGAAATAACATAGGAGTTATGGATGTTGTCTAAGGAGTTCCTATGTTGTTTTTCATTTCAAGTTGTAACATTGAACTTATGTATGTATCTTATTTCCAATAATACTAAACTACTCGGTCCTTCGGGATGATTATTATTTGTTTGTATCCCAATTTAATCAGAAAAGGCATGGGCTCTGGGAAACTGGGGTCGAGGCCTTACATTTGGTATCAAAGGATGTTTAGTAGAAAACTTGGAATCTAGATTTAGAAAAAGTAGATTAGGGAAGAGTCCCTAAGATATTATTTGAGGAAAACATACATGAACTTCATGGTATTTTGGTAAGTAATATATTATGTGAATATTTCAAGAAATACATCTCTGTCTAGATACGAGCACGAAGATGCGGCTCTGGCACAGATGTACCTAGAAGTGAAAGCTCCCACAAAGAGTTTCGGGCTTAACCCAGGGTATCATGGTACACGACAATGGGCCTTGTTGCACTCTTGGTTAAAAAACTCCTGAGGGATATGTTTACGATAAATCTCATTTTCATTACAAGACATTAGGAAGGATTTAAATGTAAATATTTCCTCAAAGAAACTATTTTTGTGATTATGGGATTAGCCATGCCAAGGTTCTTAATTTCTACTAAGTATTATGTTATATTAAGATAATACATTATGATTCATATCCTAATTTACTATATGTCATCATCTACAATGGTGAAGAGTGGAAATAATGGAAGCCACACGAACACATGTGTCCCCTGTAGGGATTTCCCACCGATGCAGGATAATGATGTTGTCTCTAGTGCTGTGACTGGTGCTGGGAAAATTTTAACTATACTGGGACAACATACTTAAGTGATGAACAATAACCTTACCCGTATTGAGCATCTGGATCCACCACATAGAGAAGCTATTCTATATCTCTTTATGTGACAATATCCTCCATCCTTCAATGGGACTACCAAAGACTCCATGAAAGAATGATGCAATATGGGTCATTATTGACCGTCTTACAAAATAAGAACATTTTCTTCCTATAATAGAAGATTTACCTCTTGAACGTTTAGTAAGAATATATATTAATGATGTTGTAAGTCTCCAAGGTGTACCCTTATCATTTTTTTCAGATCGCGATCCCCATTTTACATCACAATTCTAGAAAAGTCTTCAGAAGTCCCTAGATACTGATCTTAATTTGACCACTGCCTACCACCCACAAAATGATGGACAATCACAATGGACTATTAAAACTTTGGAGGACATGTTGAGGTCTTGTTCACATGACTTTCAAGACATGTGGGATTAGTTTTTACCTCTCATAGATTTTTTCTATAACAATAGCTTCCATTCAAGTATTCAGATGGCACTATATAAAGCGTTGTATGGAAAAAAATGTTGTACACAAACTTTCTAAGATGATGTTTGTGAAAGAAATCTCGTAGTCCCGGATCTTGTTAAAGAAATAATGGAAAAGGTAAAGATTATCTAAACCCATATCAAAATAGTTCCATGTATGCAAAAGAGCTATACTGACAACCGAATGAAGGATTTGGAATTGCAAGAAGGAGATCATGTTTTCTTAATAGTATCTCTATGGAAGGTTATGATACAATTTGGTATGAAGGGAAAATTATGTCCCAGGTACATCGGACCTTTTGAAAATCTGGATTGAATTTGAGTCGTAACATACCATTTGGAAATACCGCCATGTCTCTCCAAGGTTCAAAGTGTGTTCTAAATGTCAATTTTATGGAAATACAATCCAGACCCAACACATTTATTGATCTATGAAGAAATAGAATTTGAGCTGAATCCGTCTTATTGTGAAAATCCTATCAAGATTCTTGATACAAGAGAACAAATATTGAGAATTTGAAAAAATCATCTGGTAAGGGTTCTTTGGAGGAACCATAAGATGGAAGAGGCAACATGGGATCTTGAGGAGCATATGTTGAAGACATACACAAATATTTTTAGGTAACATGTTGTTAATTTCAAGGAGGAAGTTTTTGTAAGAAGGGGAGAATGTAACAACCCAATATCTTTTAATGGAAATTCCTTTCTTATAAACATTTCATAATCACATGAAATGACAATATAATGAACTAATAAGTGTTATATGACCTTTAAACATAATTTTGTCACTTCTGGGATGTGAATTTCAAAAATCTGACATACACGATTGCAATCAGTAAGTTATATAGAGTCCGATAATAAAAATAATAATTTTTGGTGAATAGTAACTTAGCCTTATGAATAGTAACATATCCTTAAAAATAGTGATATACCCTAATGAGTATTAAACTTACCTAGGATAGTATATAAATAATATTCATGTTGAAGTACGATATACCTATATTTTGGAATAAGTAAATAAATGTTATAAAACTGTTTTTTAATAAATTATGAATTTTATTAAATAATAAATGAATCATATTTAGAAAATTATTTTTGAAAACTGGACTTAATTTTTGGATTCTACACATCAAAAAATGGTCGGGGTGATGTTTTTGGATTTTTTTGAAATACGTGATTTTTTATGAATAGTGAAATACCATGATTTACAAAATAAGATAAATAGACTAATTGTAGAGTCGTGTATGATGTTTTGCTGATGTAAGCCCATTTGATTCGGAATGAATAGATAAAATTACTATTCTTGGAAATGGAAGACTCACAATTCTTTGTCTTGAGTAGATATAATAAATAAATGGATATAGTATTGAAAAATTCCCTCTCCCCTCAACTATAAAAACCCCCCACCACTCCCTCATCACTCCACTCCACTCCAGCCTTGTTCCTTCTCCAAATTCTATCCAAATATCCTCCCAAACTCCTATCCCACGTCCTTCAAGCCTTGTTCTCACAAAAAGACCAATACTTCCCCCTTAAGGAGGCTCTCAATAATGTTTGGTTCAAGAGGTAAATTCCTCGTTTCAATTCATTGTCTTTCCTTTCATGTTCATTTGTATTCTTTTTCTATTGTTAAAACTCCTTATCCAAATTTTAAGATAACTCCAGTTACTTATATGTACTATAATTTTTTCAAGATATTGTAAAAAGTTATCATCATCTCTTCCTTTTTCCTTCTTTTATACCAGTAGCAAGAACACCATCCATGATGTGTCAATTTACCACATTCAAGGACAATGGGATTTCAATTTCAATTATCATTCTCAATTTTGCTCATGAAACCATTTTTGTTATTGTTGAAAATCATTTTTACATATGTAATATACCCTGTTTAATTATCTTTAATCCATTAGTACAAATGGTATTAACTTATAAAAAAAATGAGTTTGTTGTAATCAAAACCCACAAATTAACTGAAACAGTTATCATTAATGTTCTACATAATAATTCATCCTCATTCCCTATAATCAAGTTATATAAATCAAAAAAATCACCTATATATGATCATAAATAATATTCTAATACAATTATTGATATTTACATCCATTCCACATGAACTCCATTACTTAAGAACAAGTGAACCGATTATGGAAATAAATATGACGAACATTGCGGAATGAAAAAATTCAATATAATAACTTATCAATAGGGGCCTAAATGAACTAAAAATAATTATGATAAACTAAATAAATGTATATTAGGTTCTGAAATAGGTTATTAAAAATTATAATTTCATATTCCTGGATATTAATTTCAAGAGAGGAACACGTTCAGATTTAAGGTAAGGGTTTTCCCCCCGAACTTCCATTTTCATTCAAGTTACTTTTATTGTCTAATTTCCTCAATTAAACACTATTTTATTATTATGTACTCCTAAAAAATTATTTTTTTGGGTTATATATATGTTTACTAACCATATCCCTTCCTTATTTTATGGATAGTTACACGTTTTAAAAGGAAATATTCAAAATTGTTTCCAAAATACAAGCATGATTCAATGGAATTTCTCAAACTCATACCCATTTTCAAGGGAACCCTATAATCTGTTTTTGGAAAAAATTATATATATAAAATATCCCATTTTACTATGAAAATAATACTTTACTTTTCTTCAGGTTTTTTACAAATATTTTTCCAAAAGAACTTTTTTTTTCAAATTAAAGGGTATTTATCTCAAGAATTACTCGAATATTATATAAGAGTATCTTAATATATTACAGAAAATCTATTTTATTATTATGTATTATAGGGGTTAATGTTTCATGGAATCATATACCATATTTAATTTAATGGTTTATGATTATTTAGGATGTGGATGTTCTATCTTAAAACTATTCATCGATTTACTCCAAATGGTTAGTGTTTATGCTTAATGTTCGGGGAAAGTTATTTTCCTTTCATATATTAGTTTCAATATGAATGTATATGTTGTTTTTATTTATCCCATTTCATATTAGGAATGCATTAGACATAGTATGTTTTGAGTGGGGCCCGCTATAGACCCTCGGTGCTTCAACAGGTCTAATGAGAAAAACTACGGTCTTGGCGCAAGTCATTGACAAAATGACTATTTATGGTCTTGGAATGAGGCCTTGACAGTATGGTTAAGTTTTCTTGAATTATTCATTCCATCATTATGAAAATAATATTAATGGTTCATGTGATTATTCGGCTAGTAGAATACTGATGATTATGTTATCTTATGGTAATATTTACTCAACTCATATTTCTTGCAAATTATGTTCAAGTATATTTTTAGTGGCATGTGTTTTCAATTATTCGCAATGTCTAATGATTATGTTATCTTCTTCTGTATTTCATACCCTTACAGAGCATTTGAGATCACCCCTTTCTTATGTTTCATTTTCTTAGGACGTGAGGAATTTTATGATGAATGACATGCTAAATTAACCTAGGATTTATGGAAGTTGTCAAAGGAGAATCTATGTTATTTTTCATTTAATATTGTAATGATGAACTTATGTATGTATCTTGTTTCCTATAATACTAACCTACATGGTCCTTCGGGATGATTATTACTTGTTTGTATGCCAGTGTAATCAAATAAGGAACCCACTCTGGGTAACTGGGGTCGGGTCCTTACAAATAAATTTGGGTTTCCCCTCATAAACTATTAACTAAACATCCTCATCCAGAGGGGTGGATGGAGATTGTTTTCAAATGGTCTACTGACATAGGTTCACATTCACCTCTTACAAATACTAGAGGTTGTGTTCAAAAGATCATGTGGTCTCCTTGTCGAATTAATCACTTATGTCATATCCATGCGCGCATGAATGAGGTGTGGTATGAATGGAATCATTGGCCATGGGGGCTGCTACTGTTGGTGAATTTCGAATGATAGATCGTGATGTTGTTGGGAAACATCGATGAGGTTATCGAGTACCCTTTGTTCTAAGACCTCTTGTCGGACTAGACCATCGAGGATGGAAGGTGATTCTAGGGATCTTGAAATTATAAAGACATAAAGAAAAGACACAAAATTCAAAATACAACAGAAAATAAAAAATGAAATCCCACGTACAAAAATATACAATGTTCCTATAAATGTGGGAAATAAAATGGTGAAACAATAATGAGACCCAGTATATAAAAAGTTCCCAAATATCCTAAAATAAGGATCAATGTCATATTATAGATATGTGCCAAAAATCTCATTGAGCATCATCCCACTGTCCAGATTCATGACTAACTCACTGGGTGTATCAACTTTAGTAAAAGTAGTAGTATAGAATGGATGGGTAGATACAGAGGATGGTGTGATAGTGGAGGTAAGGAGAATGGTTGGGGTGATTGGTGTGGAAGTAACAATCCATATTGGGGTCATAGGTCTAGTAGTTGGTTCTAGGAATGGTACCTTGGGGGTGGGCTCAGTGGAAACTCCCTTGACCCTCCAGGACTACTCCGTTAGAAACGTTCAACTCGGAAAACACGTCCAAGTCCAATGTTTTTTTTGTGCATGTCGGGCATGGCTATAGGTGGATAAGATTCACATGATGTCGTGGGTTGCTGAATCAGAGAACTGGGTGAAAGTGAAGGTTATCATCAGTGGATGGAGAGAAGTTGTCATCTTTAGAATAGTATGTAGTGTGGGGGCTCTTAGAAGCTAGTTGTTGGCTCTTAGAGTAGGAGGAGGAAGCAAAGGGATCAATATGGGGCCGTTTGGTGCATTCCATGGATGTAGGATGGTGGTAGGCAGGGATGTTGAAGGTAGTGCTCTAGAGGAGGAGGGTTTTTGACGGCTTGGATAGGTTGTTATGGAAGAGGAGATGGGGGAGAACGTTTGATAGTGGGGGAGAGGGGCGTGTTGTTTGGGTTTACGGCATAGAAGGAGGCATGGGAGGTGAACGGTAAGGGGGTAAATGAGTGTCACGTACAAACTTTCATGACATGACCTACTATTTTAAAAAGAAAAATACAAATGTGCATGATTTGTACATATGGATCACGTCGTTTACAACTAATATCAAAGAGAAAATTATCGAAAAGGTACACATCAGGAATCAAGGTGTCACGTAGTGTACTAAACTATTTTTTCCCTTTTTTATTCTCCTTATGTGCTTCCTACTCCTGCATACTTGAGAATATTCTATGATGATCCCAGTCTACATATCCAGAGATCTCATATCCTAGGATACCTCCTAGGAATTACTTTCTTTAAATTCAGGAGCATGGTAGTTGATCTTCATGCTGATGACACAACCTTCATGGAACAGTTCTTGAAAAATATTCAACCTCTAACAATTTACATTGAATGGTGGTCCTCTATCTCATTGAATCTCAATTGTTCCATAAGAAAAGACTTGAACAACCTCAAATGGGTCTGACCATCTTCACATCATCTTTCTCAAGAATAATTTCAGTCATGAATTGAATAAAAGTACTTTTTTTCGGGGATGAAGGTACACCTTTCAATATGTAGGTTATTATAATTCTTATTCTCCTCCTTTTAAATTCATGACATTTCATACACATATCTCCTTATTTCCTATAACATCTTTAATTTCAAGAATCATTCCACTACAACATTTTCTACATCTAGATTTATCTTTTTAATTTTCTAGAATGAATGATGTTGTAGCTCTACCCGAAGATGAAATAGTTTACCCTAAACCAATCTAAATTTGGTGGTGCATATGGGTGTTTTGTATGCATTTCTATACTCCCTTAACACATCATCCAATTTTAGGCTCCAATCTCTTCTATAGTTGTTTATAGTCTTCTCTAATATGTGTTTCACCTCCCTATTTGACAATTCGAATTTCACACTATATTGCGGGTGATAGGGTGTTCCAGTTTTGAAGATAATTCCATATCATTCGATGATTTTTCACACTGGTTGGTTTGATAAGTGTATTCCACAATCACTGATGAGTATCTATGGAAATCCAAAACATGAAAAAAAAATTGGAAAAAAGTACATAAATACCTTAGATGTGTCATGATCCATGGCATCGGCTTCAACCCACATATAGACATGATGTACTACAACTAGAATGTAATTTCTACCATGTTACGTAGGGAATGGTCTCATGAAATCAATTCCCCGGATATCAAAAACATCAACTTCCAAAATTGGGTTCTATGGAATCTCATTTATTCTTCTAATTTTCAATGTTAATTGAAATTTATCATATTAAAGGATGAAACCCCTAGCATCCTGATGCAATGAGAAATAGAAAACCTGCTTTGTAGGATCATAGCCACTCTGTTGTCTAGGCCATGATGATTTCCAGTTTGCGATGTGTTTCAAATTTTGATCCTATTCTGCCTCTCATGTTCTTGAATAAAGTGTCTTAAATGGAAATCGGTGCAATGCTTGAGTAATGTAGGATTATACGAGAAGTAGTTCTTGGCATCTGATAAAAACTTTGTCTGCTTCTAAAATGATAGGTCATGATGGAGGAATCCAGTTGCAAGATATTTTTCCATGACTGAGAAGCAGATCTGGATATTGACAGTAAATAATGTCTCATCCAGAAAATCTACCTCAATATTAGCATCTCCTACTTCATTGATGATGGTAAGAGGTAATCGGGAGAGGTAGTCTACAATGACATTTTCTGTTCCTTTGGTGTCCTTGACTATGGAATGATATTCATCCACCAAAATACTACAGCACATAAATCTTGGTTTTTCATCTTTCTTTTTCATCAGGTATCGAAGGGAAGAATGATCCATATGGACAATGAATTTTGGTAGAACTAGGTTTGAAAGGAACTTTTCAATGGGATAAACCAAGACTATGAGATACTTATATGTAGTTTTATAATTGATACAAGATTCATTTATTGTGTGGTATTCATAATAGATTTGGTATAATATGTTGTCAAAAAAATTTCTGAGTGTAGCTCCTTCAGTAATGTTGTTGGTATCGCACATAAGGTCAAACTCTATTTTCCCAATTTGGTGCAATGATAACAAGAGACGCAATCAGATAGTTTTTATTGTTTTAAAATTTAGTTGGTTGTCCTCATTGAATTTGAAGGGAATATATTTTTACAATAATTGTTTCAATGGATGTGAAGCTTTTGAGAAATCTTTTATAATACATTTTTAGAATCTAGCATGACCAAGAAACTTCTGATCCCGTTTACGATTGACGGTTCAGAAAGATCCTTGATGAAATTGATCTTTGTAGGATCAACCTCAATGCATTATTTGGAGATCTTGTGTCCTTGTAGAATTCCTCCAATTATAATGAAGTGACATTTTATCCATTTCATTACTAATAATTTATCCTCACAACATGGGATAACCAGTTCTATATTTCTTAGATAGACATTGAATGATCTCTGATACACTAGTAAATTGTCCCTGAATATTTCTTGAAATTATTTAGCCTTATCATGAAATATGTGTTTCATGCATATTTGGAATTTTTCTAGTGCATTCCATAAATCAAATGACATGTGTCTATACATAAAAGTACCTAATGGGTAGGTGAGGGTGGTTTTGGGACAGTCAGCGGGGCCTACAGCAATTTGATTGTTTCTGGGATACCCATCAAGGAAACCGTAGAATTCATGCCCGGTTAGAATCTCTATCTATGATCCATAAAATCTAATGGAAATGGTCTTCTTGGGACGCTGAGTTCAAAAATCTATAGGCCACACAATCTATCCATCCAGTGATGATGCGTATTGCGATGAGTTAATTATCATCTATCTATTCTATTGTGAGTCCTCCTTTCTTGTAAATGACTTGGAGGGGCTCACCTATTTAGTTTATGAGATATCGAAGATTATTCCAAAATGCATGAGCTTCAACACTTTTTTCTTGACAATCACATTAATTAGTAGTGTGAGCCTCCTTTGAGGTTGCCTTTTTAATTTTTCGTCATATTCAAGTAAAATTCAGTCATTGCACTTTGAAGGATTGATCCCCTAGTTGTCTGCCACTCCCCAGTCAATTGATTTATTATGTATTTTTACGACATAAACCAATTATTCCTATTGATCTTGGGATATTTTGGGGTTAATGATGAGGGGAAAAGAGAATTAATCTCCAAGGTAAGATTACATTAATGTGTTGGGTAGAGGTTTCAAGTCCAACTGGGGTGGTTGAATGATGGATGGAATAAATGGTGGCATGGAATCTCTGGTGAGTGGTTTGATAAAGCTTACTTCCTCAATGTCATATTATTCATCCTTGTATAAATATGATTCATCATTATCTTCCTTAATATCCATGTAATCTTCTCCTTTTTGATGGAGAGATATGGCATTATAGTCCACATTATCATCAGAGTGTTGGGAATCCTTTATCATGATGAACACTACCTATTCATCTCGAACTCTAAATATGAGGCATCCTTGACTGAAATCAATCAGCGCCTTTCCTATAGAGAGGAATGGTAATCCAAGAATGATCGAGAAATCTCCTTCCTCATCCATGTCTAACATGAGAATTTTTACTGGAAAAATTAATTTTATGACTATAACCAGATCATCATAAAAGAATACCTTGTGGGTACTTAACAGAATGATCAGCTAACTGCAATGCTACCCTAGATTCCTTGATCACTTGGATTATGAGCTTGTGGAAAACAATCATCAGAATTAGGTGAAGGGTGGATCCAAGATCACAGATTGTTCTTCCAAATTTACAATCCCCTATCACATAAGGAATTGAAAATCTTCTAGTATCTCCCATATTTGGTGGTATTTTCTGATGTACAATAGCAGAAAATTATTCATTTAATGAAATGACTCCCTGATCATCTATCATTATTTTGTTGGATAGAAATTATTTGAGAAATTGTTCATAAATATGCATTTGGGCTATTTCTTCAGTAAAAGGAATATTGATATAGAACTGTTTGAACATTTAGATAATCTTTATATATTGAGCCTCCTTCATACCTTTCCTCGCTATTTCTTAAAATGGATGTTGTGGCTTGTATAGAGTTGGGGCTACATAAAGGGGTTACTGCTGTTTTTTAGGGATTCTTCCCTCTTAGTTGGAACTACTTCTGGTGATGATGTGGGAATGATTTATTTTACTACTTCTTGTTGTTGTTGTTGTTTCTTCTTATGTTCTACATGTGGGTCTTTCATATTTTTGTTGTTGAAAGTCCAGAACTTTTCAGATCCTCACCAATAAAGACGTATCCTCCTCTCATGAGTATGTATTAGTATTACCAGTTATAGTACCTAGTAAAATTTCAGGCAAGGTCTTAAATATTTGACCCATTTGAATCACTATTTTTCTCAAAGATGCTCACTAATGTTTCATATCTGTATCCTATGTGGTCATCCTTTGATAAGTATTTTGAATAATGGAAGTTAGGAGGTTCTCCATGTATCTTTTCAATGGTAGAGGTAGATGTTGTGGTCTTGGTTGGGCAGGTGTAAATTATTATTGTTATTGGGGCCTAGAAAAGGGTTATTGTGGATATTTTTTTGTTGTGGTATCAGGATAGGGTTAATTTTTAGATACCCCGGTGGTCCCAGGTAGAGAAACTAATCTTGAAAACATTTTTGTTGATAATTTTTTTGATTGATTTAAGGATGCTGTTGAGCAGGCCCCTATTGATAAAATAGTTTTTGTTGTTGTTGTTGTGGAAATAACTGATTTTTTTATTTTAATTAATATAATTACAGTACTATGGTTCTTCATATCCTGATTTGAAATCATGATACTTTTTTGGTCCACCACCTATCTCACATGAATGAATCTCCATGACTGTGGTAGCAGGGGGTTGTGCGGTTGGTGGTCCATGATATTTTTTCAACTGATTGGAATTGTGGGATACATTGTACAAAATATCTTCCGTATGTTGAGTGTTTCAAGCATAAAACATCCATCCTTGGAAGCATCGACGACTATTTGTGCCGCTAGCTATTGTCCTTTATTGAAGGCTTGCATTTGAAGCCAACTTTTGAGTCCATGATGTAGGCATTTCCTCATTATTTCATTGAATCTATCCCATGATTCCCATGCAGATTCTCTGTCTGCCTGAGCAATGTTCTGAATGTCATTTTGGAGCTTCTAGGCCTTGATTGGTGTAAAGTGTTTATCAAGATACTTTTTTATGAGATCTTCCCAAGTCTTAATTGACACAAGAACATTGATTTTTATCCAATTTTTTTTCCTCTGAATCTGATTGAAAAGGGGAAGACAGAAAGTATTGTAGCATTAGATGATACTCCCATGTTGTGAAATGTATCGCTGACCTCCAGGAAGCTAGAAATATGATTGTGGGTGTCTTCACTCTAAATACCGTTGAACTGCCCCATGTTCCGGATCATGTGAATGAGTCCGAATTTAATTTAAAACATGTTGGCATGGATAGGAGGATGAAATATTATGGGCACTGCACCATTGATCGATGGTAAACCAGAGTCTTTGATGGTCTTCTCTGGGTGCATTAGAGTTTCTCTAGGTAAGAGATGATGGTTTGGATAGTTGGGTCGCGCAGGTTGGTGTTGCTCGGCCATTGCTGACTGGAGAAGTGAAGACAAGTGCTTTTCGATCTCAAGATCTTAGGATAAGGGTTCTTGTGCTACAATATCCCTTGAATGGGTTATGGGACCTTTGTAAATTCACTAAAAAGAATAGAATGTGACACGATGGCTTCTGGAAAAGAAGAAATGGGATCAAGTAAAGGTAATCTTAAATTCAAAAACCAGAGTTCTTTTTCTTAAAAATGGCGTTGCCTCCTCAGAAACAGAGCTAGAATTTGTTCATTTGTGTGGAATTGTTGTTATTTCATACTGAAAGAGTCAAATTAGTATCTAGTGTCCCAAAATTTCACTAACTACAAGGGCGTAGTGTAGTGGGATTTTAGGGTCCAACCCATCAGGAGTACACTATTTCAGATGGGGAATTATGGTCATTAAACCTATAGGGCAGTCCTTTAAAGAAATCTTGTGGTATTATATTTTACATATCTTCAAGTTGAGGGTGACTGTAATTAATTAAATTGGGTTTAGGATCAATTCGATTATATGAGTGAAGAATGGTCTTTTGTTCTAATATTTGCAAGGTCATTCGACTTAGTTTGAGAAGCAAACATTTGTCGCTAGTAGATATTGATCTAGAAACCTAGTTCTACCTAGGAATAAATAATTCCATTTTTTGGAGATAGTTAACATCCTAGTGAATTTCGTTTGGCTTAAAAGGTCGAAAGTGTCTTGGGATATGTTCGTAGCCTTGTCTAATCCAATCAAAGTAGGGTCATTTGCTTGAATTTTTTATGGTTGGGGATGTTCGTAAAAATTGGATGGCCTATTATGTTTGATCCTAATTACTATTCCCATTACTATTTCCATGTATATAATTAATGATTTATTTAGGTATAAAGATACACAAAAAATGGTCCCTACTCCTATGTAATTCAACTACCGACTGAAAGATAACTTTTTTATTATCAAAAAAGTATTTAAGAGAGAAAGTGAGAAACCACGACATCCATCATTACAACCCAAAAAAACATTAAAAGGATAAAAGTGATCAAGGCTATAGAATCTCCTATAAATTACACCTTTTGACAAGATTCACCATCATATGACCATTCAACTAGTTGTCCCATACAGAGTTTCACGGGAAAGGTATTCCGCAGGTGGAAGCTTCTTGCTCTGAACCTTATTTGGAGTAGATACATGAAGAAATCCAGTTAAAAGAACATAAAAATTTCATAGAGGATTAGAATAGGATTCATCCACAAATAGATCACCAACATCGGAGACAATAACCCGCCATAACCTTACACACTGATTCACAATAAATGCACAGCCTCTACGAACCCAGAAACTCGAGCACCAAAATCGTCGGAAAATAACCACGCCACTAACCAGAAACGATGTCCCGTCACCACCATCCAAAAAACCGCCAGAGACCACAACATTCTACCCAACGAACCCACAGAAGATGATGTTTGAAGCCTCCATTGTGGGTCCTGGATCTCGGCCGTGGAACTATCTTCACACTGCCAATAGAAACCCTATCCAGTTAATATGGAATGAGGCGGGAACATGCCAGCAACGAAGATAAAGGTCATGCCGGCAGAGTCCAGGTGGTCACCGACACCTCCGTCAAAGATGAATTGCAGCAACAGTCGTGCAGAGGAAACTTCTAGGAGGAGAGCCGAGCCACGACGAGGCAGAGGGAGGTCGCGGCGGAGTGAAACCCTAGTGGAATCACCCCTTACAGGATCATTGAGAAGATGAACCTTAATCATTCAGCTACTCATTGCGAGGTAGGGTGCAATTAAATAATTGAAAGAAAACATGATTAATGGTTTGATTAATTGAATTGAGATAATGAAAACGTTTGAGAAATTAAACTTGCACTAAGTAAATCACAATTTCAAAAAAAAAAAAAAAACTTACATGAGAAGGAAATTGGAATTTAATCAAAATGCATAAATTGAATTGGAATGACATTGTAGAACGAAAGTTTCATGGATTAATAAAAATATAAAATATAGAAGAATTTAAGAGTTTGAAAGGGGGAAAAGGTGAAAGAATTCACAAGGGATAAGAAGGAGAGAGAAATAGCTCATTTGGAAGTGTCTCAAATGCTTTGATGCTCCCTGATTATAGTAATGAAAATCATCAAAATGTGTACCTAAAGTACACATCAGGTATCCTTGATCCGTGTCATTTTCTATGGATTTTGGATTTATCTTGGCATGTGGGTCTCTCAAAAATTTAAGAGGTTTTACCAAGCACACATCAGGTCCGGGGTGTTCATGACATGTACCCTACGTTCATCTATCTTCTGTATGGAATCCTCATTTCTTTCTCACTATATGGTTTGACTAGAATTACGACCTGTCCTAGATGTACACAATGCGTAGAGGCTTTTTTTCCTTCAGGCTTCATGGCATGGTCGTAGCATTGCTTCACAACTTGGGGTAGACTGTATCTTTAGGTACACGATGTGTACAGGTGGATCATGACGTCTACTGGGCCATTATTTTTCTTTTTCTTGATATCTTCCTTTGAATATTGTGAATCTTTTGTTCCTACCAAATTCGACACATACCGCATGATTTATTAGGTAATTTAATGAGCAAATATAAACAATTGATAGAAAAATGTATATATAAATTAGGCTTTCCACAAGTCAACCCTTTTGGTTGATCACCTTGGATTTATTTCAACCAATGGGTGTTCTCTACCTCTAAACAATTTTCCACTTTACCTATATGTCTTAAACACGCGTTGGGGGTATATTTATAATGGAGACCATGAATTGATTATGTTGGAGTGGATTAGATGATGATACATGTGTTATTCCCGTATACTCTATTCTATAAGTGAACCATGAAACTAAAATTCATGGAACAATATTCCTTTTATGATATAAGTCCATGAACTCATAAAATGGTCCTTTTTCAAGGCTTGTTATATATGTACATTGTTTGATTGAAGTATCACCATAGTACTGGTGGTTATACAAGGAGATCCAACTTAAGGATCCCTTCAACGAACTCTTTTTCCTTCATTATAGATTCCTTAAGGATTTGTAAACATGTCATGGGTGAAACTACCTATTCTGAGTATTGGATTTCTATGTGTTATTTATTTTTTTTCCATCAGATGAGTGACATCGTTTTCTTATGGGAGACCCCTTGGATGGGCTCGATGGAATGATGGTTGTACCATACCATGAGATATACTTGATACCATATGTGTGATTCCAATTATGGACTCAAAGGTTAGTTCCTGGTATTTTCACACCATATTGGGATTGATACCTAGGAAATATTCATGGGTCACCAACGGTTGAATCCATAGGCCTTGGACATCTACTGAGCCCCTCGACCAGTGCATTGAAATTATGCTTGAATTTACATGGATGGGAATAAGGTCAATCTCTATATTTTTTCTTGGTTTTTAATTGTGTTAAAAATTTAAATTAGTGTTTTCAAATGAAAGATGGTCCTTTGTTTTATGAAATGTTAGGACATTTCCTCCAAGCCCAGTAACAATAAGGGGGATTGTATTATTTTTCTCTTATTATTTCACTCATTTTACCTTCGTAGGATCCCTTGGTTCAAACTCAATAGCTTATACTAATGCAAGTAAATTGGGAGACTGGCCAAGTGGAACCCAGTCCAATGTTCTCATTTATTATTTCTGTTTTTTCATTTATTTACTATGGAACAATAATAATTTTATATTTTATAAATGTATAGATCTAGACATCATAGGTGGTGGCCTACTGATATTTTATCTAACACCTTACTACATCCATCTTGGGGACCAAGGCAGACTTTATGGTTTCAATGATAGATAAGGGGAATATGCCGGCTTTATATGATTGATTTATAGCATAAGAATAGAGTTAGTAGCAGAGGAACGATCCTATACTCGTTATTCTAGTTGTGGTAGTTTTTAGAATTTTTGTATATATTTTTTTTCATATGGTTTATTCCAGTATCCTCTATTCCTTGAATATATACTTTTTGAAAGTACATGTCCAATCATCATCATCACTTTGCATTTTTTTATCACTCAAATTCTTCTTGTTATTTATTCTTCTTGGAAATTTTACTATTACTATCCCCTACCATTGACATCTAAATTATAATTCCTCAAATTATTATCATTATTTTATACTTTTATCCGTCCTCAAAATGATTTCATAGTCTCCCAATGGACTCTCTCTAGGCTCTTGCTTCTAGTCGGTTGCCTTTGGCATTTAGGGAGGTGAATTTGAGGTCTTATTCCCACCATATCAGGGCACCGTTACGTGGCATTCTAGGTTGTATTATATAATAATATTATTTTAGTATTTATAGATGATATTTTTATATATTCAAATTGAATTTTATAACATGAATTCCACTTTAAAATTGTACTGAAGACATTTAAAAGGGAAAAGTTCTATTGAAAATTTAACAACTATGAATTTTTGTTGAATAATGTTTCATTAGTGGATTATGTAATATCAATTGAGGGTATATCAATGTATCCACCACAGAGGAAAGTTATTGAACATTGTATTAGACCAACCATGGTGAATGAGATCATTAGTTTTATTGTTCTTGATGGATATTATAAATTATATTTACTTAATTTTCCAATATTTTCTAATCCACTAACCAAGTTAACTCATAAGCGATCCAAGTTCATTATGACATATGAATGTAAGGAAAATTTAATGTAACTAAAAATAATGTCGGTGGACCCATACGAACACTCCACTGAAATAGATAAGGGTTACTAATATTTAGTGATGCATCAAAAACATGATTGGGATGAATCCTTGTAAGGAATCATATAGTGATATCCAATAATTATAGGTCCAAGAAAAAATTTACACAAATAGAGATTTTGAATTAGATGTCAAATTTTTTTCATTCAATACATGGAGCCATTATCTTTCTAGATAACATTGTGGAATATATATTGATCATATAATTTTAATGTATATAAAATCTTAAAAAGAGTAGAATATTTTTTAAATAATATTATTGGTTTT
The DNA here is from genome assembly GCA_963277665.1 of Viscum album. Taxonomy (NCBI): domain Eukaryota; kingdom Viridiplantae; phylum Streptophyta; class Magnoliopsida; order Santalales; family Viscaceae; genus Viscum; species Viscum album. The sequence goes on along the minus strand of OY728143.1, from coordinate 834,301,147 downwards.
GATTAAATATTATGACTGATCAATAAATTACCACCTTGTGAAAGAGAACAAAGTGGATGATGCTCCGAGTTAGAAATAGCATGCTAGTATCTTCATGATAAGTACAAATGGAGATCCAATATTTATGGATTTATAAAATATGGATATTGAAATCGTGAGGTAAGGTGAAATATAATATATTTCTCATATAAAGTTTCAACTATCCACCCATGTTGATATTAAATAATCACAAAATGAGGATGTGAATATATATAAGAATGTGAGAAATTTTCCTGATTTTAACCATGATTTTAATGGAATTATATGTTTGATGAACTGAGTATGTGTTTCATAAATACTATAATTGAAAAAGGAGGTGTTGGATTAAGTTCATAGATCATCATTATCCATTCATCCTAGATGTACAATCATGTATATATATTAGAAAGAGTATTTTCTACTGGGAAAATAATAAGAGAGATATTTAAGAGTAGGTATCTTAGTTCTTTCTATGTCAGTAAGTTAAGTATGAGATATATAACTATAAGGGAATTTTATAAACATTTCACATACCAGAATTGAAATGAGAAAAAATCACCATGGATTTTATCATTGGACTCCCCAAAACATCCAAAGCCCAAATTATTATTTAGGTTGTAGTTTATCACCTTAAAAAGATATCACGCTTCATTGATATCAATGAATATTTCCCCCTTAATTAGATTTATATAGAATATATACTATGAATATGTGATGCTTCATTATGACCCACATTCAATTGTATCTGATTTAGATATGAGGATTGCCACAATATTCTGGGGAAGTCATCATCTAGTTATGGATATGAATTTGTGGTTTAGTTCTACCTATTATCCTCAAATAAATGGTCATTTTGAGAGGACAATTAAAACCATATAAGATACATGCATATCATATTTTATGGATTTAAAAGGTGGTTGGGATTAACAATGCCGTCCTTTCTAATTCTCTTAAAAAAATCATTAACGTGAGCATTCATATGAATCCTTATGATTCCCTATATAAAACTAAGTATATAAATATGATATTATTGTATTTATTTGGAGAAATAAATCAATTGGGACTTGATATATATGAGGAACTGGTAGAAAAGGTTAGATCCATTTAGTATCAATCTAAGGCTAGTTAGAGTTGATAGAAGAGGTATGCTGACAATCGTCCGGGAAATAAGAAATTCTTTATTGATAACAGTGTATTACTATGAATCAATACATTGACAAAGTTTATGAGATTCAAAAATAAGGGAAATTTTATCCCTTAGTATATCTGTCGCTTTGAAATTATTGATCGAGTGGGGACCATAGCTTATCACCGAGAACTCCATTGAACCTCTCTCAAGTTCACGATGTTATCCATGAATCACTCATGAGGAAGTACATACCTAATCCTTAAATATATACTAAACTACGATTTTCTACCACATTATCATGATCCATTGAATAAAAATTTGAAGAAATCATGGATTCCATAGATAAAGTGATAAAATACTTTTCAATTCAATTTTTAAAATTCCTCTAGAGAAATTTTAAATTTGATAAAGCTACATTGGAACTTGAATATGTGATGAAACAGAGATATCATAATTTTTTCTATTGGATTTATGCAATATTAAGCTATAAATTCATTTTTATGGGATTAGAATGTAACTCCCCGATATTATGTTCTTATTTTTATTGAAATAAACTTAATGTATTTGATCGCTCTCTTTTCATCTAATACCAAGTTTAAACAAACCATGGTATTCTATTAAAATATCATTATTTAATGTGAAAGTTATTGAATATCAATTGGATTTTCAAGTATGAATATGAAAAATAAAATTATGATACCACATTAATTGATGTCGTGTAAAATTTATTTATTATAGTTCAATTGGTTATAGATGGAAATAAATACATTTGAAGATAAATAGATATTTATTTAATAAAATAATTTGTATGAGTAAAAATTGTTTTTATAATAAATAGTTAAATTATATCTCTATTTATGAAGTTTTTTAATGAAATTAAATAATTTTATATTCAATAAATCATTTTTACATTAATTATATTGTTTATACTTGGCATGGAATAATAATAAATCCTATTTTATGTATAAAATGCATTTTTATAACAACAATGTTCATTCTTATTTAATATGAATTCCCAAAAAATGTATAAAAAGATTTTTTAAAAATAGATATCATATTTGGAATCAGAATAATTAATATAATATAACAATCTTATCATAATTTTAGGTAATAGTGTATATTAAAAATTGTAACATTATGTTACCTTGGTTAAAGTTATAACGGGTTTTCCCAGTTGTGTTAAACTATGAGATAAGGGTAATATTGACAATTAAACATGTCTAAATACTATTTTATTGACATATTAATACCATATAGTATCCTAACATAATTTAATTTCCTATATTTAATAATTTTTCTTGATTATTACTTTTTAATATATTTATATTTTAATAAATTTTTAGTATATCCCCCCTCTTATAAAAGGACACACATCCTCCCTCTTATTTTCAACACATTCAACCACCTAGATCAACAAAACCCTAAAAAAGTTTCTACATAACTATCATTCACAAGCATTTGAGGTTATATTTTTTGTAAAAGACCATTTTGTGGGTCCTTAAGAAGTAATATAAATGTGGTCTAATGAAGAAGAGGCAATGGTCCTACCTAACCTATTTCAATATATTTATTTAGCTACCTCCCCCAAATATATTGTATTTATCATAAATTAATAACTTCATTATCAAAGATATAATAAATTTTATTATTTTTATGAAACCATGATAATCTTCAATCTTTTCATCAAATGGGAAATGAAATTATCTCTCGTGCGTATGTGTGGACTATCGCCTTCACGTTGTGATATAATTCATTTTACATCACCATAATTAATGTTTACTTATTATGATGTATTTAATGTCTATATATGATATTTATGATATAATTATCCTTATTTAAATAAATATTTATATTTATATTTCTTCCCGTATTTTCAATAGAATATTAAAATATAATTCATGTGTACGTACAACCTTCCTTCTTTGTGAACGCTGTAAATAATTTTTATATATCAATATTTTATTTATTATTATAATTATATTTATATAATATTAATATAATATATTCATATCATTATTAACATTTTAGATATGAAGAACCGTGGTCAATGTACAAGTACTAGAACAATCGAGCTGAAACTTCCATGAAAAACGAAATAGTCAATACCCTTGAATAGTGATTATAATAAAGAGTTATAAATAAATGAGTGAGGAAATGTTCTGAAAGAAACTTATATGATATTATAAGTAAATAAATTTTTATAGAATATAATTTTCATAAATATTATTTTATTATAACAATGTTTAGACTGATTATAGCATAATTTGAACATATTGTAATGGATTTATACTTCAATGTAATTTTAATAGAGATTTTTTATTCTTGAATTTCCATTGTTCAAAATTTTATGACATCTTTCTAATAAATTACTCTAATTTTATTCTACTATGTTTATATATGTACATTTAATCTAAGATTTTCATTTTCCTCCATAGGGTAATTAAAAGTTTCGGGAAATGATTTTAGGAAAAAAATCTATCTTTCTATTTTTTTGGATAATTTTTTTTCCATTTCGATGTTCTCATTAAAACATTTTCAAGAATATTTTTAATATTATACTATTATGGATTAATTTAATTTTTAACTATGAATGAATTTTTAAAATGGTTTAATATTGAATATTACATTCTCTTCCAAATTATTTTCTTTCTAATTTCACTAAAAATTTGAAAGGAAATGTTGTTTTAACATACATATAATGAACAAAATGTGTTATCATCATGACAACTCAATTCCTTGAAGATTCATTTAAAATTTTAGATGGCCCAATTCAATGGAAATAGTTTCCATAATATTTTAAAAATATTTGTACCATAAATAATTGATTTCAAAATGAAAATATTATTTTCTATAAAAAATATTCTACTGATCTTTTATTGGAATTTTTAATTTTGATAAATTCCTTTGATTAAACATATGATTTACTTTGGATATTGTCCAATGATACCATCATTTTCATTTCTTTTGACGGTTTATTATTATCATTATGATATATTTATAAAACTCCTTTATTTTTCTTAGGTTATTCTATGATGAAATGATGAAATGTTTTTGAAACTCATTTCCTTTAAATTTGTTATCAAATTATTATATGATGAATGATTTCAGAACATATATCACTCACATTAATAGATTATTTTTTTGTGATAGGTGGGCCCGGAATTATACATCCCTTTATTTATTTATGAAATTATTTATTTATAGTGGGATAATATAGACTAAAATGGGGATTTAACCCATTTTAGTAAGGGAATTTTCCACTATGAAATTATTGGGAGTGAACAATAACCAAATAAATGATTGAATGATGGTGAACGCAATCCACTACTATAGACAGAGAAGTGAGATTTAACTAAGTAAATGATTTTAATTTCTTAATTATATGTCAAGAAAATATTTATTATTCTTATGAAGTGTTATCAATGCTCATGATTTATCATTATTGATTCCTTTCACTTTTGACTTATGTCATTCAATTTGAAAAATAAATATTCCATGTTTTATGAGTAATGAACTTATACTTATTCGGTATGTTTATAGTACGTTATGATCATATTATCATTCCATTATTCTTATCTTATTCTCACTTATTATCACTGATTGATATCTATTGTGTTTACCCTTACTAAGAATCTGAGTTTACCATTTATTTTGTTTCCATTACCAAGGATATAAAGAAAGGTTTTATGTATAGTTTTTCTAATAATATTACAATGTGAGATATTATTTTTTGGAGGTACAAAATATATTTCATGAATATTATTACTTGGTATCTATTTTGGAAATATATTAATCCCCTACAGTTCTCATGAGTGTATTATCGTAAAAATATATTTATTACTCATCTTTGGTGATGTAATATTTATATATCAAATGTTTGTGATACTATATGTTGTCACCTTCAAAATCAAAATATCTATCAAATAGATTCTAATATGAATTATTAAGTGATCCTTCCACAAATTTGGAACCCTTTAAAAGACGTAAATAGTTTTTAAATTTGAGAATTCATTAAATAGAGAACAATGTTGAAATGATAACAAAAAACTCAAAAAATTTATACTATGATGTTATTAATGTATTTAGGATCTATATAAAAATAAACCCAAAATATTTTCAAGTCTAATGAGGTTGTCTCAAAAAATATATATACATCACTAAGGATTAATAAATCCCCTAAATTATCTCTTAAATCATTATGAACAATCATAATATCCACAAAGTAAGCATGATGTGTATTAAGATGAGCCACCAAAATACCTGGAATTCTATCCTTAACATTTATCCCAAAAAACCAAGTATGTATATACCCCATGGTTAGAGTATGTTTTGGAGATAATTCAAGTAGTATACATGCATGAATCTATATAATTTATTTCATAATGAAAAATATAGTTCTCTTTTGAAAATTTTAATTTTTGAAATACTAATTATGTTCTATAAAATAATAAGACGGATAACATTTTAATAATTATTTTCTATCATAAATAATCATTCCATCTACTATAGAAAACATGAAATAAATCATAAAACAAACTGAGGGAAATGTGGAATGGGTAAAATAAAATTCTAAATAATGAATGGGTAATATGTAGTAACATATTCCAATCAATTAGAACACATAAATAATGGTTTAAAATATATAGGTCTATGGATATTAAGACTCATGAGGGGAACAATTTCCATCATACGTGAACCTAAAAATTTTGTAAGCTCTCACAGACTCATTGGTGTGCTATTCTATCCCATTATCTTGCACATTCTAATTAGAAAACATTCCTAAGAGAGAGAACAATATACACTAGGGTTTTATTAGTCCACAATATCAACTCAGCAAAGGTTTCCCATGTGTAAAAAATCATCAATAAAAATTCACATAACCTTATAACTAATAAATAATCAATTCCAAAATATATTCCTTATTAAAACACAATTTTAAAACTCTTATGAATATCATAAATCCTTTAAAACATTCTATCAAAATTCAATCATTTATAAAACCTTATATTGAAATAAAACCATTAAAAATAACCAAGTTATTCCAAAATTATTAATATTTGAAATCAATAACCATAAATAATATCTCAAAAAATCACAAAAAATATTACAAATATAAACCTAAAATAAACTAAATAACCAAAGTTATTACAATAGAAAGACTAAAAATGTAGAGGCACTTACCTAACGATCAATGTATACTCATTGTATTTGATTAGAGTAATAATAGGTGATTATAGGGGATCACCACAAATGTAAATTACAGAAAAAATATTAGAAACACACTAAAAAACTTATGTTTGGACCCAATGTATATCTATGATTATATTATCCCATTGAAAAAGTGTGGAATGTGATTGATGAAGAAGAGAGGAAAAATCAAAGAGAAATCAAGACTTACCTCATGGAAATATACCAAAACACTAAGTGGAATCACCAAGACTAGTTGGGAAAGAATATTCTATAGTTAAGAGTAGTTGGACCATGAAAATGGGGTGATGAAGGGAGAGAAAAATAATAAATTAAACAAGGATATAATATGAATTATTAATTTCTATGACTATTGGGCATACCACATAGTTTTCTACTTAGTTAGGATACCACTGTGCCAACAATGTGGGTCATTCCCCAAACCAAAAAACAAGATGAATGGAATCATAAATATCTAACATGGTTTAATAAACTGTGCACTAGCCATATAAATCTCTATGGGTATCCCCTTATCCCATTTCACACAGTTAGTTACATGATTAATTCTAACTATGTGATAAACATGCACCCTAGTATGTTTCTTATTTAGTTCTAAAATTTGAACTTCTACTTATATAAATTCTAAAAATTAAAAAATTTAAAATAAAACAAAAGATTATACATTTTAGTGACTTAGTGGGTATCATAATTCTTCAAACCATTCAAATTTATTCAATTAGAATGTCCAAAGATTCCAAATTCACAATAAGGTGGATCCACTACTACATCAATATTTCATTACAAATCCATGTCTCATTGATGTATTAGCTGCATTTCAATAACACATGGATCAAAGGAATCAATTTGATCAGTATCAACATATTTCTTAAAATCCCTAATAAGAATATTTTACTCCAAAATAGTCATTTTTGGATCTATATCTAGATCCTACCACTCAATCTTATGGGATGAAACTAAATATTATTTATTCTATTGGGATACATAGCATACATCATCAATAGATTTTGTATGGAATTGAAATTTTCTCTAGGAAGACATGATCTTGAGGTATTCCATGATCTAAAATGGTCGGATATATCATGATATCAATTTTACTTTCCTTCTCAACTAGTGTTATAAGGATAAATTCTTAGTAACAACCAATCAACAAACAAAAATTTTAAAGAATAATAAAGATGATTGGTCTAATATTCTGGATAACACTATGAAATATATAGTCTCTTTTAGATCAAATTAAGCATCTATATCTTCTCCTAGATAAATCTTACACATAGTAAGGAGGGATCAACCAATTCCATCCAACAAATAAGACATCGATACAGAAACTTTTAAAATTATTCATTGGTATCCATATTAATTTGATCTTGATGATATTGTTATATAAAAATTCAACCGAAAATAGTTTTATCTACTATGAACTGATAAATTCAAGTATGGACACCAAATGTATAGCCTCAATGTTCAAGATTTCCTTCTCAGTCTTCCCATCCATTTATGGATGACACATTATGGTATGATTAAACTAAGTGACCATAACTTCCTAAAGATTTCATCTGAACTATTATGTGAATCCTTGGTCTTGATATTATATGATAATTTAATGCACACCATAGAGTCTCAAGATCTCTCGAACATATGGGTGTTGGTGTTCCTCTATTTTATTTACTATCCAAAGCGATGAGAGTGGGATAAATTGTTCATTGGTTAATGAAAAACCAAATGGAATCCCCCCTACTAAGATTCTATATAAAACTGATCATGAAATCCAAAGAAACCACATCCCTCTTACACAATAGAATATAGAGGGACTAAAAAACCTATTGGTCAATGATTATTTTCTGTGATACTATTCTAGGAGAGACACTGATAATGAAATCTAATATTTATGACCACATCCTAGGACATCAGTACAAACAATTTATGTCATAAAACATTTTGGTGGATATTTCAATGGAGAAGAGGTGACTAGGAACCCCTGTTTGATTAGGATTTTTTTGGCCTAATGGTTGATTTTGGGGGCTTCATTTCATTCTCAATCATCAACATCATGTCACAATTGTCGTTATTAGTGGAAAAACCCTACGGTTTCCTTGTTCATAACTTGTTAAAGAACTAAATTCTAATAGAGGGTGTTCAATTGTGTTTGTACATCCAATGATCATTAGGGAATCTAATTTGATGAGAGGATCAAAGGTCGGTCTCATCCCACCCTTTAGTGAGGGGATTGGTGCCTGCTCTAGAACTCACTAATAGATTTAATATTTGTTTGATAATCTATTCCTAATATAGATATGGAAATGTTTACCATAACAAAATTATTATAGGTTAAGTATATTTTATACACAAATAAGTTGAATATTATTTTTCAATCCATCTATATGTATCTAGGGATCTTCATCATTTTCCTTGAAAATAATTGATGCTTGTATACTTATACTATATAGACAAACACTTTGGAATTATCTTCCATACATGAAGGTGGTTAATATTTTGATGAGGGGATAAATCTATTATGAGGCATCAAACGTATCATGTTTATTATTGGAATAAAAAACCATGTATTTCATTAAACCCGTGATTTTTATTTCCATATGGAAATGAAATAGGATCAGGAACATGGGTAGTAGATATTTGAGAACATATCTCTAGGATATGTCCTACGTATCCCAGTTATAGCTGGAATCATAATTATTGTTGTTTAGTCATCCCTTTAAGACTTTCCCTAATTTATATTCCCATACACGAGAGACATTTATATTATGAAACTCATTTAAGCACACAATCTATGATTGACCAATCTAGTAGATATTCATGATTCCAATGATTTGTTCATTGTGTCTCCCTAATCCAACTTTATAAATGCATAGTGTATGAAAAAAGGGATAGAATGTGATCGTAATCAGTAAATATTGGTTTGGGGATTATTTTATGGGAATTCCCTTGGGATTTTTAAAATGGAACTCAGGCCATGGGGAGGTATCCTACATATATTGGTTATATAATGAATCAGATTCGACATAGTTCATTCGATTTCTCTATCATCCAATGGATGAGGTAGAATGATCAACCGATGGGAGTGATTGGGTCCCTATAGTTGAAATGTTAGATACATGGTGGGATGTACACTAAGTTGGATTACCACTTGAGTTCGGGCATGGGCCTTATGGGGAATCCAATATATTCTAGATATGATAGGAATATGTGTCCTCATAGTTCAATTTATTGGGGCATACACACTGACATTTCCCTTATATAGATATATATATTTCACTTGATTGATATGACCATTGCGACTCCCTAAGCCCACATGAGCTACAATATTTGTGGTAAACAAGTTATGGAATTTAACCACTGTCATTTCTTGAATTTGTGGGAATTATGAACATATACTAAACTTTGGGAGATTCGTATAGAGATTGGTCCTCAAGGAGTCTTCCTATATATCATTGTTATAAATGTAATTAGAGTCATCGTAGTATCGTTCATTACTGATTAAATAACTATGTTTCCCTTTTAATTGGGCATTACATACTGAGGGTGGAAAATGTTATCAATCCCTAGGATTCCCAATTGACCTGACCAACTTTCCTTCTTGATATGCATTGATTTTCTACTCAGAAAGCCTCGATTGTCTACTTGAAATGTTAGAGATTGTCTAGATGACATGTCCAAAGAAAATTTCATGATCTACTTGACTCATCCAATATATTTTTCATAACCTAGATGGAACATCTAATGGTTTTTTCTATATCTAGGATGTCTTGTCTGAAGATCATTACAATACCTAACCAATTGATCCTAGAAGCCATCTCATTATCCTGGATAACATGGATAGAGGAAGTCACTTTATTTGGACGACATGTTTTGGTGTCATCATAAGAGCTGGCTGGAACTCCTATAGGTTGTCGTGAATGTCAATGTGACATGTCATGGAGGGTGCCTCATGTATTGGTTGACTTGTATAGAGGTCCTCAAAAGTACTTGGTGGTGATCATATAGGATGTCTTAAGATCCATTTTTCATGTCTGGGTTCTACCTTAAGACTCAGATGATATGTACTGGCACCTCCATATGAGTCGGGTGACACATCTGAATGACACTGCAAGGCCATGATGGTGAGCATATAAGTTTTCATGAGACATGGGTGGAATTACCTAGGGGTGCCATGTGACTTTCTATTGCAATGATTTATGTACATTTAATGATCCATATAGTATTACAAATAAGCGTCTCGTGATCTGGGAAACATGTCTCAGTGTTTTCACATGATGCGGGTGGTTCATTTGAAGTTCATGAAGATCATCATATCTATTATTTTCATAAGTATTCCATTTTTTAGTTTTTATTCATTCCATTTTATTGCATTTCCTTGGAATTATTCAATGTTATATTGTTTTATGTCCCACATGACTTAACAGGTGTGAGATATATTCTTCTAATGTCATTTAAAAAGTCATTCAGGTGATCAATGAGTGATCATGCTAAGTGGTTATTCATGATATATGGTCACTCTAGTTGTTACTCAAATCTTACCTAATGGGAAGATTTTATGATTGTGAGATCAGCTTCTATGAGAAATCCTCATTGATTAATAGTGTTATAATGCATCAATATTCAAAAAAGTACAACTCCATCTTTGATGCTGTAGTGGGGGATTCGAGGCCTCCCCAATACAGTTTTTTTCGACTTTTCACAGTTCATATCGCATGAATCCATGATAGAGATGGTGAAGGGATTTAGTGTCATGCATCTTCGAGAGGTCATGACCTAGGATACTCTTGTGGAGGTTCCTAATTTTCAGTGACCATGAGACCTTATTGTTAACTCTTTCTTTATTGGATTATATCAAATTATTGGGATCCTTTAAAATCATGAGAATATTCCAAGGGACATTCATATTTTCTGGTCGACACATTCATGTTCCTTCATGATATCAGAGTGCATGTAGAAAGTCCTTTGTGTAATATTTGTAGACTAGTACTGGACATTCCTTGAGACAAAGATGACCTGTTAGGGGACCATCATGAAATTTGACTAATAAGTCAAGGGGTTCTGTGAGACCGTACCACAGACATCGTAGGAGTGTCTATGGTTTTTGATGACCACATTAGGCTTTCATATTTTCTTTTTTTATTTCCCTTTTCTATTTTATAATTTTCCATGATTTCATGAGGTTTATGAGTTTTTTTAAAGACAATCACTATACCTATTGGTGATGCGTCACAGGACCAACAAAGGAAATTGTGAGAATTTCATGGCCAACTCAACGTTTTTCCTTAGAGAACTAAACGTGAAGAGAGATTTCACCTAGAAATTTATGAGGCCCCACACTTGATAAGGATGAAATGCCATAGAGATTTTTTGAGATGAAGAATACATGTTGTTGGGTGCTTGTTGTAACTCACATATCTCCCAGGGTACACCACCTAATATGTCCAAACACAAGAGGCTCCCACCTCCAAAATATTTTTTTCCATTATTTATTTTAAAATTGTTGGGGATATATTAATATTTCATGAATATAATAAAGGATAATAATTATACCCATTGAATATGTGTTTACTATGTTTTATGACCGCAAGAGGCTCCCATGATTTGGGTATTTTATTGAGATTCTTGAAGGATTTTGTATGTTTTGTCAGTAATCTACTAGTTGATAAGCTACATTACCTGATGCAGCTTATCTGGTTGACACCACATGATCACTTGTTTCATGGGGAACCTTTGAAAAAGAAAAATGGCTTGTTGAATAGACTTTGTGGTGCCTTTCGTAGGTTATGCACTATGTGTGACCATCTGCATAACCTTCAATTGTTCATGTGATTGTGCATCTTATGGGGTTTTATACAATCCATGTGATCTCAAAAACCTTCTTCGTCATTTTATTTTTAGGGAAATAATACACATATTCATTTACTTAGTCATTTTTTGATTTTTCTAATTATCATTTAGCTATTCACAATAAATTCCTTCCCTCGAGAAAAACATCTACAGGGAAAATAACTCTATTTTCGGGAAAGTAAATTCCATCCTAAGTGATTGGAATTATCATGAATCATTGTATTGGTTGATTCTTGGTGTTCTAGTACATATTTGGTATTATTTGGGATGTCCTATAAATATGGGAGCAAATATGGATTCATTCACTGGATACTCACTTCTCTAGAGCTCTCTCATCCTATTCCTATCATGTAACCTCATCGCAAGTGTAACGTCCCGGATCCAGGTTCCACACAATGGGTTCCCTAAACTCGTTTAGTCACATGACCTAAAGCACATTTCCCCAAATTCCAGAGGCTGCCGACTAGCAGTGAGTGCCTAGGACTGATAGTGGGGAAACTATGCCCTCATTTGTCAAAGTGTAGCGCAGTAGAAATAAAGATAACAAACAAAAGCGGATGAAGTAAACAATATAGGCCTGAAATGGACAACTGAACTCACATAAATATAACCAAAAATAATATATATAATGATGCTATATGTTTCCAATTCTAGGAAAGTAGCCAAAATAGGATACACATCAATCAGATGTAATACATCACAAGGTATAAAGTACAGCAAAACTAAACCAAAGTAGTGCAACAATAACATAGCAGCATCACAATCCTATGCTCGGTCCAATACCCTCCTACTCCTCTAAAACAATCGTGTACTTGTGTAGGGATACTTTCCCTTATCGACACGAGACCACCAACCTCAATCTCCTCTGATCGATATATGTGAAAGACACATCCCGAAACAACCAAGAACGACGTATATTTGGGATAAAAGCTTACTTCTTCAAATGTAAATCACTTCTCTTATGGAATTAATTGGAAGTATAGGTTCAATAAGAGAGAAGATCTCACCCGTGTGGTTCAAACAAGATCGACGACGGAGGAATCAGAGTCCCGATGAGTGTTCAGGAGCTCCTCCAAGCCTCAGTTTCTTCTCCCGCGGCTCCTGGTGCATTCTTTGCCTCCTCTGCCGAATGAGGAGGCTACTACTTATTTTTAATTAAAAACATAATTACACTCCATGTACTCTCAAATGCACGACGTGTACTTTCCATTTTGTAACTATTCAACTAGCGGCTACTTTCCACTGACTCATTGTTCATCTGTCGACATGATTACACGATGTGTATTACTAAATACTTGACATGTACTATTGTTCCTCTGGCGGCTACTTTCACCACCTTACTGTTCACCTACCGACTGATTACACGGAGTGTATCACTAAGTACATGGAGTGTAGTTAGTTTTTACACCCTTAAATGCTGACAAGCCTACACGCCATGTATTCTCATCCCACACGGCCAAAGTACACGGCGTGTGTAGAAAAGAACATGGCGTGTACCCATAAATTTGGGATTTTTCCCACATTTCTCTTATTTTCTCAAAAAAACATAAGGAAAAAGGAAAGTAAGAAACTCGTACATCAAGAATAAGAACTGGGTTCTTACAAACATCCCCCTTAAAGAAATTCATCCCCGAATTTCCCTTCCAAGGGCGGTGAAGATAAAAATGAGAACAACTATGGCCACTGAGCACGTACGTCAGTCTCCCACTCCCAGGAATCGTCCTGTACTTGGTCATGCTGTCATAGCTCCCACAAGATAGGAACTAACCTACATTGGAGAACCTTCGTTCTCCTATTCAAAATATGAATCAGATGCTCCTCAAAGGATGCATTGACTAGATGTTCAACCTCCTCAGGCTGAAAAATGTGAGCCGTGTCAGAGTGATAATGGTGCAGCTGAGATACATGGATGTCGTCGTGCATGGACCAGTACCTCTGTGGTAACTGAAACCGATAGGAAACCTTCCCGACTCTCTCCAAAATCTCAAACGGCCCTACATACCTTGGGGAAAGTTTACCCTGCCTCCTGATTTTCCTGTGTCCCAACCTCGGTGAAGCACGCAAGAAAACATGATCCCTGACCAAGAAATCCAAGGGTTGTCTGCGGTGACCAGTATAAGATTTCTAACGAGATTGTGAAGTAGCCATCTGCTTCTAAATCAACTGGAACAGCTCTGAAGTCTCTTTCATGAGATATGGTCTTAGTAAAGCTGCCTCACCTGCCTCCAACCAGCACAAGGGTGATCAATATGGACTACAATATAAAGCCTCATAAGGTTTCATCTCAATATTTTCTTGAAAACTATTATTATAGGAGAACTCGTCCAGGGGTATATGCTTCTTCCAAGATCCCCCAAAGTCTAGGACGCATGCACGCATCCTTTCCTCCAGCACTTGAATCGTACGCTCTGACAAGCCATCGGTCTGAGGGTGGTATGTTGTGCTCAGAAGCACCTATGTACCCAGTGCCCTCTAAAACTATGCCAAAAATGAGATGTAAAAAGGGTGTCCCTATCTGAATTGATAGAATGAGGGACCCCATGAAGATGTACTATCTATCGGATAAACAACATCCCGAGATTGTCAACACTAAAGGCCTCCTTGATTGGAAAAAAGTGAGATACCTTCGTAAGTATATCCACAATAATCTATACGACATCATTGCCTCGAGGTGACCTCAGTAACCTGGTCACGAAGTCCGTCGCGACATCATCCCATTTCAATTTCGGAATGGGTAACTATTGTAATAGTCTTGTTAGCCTCTGATTCTCTGCCTTCACTTGCTGACAGGTGGAACATATCGTAACAAAACCAGATACCTCTCTTTTCATACTCATCCAAAAATACTTACGTCTCAAGTCACTGTACATTTTTGAAACTCCGAGATTAAAAGACCAAGATGAAGCATGAAACTCCCACATCAACTCCTCACATATATCTCCTGAAACCCACACTCGTCCATGGATACACAACACTTCGTCATCACATATCTTCTAAACCAGAGGTGGGTCCTCACTTCCCACCAACTCCTATAGAACTGGGCCTTCTGAATCTGATAGCTGTCTCATTCTCACTTTATCTATGAGGGTAGTAGTCACAGCTAAACATGAAAGATATGTTCACCCCTGACTTTCGTGCACCTCCAAATGCATCTCAAGGAACAAAGCCATAAGATTCTACTCACCACTTGCCTCCTACACTGCCTATATTTGAGTCCTCCTACTCAGTGCATCCGTTACTGCATTACCCTTACCATGTGTACAGGCAAGCTCAAAGTCGAGGGAATGAAGGTATTCAACCCACGTTAGTTGTCTCAAATTTAAATCACGCTAGGTAAAGATTTATTTAAGACTTTTGTGGTCTGTAAACACTACAAAATGTTCCCCAAGAGATAATGTCTCCAACAGCGTAACAGAGGCACCACTGCAGCCAACTCGAGATTATGCTTCGGGTAATTCCTCTCATGTGGCCTTAACTACTGAGACCCGTACACAACTACTCGATCTCCCTGCATCAACACTACTCCCAGCCCAAAACCTGATGCATCATAGTAAATTTTATAACACTTCCCTTACTATGGAAGTATCAGGACTGGTGCTGATGTCAACCATCCCATCATCTCATGAAAGGTTGTCTCACAAGATTTTTACCAAATGAACTTCATACTCTTCTTAGACAAACCCGTCAATGGTGCTACTAAGCGGGATAAGTCATGTATAATTCACCTATTGTAACCATCTAGCCCCAAGAAACTCCATATTTCAAACGCATTCTTAGGCTGCTCCTAGGAAGCTACTGCTCTTAATTTTTCTAGGTCTAACGCAAATCCTTCCTCTGAGATAATATGACCTAGGAAGTGAATCTAGTATATCAAAAAGTGGCACTTTGAGAGCTTAGAATATAACTGATGCTCCCTCAATGTACTCAGTACGATCTATAGATAAGAGGTATGGTCGTGTCGAGTGTGAGAGTACACCAAGATATCATCCACGAAGAGCACCACAAAAGAATCTAGATATGGGGGGAACACATGATTCATCATAGCCATAAAAACTGTCGGCGTGTTTGTGAGTTTGAACGGCATGACCAAGTACTCATATAGACCATATCTACTCCAAAAGGCTATAAGCGGTACATCTGATGGTCTAACACACAACTGATGATATCCAGATCTCATTTCAATCTTTGAGAACACTCGTGACCCTCGAATTTGATCAAAAAGATCATCAATCCTCGATAAGGGATATCAGTTCTTAACCATCAAATAGTTATGTTTCCGATAATCCACATAGAGTCTGAGGGTACCATCTGCCTTCTTAGAAAAAAGGACAAGTGACCCCCAGGGAGAAATACAGGGTCGGATAAAACCCTTGGCTAGTAACTCATATAACTGCCTCTTGAGCTCCTGCAATTTTGGTGCAACAATCCTATATGGAGGAATGGACACCGGTGCAGATCCTGGCATAAGCTCAATAGAGAAATCAACCTCTCGCTCTAGAGGTAGACCTGGAATGTCATCCAAGAAGACATCCATAAAACGATTAACCACTGGAGGAAATACTTCGGCAAGATTCCCAGTCATCTAGATATAAACTCGCAATTTGGGCTGTCACTCCACCTCACCCATGATGCTCGGGTTGAGCTCGGATCTCCTAGACATCCCATTCTCCCTTGTATAGAAGCTCTCTGCCCTCTGGTGACGTAAAACTCACCCTGCGATGATAGAAATCCATAAAGGCTCAGAAGGGTAACAACCATGCTATCTCGAGAATGACATCATAGGTTGTCATCTCTAGGACATAGAGGTCCCATAACAAGTGACAACCACCATCCTCTAGGGGGAACTCCTAGCACTGGCATAGACCTGCTATTGTAATTCCTAATGGAGTGTCTAGCATCATGATATCCGAAGTAGAAGAAACATAGAGCCCAAGACTCTCCACAATGGGAACATATATAAATCTTTGTTTAGCACCAGTATCGAAAAGTACAGAAGATAAAACAGAAGAAACTAGAATATACCTCTGACAGTGGAAGGTCCAAGATCCTGCTCTTGTTGGGTCTGTTGCACTACATATCTGCCAAGTGCCACGACCCTGCGACACAACCTGGCTAACCTGAGCTGACCCGCCCTACTATCTCTGAGATCCTGGTGTCTGGCTACCATGGCCACGACCACCACCTCGGCCTAAACTTCCCGACGTATTCCAATTTCATGACTTGTAAGAAGCTTTTTTCCCTGCTCCTGCATGCGGAGTCTTCACAGAAAACCTCACACTAGTCACTAGTGGGAACGCCCTGCAAAAATGCTGAAGATAACCCATCCTACCATAAACTCAGCACTCCACTGGATCACATGGACACTAAGGACTCTTATTCCACTCTTTACGACACTAATAGCACATGAACTGGCCACCTGAAGAATTCTACATTCTAGTACTTCCTCTGAGAGAGGAATCCATCTTCCTCTTCCTCTTTCCAGTAGAAATAGAACCAAAAAATGGTGTCGAACTTCCATAGTTTCCACCACTAGGTTCCCGCAGGTTCCGTTCAATAATCAACACATTGTTCACAATAGAATGAACTATAGGTAACCAGAAAACATTCACCAGTGCTTGAAGGTCATATCGAAGAGCATCCTTAAAGTTTCTATCCCTCAATGTCTTTTCACCCACCACAACAGGTGTAAAATGTTGTAGCTCAGTGAAGCGGGCAGAATAGTCCATCACTGACATGGCACCCTCCTGCAGATTCATGAACTCTTGAGCTTGATCCACCCTTAGCATCTCTAGAAAGAAAATGTAATAGAAGACTGCCTAAAAAAATCCCACGCCATGTCTCGGTGATGCTCAGTCTGGGTGGTAACATCCCACCATCTCTTGGTGGAATCACGCAGCATGTAAGTAGCGAGTTTGACCCTCCTTCCAGGAGGCATCTCCATATGCATGAAGTTCGTCTGCATAGAACCCATCCATGACTCCATATACTATGGTCCTCCATCCCCTGAAAACGTAGGTGGATGCCGCTACTGGAATATGCATGTCAGCTCTTCCATAGATGTGGCAACCTGCGGTGTTCCATGAAGGGTCAGTATGATCCGCATGAAGCATTCACAAAACTGCACATCTATGCCAATGTCCAGTATAACGGCTAGTGCTGCATCTAGTAAAGCTGAAGGATCCATCATTAGACCATAACCTACTATATCTGGAGTATAATTGTCACCACTCTCTTTGTGAACAACTCGTGTTCGTCTTGGTGGCATGACTATACAAGGTCAAATAAACACTTCAGTTTAATTTACTATCGAGGTTTCTTTTGAACGGTTAAGTGTACCCACGCGAAAGGGGAAATAAAAATACAAGAACTGGGAAAAAGTGCCTACATGGAATGTATAAAGTCCACATGGCGTGTGCCCCAAAACCATTTACATGGGTGTGTACTTCAGCTAATACAGGACGTGTAACAGCCCACCCACACGATGTGTTGTCTTAACACACGTCGTGTACTTGAATCTTTTTTCCATGCCCAATTACTTCTACACGGTTAAGACACATGGCTCTCCTAAGACAAGACTACACGAAGTGTTCAAGGTAGACATGTCCTGCACTAGACAAGTTTTACCATCCCATGTTGTTAGAGACACGAATAGTGTACCCAGGATACACCACACGTCGTGTTCCAGGAAGACACTACGTGTACTAAGAAGCCCCAAACAACCCATGTTGTTAGCTACATGGTCAATCACATGGCTGACACTACACTTTGTGTTCCAGATAGGCACAGTGTGTACGTGAAAGAATAACATCGACCCGTGTTGTTAGTAACACGGTCGGGTACCTGAGTCAGACCACACAGAATGTTCAAGGTGGACACGGCGTGTATAACAAAAGGATCCTCCCTCCATGTTCTCAATCACACGGGTGGACACAGGGTCTACACTACACAACATGTTCAACTGACACATGGTGTGTTTCCACAAGAAATTCTGTATCCCGTTTCTCTTCC
The DNA here is from genome assembly GCA_963277665.1 of Viscum album. Classification (NCBI taxonomy): domain Eukaryota; kingdom Viridiplantae; phylum Streptophyta; class Magnoliopsida; order Santalales; family Viscaceae; genus Viscum; species Viscum album. Next base: position 834,281,943 of record OY728143.1, on the reverse strand, counting down.
CATGTGGCTTACAACACGGTTAGAGACTACATGATGTGTATAAGGTCTACAATGTGTGTACACACACAGATATATATATATATATATATATATATATATTTTATTTTTTTCCCGAATAGAAGAGTACATGGAATGTAGTTAAAACAACACGGCGTGTATTCTGGGTTTTTTCCAGACAGTATGCCTTAGAAACTACTCTGGATCCCAAAAAACACTAAAACCAACACCCAAGTGCCAAATGCCATTCCTAGAGGGCCCATACTCCCTGCGAATCAAATCTTGGCATCTTACACATGTTATAATCAAAGTAAAAAAGTCAATGATCTACCAAATTCCTGTCAATGAGGGCCCATACTCTTCAAGAACCAATGTTTGGCGTTCAATCTACAAAATCTCACACAAAGATACCTTATCAAATAGGAAGTATTTTTATCAAGGAAACTACAACAACAACATGCATTTTCTAGCACAACATCTATCACAACAACATTCAATTTCTAATGCACCTACATGGAATGAAAAATATTCATGGAATGTGATTCTAACATGTTACTAAAGGATGCATGAGATGGAATACCCTCATCTCATCGGATTGAGACTAAATAGAACCCATTTAAAAAATATATAAATAGCACACCACAAGTGTTTCACCCAATGGTGAAAATCTAATCAACTGTAAATGTGAAAAATAAGACAAATCGCAACACGAGGTAAATTGAATTTTCCCTGCACATGGGTTAGCTACTTCGAGGAACATCTTATTACCAAGTACCAATTCCTTCCTATCCCTGGCTATAGGTTCCAAACAGTATGTCAAGAAGAAAAGAACCTTTAATACCACTTTGTAACGTCCCGGATCTGGGTGCCACAAAATGGGTTCCCCGAAACTGGTTGGTCACATGACATCAAGCACATTTCCTCAAATGCCAGAGGCTACCGACTAGCAGTGAGGTCATAGGACTGATAGTGGGGAAACTATTCCCTCATTTGTCAAAGTTCAGTGTAGCATAAATAATGATAACATACAAAAGCAGAAGTAATAAACAATATAGACCTGAAATGGACAACAAAAATGTAGTAAAAGATAACTAACAATCATATATATAATGATGCAAGATGTTTCCAATTCGAGGAAAGCATCCAAAACAGGATACACTGCAATCTGATACAATACAACACAAGGTACAAGTTACAATAAAACTAAACCAAAGCAATGCCACAGGAATGAAACAGCATCGCAAGCCTAAGCTCGTTCCCATCCTCTCCTACTACTCTACAACAATCATGTACCTGTGTAGAGACCCTTGCCCTTATCGACACGAGACTACCTACCTCGATCTCATTTGATCTATATACTTGAAAGGATTCTTATGAAACAACCAAGAATGACGTAGATCTTGGATAAGATATTACCCGTTCAAACGTAAATAACATACCTTAGGGAATGAATTGGAATGAGAGGTTCAAGAAGAGAGATGATCTCGCCTGCGTGGTTCAAAAGAGATCGACGATAGAGGAATCGAAGTCCCAGTGAGATTTTGAGAGCTCCCTAAAGCCTCGACTTCCTCTCCCGCGGCTCCTAGTGTGTTCTATGCCTCCTCTTCCGAATGAGGAGGATACTGTCTGTTTTTAATGAAAAAACATAACTACACAGCGTGTACTCTCAATTACACGGCGTATACTTTCCATTTTTTAAATGTTCCACTGGCGGCCACTTTCCACCACCGCATTGTTCATCTGTCAACATGATTACATGGAGTGTATTACTAAATACACGGCGTGTACTATCATTCCTCTGGCGGCTACTTTCATCACCTTACTGTTCACCTACTGACTGATTACACGGCGTGTATTACTATGTACACAGTGTGTAGTTAGTTTTTACATTCTTAAATGCCGACAAGCCTACATGCCCAATATTCTCATCCCACATGGCCAAAGTACACAGATTTTGTAAAAAATTACATGCCGTGTACCCATAAATTTTGGATTTTCCCTATATTTCTCTTGTTTTCTCAAAAACACTTAAGGAAAAATGAAAGAATTAAACTCGTACCTCTTGAATATGAACTGGGTTCTTACAGCAAGAGCTTCCCACATGACCATGTTTTAATAACCTACCATGATACCATTTCATCAAGAGTTACATGACAAGACATATTTTTTCCAGTCCCCCACTTTAATCAATCATGGTCTAAATTTTGTTCATTGTTTTGACATTCAGATGTGAGGATGTGATTATCATAAGGGATTTTCAGGATTTTCTAGATTGATAGAAGGACCCGATGACTATTATGTAGCTCATGTGAACATATAATGGTCAAACACTAATAATTCATTGATGGGTCATGTGGATACACGATGCCTTCCCAGTTTATGCAACCCACTGGATATTCTGGAGTCAGGTGGTTCATGATTCTTTATGTGATTCAAAAATATATTTTCTTATTCATGTGATGTGCATAATTCATATGGTTTATGATTTTATTTTTGAGAAGTTTTTATATTATATGCCTGGCATGGGACACATATTTGTTTTAGAATAATTTCTATTCCTATCAAAAAATTTCTGCCACACCGAATTAATGGTTCATGATTTCAAGACACTGTAATGCTAACCCTCGATATCATGTAGATTCTAGTAATGATGTTATGAAGATATCCCTATCAAATGAGATTGGGATTATCATATATCACACTTTCTTCCTATCTATGTGTTCAGATTATGGGGTTATGTTTTCATCCCTCCTTCAGAATTAAATCTCTCATCTTGCTTGGTGTCACCTTCCAATGACTATATTCAAATAAAACTTTACAAAGATGGACAACTATCCATAGCTTGATCCCATGGGTTATATTATATAATGGAAAGATCTCCCTTGGGTATGAATAGTTGTGATTTCACTCATCAACCAATTTCATGGAGAATTTTGTGTATATTCTTCTCTTATATGAACAATCTATGTAGTGGATGGATCTTTAAAGGGGACCTCTTTCATGGTGTTAATCTCTCTGATGAATGGGTGTGGCTATTTTGGGCCATTCCATTCTTCTTATATTTTTATGACCAGGTATATAAGGTTCGTCTTTATGAAGATCTATGGATTCTTCAATTTGTTGTCTATCACCAGTATGATCTTCTTTGAGAAGTGATATTTTGTTGGCGTCCTATCAAAAACTGAATCCATTTTTTCTATGGTTAATTGGGAATCATCCTATGGGATATCTACCAACTATTTGATATCTCCACCTCTCATAAAAATGTGTGAATAATTTCATCCCATTATAGATGTCTGGGATGACACTTTGTAGAGTATAATATTTGAAAGGGACATGATCATCATTGTTAAGGTGAAGTTGAGAAAAGAGATGACTATGAACTCTCCCATCTCCTTCAAGGACTAGAATTACATTTTCCTCTATCTAAGTGGGGTTAGTCCAACTGTTATCCACCCCCATTGGTTCACTTCCAAACAATATTGTGATAGTTCCAACTTATATTTGGCCATTTTAGAAGCTGGTTATCATACATAATGTGGATATCTAGGATTTTTATAGATATCTAGGATCTTTAGTACGACGGTAATTATAGCCATATTCATTATTGGATTAATTTTCATAGCTGACGATACAAGTATAGGGACTCAGGATGGTATATTGGTGATGGTAGTGTAGCCAGTAGAGGGACGACACCTTAATCTATTTGTTTCAAATCTTGCACACATTTACTAATGATCTGGACACATTCAATAAGGAAATAACCCCTATAGGATTAGTGATCCATTAGAGTTTTTATTTGGTTGGATAGGGGATAATTTCCATTGCTGTGTATACTACAATGTTACTATGATCCCCATTGACTAATATCACCCTTGTTTTCTAATCATTTTTGGGGATGGGGCTACGTCATTAATCCTCAATGAGGCTACAAATGCGTATATTCAATATGATATCGTTAATTTCACCTCTTATCAGATGAAAATGGGGTCGATCATCGACAATGGAAGTGGTTACCTTGATTAGAGGTTGTATATGGTCTACCTTCAGGATCAGGTTTTAGTGTCTAGTATGGAGGAGCTAGTCATAAATGATCTGTATACACGTTATTAGTTCAAACATCAAATTGGGTGAACCCAAAGTGTCTCCCCTCTTCCTATGGATGATGTTAGAGGAGAGTGACACCCTGAGATCATCCTCCAATTTAAGATTATGTTGGAATGTAAAGACATTGATGCTGATATCATTAATCCATTTGAAGGAACCTTATCCTTTATTACCAAGTATTATGAATATTCTTGGGTACAAACACTCCAGGTGGTGTGTTAAGCCAACTAGTTCATCTTGAGGAAAAGAAATTTGCTTCACCAAACACTTTAACTATTGAAAAAATTGATTTAATATAGTACTTGTGAGAGACTTTGAGGAACATACGTCATCCTAGTGATGACTATTCCGATAGTGGGAGTAAATCCATTGAGGAAATCAGTCATCTGAGATTTGAAATGGGTGATACCTCCATTTATGGGAGGTTATATAGAGCCTCATATTGTATCTCTTTTCCATCTCAATCTGTTATTCATTAGTCTGGAATGATCGTCCAATCAGTCATAGAGGCTCAAACACTATGTGGCCTCATCTATAAGCATATTCATGCCTTCATTAATATGACACTCTTGGAAGCATTTTGCAGCCATAGGGGATTCCTCCAATATCTATTTAATGAATTGGGGTTAATGGTTTTGATCTCCAACTAGTGTATTAAAACCATGAAAAAAATTATCCCGAATCTAAATGTTTTCTCCACCAATGAGATGGAAATTCAGGATTTTGAAGAGGAGGATCACCTCGCCTGACAAATAAAAGAGGTTATTGATGATCTCGAGAAAAGACTCAGGTTTATCTTTAATTTTCTTGAGTATATAAATTTTTGGACTCTATAGATATGGAGGTATGGGGAAAATCTTTCTTGTATGTGTTCAGAAATATCAGTAGCATCTTCCTCATCGGAAACTTTGCAAAATAGAATTGAGAAGAGGACTACTTTAATCGAGACTATCTATCATAGTGGTAATGTAGAAGAGGTGGAGCGACCAACACTTCATCATTCAATTGAAACTTTTCTCCAAAAACTATCCAACCTAGACAGCTTATTAGTTCAAATATTATTTTAATTATACCATTTTTATGAACTCTATTTTTGATGACATTCATTGATAGACTCGAAAATGTGGAGATTCCTCCTCTTTCATGTGATAAGTGAACATATCAACAGAACATTATATATTGTCATAGAGTTTTTTTATTTTATTCATGATGTTAATAAATTCTTATAATCATATATTATTTGATTCTCTAAAAATATATATCCTTTGTATAATATTAGGTAAACATGAATGTGTGGACATGAACATTTAAATTGTAATAGGTTCTTCTGAAGAAACACTCAAAAATTCCCACCAATAAGAGGTTATTTACTGATATATCCTTCCAAGGTATCGTGAGGTCACCTGATTTACATAATGATAATTGGGTAGAATACATTCCTTAGAGGGAGAGTGCTCTATATTTTCCCAAATATGATAAGCTTTGTGAGCATATATTGTTTTTTTAAAGGTCATACGGTTTGCCTTTCATGATTTTTAGTTTTTAAAATAAATAAGGGGTGTGATTTAGTTTAGGTTCTTTTAGCTTGTACCTTATGTATCTTTAGTTTAGGTTATTTTATCCTGGATCTTCTAATGCTGTAGTTTACATTCATTTATCTTGGACCTTAAATCATTTTAGTTCAGTGTCTTTTAGCTCAGACCTTCTATCGCTTTATGATAGGTTATTCTATATCAGACCTTCGATCGATTTTGTTTTGGTACTTTAACTCATATCATATATCTATTTTGTTTAGGGTGTTTTAGCTCATACCTCCAGTTACATCGGTTTAGTTTCTTTTTCTGTATCCCTCCAACTACTGTAATTTAGGTTCTTTTTGATTTTAATTTATATCTATATATTTTAGTGTCTTTTATGTGCAACCTTCTATCACTTTAATTTAGTTTTTTTAGTTTGGACCAAATATCATTGTAGTTTTGGTTCTTTTATCTCGGACCTTATATCACTTTAGTTTAGGGTCTTTTATCTTAGACTTTGTATCGTTGTATTTTAAGGTATTTTATCTCAAACCATCTATCAATTTAGTTAATGTATTTTACCTCGAATCGGATTTATGATTAGGGAATGTGGTGTATACATTCTAGGAATGACCCAAAACACTTTGGGGCATTGATTTATATCGTGGTATTTCTAATTATCAGGTGGATTAGAGTTCATATCCTACATGGGGAATATTTCTTAGGTTTATAAGTCAAATAACTCATGCATTGGTAGCATTTCCAAAAAAAGGTGTGTCCACTCTTTTTTAATGGTCATGGATGGTTTATGTGGGTTATACTGGTTGAGGGATAAATAATAGTGATGTTAGGATTTCATGGATTGTTGGAATATGGATGATATAATTCATAACCCAAATGTTTCAATCTATGAAAATTGGATGGGTTAGACATGTCGGGGATGACCTGTATCACCCCAGGTGATAGGTTCCACCATAGTGTATGTAGGGCTCATAGGGATTGATGGTCCTTTATTGAAAAGAGGATATTACCTTAGTTGGTAGGCTATGGTTCCTATGTGTTGGTATAATGGTCAATAAAATATGATCACCACTCTCGTCCCATGTGCATGAAATATTTTTATAGACTACAACATCTAAATTATGAGGTTTGTTATCGGAGGAAAGTTATTCAGGATGATTTCTCACACCCTATGATAGTTCGGATCATATATTGTGAGGTTTTATCCCTATGACCTATTGTTTTGAATAATGAGGTGTGGGCCATCAATGGTTTGAGAATGGAGTGTCGTATTCCACCCATAATAATGGTTAAAAAATGGTGATGTTACATCGAGGATATAGTGTCCTCTTGAATTGTCTGGTATAGAAATTGTAAATGATTGTTCAATGTTCTCATTATATTAGTATTACCTGAGATATCCATACTAGGGATGACCCAAAACACACTGTGGTTTTGGGTTCTGTTAGAAAGGTGTTACGACTTACAATAATTAGAAATCCCATTTGTTGAGTGAAGCATTTATTTTTCAGCCATAGGAGCATATATAGGAGCCATAGGAATTCATGAATTGTTATGAAAAGTGTCTCTAGAATCTGGGTGTTAATTCAAAGGGTAATAAAAGGTTTTTGTTATCCACGACACTCTAATAATGAAGTGTTATTTTTGGAAAGTGTAATAGCTAGGAAGGGTTCAAGAACCCTAAAAGTTTTTCCACCACCTAGAGAACATATTCTCATCGTTAGGTGATTTGAAAAATCATTACTCTAGATTTTTTCTAAACCCTTGGGTTTTAGAGAGAATTTCATAGATTTTACTAGGGATATAGAGTAGGCCCTATGAGATTTATTCCTTATTTATATGCACCATATTTTTTCTTAAACTCAAAATATGAAGAGTTTATCAAGTGAATACTTGAATTTTGATTAAGACACCCTTTCAGGTTTTGAATACTACCTATTTTTTTTGTCTCTTTCACTTATTATCTTAAGTCCTTGCGATTCGGACCATTGTAATCTACTGTTTATGGTTGTACAACCTTGACTTGATGTGCAAGCAGTTTAAGTTAATTACATAGGTGGAGCAATTTTAAATATAGTTTTAAATGACTTTATATATTCAATATGAAAAAATAAATGACTTATTTAGAATAGGGACATAAAAATTTAACTTTGTTGAAATTTTTGTATTTATTTTGATGAAATTCATATTTTGAGGAATAGGTAAAATTGTGCATTTTAATTCAAAACTGAATTTTTTATAATTTATTTATATAGATAGATTGTATTTTCAATTGGTTTTAAAGTGTAATTGGATTATTGTTTTTATAATTTAATCCAATTTTTTTCATTTTAACTAATTTTATTTTTAAATTGGACAAAAATACATGGTAATCTTTTGATAAGATTTTACTTTTTAATAACTAACTTTTTGGTTTTTGACAACTAGAATTAATTTTAAATTGCTTTATATAAATTCTATGTTTTGAATTATGAAAACATGATTCCATATTTGGAATTAGTGGGTCCAAATTATGTTAATAGATTAATTTTATTTTTTTTGGATATTATGAATAGTAACCACGGTAATTTTTATTTACCATCGTTAAAGGTAAATCTGGTAAATTATGGTAACTAAAAAGATGATAATGATTAAAAATTAACATAAAAACTAAAAAAAATTGGAATAATTAATGTCTCCCAATATAACCTTCGGGTTGGAATTGATTCATTTAATGGACTTTTTCCATGAATGTGATGTAATTATAATTAAAACAAAATAAGGTGACAACATGTCACTCTCATATATCATATAAGTATAATACTATTAATATAGTGATAAACATGATAAAACATCGAACATAAATAGTATCCAGAAATCTAATGGAATTATATACTTCATGTGAATTTATTGGTAATATTTATAGATTAAATAATTACGATTAAGGATGACATAATAGTGATGTAAAAATTGTATTATTGATAGAAGTATCAAAAAAATGGTTTTAAAAATATTAAAATAAATACCATATGAACTAATTAATGTGCTCCAAGAATTTCTTACGTTACTATGACATGTTAGGAGTGTATTGAATATTTTTTTGGAATTTATCTTCTATGTAGATTATATTTAAATTCAAATAAAGGAGTAGTGTCAAAATTGACACTATTGATATTTTATAAAAATAACATATTATTAAATTAATTAAAAATTACAAAAATATTTAAAAATTTCGAAGTGAAAATTATATAGTCGGAAATTTTATAAAGTATCCAATTATGGAAAATTGAAAACACATAAGTAAATATTTATTACAATTTAATATTTATAATATTATTACAAAAAATAAAAATAAATAGATTAAATAAGGGTATATCAAAATGATAATGTTTAAAATAAAATCAAAACATGTCTAAATTTTATTGGATGAGAGTATTTCTACCCATACTCATCTTATATTCGAAATAAATGAGTTTTTGATATATATAAAACGAAAATAAATTTATAATAAATTAACATTTCAAGACTTTTCTAAAGGTTCCCCTCCCCTCTCTTATAAAAGGGTACATCTCCTTCTCTTTTAATCACAACTTCAAAGCCCTTTTACTTGGACAAACCCTACACAAAACTCCTCCCAACTTCTCTGAATTCATATTAGAGGCCACCATATGGGAATAAAGCCATCTTAATGAGTTATTTTGTGCATACCAAGAGAAGATATCTGAAAAAGAGGAGTTTCTAAGACAAACGAATGAAATCAGACCTAAGGCAAGGGATACTTTTTCAATCTCATTTATATTAAAGATTTTTATATGTAAGTATTTACAGGGGATATATTTATAATACATTTCCATGTTTTCTAAAAATCTTTTCATAAAATATTTTTTATTTTTCTATGTAATTTTAATGTCATTTTTACCGATTTTTGACTTTTACTACATGGTATGGAATGAATATTTCTTTTTTTACCATACGAGGTACTTTTTAAAATTTCTAGAAAAAGTGTGAGGAGAATTTTTTAACATATATGGAATGAATTTATTTTTACATTTTCATGACACCTTATTTCCATGAAGAATCCTCTACAATATTTCATGTTTATTTTTAACTAAATTATTTTCCTTTAAAATTGTGTGTCATTTTGAGAAAAGAAAATATTTTTCAAAAAGAAATGATATTTTCCTCAAGATTTATTTTCAAGTGTTTTATCAAAATTATTTCCCATTTAAAATGAAAGAGGGTTATGTTTTTAGACCAAGTATCACATTGATGTTTTTGTCTTTCTAATTTAATTATTTTTATGAAATCCATTTGTTTTATATAGATTATGATAGAATGATGTTTAAGGAACCCATTTTTATTTCATGGGTTATACTATGAAGAATGATTTGTGTTTTTGTGAAACATGTAAGAATGATTTCATTATGAGATGGTTGGGACCAATATCTCCCACCAATGCATTGGATAATTATTTATATCTCATGAGATAGACATGACTGGATCAAAAAATAAATCTGGTTCAGTAATACTGGGTGGAATGGAAGGTAAATCTGGTTCATTCCTACATGGATGGAACAAAAAGTAAACCCAATTCAGTAATGGACATTAACCACCATGATGGTATTTGTAGAAAATACTTGACTAATATGGAAATCATATTATCTTCTTATATGTTTTATAAAATTCCATGTTTTATTCCAATGCTATTTTTTCATGGTTAATATTCCTTTATGATATATGCCTTACGTACTTCAAAGATTTATTTCATGGCTCATGATATTGATATTTAAATATTATGTTTATGTTTTTACATTCTTATGTTTATGTTTTGTTTTATGTTCTCCATGATTACCCTTACTGAGCATTTAGGCCCACCCTTTTTATGTTTTCCTTTCCCCATGATATAAAGAAAGGATTAAGGTAGGAAAAAAAATGCGAAGATATTTATGGGATACATGAAGATATTTCACCAAGTTAGAAGATTATATTACTTGTTTCCAAGGACACTAAACTAACACAGTATTTGGGTGTTTTTTTGTGTAATGTATAAATTATTCCACATATGTAATGTAATGTCCATGTACGTCAAGTTTGAGTCTTTACAGTTGGTATCAGAGTGACGGTTTAGTCAACCTTTGGAAAATGGGATGCGAAAACATTAGTGACATCCCTAGAGATATTTATAAGGTATGTTTAGGTATTTCCCTAAGTATAATCTCACTATAGGTACAATCCTATAATTTTGGTAATGATCAAGAATAACCTATGATTAAAACTAACTTGTTAGAGATCAAGAGTACTCCCCCTTGATTATTTTGTTTTCCGAGTATGATTTTCACCTCTCACACTATTCATTTTTTTTTGAAAATGGTTTGAAATAGGATGATTCAAATTAATGATGAATATGACGGACAATGGAATGAAATTATTCGTGAGGATCTAAATTAAATGAGAGTTGAAAGGCAAAACATCATTATTATTACGAATCAGAAATCTCAATATATGATCAATAATATAATCTTTGGTGAGTTTCTTAACCCCTCTAAGAAGAGAATGATGGAGTTTCATGGTGATCATTGAGGAAATAAAGTAAATTTTTTCTCATGTAAATTATGTGGGAAGAGGCATGAATGATAGTGTTTCAAAGGAACTGGAAGATTCTTTAGGTGTGGAAAAGAAGGATACAAATCTAGTAATTGAAAATAAAAAGATCCAATTGACACAATGGAAAAGGATAATGGTATTACTAAGAAATCAACTATGGTTAAATGATTTAAATATAGAATTTATAGGCATTATGATAATTAATGCCCTAAATTAAAATCACATGAAGAGAATCAGTATGGTCGTATGGGTAGTATTTATGTTTATGATGATTAAGAGATTACAAATGATATATTAGATGAAAGTTGTGTTAATGAATAAAATGATGAAGCTCGGTCAATATATTAAGAAGATAGTGGAATGATTATTTGTTTATCAGGAATAATGTTGTATAAATAATTTTATGGTAATATGGAATAAACAAACATATATGGATTGTTACACTATTGATTTCCTTAAGTATTTGAAAGTATATGTTGAATGGTAACGGTAACCATGAAAAGTTATTTAGATATTTTTTTAAAACACATGATATGTGAATAATGATGGGATAATAAGATAAATAGTTTTTTGATAGTATTAAGGTCATCAAGACTCGTATAAGGACAAACTAATACCATGGTTTTAGTATATAATTTTTTTTATTTTCGGTGTGTGGAAATCGTTATGTTTGACAGAATGCATGTTTTCACTATGGTTATATGGTAACTCATATTATTACAATGTTTTGATAGAATACATGATTAAGGTATTCAAATGCTTGGAATGTGATAAGCATGAACTACCTTATGATATATAGGAGAAAATTGTTTAGTTGATTTAGTTCACCTATTTCTAAAGTTTTATATTTTTATTTTTTGGAATGATAGTAAGGATATCCATTTATGTATAGTATGAGTTATACTCTGGTTGATGTTTGTTAGATCAATTTATTATCTCATTGTAGGTAGACTCATTTATATTTGATTACATGTGATAACCTTTTTTTGAGATAGATGGGGTGACCTATCATTCTATCATATGATCTACTAACATTTCAAGAATGAAAAATACAACTTCATTTCCTTAAATAAGAGTAGAAGTGGAAATTGTTCAAGGAATGACCAATAGAGAGATTGTATTGAAATAAAGTAAGTTTTTCTTCTCATGTTATTCAAAATTAGGGAAAGGATCTTGGAAACCAAAAATTTTATCTTACTACTTTCTTATTCGATGAATCAATTGGTCACTTAAATCCTTAAATATTTATGGATTTCGGGTTGTTAACTTTCCCCAAAAATTGTTCTTTATCACTATGCATTTGAACATGATGGTATGATTTTTATCTTCCATATCCATGTTTTCACTTACCAACTATGTTATACTATGTGGAAACCCAGTGATGATTTATTTTGGGTAACCGTTATGTTTCTAACATTTCTTTTTAAAATGAAGTTTTCTTATTCCTTTTTATAATTTGTGTTTCTATGAAAGAAACTTTCAAGTAGTATAACTTTTATAACTCTCACAAATTTCGGGTGAGAAATTATTTTTAAGGGGGGTATAATTCAACACCCCAAGATTTCATGAGTTATTTTTTAAATTTATTTTATATATTGTGTTGTAAACTATACCAAGATTATCATTCTCTACACGCAACATTGTATTAGCTTGCAATATATGCAACATTACACTTGGTTTGTGTTAAAACAATTTCAAGTTATTCTGATAGAATTATTTTCACGAAACACTGAGTATATATTTTGTTCCATTTATAAAAGTAATTTGTCTAGATTATGTTATAAACAACACCAAAGGAAGTTTTCACTTCATGAAACCCTGAATTTTCTTGCGTCACAGATAATAGAGACTTTCCGCAATAGCTTGCATTTTACATAATACCATGTATTACTAAAAAAGGATATATTATTAAAATATTATTATTTAATGGGATATAACCTATCTGTTATGAATATTATTAAACACCTTTTGAATTTTATATTACATTAACATTCATCTTTTTAATTTTCTAGAACATGATATAATAAAAAATTCAATATTCCAGATAAAAAATGTATTTTTCAAAAAAATTCATGTTTTTCACCTTTTGATGGCGCAACAATTTTAAATCTAGTTTTTAATACTTTTATATATTATATTTGAAAAAATAAATTTCTTCTATGGCATAGGGACATAAAAATTTAACTTGGTTGAAATTTTGGTATTTTTCTAATTAAATTCATATTTTGATGAATAGATAAATATACTGCCTTTTAATTCAAAACTGCTTTTTCATCTAATTTATTTATATATTTATATTATCTTTTTAATTAGTTTTAAAGTGTAGTAAGATTATTTTTTATCATTTAATCCAAATTTGGTAATTTGAAGTAATTTTGCCCTTGAATTGGACATAAATATAGGACAATCTTTTGATAACTTTTTTACTTCATAAACAACATTTTTTGTTTTTAGACAAAAGGAATTAATTATAAATTATTTCTTTCCAATTATTTGTTTTGAATTATGAAAAATGGATTAAATATTTTGAATCAGTAGTGGAAAATTATGTTAATAGGTTACATTTAATTATTTTGGATATTATTAATAGCAACCATAGTAATTTTTATTTAACATTGTTAAAGGTAAATCAGGTTAATTATTGTAACTAAAAAGATAAAAACGATAATAAATTTACTCTAAATACTTCTAAAATCCTATTTGATGAATTAATTTCGTCCAATATCATTTATGGGTCTTAATTTATTCATTTAATGGACTTTTGTTTCATGAAAGTGATGTAATTATAATTAAAACAAAAGATTGTGACAACAGGTCACCTTCATATATCTTATAAGTATAATAATTTTAATATAATGATATACATGATAAAACATCAAACATAAATAGTATCTAGAAATATAATAAAATTATATATATCATGTGATATTTTTAGAATTTTTAGATATTATATACTTACCATTAATGGTGAAACAATAGTGATATAGAATTAATCTTATTGATAAAAATAACAAATAAATAATTTTAAAAATATTAAAATAAATATCATATGAAATAATTAATGTGATCCACGAATTTTCTATATGAATATGACATGTTAGAATTGTATTAAATTTTTTGGTTCAAATTTATCTTTGGTGTGGATTTTATTTACTGAAAAAAATGAATAGTGTCAAAACTGACACTATCCATATTTTATCAAAATAACATATTATTATATTATTTAAAAACCCCAAAAATAGTTAATAATTAAAAAGTGAAAACTACATGGTCGAAAATTTCATAAAGATTAAAATTATTGATAGTTGATAAAACATGAGTAAATATTTATAACCATTTAGTATTTAGAATATTATTACCACAATTAAAATTAAATAGGTTAAATTAGGATAAATCAAAATGATGTGGCTTAAAATAAAATAAAATTATATCTAAATTTTATTGGATGAGATGATTTTGACCCATAATCATATTACCTTAGATATAAATGATATTGGGATCATTATGAACTAAAAATGAACTTTTAATAAATTAATATTTCAAGACCATCCATATGTGTCCCTCTCTTCTATTATAAAACGTCACCTCTCTTTGTCTTTTAATCACACCTCCAAATCCCCTTGGCTTGGCCAACCCCTACCCAAATATCCTCTCAACTACCAACAATTTATCTTAGATGCCACTCTTTAGGTATAAAGCCATATTAAGTAGTCATTTTGTGTATAACAAAAGGTGAAACCCTAAAAAGAGGTGTTTCAGACACATACGGATGAAATCAGACATATGGTAAGGGATAATTTTGCAATCTCATGGTTAACCGAGATTGTTTATATGTATGTATTTACTAGGGATATATATTTCATTGATTTCCATGTTATCAAAAAAATATTCATAAAATTATTATAATTCATTTATGTATGTTTAAAGTCATTTGTACCCATTTTTTGACCCGTACTACATGGTATGGAAGGAATATTTCTTTTGTTTACCATATGAGGTACTTTTTGACATTTATGAAAATATTATTAGTGGAATGTTTTTTTAACTTATACGGCTTGAATGGATTTTTATAGTTTCATGACACCTTATTTCTACAAAGCTTACTCGACCCGATTTCATGTTTATTTTCAACTAAATTATTTTATTTTAATATTATGTGGCATTTTGAGAAAAGAAAATATATTTTAAAATGAAATGATATTTTCCTCAATAATATATTTCAAGTGTTTTACCAAAATTATTTTCCATCTAAGATGGCATAGGGTTATGTTTTTATCCATATTCTTACAATGATTTTTTTTGTGTTTATGATGGAATTATTTTTATGAAATCTAATTATTTCATATGGATTATAATGGAATGACGTTAAAGAAACTCATTTTTATTTCATAGGTTAATATATGATTAATGATTTATGTTTTTCTGGAAAATGTAAGAATTATTTCATTATGAGATTGGCTGGACCTATATCTCCCTCGAATGCATTGGGTAATGATTTATATCTCTTGAGATAGACATGACTGGATTGGAAAGTAAATCTATTTTAGTAATAAAATGCTTGAAGAATAAGTAAATCTGATTCATTAATACATGGTTTCAAAGGAATGTAAACTCAGTTCAGTAATGAACATTTTCCACTATAATGTTCTAGGAAGCAATGCACTAACTATTGCAGAAATCATATTATGTTCTCATTTGTTTTCAAAATTCCATGTTTTATGCCAATGATATTTTATCATAGTTGATGTTCCTTTATAATACATGCCTTATGTAATTCAAAGATTTATATAATGAGTAAATATTTTGATATTTAAACATTATGTTCATGTTTTTTAAATTCTTATGTTTGTGGTTTGTTTTATGTTCTCTGTGCTTACCCTTAATGAGAATTTGTGTTGAACCATTTTATGTTTTTTTTCCGGGATATAATGAATGGTTTTAGGTAGGAAAACAGAAGGGGAAGACCTTTGTGGGATATTTTATAGATCTTTAACCATGTTATAAGATTAAGATCCATGTTTCCAAATTCACCAAACTAATACGGTCTTTGGGTGTCATTTTTTTAATTTATTAACTATTCCTCATAAGTAATGTAATTTCCATGTACATCAAGCTTGAGTATTTACACAGAAAATAGTGGTCCTCTCAAGAGAGGGCCATTGGGATGTTTAGTTTTATGTTATGAAAAGGACATCAATTGTGCATTTTAATGTCATGCGGCAACGATTCATGGAATGCATTTTGAGGTATTTATTTCAGGACTGTGATGAACCCATCATGATCCATTGTTCCCTGTTGGTGTAGGGAATCCCATACTGAAATTCTGATGATTAAGTGTGCTATGCCAGGTGTGAGAAATAAGGAATGGAAAGGGTCCCTTGCACCAGTCATAGGTGATTAAGGACAGGATAAGGTATTTTTTCATCATATGGTGTATGGAAAATGATATATTATAAAGTAATCACTATGTATCTCATTGAAAAAGTGAATAATGTATTAAATAATTCTATAAAATCATTTAGTTTATTTTCATGTGGTAATGACATCATTTTTGTAGTTTCATGTCATGTAGTGAGGACCTGGATCACCTGACGTAATGGAAAAGTGAGTTTTTGGATGGACCCAGGGATATATTTTTGGGAATCACTATGTATACTATAATGGAAGGAATCAATCCTTATGCATTTCATGGATGAAGAGATTCCATGTGTGGATCTGTCTATCAAATGTGGATAGGGAAATCTCATCCATTCTTCACACTGATCTGGAACGCTTGTGGTGAGTTGTTAAACAAATGATGATTCTTGTGTAGTTTAACCTCATGTGGTGAAGAATTGTTTCATTAATATTATTTTCATGTGTCTTGAAAATTAGAAGTGGTGATTTTTAATATCATTCTGCATGGATGAGAGGCATTATGTTATTTAACATCTTACTACGAGGATGAGAGATGCTATGTAGTATAATTCTTTTCTCCCAGGATGAACTCGTGTTGTATATTGTCATACAACCAATATGTTCTTACTTGATGATAGTTATACAAAGTATTTCATGAAAAATCTCACATTTTTTGGGTGTATGACATAATACCCATCCATTTTGGTCAGCGAGTAAGACCCATTATGATAGAACTTATTTTTGATGTAAGGCCGTTCCCATTTGGGTTCTATCTTTGGTTGATTATTTCCTAGTATCATTACGTTCTTGAGAGTAAACCCCATCACTAATTAAAATAATGAACAGATGTGAATAATTTTATTAAAGGCTCATTCAATCTAATTCCGGTGGACTTTGGCATTGGGTAATTTATGCAACCATTTATCATCAAGACACTCCAATTCATCCAGCCGCTTTGGCGATTTCTCATCATTCGAGAATTTTCTACAAATGGATATTACAATTAATTGAAACAATACTTCTATGGGTAACACTACCTCTGTCATAAAAACCAATGAATATAGTGTTTCTAGTGTAGAAATATTCCTAGTGGTATGGTAGGCCTGTAAAGAATGGAGGAGCTTCTCTGGATCAAAATTTGTATCCCTGTTCACCGTGTTCTAGAGTATATTTTATAGGGTATTATTTAAGGAATATATCTACCAATTTTCCACTTCATTATAGTTAGATGAGTGATTGGACTTGATATTGTACACCTGATATAGCTTCTTTATCTCCTTACAAGAGAATTTGGTACTATTGTCTGTCAATATTGTTTAAGGGACCCCAAACCTGGAGATGATATGAGAATTTACAATTTTTTTGATATTATTAATCCGTACTTATTTGAGGGGTATTTTTGTATCCCATTTGGAATGTATTTGGTAGTTTTAAGGATGTACATAAACTAATTAGATGTGGCTATAGGATATGTTCACACCACATACATTCCCCAAATTAAAAATGGCTAGGTATATTTTGTTTTATGTATAAATTATGGGGGATGATGGTTGAAGTTTTCATGGATATGAAAAACATTCCATTTCTTGGTGAATTTCACTAGTCTTGTATCATGGTTATCCATTAATAACCCAACCTCCTAATTTTGTGGGAGATCTTGTTTCTACACTGATGAGTTTCATAGGGGCCTACATGAACTTCTTTGAGGAAAGTGGTAATCTAATTTCATATTATTTCTCTAATGAGTATTCCACCAAATCCTCTCATGTAGAGTGATTTTTATTCATTTGGACCATCCTATAGGGAAAAGTTCATTGAACAACATCTAATAAGTTCCCTCTAAGATCATTCTATTAGGTGAACATAATTTTGTTGCTAATAGATTAGGGGATCCATCTATCCTGGGGTGGATGTTAGTTCAACATGCTCTGGGGTACTAGTGACCTGCTTGATTTCTTTCATATCAATAATGAAGACCGATGAGACTTTTCATTGAATCGTGTTATGGAATATTGTATCCTACTAATTAGGGTGGGCAAATAGAGAAGCGACATTATCTATAATATTGGTAGGAACATTCTGTTATTGGGGAACATGATTCAACGTGGTATAAAAATGAAACTTTTCCATCAGTACCATGACATAGCCAGTGAGAGGGACCAATTCTTCCATTTTGATGTAATATTTTTGATTGATCTTCAGTAACAACTTTTCTGAATCCCATTTGATATTTTCATAGGATAAATGTAGCTATAGGAGTAATTATAACCCAATTATGAGGACTTTGTATTCTTCATCATTATTTATATAGTCTTTAGATAAATATAATGAGTATGGGAAAATGCTTTGACTGGAGAGGCAATTACAATCTATATGACAACCCAATTGAGTCTCAGGTTTTTCATCATTATTAAAATATTACTCTAGGAGGAACCTTCAAAATAAATTTCTCCTATTCGGGGATATCTTGGCCATAGGATACCTCATCTAGAAGTTCGGTGTCCACCGATGTATTCTCCGAGGCAGGATGTGCTGCAAGGAAATCAGACAAGGCATTCTCATTCAAATAATTCTATGAGACAACCTAGATGTCATATTATTATAGAATGACCACCCATAGATTCATGTACCCAATCAACATAGAAAGACACAAGATATACTTGAGTGGATCAATATGAGATAACTTATAGAACTTGTGGTGCTATATGTAATACCTTGGTTTTTGAACTATGAATATGAGTGCAATTAAATTATTGTTGACTTCAATGTATTAGGTCTCAGTACCGAGAATTGTTTTTATAAGGTATTAGAGAGTATTCTCACTCCTTGTGTCATCTTTATATGCAAAGAGGTTTCCCAGTTTGCATTCCCTGGAGGCCACGTATATGATGAAAGGCCACCCTTCCACTGGTGGAATCATAACTGGTGGGTTCATTTAATAATGCTCGAGACAATAAATGGATTCTTTGAAGTCATCATCCCATTGGTAGTCCAATCCCTTATTTATTACCCTAGTGAAAGGGATAGCTTTTCTTACATGGTTGGAAATGAAATGATGAATGTATGTGAGTTTCCCTTAGATCCCCCGCTATCCATTATGATTTATGGGGGTGACATAGATAAAATAGAACAAGTCTTATCTGGGTCATCCACGATACCGTAGTGACATATCAAAAATCCATGGAACATTCATAATGTTACCATGAAAGTTAATTTCATTGAATTCATCATCAAAATGAATTTTTTTAAACTTCTCAAAGCCTGTTTGAGGATCTGTGAAGTGATCACATCACTATCGGGATTTGGCTCCTAGATCATGGAAATAACATTAAACAATTATCTCCAATAATGTTTTAAAAATATGATGCATATATATTTGATATGTAGTGCCATCATTATTTTACCCAAATGGAATGACCTGATGGCATAAGATCCCCTGACATGCTCTGAAGGTAGTGACATCTTCATCTTTAGGGACCATCTTTATATGAATGTACCATGACTACCTATCCCTGAAAGAAAGGGTTTGGAATTAAAAAATTGCATTAATCAAGATTTCCATTAATGGAAATAGTAAATTAACATTTGGTAAGTGTCAATTAAAATTTCTGAATTTGAGGAAGACCCTATTCTACCCATTCATTTTCATTGCAGTGATGATGTTAGTGAGACATCCGAGGTATTTCATTTCTTGTACAAGTTGACATTGATTAATTTTTCATCTTCCATGTCTACAGTAGTGGCATGACAGGGGTCAGTACTCTGGGATGCCTACTTAAATCCATGATTCACATTTGGAGATCTGATATGCTGCATAGCTTGATCTGGATTCAGTCCAAGAATTTCTATATAGTTCCAAACGAATGTCATGGCTCGACCCAACGGGGCTTGAGCTGCAGCTCCCCAATCCTGCCTCCATAGGGAATGGGATAACATCTAGAACTAAGTATCCTATCACATACATGGGATTCCTTAACCTATCATACCACTATACTTGATCCCTGATACACCTCCATGCATAGTTCAGAGATATATAAAACTAAAATTAAATTCATTCATACATATATCCCAAAACAAATTACAACATAAGAAAAGAAATGGAAAAATTAAATACCCGTCAAAAGAAAAATGTAAAATAATCCAACCTACTCAATTGAAAAGGATTATTGTTAAAATAATCTATTAGAAAACTCTTCTACCAAGAACCAATAAACACACTGGTCAGTTTAGCTCACTAAGATCCCCCTACTTAGGGTCCTCTTGGGACTCCATCAAAAACCATGTGTTCTTCACAAGACACAATAGGTGTGGGAAAAGCCCATGAAGCGATGAATATAAAAATACCCAGTAGGTACCCCAAAAACACAAAATAAACTGTACAAACTAAAAGGAAACAATATTCCTGTCCTATCTTGTGGGAACCCAATTGAAAGAGATAATACATCTTGAACAATCCTTGGCAATACATGAAAAACCAAATCAGTCCACTAGGGGTGTCAAACCAGAAAAGGCAAAACCGGAAGGACTCCCAGAAAACACATAGATATAATCTTCTTAGACACCAAGTCCCATGATGTTCCGACCTCATAGCCAGTAATAGATTACTACTCAAGGATCTAAAGAAATACTCGACCAGGAGAACTCACTCCATTAGCCTAGTCATCCCAAATGACAATTGTATAAGAGATTCACACCATCAAGAACAATTCTTATGTCCCCAATAGAAAATCAATGAGATACCACTCAATTGGGTACAATAACCTATGGCACAACACTGGCATCCTAAGTTGAATACATCTAATTGAACATTCTCATCTGGAGATGCCACCACGTAAGTCACACTAAAACTCATCCGATCTCACTACTCAACTGGGGGATATCTCCTATCCATGATTGGAGAATAAGAAACCCTAAAATAACCATAGAAATTATTAAAACAATAATGGGGATACCTCCCATGAACCATAGGTGGACACTACGAACCGAGTATAGAAAACCATAAACTACAACTCCTAGGATAGTAGATCACTCCTAGGCCCACTATGGAATAACAGAAACCTATATGGTAGTACAAAAATCTCACACTGAAAGGGGATCACTCCCTGAATCCACTGGGGGCACCCCAACCAAATCTAACATCTCAGAGGTCTTATATCTTAGATAAAGGATGGTCTCCTGTGTAGTGTTGGTCACAAAAATTCAACAAACTTTATCAGGTATTACTCGTGAGGTAGGGTAATATTCTTGACGATTCCATAAACACTATTTTTTTCCCTACTATATAGGGGATATTCTCCCATGTTGTGTTGGTCATGACAATACCATGAACCCAATATAGGGAAATGATATGATACAGGATCACACTCTGGCCTCTCTAGAGGGATGCAACAACTCTAAAAATATGATAGAGGATCCCAGGATAGCCTCTCCATAGGGATACTACAACTCTATCCATGCTCATCCTATCAAGGGGCTCACAATTTTATACTAAGGATGTGATTACACATAAAACCATAGAGGAAAAAATCAAGGGAGATCACTCAATAGTTATTGATCCAAAAGTCTCCAACCCAAGGGATCCACATAATCACCTCACCTCAAATCTCCTAGGCATAAACCACGACCACCATCCCATTATATGTGAAAAAATACTCAAGAAATAATACTTTAAATCCTTAATTTGAGCCCTGAAGAAGGAGATACACTAGGAAGAAACTCCTCCAAGAGGAGACTACATGAAGTGTGTAAAGGGTGGGGTCCACTTGGCATGTGATCCCACTAGAATACTCGGTTGTTTCCTCTGATTTCACAGCATGGTTGGGCATGTGGAACCACACAATGTTTATTAGTATTACATGGTGTGTCTCACCACACCCGATACCTGGCTCTGTGTTCCATTAACATGGGTCATCATGTTTTAACACACACATAATATGTACCTTCGGGTACATTGCGTGTGCCAAGTACATGGTACCTTAGCAATCTCTATTTTATATGTACATTTTTGTAACCCGTTTCCTATGTTCCGTGTTCATGTAATTTTTCATGACCATGTATGTTAATACAGTATACCTAGCCATGACCTCATACCACAAGACACGGGGTCACTACATTGTGTCAAAGATCGACACATGGTGGGTAGTCCCAAAATTTCATTATCCCCAAATGGAAATAAAAAACAGTGTGTTCATTTGTTCTACACATCGTGTAGATTGAAAATATGTTGGGATTTTAACTTTTATCTTCCCAAATCACCCTCATTCACCCCAAAACACAAATATCCACCCTTAAGGGGTTTCTTAGAATGCTTGTATGGTATATAGAACCTTAAAAATGAATAAAAATTAGGATATAGACTTATAAATCACACTTTCTACCTTGTGGTGGAATGTCAACGATTCAGGTTCAAATCAGTGCTTGGAAGCTATTGTTGCTCGATCCGGGGGGTGATATCCATCAAGATCAAAGATCCACAGTGCCTTGTTTCCTTGATTTGTTCCTCGGGTGATCAGTCTCCAAAGTGGGAGGAGAGAGGATTTGGATCCTCATTTAAGAACAACAAATGGGGCAGGAGGATAGGGGTATTGTTTTAATTTTTATTAGAAAAAATACTCCCATTTAACTCCATGCCCACACAACTCCAACCCGACACCTAGAACCAACTATTTTTATGTCATGCCTAGGGTAAAACGATGTTATGAACTCAAATTTTGCCTTTAAACTCTAATATGAGACTCAAATTTAAATTTATTCAACATTTCCAATGAAACTAAAAATTGGTGATAAAATATATTTTAAAATTTTATCATCTTTTCTTCAGTGCCCACCGTGCCCTATAACTCTATGCCGACACAGATCCCATATTCATAACTATTTTTAGGAATTTTCTAATGTATTACTGGTAAAACCCAAGTCACCACATCAGAACCAAGGTAAGTCATTCCCCCAAAAAGTGGAATCCTAGGAACAAGGAAAGAAATTAATCTCTCAACTCATACTCCCATGCCATAGAGCACACCAAGACCATCACAAAGGTCACCAAGGATTCACGTGCTACCAATGTGCACACACACAGGGGAGTAAAATGTCTCAAAACACCCAAGACCAGAACGACCAAGTACACATTGTGAAACTAGTGGTAACATGTCTCCTTAGTTGTGACATATGGAGAACACCAAAAACATGGGCCATCTGTCGTCACAGGGTCTGGCGGAATACCTCCTTTACAACCTGATGTAGAGAAAAATGAAACCCTACTTCAAAAACAAAATTCAATGGAATTCATCCACCATACCTCGATACTATAATATTTGGGTAGAACTGACTCACCTTAATGGTTTTTCATCACGTAGCAATAATGAATCTTGGTGGTTGAAGGATCCCTCTTCCTTGTGCATTCGAATATACATCAAACAAAACCAACACAAGGTCTGACCAACACCCCACATCACCCTGAAAAAACCTCCAGCATGAAGTGGAATGAAAATAGTACCACACAAGTTTCTAAAAATACTAATACAGAAAGTAGAAAGGGTCCAGAGTGTACCTCTATCCCTTATAGAATATGTATCGATGGCATTTATATCCTATAGTTGACCTTGAAGCTATCCTACAACTCCGTTATTATGGGGTGAAATACTTGTGGTTGGTGGTGGAATCTCATACCATAGGACACCTCCTATTTCTCCACATGCTTCTCTACCACATCCACCACCATTGTGGACCTCCATGCTTAGAATGACTCATATGGCCATGTTGTTCTTCGACCCACTCCCTCTCTACAACACAGTGGGTTAGACAATCCCTTGCAAGGTGTCCTCAACCATCGCAAGTGTAACAAACCCTATGATATGGTTGGCCTAAACCATCCATGAATCCCTATGCCTCAGACCCTTGATCTCAGAATCACCCCCTAAAGCGTTGAGAACACCTAGATCCATGAGCCTGACATTAGATACCAGATACCAAAAAATCTTTTGATGTCTCATCTCTATCATACCATCACTAATAGCCAGAGTCTACTCAATTATAAATCTATCCACCATTGAGACCTTCTTCAGCACTCCAGTATATGTGGGAATGCACAACAACACAACTAAATCCAGGATCTCCCCATAAAATACCTACTCAGATGTCATTACTCTGAATAAAGGATCCTAAACCATATCCATGGAGTAGTTATACAAGTCTTTGAACCATAATGAGTACTCTTCAACAGTCATTTTATTTTTTCGAGGATACAGAAGGTCCAAGATCTTAATTGGCCTCAACATGGCTAGATAGAACTCCACTCTAATGATATGCTCATACTCAACCCATGTGAGCATCAACTCATCATGGAACTATGTCAATAAACCTAACCATCTCACATAGGAACTAAGTACAAGAATCTCTATTTGGACCACAATATTATCGAGAGGTTTCCTCACATGGTAGAAAACTCACACGACTACCTCAAGTAAGACATCAACTTTATGGGGGTCTAGATCACCCCGATTACTTAGATATCTTTTTCTCTAAACATCTTGTAGCACACTCATCCTATGTGAATCCTCATACTATACTACCAGAACATCCAACTCTTCAATTAGTGGTTTCTCAATTGGCTGAACACCGGAGGTCTACTGTCCTAACCTGTTCCATGCACTGAAGCTTCATCTCAGGGTGGATCATTTCCAAATCATGGAACATCACCCTTTCTAGATATCATCATGGAAGAATAAAAAAATAAATTCAAGGCGCACCACCGTCAAAGAGTAAATCTGGTGAACCTAATCATGAAGGATTGGAAAACCCCCAAAAACCTATCCCTATATGATGGATATACCACTATTTCCCTATTACCAATTTCATAATGTACCGAGTCAAAAGGCGGGTTATCAATGTCTTGGTGAATGGATATATTGGCCGCACCACCCATAATGGAGTCCCTAACCAAAAATATGTACTCTAATCACTCTAACATTATCACTATGAAACCCAAACCAAGGTCACGACACTACGACCTCTAATTGCAACCCACTATTATAACACTCTATAATGATCCATCCTAATTGGTCTTGAGCCACGACTCCCCAAGCCATCCTCTATTGCCTAGGGTCTGACATCTGGCTCTGAGTAGTCTATCACACACATGGTAGGTCTTATTTTATCGTACCTATTTTTAGGAACCCACGTACACCTTTATGAATAGTGTATAGATATATAAAACTGGAAATAAATTAATTCATACATCTATTCCAAACTAGAGCATAGTAGATGCTGAAAAAGAAAAAATGCACACCCATAAAAAGAAATATGTAAAAGCATATATCATGCTCAGATCGAGAGGATCGCTTTCAGAATCACCCACTAGAAATATCCTCATCTAAGATATGGTAAACACCCTGATTATTCTTGCTCACTAACATTAACCTACCCAATTCCTCCTTAGATTACTTCAAAATGCATGTTGTGTTTACAATACAGATGACATGTGGGAAAATTCCATATATGGGTGAGTTTAAAAATACTATGTAGGCACCCCCAAAAACCCAAATGAAATGAGAGCTACTAAAATTAAATAGTACACATGACGTAGTTAGAGGGAGACCAATCAATAGAGAAAAATCATCTCGAACCATCCTAAAAAAACATGAATAGTCAACTTCTTCCACAAGAGGTGTCAAACTGGACATGAAAACACCGCAAGGTATCCTACAAAACACTTTGATATACTCATCTCAGACACCAAGCCTCATGAATATCTTAACTCATATGCATCCAAATATTCTTAATTGAGGCTTTAAAGATACAGTTGACCAGTCTCAAAAACTCCACGAGCACAGATGACACTCGTCCAAGAGATTCACTATTTTAGGAACAATGATTCCATCCCTAAAGTCACATATGAGAGATACCACTCAATTAAGTACAAAATCTGATCTCACAATACCACCATCCCAAGGAGAAAATATCTGACAAAATGCGTTCATCGGAAGACTCCACTACAAATTCATGATGGAATTTATAGGATCACAAATAATAATCTAGGGATTCTCACCCATCCCGGGTCGGTGATGTAACAAACCCTACTGGAACCATGAAATGCATTGAACCACAAAAAGGGGATCCCTCTTAAGAACTGCCGAGGGACACTAAAAACCCTATCTAGAGCATCATAAAACATAAATACCTTAATAGGGGATTACTCCTAGGGTTTTCTATGGGATACACAACCAAATAATTTAATCCAAATATCTCACTCAAAAAGAGGATCACTCCCAAGATCCATTGGTGGATAGCACACCCCAATCTAACATCCCGGAGTGCATATCATTGAGATAGATCATCGTCACCCATGTAGTGTTGGTCACAAATATTACACAAAATCCATTTGGAATAACTCATGAATTAGGGTACCATACTTTCAATGATACTACAAATCCTATAGGGTTTTCGTGCTAGATATTGGATCCTTGATCGTGCGGTTTGATTTGTGGCGATACCAAGAACCTTATATAGGGAAAATATATTCTAGAGGATCCCACTCTAGCCTCTCTGAAGGGATGAAACAACTATAAATAAATGATACAGGATCCCACCATGTCGTCTTTAGAGGGATATTACAACTATATCCATTCTCATACTATTGAGGATATCACAATCCTTTACTGAGGACGCAATTCCACAAAAATCCTAAAATGGAGAAACCTAGAGAGCTCTCTCAACCGTTTTTGGTCCAAATATAACTAACCCAAGGGATCTAATACTTAGCATCACATTTCATCTCTTAGGACCAAACCATGACTACCATTAAATTCTACATGGAAAACCACTAAGGATAGGCTACTCACAAGCTAGAATCTGAGCCCCAATGAAGGAGCTACTCTAGGTGTAAATTCCTCCAAGAGGATACTAAATGGAATGTAAGTGGTGGTCTAAAAAGTGTGAGACTCCTCCTGAACACATGATTGTGTCCTCAGACTACATGTGATGGATGGGAAAGTGGAACCAGATCCCATGTACCAATGGTACACTATGTGTCTCGCCTCACATAGCCCCCAACCATATATTCCCTTCAAACAGCTTGTATTTCCATGTCACAGGCGCGGTGTGTACCTCCTAGCATAGGGTGTGTCTCAAATATATGACCCCTTGTCCATGTCTCTTTCCAATGTTTATGTCCAACAACAAGTTCATGTGTACTATAGTTGTATACTTTTACATGGCTGTGTACGTTCACACTACTTCC
This sequence comes from Viscum album, assembly GCA_963277665.1. Lineage (NCBI taxonomy): Eukaryota > Viridiplantae > Streptophyta > Magnoliopsida > Santalales > Viscaceae > Viscum > Viscum album. The sequence goes on along the minus strand of OY728143.1, from coordinate 834,254,088 downwards.
CTGGCCATTTTCTCTTGGCACATGACATGGGGTCACTACACTATTAGTAACACTAGTACACAACATATAGTACCCAAAAATCATATTATTTGAATGTGAATAAAACATGGTGTTTTCCCTTTGGTCTACATTCCATGTAGATGGGAAATATGTCTGTATTTTTTTAGCGGCATGCCTAGATCACCCTCGTTCACCGCAAAACTCCCAAATCGAACCTCAAGAGGTCCCTAGAAGCGTAATAGATCTATTAATCCTTAAAATGATTCAGAAACAAGTTGATTGGGAATTAAAACTCACACCACCAACCACATGGTAGAACATCGATGCTTCAGTGTCAAATAAGTGCTCCGAAGCTATTGCTGGTCAATCTGGGAGGAATCACAATCAAGATTAGAGATCGACGACGCCTCATTTAATCCACATAGTCCTTGGGTAACCAATAAATAAAATGGGATGATAGGTTATTCGAATAATCCTATGTTCATACAAAATGTATGTGTAGTATAGGGTTATTGTTTTAATTTTTATTAAATAAATACTCCAAATTAACTCCCTTCTAACACACCTTCAACCTGGTTCTTGGAGCCAACAAATTTTATGTCACACATGGAGTATAAATGGAAATCTAAACTTAAACGTTTTCATACAAATATATAATGATATTTATTACAGGATTTATTCCATATTTCCATCACATTTACACTCAGGTGATAAAATATATTTAATATTTTTTATCATCACCACACCGAGGCTCTCCTAGCCCCAGAAATCCCTATCGACATAGTGACTAGATTCAAAAACATTCGTAAGAATATTCCAAAGTATTATTGCTCAAATCATACTCACCATAGAAAACACATATTAGTATTACTTCATAAGATCAATATAAATATCTTTCTCCTTGCGGGGAATGTAGAAATTAATTAATGTAGGTCACGGTAATTATTTTGTTCCATGATTCACCTGCATGAGCTTATCGATTGTGGTGGATATACCTTCGACTAGTGAAATATAAAGATCATGAGTTCTTCCCCATCTTATACCATCTTTGAGATTATGGATACATCCTCATATAGAGATGGAATTCTAGGGGTTTCTATGTCACTATTGGGGTGTGAGATGCCATAAGGAGAAACATTATCATCCCATGCAACCTGAGTCACTATAGAGAGATGTTAGAGTGTATTTTTATTACGGTTTCACTAGGGACAATGAAATCATTGTCTTATAGGGTAATTTCTATCACATCGAATAGATTTATGGGGATCACATAGTCACTTTCAAGCATACTCCATGGATTTTCATGGCCGGTTCCCATGATATTGGGGTATGAAACCTAAATATCATCATCCACCATTGGTTGTTTCCCTCATTTTTTCTAAAAAATCTTTGTCATTATATGTGGATCCACAAGTCTCCTAGGGTAATTTTTACCATGAAGTATGCTGAAATTTCGATCAATGGGGAATTTTAATCATTAATGGAACCTTAAAGGGACATCCAAGGGGATATGGATCAAGTTCATTCAAATCATAAAATTGTTTGAAATGTCTTATTGTATAACCATAAACTAAACATCATATGTAATCTCCCTAAATAGAGCTTTGAGTTTCATCTTCTAGAGCTTTCTTTCTGCATACTCATCATACCCTACAATTTTAATATTTTTCAGAGATAAGTCACATTATTTATACACCAAATATTGGAGGGTTTTAGTAGGTATAAGGTTGATTATAGATCGATTTTAAATCATATCCCTTTAGATTTCAACATTATTGAATCACCCCAACACATATAAGAGCATGATGTTAACTTGGGTGAGCTCTTACTGATAATGGTTAGTGAATGAGATGGGTATATGGAATTCCGGTGGCATGGTCTCCACACAATAAAACTCATCTATGGGGATCTTTATCTAGAAATCCCGTGGGATATGGAGGGATTTATAGAGTTCCTATCTGAGTTATTTTGAATGATAGAGTGCCTTATGTAATAATTTCTTGTATGGGACAAATACTAGATAATTTAGAATGTCATAATTTTTTTGTAAGATGTCATTACATCCAAATTTGGTTTTTTTCCTTAGCACGCAGTTCAGGAGTCGAGGAATTTTAGCTGGACAAGCCCAGTGATTGTTTATATATCATGGTAGCATATTATTTCAGTGGCGTAGGTCATGTATAACATCCATATTTCCAAGGTTTATTAGATAAACAAATCCCCAATTTGTGTTCATGCACGAAAAATGGTCATGGATGATTATTGGAAGGTCCTGAGACCCCTCATTTCCTCTTCTGGTCCTACTGCATCACTTTCTAATGAGTCAAACTTTATATTTTTCATATTTGGGGATTTTACAAAACTATTTGGTCAGGCCATGCAGGTGATTCCTCCTATATCCTATGTTCCTACACATGTTGCCTCATGTTCCCCAGTTATGTGTGGTAATATTGTATTCTAAGGTGTACTCATTATTATATAATAAGTTTATGTTGTCTAAATAATCAAAGAAGAGCTCTTAATCATATGAGGGTTACATTTGGTGGGGTGGTTCCCATGATTCTGATGTCATGGGGGAATAAATATTCAAGAGTTAGAGCTTTCTTTGGAGTATAATATGACTCCTCCCCTTTTTTTCTTCCTACATTCATGAGGAATATATGATGTTACATCCCTTAGTGGTGGAGCTACATTGGGTCTTCACTGTTGTTCTCTATGGTTGACATGATATTGATCGATTTTATTTTGAATCATCCTATTTTCTACCATCCATTCACACATAGCCAAGATTTTCTACCAATCACCATCTTCTTCTGACTAGGAAATGATTATGTTGGTCACTTTCTAGGTGGAGTTATGGAAAACAACTTGTCCATAATAAACCATTTCATGTTTGACATCTTTTAAGATGAAATTGTCTTGGGTATTATGACCCAAACTTCTATGGAAGGGATAGTAGTTCGGATGGTCAGTGAAGATGACCTCAATGGGCTTCCTGGTCTATGGTATCTTGAGTAGGTTATCATACATGGATTCCAAGAATTAACTGGAGACTTTTTTAATTAAAAAGGAGTATTCTTTATTAATTTCTTACTTAAATCCTTTGAGAAACTAATTTCGATATTATTCTAACTGAGAGATTTTTTTTTCACTGCTCGACATGAGGTGTTCAGAAGTTCTGGACCCACCAATGTTCTTGGATGGGATATTATGCTATATTTAATGTTACAAATGAATCTTATTATTTCCCTATAATTTCCATATATATTTTTTCAATGACTCGAGATTTTTATTGGGTTCACTGAATGGATTCTAATAGACAATTTTCCATTTCTATGAACTCGTGGAGCCCACGTGGATACTTTCTTGGGATCAGATGTGTATGGAACAAATTCCAGATAATTTCCCCAAAATGTTCTAGCAGTTTCTCCTGTGAAATAAGGATTTTGTGTCAATAGGATAAACCTTTTCCATCTAGATATGATGTTAGATACCCTTTCATTTTTTCATTGATTTGATTTCATCATGTTAACAATTATCATTTTTTTTAATGTAGAGATGAATTAATAAAGAAATTAATGACAACGGTCTTCCAATCCTATAGTAGATCTTGTTGGAAGACTATAGTACCAAAAAGGCTGGACCTATCCAATTCGATACAAAAAGTTTTTTTGACTCTTGCTGATCTCAAGGGCCCATCATTGGCCCAAATCGAGATAAAGAGTGTGTGATATGTTTTTTAGGGTCTCATGCACCATCAAAAGATGATAAGGTATTGTTTTTGAAATTGGGGGTGGATAATGTTTAGTCCACCCATTTGAGATATGGATTCCTCTTAGGCTATGTCAGTGAATTTCTCCATTCCATGGCTTCCATTCAAGTGGCTATGGACTCAATAAATTAAAAAATATATGGGGGAAATGCTATCTCAGTTGACTCCCATCAATAGTGAGGGGGTGGGGTTGATGAGTTTTCTCTACATTAATCTCCCACTAATTATCAATTTATCCTAAGACTGAACGATCTCCCTAGTAGGGGAGATGTCTTCACCACAATGGAGGGAAGTCACAATCATTTTCAACTTACTTATTAATTTACACTGACTGCCTAGATCCAGATATAGTCTAAATATCAGATTCCACTCTTTTCAGTGGATTAGTTATGGAAGCTACAATATTCTCCACTTTCAAAAGATGATACCCGGTATGAATATTTCCCCGGAATAACTCCACATTGATTTGTCTGAGAGTTTTTATCTCACTCTCATATTATAAAAATTGTTCCTCTATGGAAGGAACCTCAAATATTTTGGGTGATGATTGGAATTTAGCTACACCTTTCCATTTTAATGGTATTTTTCATAGGGGGAGGTGGAAACTCTATATTCTACGTTTCCAGATCATGGAGCCTTAGTTAGTTCCATGTGTGTTAAACCTTCTTTTTTGAATCAATATCACCCTCCTCTTAGGGTATATTTTTCATGTTTTTGAACTCTACATTTTTGTCTTGATCCACCATGTCTATTGTGTTGAAAGTTATGACATTAAGATAGTCATATCTAGAAATGGTTGTTGTCCCATTACATTTGATGAAATAGGATGATTCAACAATACCTTCATCAGGGTCATTGTTTGAACCCCTGTCCAAATTGGCCCATTTTTTCTTTTGAACCAATTGAGGTCTGATCACCTTCACCATGTCTTCCTCTCATATAGGTCCATGAATAGTGAATTTGTGGAAGTGTCTGGTCATATTTTACAAATGATCTTAGAAAAAAATTGGTTTGTCTTATGGTGGGAGGAACAAATGGGATGTTGATCGTTGATCATTACCTTACAACTTGAAGAAGACTAATTCTCTCTAAGGTTATGATGGTGAGGAAAATTCTCCTAGACCTGCTGGCTGGGGGTTATTCCGAGGTGAAATTGGTGTGGATTTATCTTCTAGTTGAGGATCCACTGATTCTAATTAGGTATTTTATTACACTCAATATGGATATTGAGATATAAATCCTCTAATCCCTATGGGTTATGGTTTGTATGGAATCTCTGTTGGTTTCCCTATGACCCTCTCAGTGGATGATGAACCTATTGATGGTGAATAAGATATAAATTCCCCCATAACAATAGGTTTGGGTTAACCTAAAATCACCATTTATTTCCCTAGGACCATCTCAAGGGAAGATAAACCTAGTGATGTTCATTGAGATATAAATTCCCCCAGCCTAGAGGGTAGGGTTTTCTTGTAGTGGATGATGATATGACCTGAATCCTCTCATTAATTAATGATATGAGAGGTGGAGGAGGTAGTAGATATTCTATCAACTTGGTGTATGAGTTCCCTCCTAGACAAATACTACAAAAACTAAAACTACGACCCATTTTCCTTTGCGTAGTTGTGATTTCATAGGAGCTGAGTGCAATGGTAATCGATGATGGGAATCATTCATTACAATAAGTTTTTGGTTTGATTGTAAAATTTGATTACATGTCTAAAATTTATTACTATAACTTCTATGGCCCTAGTTTTAAGTATTCTTTGATATCATGTCCCACCATTTGTGATGATGGGGTACTGTTCAAGTGGTGGAATTTAGTTGTAGTGGCCATGTGGCATCATTGCAACCCGATCCCCAGATTTCATTAGAGGCTATGAAATTACAAGAAACCAAATATATAGGAATATATTTTTCAAGGTGTGTAGCAAAATGTAATGTCACATACATTCCCCATGCTTGAATACATATACATAGTGTGGCTTTGGATATCAGCTTCTGAATGGTTATGATGAAATAACAGCAAGCGTATTGAAAATTTGGGTTGTTATTTTCTGGGTTTAGATACCAATCCATGGAGATAGAAGACAGGCATAGCTGAAAACAAATTATCTGGATTGTTTGATGTCCACCCTAGTATCCTAGATAAGGTAGGTGTGTATTCATAAATCACTAATGAGTTTCCCATATATTTTGGTGTAGATAAGGTATGCACTCCTTTTCTAGCTCATCTGGGACCTCATAGTCAAAAGTTTAGAGGGATCGGAACTTGATGTGGAGGTTTTTTTTCAATAACTCTCTCTATATGTCAATGTTGGACTCCATCTCCATCAGACTTACATGCCTACATCTTGTCAGACCACAGAATATGCTTCTAAGGGTTTCATGTTAACTCATGTTTAGTGCTTCTTGAAGTTGATGGAGAACTACATGATGTTGACCCTGAAGTTTCATGAACATCACTATATGAAGCCGTATGTGTTTTGAACACCTATCTATATTATAGTTTCTTTTAAACATGATATATCCTTGTTTTTGGGAAATACCACACCAGTGAGGTTGGCTATGGTGGATGTATTTATCTCCACATCACCATGAGGGGGACTATATTGGTAATGATAAACTTATGATTTGGTAAAATTGTGGACAGACACATTTTTTGTTGGTAATGTGACTCAAAATACCTCATGAAAAATGGAATTATGAATATTTGTAATATGGGGCTCTATCTTTGTTGTGGTTGGAATATTCCAACCAAACATTTGGAATTGTTTAGGGATATTAGTGATAGAGATAATATTTTCATCATTTTTTTATGAATTTTCTATGATTTGATCTCATACACATTGTCATTTGAGCTGATTTTCATGATTTTAATTTTTTTGGTGTGTTGGGCTAAAATTGGAATGTTAATTAAATCTGGATTTTAAAAGATTTTCACATCTAGGGTATTTTGGTCATTTCATTAAAAAAATATTTCCAAATTAAATGATTCAATTTTTATAATCCTTTATTTATTTCCATCCACATTATCTTATAGACCAGGAGCTTATTCCAGCATCTAGAGGCCCTAATAATCTATAAAGATAAATATTTTTCCGAGAGTACAGTGTCGACCCCACCATAGTAATAGAAGTAAATCTCAGCCTACACACCTACAATTGATGTTATTCTACATGGAGATGATATAGGACAAAAATGATCGTTCAAAAATTAACATTTAGGGAGTTTGGAATCCATTAAGGTGGATTATGAATGACCTCAATAGAAGGAAGCTTCCTAGAAATTTCATCCATAAAAAGAAACCTCTAATAAAAAATCCATAACACGTACATGAGGTGACCATTTACATTCAAATTTTGAGGCTGTCCGGTAAAGACAATGATAAAAAACAATCACAAAGGATCCAATACAAGAACATGCCATTTGAATGGTCATTTAAGTATAATAATTTAAATGTGGAGAGTTTTCCTGGACAGAGTAAATGACTAGAGTAAATAGGCCATAACTCTTTCACAAAGCGTCCAAATACTCAGGAAATTAGAGGATAGACGGAGAAGGAAATTATGATGAACATTAATGAAGGTATCAATGAGTTAATTGATCATTAATTGGGGATAAAATGCTCTAAATTTTGGATGAAAAATTCTGCATATAAAAGGATAGGATCTCCCACATATCAATTCATTCCATTCCATCACAACTTCTTCCAATTGACCGGAGAGGGAAGCAATAGAGAAGGACTTATTTAGATTTATTTATTGCTTTTCATTTATTATATTGTCTCACCTCTCCCACATCATCATGACTTCCACATCCATGAAGGGGTAGTATCATTGAGTGATCGGGAAGGGGGAGGCTATACTGATGTTCTTTCTTGAGTTCTTGTGCTTCAATTTAATAAGATCTCTTATTTGTTCATAATCTGATTTCAATTATAAATTCAATTTTAAATTATTAATGCATCTGTGTTTGATTTTAATTACGTATATTTATATTTCTTTGGTCGATGACCACATATTCCTCCACCCAATTCTAATTGGTACATGGTGGAACATGTTAGGGTCGGGTGGTGAGTGCTCGATGGCAGTCAACACGTGTGTATGGTTGCATGTGGAATATTGGATTTTTAGGGAACACAAATTCTGAGTTACGGAATGCTCTTATTAACTGAGAAAACCATTTACAATCCTACACACATTGGAAGAATGATAGTCCAATCTATGGTTTTGGATAAGGAATATTCTCATCACAACCATTTGTCTATGGGGGAGAGAGGACTCCGTAGAATATTTTCTCTCTAACTAGACAACAAATAGGGTGGGTAAAATTGGAAACCATAATAGCATAGCACTGGATATAGAAAAACCCACTCAGATCACCATATTTCTCATTTGTTTAAAACTCATCAAATTAATATTCTTATTTCACACACATATTTCAAAATTAATTAAAACCAATTATTCTCATAAATACAATAAAAAGATACTACCTTGTTTTTTATACACTCTAATTGAGGAGACTACCTAAGATCAACTATTATACTATACTTTGGTAATTAAAATATTGTTTCTCCACACCCCAAAACTGGTGTGTGTTAATGAGTCTACTACAAGACAGTTTTTGGAACTTCTTCATAACCTTATGATTATGTGGTAGTATAACCCCACTGCTGAGAAGCTTCTAGGATATGAAAATTAGCTTCATCATTATTGATTGGAATATAATCATGTACCGAGACATGTTTCTTTCTCACATGGAGAGCCTTGTCCATAACCAGAGTATGGGACTGATCCTGGACCTTTCTAATATGTTATTTCTCTTTCATGGAATGATTATGAGCTTTCCCCGAGGAATGCACCTTTATCCCCTGGTTATCCTCAATTGGAAAAAGAATATTACCACAGTCTGAATATGTATTCTCTTTCAGAATATATCGACAGTCCTCTGGAATGGGGCATGGTATATGAGCATCCTCTTTTATTTATTCATAACGATGTTGTTGTCATTGTTCATCATCATAAATTGGAATATGAACATAGATTTCATGATCTGTTGGAATATTCCTAGTAGATTAACTAATAAGAATATGATCCTTATATTAGGCATGTTCCATTTTCCCTTGGTTGTCCTCATCCATAACACATATATGATCTTGATCCTAGGCCTTTGGAGAATAATTCTAGTCCTTAGAGACAATAATATGAGCCTATCCCTAGGGATTAATGCCTCTCACATGGTGAGTCTCAGATAGAACGAGGATATTTTCCCAATCCCAAACCATTGGAATATTCCTTTGGAATTTTTTGAATGTAAGGTTCCCCTATCCCAAGGCATGTTCTGCTCTCACCTGGGGAGTGTTGGTTTCAGTGGGATTGTGACCTAGATACAACACTTCTTCATTTAAAATTATATGATGATAATACTCTTGGACGGGAAAAATAATGTCTGGTTAATCTAGAGAAACCACTAGTTCATAATGCTCATATTTTTAACCTTCATTGTTTTTAGGGATAGTAATATTTTCATGTCCCTATATATGTACCAGTGTTGGAATATACCGATGGAGTTATTTAGATGTTTCTAAAATAAATTTTCAATATAGAAAAGTGTGTATTGGGATATATGTCTACACATTTTCTATCCCCATTATATACTAGAAAATATCTTCGATTGAATTTGGGATATGATCCCACTTCTATCCTCCTTGTGAAATCAGAGTACATAGACCGAATTCATGCATGGTTGTAGGTATATTCACCACCCCCATGCCTGCTATAAGGATATTCCCACAGACTTGTTCAATGTGAGAAGGGATATGATCTTGGTTACTGGTTACTACTAGAATATGTCAACATACATTGTTAGAAGGGGTGGGGATATGAGGCCTCTCCTGGATATCCATCGTCTTCCTTTCATGATGTTTCTTCCATGATACTTGTTCGTAGGTGTCATAGGTGACAGTGTGTTAGGACATTCCCTTAGCAGGTGATTGGTGGGTATTAGTGGGATGGTGCTAGTGACAATGGTTGACAGGGGCCCTCCTCAGTAGTACATAAATTATATGGGAGACATATTTTTCACAATTTTTCACTATCATTCGATATTGAATGTGGTGATTGTCGTGCTCTGGTGATAATCTCCCAAAGACGTTGGTTGTGGTGAGGATGTCCGCTGCCTTAGATACAAATTTTCCAAGATAATACAAAATTGTCAGCTTCAGTACTCAGATACCCTCATATTAATCATCAATGGTCAGGATTGTACCATGTCGATAGTACTCCTAAGACATTGTGTTCACCAGCAAGAATTGATGATTTTGGGTAGTTCAGATTATTTGGTGATCTATGGTGGTGGCAGCCATTGATGACATCCTCGAATGGCCATTGGATGATAAAATTATCTCAGATCTAGATTTCTTTTATGAGAGAAGTATCTATATTCATGAAGATAATAAGGAACAAGGTTCTGAATTAATGAAATATCATAGGCATGACGTGTTATCAATCATATATTTTTGGTTAACACAATTTATATTTTTTTCCAAATCTATCCATTTAGATCATGTGGACTTATCAATGTTGGGATAGAGTTATTTCAGGAGTACCCTAGTTATATATGATCATATTTTAGGACTTATTTTCGATATATAATATTTTTTTTGATATTCAATCACAGTCCTGATGGATGATTAAATGATCATTTTTCTATTTGAGATATTCACGTCGGGTTTACGATTTTTATATGCATATGGTGTGAAAGAAAACTACCTGAAGAATGATAACCCAATGATTTTGTTATATAAAAGATTCATATTGGGTTCACCATTTTTTTTCAATAGATAAATAATGATCTGGAACCCCTGAATGCGGTGAATCTGTTTTGCTAAATGGATGATTGCGGGGGGTTCATTTTCTGTCCAATAATCAACATCAGGTCACTATCATCATTCCTAACAGAATATCCCTTCCGTTACCTCATCCATAACTTGGTACAGACTTAATTCTCAAATGTGGTTGTCAATTGGAGTTTGAGACCCAATGACTCTTAGGGACTCTCATTGGTTGTGAGGATGGAGGTCAGGATCATCACACACTTTGGGGGTGGGGGAATTGTATCCTACTCCATGAATCTCTTATATATTTGGGATATGTTCTAGTATCTCCTCCTAATCTTGATATGGAATCATTTACCCTCAAAAGTTATTTAAGGTTATGTATCAATTATATACAATATAATGAGTTATCTCATTATTGAATCCATCTGTATATATCTAAGGTTATTCTACCATATCCTAGTAATATATTTTTATTTATATGAAGAATTAATATAGTGGATAACTTTGAAATTTTCTTCCATGGAGGGAGTCAGTTATTATTCCAAGGGGATATTGAGCTATTATGAGGAATCAAACATATATTTCATTAAACCGGTGTAGATTATTTTTATACGGAATTGACATTTGTGTGGGAACATGGGAATCATATATTTGAGATCAATCTCAATAAGATGTTATGCGTATCCCATTTATTGTAGGAATCTGATTTATCATAGTTCGATCATGAAATTTGAACTATCCCCAAAGTATAATCCCTTATATGTGGCATATTTATATCGTGCCACTCATTGGGGATTGCAAAATATGATTTCCCGGGATGGTGGAGATTAATTGTTCCAATGATGTGTTAGTCATTTCTCCTTAATCACACACAAGTTATTATTAGTGTGAGAAAAAAGGGATTCCATTTGATAAGAATAATTTCATATGGATGTGAGTATTTTGTGATGGGAAGTCACATTGGATGTTTAGTTGGGATTTTGGGCCTCAGGGATGTGTCCTATGTATCCTGGTTATGGAGGTAATTAGAGTCACCATAGTTCAATTGATTTTTCATTCCGATGACATATGAGGTTGAAAGATCTGCCCATGGGAATGATTGGGTCTCAATGGTTGAAATTTCAGAGGCAGATTGAGGATTTCAATAAGGTGGATGATAATTTGAGTTTGGTATTCGGCCTTAGGAATTATTCTACATATCCTGGTTATGTAAGGAATCATATTACTCATAGTTCAATTGATTGGGGCTTACATACTAACTATTCCCTTATACTGATAGATATATATAACGTGAATGATATGACCATTATGACTCCCTGTGATCATGTTATCTATCCTTGGTGAGGAATAAAGGGATGTAATTTAATCAATTTCATTTATTATAGAAGCGGGAGTATGTAATGGGACTAACCTTTGGATTCTTAACATAGAGATCAAGACTCAAGGACGTGTCATACCTGTCAATGTTATTGAAGGAATCAAATTCATTATTGTTCCCTTAATTAGGTATTACACAAAAATGTTTCCCTTTTGATTGGTTCCCACACACTGATTGTGGACAATGTTACCAACCCATGGGATTCTCTATTGACCAAGCCTTATTTTCATCCTAATATTCATTAATTGTGAGCTCAAAATTCCTAGATTTTCTACTTGTTTTTTTTGGATTTCTACAAGACAAGTCCACTGGAAATTACATGAACCAATTGACTCAACCAATATATTTCACATATCATGGATGGCATGTGTGATGGTTGTCTCATTATCTAGGATGCCTTTTCTAAAGGACAGTGCAAGACCTCGTTGGTTTATCCTTGAATCCATCGTAGGATCCTAGCTGACAGACCAAGAAGGGGTTTCATGAGCCATATAACATGAAATATTTTCATCTCGTGTTCTAGATGACACTCCTAGATGTAATTGCAAGAGTCAATGGGAAATATCATGAAGGGTGCCTTGTGTCTTCACTGACTTTTCTAGAGGTCATCAAGATACCCGGCTTGCGTGCTTGGAGGATGTTGCAAGAACAATTTCACATGTTTGGGTCCTACCTTCTGACTTGGTGATATGTATTAGTGCCTCAATATGAATCAAGAAACACATTTTAAGTACACCTTAAGACCTGGATGGCGAGCCTAGGAGGGTTCATTGGACATGGGTGTCAATCCTGAGGGGCTCATTGTGACATACTTTTAACATTCCTGGAGGATTTCGAATGATTCAAATAGTATACTAAAAGAGTGTCTCATGATATGGGTGACATTTCCAATTGTTATATATTGACCTGGGTGGTTCATGTGAATCGTATGAGGATCAAGGTAATTGTTAATATCATAAGTGAAACATCCCAATTAAATGAATAATAAGATATATTTCATATTTAATTTTTGATTTAAATTTTAATTTTACTTTAAAGGGGTTGAAATGTTCTATAACGTACCTGATACGCAACAACGGGTTTCTTTGGAATCTTACATTGCACACTAATAATAAAATATTATTATTTTAAATGGCAGTTAACTCCTAGCCATTGTATTGGCATAAATTAACAAAAACTAACTACAATATGATTATACATGTTTTTTAAATGTATTTACATTTATCCAATAAAAGATAGAGGCTTAAAATTTGAATGAATCTAATTTTAAGCATAATTTACATTAAAAGGCCGATTTATTGCTTTATAATGGCGAACCATTTTTAAATATAGTTTTTGTCACTTTAATAAGTTCTATATGAAAAAATAAAATACTTATTTAGAATGGGGACATGAAAATTTACTTTGTGCTAATTTTTAGAATTTTTCGGATAAAGTTCCTTTTTAATGAATATTGAGAAATATTGTATTTTAATTCAAAAGTGCCTTTTAATGTAATTTATTTATATGGTTAGATTATCTTTTTAATTGGTTTTAAAGTGAAATTAAAATATTTTTTACCATTTAATCCAATGTTTGTCATTGGAATTAATTTCATTTTGAAATTGGACATAAAAAAGTATCAATATTTTGATAGTTATTGTTTCTTAAAAACACACTATTTGTTTTGATAACGGGAATTATTTTTAAAATTAATTAGTTCCACTTCTATGTTTTGAATTTGGAAAAATATACATCATTTTTGAATTCATAATATCAAATATACCTTAGGCTGAATTTTTGGGACTTTTCTGAAAAAAAATAAATTCTTGATGAATAGTGAAACCACTTAGTAGTAGTTAAAAAAATGACTTTTTCATTTAAATAAAATTTTACCACTTCTTTGAATTGAATTTAAAAAATCCTACATACATGGTAGTTATCAAGAAATAAAATTTGGTTCACTAAGATGAAAATAATTTCTGGTGAATAGTAACTTTTGACTTCTATTTTCCGCGGTTAAAGGTAAATAGGGCAATTAAAGGTAAAACGAATATTATAATAATTCCAAATTACCTTAAAACTTGTCCTAACATTTTTGGTTGAGTCATTTACGACCATGGGAATCTTTGAGTCGATTTTGGGACCCCATTGAGCCACTTGGGAATGATAATGACAATTTAGATTAATTAATTTAATGGGAAGAAAAAATTGACATTAACAAAAATAATTTATTAATTAATTTTTATATGGTGTTATATAAGTCCTATTTTCGACTACAAATATTATTTGTATATATAAAAATATTTCCTACATCATGGTATTTTTTTATAATTTATAGACATCATATAATTTAATTTATTTATGACACAATAATGATATCGTATTTACCTCATTAATAAATGATTTTAATAAATAAGATTATAATTATTAAAATATTATCCAAAACAAGTCCAATTCTGATTGGATGATTTTATTACGACCATGAGTCATATTATCATCTAATATAATGATTTTTGGACCTTTAGAAACTGAAAATCATTATATAATAAAATAATATTTTCACACTTTCCTAAAGAGCCCCTCCTCTCCCTTATAAAAGAAGACCATTTATATCCAATTCCTCACACCTCTCAAGCCATTTGGCTCATCAAAACTCTACCTAATTATTCTCCATACATCCCTCTACTCTTCCTAGAAGCCTTACCTTAGGCAGAAGGCACTTCAATAAGTCCTTTGGTTCAAATCAAAGGGAGTTACCCAAATTAAAGGTAATGGTTTCTCTTAAATTGTTTTCTTTTATTTAACTTCTCCAACCCCTAAAATCTTTTTATTCCTTTATTTGGTAACAGAACCAATATCATAATATAATAGGACGTTGTTTTGAGAAATATTCTAACTACACTTACACACACCTCCATCTAATGGATGAAGAACATAATGTTTCTGTGGATGGAAAACTAACGCCTCACGAAACGATGATTGTTCAATTACATCTTAGCGCCTATCATGGTGACCATTATTATGGAACTATATTTATATATGATAAATATTATTTTTATTATTTACTTATGGTTCTATACTTCCCAATTATATCAAGACTTTATGGTTTCCATAGTGGGTAAATACGATAATCTCATTTGAGGAAGTGCGGACTACCGCCCCCTTAAAGTGATGTGACTTGTTAATGCCTTATATGGGGTGTATAAAGGATAGAGTTAATGATATTATATATGATATAATACTGTAATTATAATATACCTATGTATCATTATGTTTTAATTCCATTAAAATGAGAAATAGAAATGAAAGTAGTGTTCATGCGTACGTACGGCTTACCGTCTCCATGAACGGTGCATTTCATTTCTTACCTCCAAAAGTTATGTACTATTATATATAAATGTATATACTAGATATATATGATACATATGATATCTAAATCATGAATATAATTCTCAATATAATGTACTATTGAACACTTGGACAACTTGTAAATATAAGGTGTTCATTTTTGACTCAAGTACCAAATATCGACAAAATGAACGTTATTAACTTAAATGATTACATAATGTTTATAACATGGTAATAAGTTATATAAAAGGAATAAAAAAATTTATAAATGTTTATAAGAAATTAGAAATAAACTTTAGTTTATTATTCAAAAAATTAAAGAACGATCGAGTCAAGTCGGACACGCAGTAAGGGACATCGTCTCAATCTCCTTTCATTGAGGCATTTTTAGTTTTATACACGACATTATTTTATACGGTGTATAAATCCCTTTGAATTTTAATTTTATTCAAATGGAATATTTTTATATGAAGCATTTTACTAAACGAAAAAAAGGAATGTATTTTTACGTATGCGGTGACAATGACCTTTCCGCCGCCGTGAGTATTATTTGATCTTTAACTTCCTTAACAAGCTGAAATATTTTTAAAAGGAAAAATATATACCATATAATTTTTTTATGTATTTTGGTATTGAAAATGATTTTGATAATGGATTTATTATTTCAATATATTGAAATGATATTTTATTATTGCAATGTGGAAATGTTATCTTTTTTTATGCTTGTGTTATGTGTTATGATCATGTTATGGTTCTTGGGGATTATTTACGTATACGGGTGGTTCCGTGATAAACCCAGGGTAGGTGAGCCTGAAATAGCTCTCTAATGCAGTGGTTAACGTGACGGAGGAAAATGTGAATGTTTCTCCTAAGATATTTAAGGAATATGCTATGATGGGTATTCCAAAGCAACTCCCTATGTAGTTGTGATAGCTACAATGTAAGTATGATATGGATGACACAAGTTATATTTATGATTTATTATTTCTATGTGTCTTTCATAAATCTTATGATTTCATGAGGTAAGTAAAATATTTCATATTTTGTATGTATTTATGAAAAAATGTTTTCATTCATTGTTTTAAAAACCTTACTGATCTTTTTATGCTCATCCCATGTTTTGAAATGTTTTTACAAGACTTAAAGATGAATAGGGTCAAGGATGGGATCGAGGAAAATTCATGCTATCTAAAACATGAAACTAGACATGAATCTTTTTTTCAAGAGTTTTTATTTTATTAAAAAAAATGGAAACTATGTAGAAGTGTCTACCTTGTAATATTTTGAGATGTAATAGTTATGTCCTAATTCTCTAAAATTCTAAACTTGAAAAGATCCTCAAAGTGAATTATTCATTTAATTCAATATAATGTAATGTTTAAGGTCGGGTCCTTATAGTTGGTATCATAGGTTGGTTTAGATAACTTTAGGTGTTTGGGTATTGTTAAAGTAATATCCAAAAATTAATTTATGTTAATATTGACATCATATAGAATTTCTATATTACCATGTTGCTTCGTGTAAGGTATTTTTGTGTTCAGAATGGTTTTCCGCAGAGGAAATAGGGAAGTTGTGTTGGGATGACATCAGGAGGAAGACAACCTTCCAAATCAGTAACTTAGGATGGTCGGAATTGGAACTGAACAGTTTGTTGCAGCAATGGCATAGTTGACTCAGGCTATAAATGGTGGTGGTATCCATGTACGAGATCATCCAGATCAACCATAGAGAAACGTGTCAGTAGTGGAGCATTTCATGAGGAAACATCCTCCATCATTCAGAGGATCATATGACCTTGTGCTAGATGAAGGGTGGATTAATGAACTGGAAAAGATTTTCGATGTCATGGGTTGTTCATAACATCAAAACGTCAGTCTTGTTGTTTACCGTTTTAAAGGTTAAGCTGATCAGTGGTGGTTGATGGTGAAAAATATCAGGGATAATGAGGAGATTGATGCTCTCGATTTGGAGGAATTCAAAGGTATGTTTCTTGAGAAATATTTTCCTAATGTGGTTATTCTTATAATGGAAAAACAATTCCAGGAATTGAGGTAGGAGGATGACTCGGTGGCTGCTTATGAAGAAAAATTCACTCGACTGGCAAGGTATGCTCTAAATTTCATACAAGATCTTGATAGTAAAATCAACCATTTTTACTCAAGATTAAATCCAATGTATTGAAGGGATTTAGCTTCTCATTACTTGAAAAGTTATGAAAAACTTGTTCATTGTACGAAGATGGTGGAAATGGAATTTGCTGATGATCAGGTATTCTTTGACAAACAAAATAATAAGAGGTCGAGGTGGTAGGAAAAAGGGAAGAACTATTCAAAAAAGTATGATGGTAAGAAACTTATGTTTACAGTTTGTGAAAATTGTGGTAAAAAGCATGATGGGGAATGTCTTTTGAATTCTGGTAAGTGCTACCGATGTGGTAAAATGGGGCATAAGGCTCGAAATTGCACTGAAAAAGATCAGGGTAATGGTAACACAAAATCTGATTTACAGTCCGTAAAATGTTTTAAGTGCAATGTAATGGGTCTTTATGAAAATGAGTGTCCAAAAAAGATCTCAATAGAAGGAAACCCGCCAAACTAAAAGTAGAAAGGGGTGGTGAAATCCTTTGTAACAACTTCAACAGATGTCGGGCCATCAAATGAAGTTGTGTCAGGTACACTGTTTGTTTGTTCAGATTATGCCAATGTGTTGTTTGATTTAGGGTCTACACACTCTTTCATTTTTGAGAATTTTTCTAGTAAATTGGGAATTCCATATCAATATATAAATATGGAAATTATGGTAAAAACACATGGAGGAAATGTTGAGACAAAAAGAAAAAATAAGAACATTCTTGTCCTTGTGTGCAGAAAGAATATACCTGAAAACCTTATTGTTTTGCCTCTAGAAGAGTTTGATGTTATTTTGGGCATGGATTGGATTTCTGTTTATCAGGATAAGATTGACTGCAAAGATAAACATGTTTCTTTTTAGAATGATTTTCAGTTTTTATACAAAAATGAACCCTTGATGTTGATAACATATCAGGAAGATGAGAAACTAGTAAAAGATAGAAATGAATGTTACCTTTCACATATTGTTGAAAATAAAGGAACTGTTCAGATTAATGATGTGCCAGTGGTAAATGAGTACCTTGATGTTTTTCCTAATGAGTTTCTTGGTATTATACCTAATCGAAAAGTTGAATTTACTGTTGACTATATTCCTGATGCTAGGCCAATTTCAAAACCCCCTTATCGAATGGCTCAAATTTAACTTTTAGATTTAAAGAAGAAATTGCAGGAGTTATTAGATAAATGTTTCATTCGACCTAGCACAACAACATGGGGTGATCCTGTCTTGTTTGTTAAAAAGAAAGATGGTTCAATGAGACTTTTAATTGATTATAGAGCATTGAATAACATCACTGTTAAGAATAAGTATTGGTTTCCTCATATCGATGAATTGTTTGATCAGATCCAGGGTGCTTAGTTTTTTTTAAAGATTGACTTGAGGCCGGGGTACCATCAGTTGAAAGTAAATGAAGAAAATGTTCCGAAGACCGCGTTTCATACTAGATATGGTCATTATGAATTTGTAGTTATGACTTTTGGGTTAACTAATGCACTTTTTGTATTCATGGATCTTATGAATATAATTTCTCTTGAGTTCATGGATATGTTTGTGGTTGTGTTCATTGATGATATTTTGGTTTATTCCAAAAGTAAATTGGAACATGTAATTCATTTAAGGGTTGTCTTGAAAACCTTAAAAGAAAATAAATTGTTTGGGAAATTCAGTAGTGTGAGTTTTGTTTACAAAAATTTCTTTCCTTGGTCACATTGTTTCAAAAAATGGCATAACTGTTGATCCTGCTAAAACAAAAGTTGTTGAATAATGTCCAATACACACAAATATAACCGAGATTCATTGTTTTCTGGGTTTGGAAGGTTACTACCGGAGGTTTGTTGAAAATTTTTCACAGTTATCTAGTCCAATTACAATGTTAACTTGGAAAGGTGTTAAGTTAATCTGGACAAAAGAATGTGATGATTGTTTTTAGGAATTGAAAAGAAGATTGGTGAATGCTCCAGTTTTGGCACTGCCATCTAGAAATGGTGAGATTGTTATCTATAGTGATGCTTCGTTGAAAGGACTCGGTTGTGTCCTAATGCAAAATGATCAGGTAATTTCTTATGATTCACGTCAGTTGAAACCACATGAGTTAAATTACCCTACACATGATTTGAAATTATCCGCTATTGTTTTTTGCTTTAAAAATTTGGAGGCATCATTAGTATGGAGTGAAGTGTGAAATATATACTGATCACAAAAGTTTGAAGTATATATTTACTCAGAAATAATTGAACATGAGATAGAGGATATGGTTGTAATTAATCAAGGATTATGATTGCATGATCCTTTATCATCCAGGGAAATCAAATAAAGTGGCTGATGCTTTGAGTTGAAAAAGTAATACTTCATTAACCATGTTACGTTTGGAACGAGATCCTTTGGTTTTTGATTTGATGAACTTTGGAATAAAAGTTTCTGTTGCAGGAACTTATTCTGTTTTGTATCAGGTGTCAGTGAGATCATCTCTATTGGACAGAATAAAGAAAGCACAAAAAGAAGATAGTGAGTTGCAGAAAAAGGTTGTGTTGGTTCATAAGGGTATGTTTCCTGATTTGAACATTGATAATGATTGTGTTTTGAGATTTGGAAGGAGATTATGTGTACTTTGTGATTCACTGTTGAAGAATGATTTGTTATGTGAAGCTCACAGTTCTCCGTTTTTAGTTCATCCTGGAAGTACTAAGATGTACATAGATCTTCAGATTTATTAATGGTGAGATGGAATGAAAAGAGATATTGCTGATTTTACTGTGAAGTGTTTTATTTGTCAGCAGGTTAATGAAGAGCGGCAGTTACCGAAAAGGATGCTTCAACCTTTACCGGTGCCAGAGTAGAAATGAGAAAATATATCCATGGACATTGTTGTGGGATTACCAAATACATCTCGAGGTAATAATGCAATATGGGTTATAGTGGACCAATTTACTAAATGTGCTCATTTCCTTCTTATTAGAGATACTTTGTCTCTAGATCAACTTGTTCGATTGTATGTTAAAGAGATAGTCAGGTTTCATGGAGTTCCCCTCTCTATTGTATATTATCGCGATCCCAGGATCACTTCTAACTTTTGGAAAGTCTTTCCGAAGTCATTGGGTACTGAATTAAATTTTTGTACAGCTTTTCATCCTCAATCAGATGGGCAGTCATAACAAAAAATTCAGACCTTGGAGGATATTTTAAGTGCTTGCTCGATGGATTACCAGGGAAGTTGGGACAACCATCTTTATTTGGTTGAATTTTCTTATAATAACAGCTTTCATTCTAGTATACAGATGGCTCCATTTGAGGCATTATATGAAAAGCATTGTTGAACTCCAGCATTTTGGGATGAAGTAGGTGAAAGGAAGCGGATGGGACCAGAATTGGTAGAAGAGATTGCAGAGAAAGTTCATTTGATTCAGAAGCACATGAGAACAGCTCAGAGTAGAAAGAAAAGTTATACAGATAACCGGAGGAAGGATCTTTCATTTGAGGTAGGTGATCATGTCTTTCTCAATGTTTCTCCATGGAAAAGTGTGATGCTTTTTGGTAAGAAGGGAAAGTTGAGTCTGGGGTTCATTGGACCTTATGAAATTATAGAGACAGTTGGATAAGTTGTGTATAGAGTGGCTTTACCTCCAAGATTATCCCAGGTACACAATGTTTTTCATGTTTCGATGTTGAGAAAGTATATGCCAGATCCATCTCATGTTTTGAGCCCAGAGGTAGTTCAGTTGGAAGAGAATCTCTCTTATGAAGAACAACCAGTCCAGATTCTTGATCGTAGAGAGAAAGTGTTGCGGAATAAGGTAATTCACCAGATAAAGGTTTTTTTTGGAAAAACCATATGGTTGAAGAGGCAATGTGGGAATATGAAAAATTCTATGAGGGATAAATACCCCCACTTATTTTCAAAAGTGAATAAAAATTGCGAGGACGTAATTCCGAAAAGGGGGGAAGGATGTAACCTCCCAATTAAATAAATAATAAGACATATTTCATATTTAATATGTGAATTAAATATTAATTTTACTTTAAAGGTGTTTCTATGTTCGATAGCGTACACGATACTCAGTAACGGGTTTCTTTGGAATCTTACATTGCACACTAATAATGTAATATTATTATTTTAAATGGAAGTTAAATCCTAGCCATTGTATTGGCAGGAATGAACAAAAACTAACTACAAATTTATTATACATGTTTTTTAAATGTATTTACATTTATCCAATAAAAGTTAGAGGCTTAAAATGTGAATGAATCTAATTTTAAGCATAATTTACATTAAAAGGCCGATTTGTTGCTTTTTACCGGCGAACCATTTTTAAATCTAGTTTTGGTCACTTTAATACATTCTATATGACCAAATAAATTACTTATTTAGAATGGGGATATCACAATTTACTCTGTGCAAATTTTTTGAATTTTTTCGATAAAGTTCATTTTTAATGAATAGTGAGAAATATTATATTTTAATTCAAAAGTTTCTTGTAATATAATTTATTTATATGGGTAGATTATCTTTTTAATTGGTTTTAAAGTTAAATTAAAATATATTTTTACCATTTAATCCAATTTTGGTTATTTGGAATTAATGTCACTTTGAAATTGGACATAAACAAGTATCAATCTTTTGATAGTTATAGTTTCTTAAAAACACGCTATTTGTTTTGATAACGGGAATTAATTTTAAAATTAATTAATTACACTTATAAGTTTTGAATTTGGAAAATAGAAATCATTTTAAATTCTGAATATCAAATATAGCTTAGGCTGAATTTTTGGTATTTTTCTGAAAAACTTCAATTTTGATGAATAGTGAAACCACACACTAGTAGTTAAAATAATGACTGTTTCATTTAAATGAAAATTTACCACTTCTGTAAATTTAATTTCAAAAATCTGACATACATGTTTGTTATCAAGAAGTAAAATGTGGTTCATTTAGATGAAAATAATTTTTAGTGAATAGTAACTTTTGACTTTTATTTACCATGGTTAAAGGTAAATAGGTTAATTAAAGGTAAAAATAATATTATAATAATTCAAAATTAACTTAATACTTGTAATAACCTTATTGGTTGAGTCATTTACGACCATGGACATCTTTGGGTCGATTTTGGGTCCCCATTGAGCCACATGGGAGTGATAATGAAAATTTAGATTAATTAATTTAATGTGAAGACAAAATTGACATTAACAAAAATCATTTAGTAATTAATTTTTATATGGTGTTATATAAGTTATTTTTTCGACTAAAAATATTATTTGGAAAGATAAAAATATTTCCTACATAATGGTTTTTCTATAATTTTTAGACATCAAATAAATTAAATTATTGATGACACAATAATGATGCAGTATTTACCTCATTAATAAATGATTTAAATAAAGAAGAATATAATGATTAAAATATTATCCAAAACACGTCCAATTTTAATTGCATTATTTTATTTCGACCATGAGTCATCGTATCTTCTAATATAATTATTTTTGGACCTTTTGGAACCGAATATCATTATATAATAAAATAATATTCTAACACTTTCCTAAAGAGCCCCTCCTCTCCCTTATAAAAGGAGACCATTTATATCCAATTACTCACACATCTCAAGCCATTTGGCTCATCCAAACTCTTCTTAATTATACTACATACATCCCTATACTCCTCCTAAAAGCCTTACCTTAGGCAGAAGGCACTTCAATAAGTCCTTTGGTTCAAATCAAAGGGAGCTACCCAAATTAAAGGTAATGGTTTCTCTTAAATTGTTTTCTTTTATTTAACTTCTCCAACCCCTAAAATCATTTTATTCCTTTCTTTGGTAACAACACCAGTATCATAAATATAATAGTATGTTGTTATGAGAAATATTCTAACTACACTTACACACACCTCCATCTAATGGATGAATAACATAATGTTTTTTGTGGATGGAAAACTAACGCCTCACGAAATGATGATTGTTCAATTACATCTTACCGCCTCTCATGGTGACCATTATGATGTCACTATATTTATATATGATATATATTATTTTTATGATTTACTTATGCTTCTATACTTCCCAATTATATCAATACATTATGGTTTCCATAGTGGGTAAATACGATAATCTCATTTGAGGAAGTGCGGACTACCACCCCCTTAAAGTGATGTGACTCGTTAATGCCTTATGTGGGGTGTATAAAGGATAGAGTTAATGATATTATATATTATATAATACTTTAATTATAAAATACCTATGTATCATTATGTTTTAATTCCATTAAAATGAGAAATATAAATGAAAGTATTATTCATGCGTACGTACGGCTTACCGTCTCCATGAATGGTTCATTTCATTTCTTACCTCCAAATGTTATGTACTATTATATATAAATGTATATACTAGATATATATGATATATATGATATCTAAATCATGAATATCATTCTGGATATAATGGACTATTGACCACTTGGACAACTTGTAAATATAAGGTGTTCATTTTTGACTATAGTACCAAATATCGACAAAATGAACGTTATTAACGTAAATGATTAAATAATGTTTATAACATGATAATAAGTTATATAAAAGGAATAATAATCTTCAAAAAGGTTCTTAAATAAGTAGAAATTAACTTTAGTTTATTATTCAGGAAATTAAATAACGATCGAGTCAAGTAGAACATGATGTAAGGGACTTCGTCTCAATCTCCTTTTATTGAGGCATTTTTAGTTTTATACACGACATTATTTTATATGGTGTATAAACCCCTTTGACTTTTCATTTTATTCAAAGGGAATCATTTTATATAAGCATTTTACTAAACGATAAAAAGGAATGTTTTTTTAACGTAAGTGGTGACAACGACCTTTCTGCCGCCGTGAGTATTATTTGATCTTTGGCTTCCTTAACAAGCGAAAATGTTTTTAAATGGAAAAATAAATACAATATACTCTTTCTATGTATTTTGGTATTGAAAATGATTTTGAGAATGGATTTATTATTTTAATATCTTGAAATAAAATTTTATTACTGCAATGTGGAAATGTTATCTTTCCTTTATGCATGTGTTATGTGTTATGATCATGTTATGGTTCTTGGGAATTATTTACATATACGGGTGGTTCTGTGATAAACCTTGGGCGGGTGATCCCGAGATAGCCCTCCAATGCATTGGGTAATGTGACGGAGGTAAATGTGAATGTTTCTCCTAAGAGATTTAGGGAATATACTATGATGCGTATTCCAAAGTAACTCCCTATGTAGTTGTGATAGCTACAATGTAAGTATGATATGGATGCCACAAGTTATCTTCATGATTTATGATTTC